>OX421961.1:5504308-6724112 GCA_949128115.1 Anaspis maculata
ATGTCACTCCACGCACTTATCGTTTTGATTCCAGTTTGACTGATATCATTAGTGGCCAAATCAATTTTATAATTTTCTTCATTCCGTAGTGCAGTTTCATTTTCACAACATAGACTTTGCGTTTCAATCCTTGGACATTTACAAAACCTACAAAAATAGTTCGCCCTAAAACTCTCCGAAAAACCCAAGAGAGTATGAAGTCCCAAATTGTCTCCGATAATAAGGGCAACACAGAAATACACCGTATTAACCTGCCCACCAACCTCTATCAAAATGCCTTCCGTTTCAAGTCTATTGAGGTCATCAATTAATCGTGAAAAAACCACACGTTGACCAAACTCGTGCATGTCAGCGCTGTGTAGTAATACTGCCAAAAAAATGTTGTCAACGGAACCCCTGTACATGGGAGGCAAACAAGGCAAAGAAAAATAAACGGCTCCAAGCTTGTGAATTCCTGCATGCGCGCCAAGGGGGTTTCCGGTCTCGTAGTCATCAAAGTATAGGTAGATGGGGAATACCAAACTATTTTTGGAAAAATTGGAAGTTTTGTCTTTCCAGTATTCACCTTGGATTATGTTACTTATCACTTCATTATTGCTGGATGAATTCAACGCATTCATATAATCCAAAGTTTTGATGAAGGTGTCGGGTAATTCGAAGAATGTTTTCAATGTCGTACTCAGTGGTATGTATTGAATTTTAGCAACTTTTTGAACTGTTTTGGAACCTGTCTGTTCGATTCTTTGACCCACTGGTATTTCTACAGGCTCTATGAATAATCCTTTCTCAATTAACTGTTTGAAACTTTTATGTTCTGTGTCAAAATCATCCAAAAAACCATTTATCAAAATAAGCATGTCCGAAAAAGAATCTTTATTACATTGTGAAATTTTGTTTTCAGAATCCAAAATTGTTTCAAAATTATCTTTAAGTTTGTTAGTGATAACCGAAATGAAATGCATTAGTTCAATAATGACACTTCCCACTTGTTTTCTAGTTAACGTTGTTTCATCATACAGCTTTCCAATAAGTTTTATTACTCCCGCCGACAAAAGATTTGAAAATTCATTTGAAGAAATTGTTCCCTCGATGACATAATTTGTTACATTTGGGGTGTCTTGAAATAAATTTGCGCTGTTATCGGTTTTTTCACTTGATGGCTTTCTGCTTATGGCAGAGCTTTGCAAACTTACGGTACTGGGACAAGGAACATTACATGATACAGGCTCAACAAGTTTTGAACCATCAGTTTCACAAAGATGTATTTGGAAATGCTTCCTGAATGAATTAACAGAAGAGAAACTTCTATTACAATTATTTTCTTTACATCGATAAAAGCTGTCTTTTTTTAAATTGTGTAAAATTTTGAAATGGGCAATTAGTTTATTGATGGAGCGATGCTTCATTTGACAAAGATAACAAGTCGGCATGTTGGGAAAGATAGATTAAAAAAAACACACGGGATAAACTGCAGACTCAATATTATGTCTGCAAATTCAGACAAAAATGGCTATAAAAATAAAGCGTGAGTAAAATATAATGAAAAATAATGATTATTCGTGGGAAATCTTTGATAGCTGCCTTTGAATGTCGGACATCAAAGCAAATGTAGCCGTGTTTATATTATCGGAGGGAATACTCATTTCATAGGCCATTTTTTGAATGAATGTCTAAACATGATTAGATTCTGTAGGATATTGTGCATCAAAAGTGTAAAAAGCTTTGTACGTCACGTCCAACGCTTTAAGAATGGTGTCCAGTTTGTATCGAATTGCGTCGATTACAAGATAATATTGTAATCGATCACCAGGGATCTCCCCAACACACACGATGAAGGGCTGTAGGGTGAAGTTTTCTCTTCGGAGGGTTTTCTTTCTGGCTTCCACTTTTTCCTCGAGAAGGCCAATATTCTGAAATTATACAATGTGTAAGCTATGAAACTAAGAGTAATCCCTCCATTAACAGTTATTTACAATACAATTAAACCACGAAGGTCTCGATTTTTACTAGGAAATCCAAGAATTCACATACTGCATAAAATATTATATTTATGCAAAAAAGTGCATTTACTTTATACGGTCACACAACCAATGCCTTGAATATAAAATGACAGAAAACCTCGCCCAATCTAATCCCTGATCCCAATCTAATCTCCAATCTAATCCCAAAATTGAATTTCTCTCAAATGAGTCAATTAAGTTTTTTCTTCTTCAGAAAAACACAAAATTAGGACCTTTTCAAAGTCAGTCCAATCTCAGAAATACTTAATACTAATTCCTCAATTAATAATACCTATTTATAACTTACGGGACAATCATGTAAAATAGGCATTCTTGACATTGTCGGACCAAATAATTGGGCAGTATGCACAAACATCCGAACGCGAGAAGAAAGAGGAGCATTGCAAGTTTCAAGGTTTCAAATTGAGATTTTAAATTTCTGAAATCCAGAGTTATTTCAATCAACTTTTAACTCACTGGTATGATAAGTAGGAAACTCTCCTGCACCTCAAGCCTTGAAGGTCGCCAGCTTCTCTTTTTTTTTATCCCCGATGGTAATTGCCGCAAAGAGATATGGTAGGTATATCAAGCTTAGTAAATTTGCGTCTGCATCAACAAGAACACAATTGAAAATACCGAACAATCTGATTTTACACTATTTTTCGTTCATACCCAAATTGGAAAGTGCAGCAGGGTCATCTGATGTACTGATTGCTGATGGCAATTTGGTGTCCCGGTCGGTGGCTTCAGCAATAATTGCCTTGCTTATTTGGGACCATGCCAAAAATAATTTATTGGTTTTCGAAGGATATAATTTCTTGAAATCTTCTTCGATCTGAAAAAAGATTATTTTCCTTTATATCATGTTTTTAGTGAATGCATGCATTGAGCAAAGAAAACGTGGCCTCATTGTAAGGGGCACATTGCGTGGAGGAAATGTCTTGACTCACTCATACCGGGTGTTTATAAACGTCTGTGATCGCGGCAGGCTTTGGTCAGGCCAAAAGTCGCAGTGAAAGGCACGATTTGAAAGAGTGATAGGAGATTCCAAAGGCGATATGATAACAAACGTTTATAAACACCCGGTATAACATTATGAAACTATTACTCACCAGACTGAATCCATTCGGCTGTTTCAGGGCGGGATATAAATTGAAATAGTCGTATATAGGTATGTCACCTATTTTCTCATTCCGAACATCATGCGTTGCAATCCAGTAATCCACAATCGTCTCTCACGGTTCAACCGCTTGCTTCAAAAAAGCAATTTTTTCGTTTATGGATTCATCAATAACGGGAATTTGGGGTGGATCCTCTGAAAATTTGATACCAATGATATACAACCTAGCAAAAAATAAATTCAATATAAATCTACCTTGTGTAGTAGTCGCAGGGGAAGTAGCAAGAATAGAGCTTCCCTTTTGGGGCAATTTTCGGAGACGTAGATGTTTTAGGCTGATAGGGAACGTAGTAGGTAAACTGACTCTCCTTATCAAAGATTGAGACGATTTCTCGGGACAATTCCACGAACGTTTCTGGAGGAATGCTGGAAAACAATGCCTATAGGTACATAACACTTATAATTTTTTTTTACATACGTATTGTTAGAACGGAGAAGTTCCTTGACGATTATCTGCGACAGCAGATTTCTATAGCGGTTATCCAAGAAACCTTGATTTTTGAAACTCAGGATTTTTCGGCCGTCGACACTACTCTTCAAGAGATCTTCCAAGCATCCAGCGGTGGGGAGAAGTTTCCTTTTCCGGCTCGGCGAAGGTAGTGATGAAGGTAGTGGTGGAGGTGGCATCCACATAAAAGATAGTTCGCCCGCTTTCGAATCAAAAGTAACTTCATCACTTCCACCGCTGGACAAGGGTGATATTGTTGACAGAGTGTTTGTAGACGGCGACTCTTCAGTATGCTCCATCCAATCTTCCAGAGAAAGTTGAGAAAACTTATGCTTGAATTTGATATTGAGACCTGTTTTCAAAATCAATGAATCGATTGTCCTGTCGTTCAGCAGTTTGAATGCTTCCTCATCAATTCCTTCGCTTTCAAACCGCTCGGTTAATTCCGACATACTCCATCTGTCCAACAGATTTTTAACGAATTCGTCAGCCATTTTGAATCTAAATTGACGAACTTGAATTACTCATATAAAAAAAGTAGGAAATCACCTTTAATCCGCGAGAGACGTTCTTCTTTCAGGCGGGTGAATCTGCGTAAAACGAGACAAGGTGTAAGTTCCAAGTTTCATTAAAATTGTTCTACTAATAAAGGTTTTCAATATGGCGGCCAAGATGGCGGCGCAATCATGAAATTAGGCTTGAAAATAAGAAAGACTTTACGAGACAAGGGTAAGTTCCAAGTTTAATGAAAATCGCTCCACAAATAAGAAATTTCAAGATGGCGGCGCAATCATGAAATGAAGCTTGAGAATCAGAATGACCCCACGAGATAAGGGTAAGTTCCAAGTGTCATGAAAATCGCTCTACTAATAAGAAATTTCAATATGACGGCCAAGATGGCGGCGCAATCATGACATTAGACTTGAAAGTAAGAATTACCCTGCGAGACAAGGGTAAGTTCCAAGTTTCATTAAAATCGCTCCACTAATAAGAAATTTCAAGATGGCGGCGCAATCATGAAATGAAGCTTGAAAATCAGAATGACCCCACGAGATAAGGGTAAGTTCCAAGTGTCATGAAAATCGCTCTACTAATAAGAAATTTCAATATGACGGCCAAGATGGCGGCGCAATCATGACATTAGACTTGAAAGTAAGAATTACCCTGCGAGACAAGGGTAAGTTCCAAGTTTCATTAAAATCGCTCCACTAATAAGAAATTTCAAGATGGCGGCGCAATCATGAAATGAAGCTTGAAAATCAGAATGACCCACGAGATAAGGGTAAGTTCCAAGTGTCATGAAAATCGCTCTACTAATAAGAAATTTCAATATGGCGGCCAAGATGGCGGCGCAATCATGAAATTAGACTTGAAAGTAAGAATTACCCTGCGAGACAAGGGTAAGTTCCAAGTTTCATTAAAATCGCTCCACTAATAAGAAATTTCAAGATGGCGGCGCAATCATGAAATGAAGCTTGAAAATCAGAATGACCCACGAGATAAGGGTAAGTTCCAAGTGTCATGAAAATCGCTCTACTAATAAGAAATTTCAATATGGCGGCCAAGATGGCGGCGCAATCATGAAATTAGGCTCGAAAATAAGAATTACCCTGCGAGACAAGGGTAAGTTCCAAGTTCCATTAAAATCGCTCCACTAATAAGAAATTTCAATATGGCGGCCAAGATGGCGGCGCAATCATAAAATTAGGCTCAAAAATAAGAATTACCTTGCGAGACAAGGGTAAGTTCCAAGTTTCATTAAAATCGCTCCACTAATAAGAAATTTCAATATGGCGGCGCAACCATGAAATCCAGCCATTGGTCATCATGCATTGAAGACATGAGCTATCCATCGAAAAAAGTTCTAGATATCTAGCTTTATTCCCCGAGGAGTGGTACAAGAACTTCAAAATTTATCAGACAATCTTTGTATTTTAGTAATAATAATAATGATAACTATGTGTGATTTTGGAAAAAAATGCCCTTTGGCCACCCTTGGGGTATAAGCTATCCATCGGAAAAAGTTCTAGGGCTCTAGCTTTATTTCCCGAGGAGTTTAACTTTTATAGTTTGCACACGGACAGACAGACAGACGGACGGACGGACGGACGGACGGACGGACAGACAGACAGACAAACCGGCCATTTAAGCACTTTCTCTTCGGAAATGCGCCAAAAACAAGCACCCCATGAACCCGTAATGGAAATAAGCCTGATGAAAACATTTCATTGCGACACCTACCTACCTACTACCTAACACATCTTGTCCTACCTAGGTAATGTACATTACCCTACCAGCGAGTCGCACAGTCTAGGCTAGGTAAGTATACGATTTATAAAACAGGACTTCTAAAACAATAATATCATTTTATTATGAAAATCATCGGCGGAAGAGGCTCTGACGACGACGAACTGCTCCGATCCCGCAGATTCTCGGAAGTGTAACCGACGCGGAAAACAATTTACCTCGTAATTTACTGATTGCGCAATATTGAAAAATGAATTACTCAAGATGCAGATTACCCACTTCATTGGATATGATTGCAGGTACTTTTCTCTTGATATTCCCATGAATGACCCTTGCTGATGTTCGTTCACAATGTTAAATTACGCAGCATGTGTAGGACAGGTAACCTAATAATATTGGGACTGGGATGTTCAAAAGCAAAGGTATTGTTAAAAATGTCGAAATTCTTATCTTCAGAATCTCCAGGCTAAAATAATTGCAAAACTTACCTTTTTGATTGCTGATGACTTCAAGATAAATACTGGCGCCGGCAACTAACAACAGTCAACACCCCCGTTGCGAGCACGTACAGCAAATGACCAAATGCGGAAGTCTTCCTCAACCTCAATCCAACTACCCAAAAAATGAAATGGATTCGCCCAAATACTTCTAGGTATAAGATGTCTTATAAACGCTATGTGCAGCTTGATTACCATAACTTTTCAACGTTTATTACATAAACTATAATAAAATTTCTTGTTATTGTAGCTCCCCTTCCTTCTATAAATCATGGTTACTTCTTCTTATAAGCGTTGTCTTATACTCGGCAAAATCAGTACTATTACAGATACAATCTTCAGCTTAACAATACTATCTTATTGAATAATTTCTCTCAGTGTGGTCTCTCGCATTTTCGACTACATACAAGGAATAAGCTGATGCGGAAATGTGGGAAAAAAGATCAAACGCGCCAATTTTCCATGTTCTTCACTGAACCAAAAGTGTACATGAATACAATGAAAAGCTACATTGAGACTATGAATTCGGTTATCGTTTTTCAGCCTATGAACAAGTTCATTACACGAATGAAGCGTACTTCATTGAATGAATGAAATCGATCTTTTCACATCAACAATCATAGTTCTTCAAACTGAAGAATGTATTCATCAACACAACAAAGCTTTTCTTTTGTTGAATGAAAAGAAGTCCTTGTCCTCATGATCACCAATGTTTCGATCAAACCATGCCTTCATTGACTCAAAGAAGAAATTCATTCAAAATAAATGTCTTTTATCTACAAGCGTTAAATAATACCCGTCACTTTTAGAACGTCGTCATGGGCGACGTGAAAAAATGATGATTCTGCGCGTTCCTGTCATATTTTCAATAAATTCTGACATTTACCAAACATTTCAAAGACCATTGTAAACTGCTCACAAATTGAAGTGGATATTTTTAAAAAAAGGTTTTTCTAAAATCGCCAGAAAATTCTTGAAAATCATTCGATTGCGAAACCGTTTGCAGTGTTTTAAAGAAAAATATCAATATTTTCAAGAACTACTGAAGTCCTCCACAAAAATTACATGGGTATGTCTAATACAGGGTGATGAAAAAAGTCGTTCAGTTTTGTTCTTTTTTAATTTCATGCAGGAGATTGTTTATCCACCCTGTACACCTATACTTGTTTGGATCTTATAGTCTGTAGCTTATGTAACTCGTTAGTTTTTATTTTTCCGCTTTCTGTTGCGTACTTACCGAAATATAGCCTTTTTACTTTCCAAAGTCATTTTGTTAATGAATAAATCCGGGGGCTACTGGATTTTTTGGTACTTACAAAACAATGCCACTTGGTACTTTTAAAACGATTTTTTGAGCAGATTTCAAATGGAAGACTACACAAAAATATACAGGGTGTCGCATGAACGAAGAAATTTGTTTCTGACACCTTATTACAGGTTGTAGAAAATCTCACTTTTCAATTTTACAATTTTATGTCTAACAAGAAGAGATCGTCCAATACTGGAATTATTCTCGGGCGACCTTCTCCATGTGTGATTCGGGCACTGCCAGTGGCCAGGAGTCGTCTCTTTGCCCACCGATGACACTTTGTGATACGTTCACCAAATTGACAATTTCTCTTTGCCTTGTACCATTCCGCAAGATATTTGCCACGATATCTAACTTACCTGGAGTTGATCTTTGCAACGGCATTTTGCTACTGATTATTTCGAAATAAAATGAATCTTATAAATGATTTTTTTTTGCGACACCCTGTATACATCAGATGGTTGAGACGCCATACCTTCGTTAATTTTGAAATCTGCGCAAAAAATCGTTCTAAAAGTACAAGTGGCATTGCTTAGTACAAAAAAAATCCAGTAGCGCCCGGATTTAGTAGATTCATCGATAAAACGACTTTGGAAAGTGAAAAGGCTATATTTCGGTAAGTACGCAACGGAAAGCGAAAAACTAAAAACTGACGAGTTACATAAGCTGCAGACTATAAGATCAAAGTAAATATAGGTGTACAGGGTGGATGAACAATCTCCTGCACAAGAGCAAAAAAGAACAAAACTGAACGACTTTTTTCATCACCCTGTATTAGACATATCCATGTGATTTTTGTGGAGGACTTCAGTAGTTCTTGAAAACATTGACATTTTTCTTCAAAACAGTGTAAGCGGTTTCACAATCGAGTGATTTTCAAGAATTTTGTGGCGATTTTAAAAAAACCTGTTTTTAAAAATATCCACTTCAATTTGTGAGCAGTTTAGATAAAATCCTGTACGATAAACGCGTTAAAAGTGTCTTATTTTGTTCGCGGGGTTTCTCTACTCGCTAATGCTCGTTTCGCAAGCGTCCCCGCTCACAAAATAATACCTGTCACTTTTAACACTTGTATCGTAAATAGCTTTTTTCCTCATACCAATGAACATAATTCTTCAAATTGAAGAATAAATTCATGAACTCAATGAAGATTTTCATTTATTGAATGAACATGAATTTTTGTCCTCATGATAACAAATGTTCCACTCAAGTCTTCATTGACTCAAAGAAACCATTTATTGTTAATTGATAAAGGTGCTTAACTGTCCCAATGAAGTGCATTTATGGATAAAATGTACAGGATGATCACGCAAGCATTCCCCCTCCTCTCTTGGAAGCTTCCCATTTGCAATAATTTGAACGGGAAAAACCTCCCTTGAACGATTTTTTCCGTAGATTTCATAATTGAAAAGTACAATTCTCTATCAAACATTTTGCATTACAACTGATATAGTTTTCCATCCTGCACACAAAGATCTGATAAGTGGAATTTTTTCAATTTTTTTTTCTTGAAAAATAACTGAAAAATTCTCAAGTTTGCATTTGATCTATAATCTGTACTCAAAAATTGAATAAAAGTCATTTTTGCACGTTTGTCACGTTGTTGATTGGAAAGTGTTCCTTTTGAATTTTTCCTCTATTTTTCCTATTCAATTAAAAAATATATCCAACACATCGACGTAAAATTGAATTAAGTATGGCAAAATAGTGCAACTTTTCAAAATTTACATTTTTTTCCTTAGAAAAAACCTACGATGTCATAGGTAATATTTTTGTGTTTAGGATAAAAACCACAACAGATGAAATAAAAAATACAGAGTGTCGCTTGAGAACAATTCGAGAGTTTTGATACTGACTATTGGTTTTGGCAAAATTGTCAAAATGTCGTTGATTATCGAAGCAAAAAGATCGTTTTCGATCTCTTTGAATGTTTTCTTGGCAGTGTCGATCGATTTTAGGCCCAATAAGTTGTAGTCGCCATCCGGCTGAACTCCTTGAACGATAGCTGCGTATCGTTAGCTCTCGGACTTCCTTTTGCCGGAAATTACGTGGACCAGAACAAATTGTCCAGGCAAAGGTTCCTTTATTTTTCAATTTTCTATCTCCCTGTGAATTTCGTAACACCAACACTTATTCCGGAACACCTGCATAGGGTTCCGTAAGGAATTTTGAAGAACTTGTCTGCTTCGGTAATGGACCAGCCATTCTCAGCTAGGTACTCTATCGAGAGCTTCTTCAAGCTGATCTGCTTTGTAATTTTTGTAATTTCGGCCACCAACTTTTTTTGGTAGGTACGTCCCATTGTTTCCTTAGACGAGTGAAAAAACTGAAAATTCACTCCCAGGTATTCTCTTCATCAGTCATGATGCAACATATTGAGACATACGGACCTAGCCACTATTTTACAAACAGAAATTGGCATTTGATTGGAGATAGCGCATTCCCATTAAAAGAATGGCTGATGACACCGTACAGACAGACAGCCAACATTTCAAGGCAGCAAAGAAAGCATAATCGACTTTTAAGCTCCGACCGAGCTGCAATAGATCATGGTTTTGCCTTGGTGAAGAACAGGTAGCGACGTGTGATTTTTATAAATACATACTCTATCCCAAAAGCTATTGAAATAGCGAATGCTGCCTTTGTATTGCATAATTATTTACTACGTTTCCATGGAGAATTGAAATCGATTTGAAAACGGCATCGAGATTGAATACGGAAGTGTTCACATGAGTGGTTCGAACTCGGTATTCAAATCGATTTGAATTTTGTTTACATATCTGTCATGTAAGTCTAAGCCTAACCTAAAACTATCCCAACCTAACGTATCAAAGAAAGTGCAAGTACTTTGCAAACTGCAAGTGTGCAGAAGGCAGAAGTGCAGACAACAAGTGCAAGTATGAATGCGACCCTCGATGCGACCAGAACAGCGGTTTTACTCATTGCTACGTATCAGTTTCTGTTTGTTGATGTTTCGATCCAATCCGATTGGGTTCCCATGAGTATTATTTCGATCCGATCCCGATACGATCCCAGAATTTGCCGAATCGACATTAAGACTCAAATCGATTTGAATACGATGTTGCAAGCGTTTACATGCAGTTTTCAATCCCGATACCGTTTTCAAATCGATTTCAATTCTCCATGGAAACGTAGTAATTGCTACATTAATGGAGATGAATGGCTGGAGTCAGAATCCATGGAGGAAAGGGAGGAAGATGACGCTGTACAAAGAGGAGCTGATCGAACTTTGGCTGAATTGAAAAGGAACAACATTTGCCAAATGCTGAACACTGAATGATTTTGTTTAAAGTATAATATTATATTTACATATACATATCTTATATTTTGTAATACATTGTAATATAAAGCTGTTTTAATTAAGGAGACAATATGTATAGTACCTAGAATGTCAGAAAATTAAACAAATTATTGAATATTGAGATAAACAAAACTATACTAGATAATATTTATCACAAATGGATACTGAACAAAAATAAGTATTATCTCTGATAAAATTAGTCTACTTATAGTATAATATCACCAGCACATGAACATAAGTACATGGGACATACACTTTTAAATAATAATAAATATTATGAAATATTACTACTGACATTTATTTAGCAACTATTCAGTAGTAGATTCGTTGCTGCTGGTACGGTGCTTTCGTTTTCTGTTTTTATGTTTCCTTTCTTTTTCAAATATCTTCAGGAACCGCTCTCTCTGCTCAATTTGTGTTCTCAATGTCTCCGTTAGAATCAAAAATTGTCTGTTTCTTTCTTCCCTGTCAGCAGCAAACTCATCCCTAATAGCACTTATTATTTTGTTTGCACTTGACTCGGGAGTAATTGACCCTTTCTTCTTTTTGAACCTGCTCCCTAATTCTTCCGCTGGTTTGGAGCACACTTTATATTTTCACTAGAATAACTTTTGGAGCAAAAATAGAGTGACAAGCTGGAGCGCTGGGAGAATACGGCCGATGACCGCTGATAGTTTCGTTCCAAAACATTTCAGGTGCCATCAGCTGTAGCCGTAGCCCCCCCGAGCTTGTCACTTTATTTTCGCTCCAAAGTCATTCTGCTGAAAACAGAAAGTGTGTGGGATAATGGATATAGCTATGAAGTAGAATTATGGAATGACCTTATAATTATGCTCGTAATTATGTAATAGCAAATGAGATGTGTGGTTGAGTGAAACGTTAAAAAATACCTAAAATTGAATGCAGTAGATCATAGAAGGGGGGCAGATCAGCTTTGCCGGTTCCTGTTCTATTTACATGGTCGACGTAGGAAATGTAGACTTTCTGCAGGTTAGCGAATTTCTGCCGGCACCTTTCTCCGCCTCCTTCGCCTACATTGTATCCTGCTGATGCCAAATCCATAGCAATTTCATTCCATAGTCTGTTCTTTGATGTCTTCTTATCGGAAAATTTATTTTTGCGATCATCCCTCAACTGCAATAGCATTTCTGTCGCTGCTGTATCCTTTTTTGAAAGAAATATCATGTACTCAATAGCTACAGATAGCTACGTACTTGTCTCTGTTACGTACCGTGCAATCCATTGGTAATCTAGGATAGCTTTGAAGGTGAAAAATTCAGTCATTCAGCCAATCCAGTCACTTGAATCGATGAACATTTTGTTTCCGAAGTCACCCCTGATTACGAATTTTGTGGATCACACGTGTATCGTGGTCACATCACACGTACAATTTTAATAAAATCGTTTGTTTTCTTGTTCATGGTGCAATACCCAAGAAACAATAAATATATTGAACTGAATTGATAATCAACTGTTCATATTTCTGGGAGGAGGTATGACATACTTTCAGGATTGAACCATAGAAGGCGGCCATCGGACATCCGGATTGCCGGATGTTCTTGTGGGTGTGGGCCGTGGTGTGGGTCCATCGTCTTCGATTCTTCTTCCAATCTTCCCTCGTCGGTTATCTTATCTCTTGCTCGTCGCCAAGTCAAGTTTTTGAGGTTAGGTTGAGTACGTTTGACGTTTGGAAATTCTGGACCGCTGCTTGTTTCAAATTCAAATCTGTTGCCGCCACAATTTGTTCCCCCACCATAACAATAACCAGCCTCCTCATGACCAGGTTATGAAATGTATAACCGGTGATGATATCAAAATGGCGGCACTTCCTTTAACGCTTATAACCAATCCTCGCTCAAACGTCAAATTCTATAACCAAGTGTAACCGGTCATGAACGGTTATTCGCTCGAAAAAGACTATAGCCACCCCTTTTACATGATTTGTGAAAAAAATGTTCGTCATGACATCGACACGCCTTTTCAATAACAAATTACAATACAGAATCTCTTTCGTTTCTAGTGAAGTCTAGGGGTGAAGTACATGTTCTGCAGTTTCCCACAGTTTTCACATTTATGTCCTGATTTGATTGGCTACCAGTTGGTAATATTTGTAAAAAAAAAGCCTGAGTCCAATTTTTTTTTCTATAATAATAAATCGTTTTGTGTAACTTCTTTAGTAGGTACTTATAAAAAACTCCTTTTTCCATTTTCTAAAAACCTAGTAAAAGTGACTCAGTCCTTTCAATATTAAGCGATTTAATTATAAAATGATTGTTGCAATCTGCTGAATATTGTCGTAGGCTAAGGATTTTAAAATGTAACATGTATAATCTATATAAATAATCTAACTTAGTATGTACATAACCTGTATCTATATGTATTTGTGTGATAGTACATAAATACATTGGTATTAAAACCTAAAAAGTGTTAGTTACTGACCCTTTTCCAAAGACCGAAGTCCTCTCAATTATTGGATAGGACCCTCGATAGGACCAATATGTATTTCTAATTTCGCGCTACATTTATGCTGTCCCAAATTACAGAAATCTACTTTTCTTGGTTGAAAATTGGTTCTGGTTATGTGCAGCGTTCAGAGATGGCGCTTTGAAACGCCTGTCCGGCTGATTGACTATAGAGTGAGCTATCTCTACCTTACCCAAAGATTAGCTAGTAGAAAGATGGGAAACGAGCCGACTACGTCAGTTAGTGGCGCCATCTATTGCTTCGGATGTAAATGGCCTCCTCTGTGCCGGTAACACTAAAGTAGCGGTCTTCTAAATATAACGCCTGCGCATCGAGTCTTGTTCCAAGGGTCAAAGTCCATCCGTTTCCGTTCCTTGCGTCAAAAGTTCCTTGCGTTCCTTGAAGCGATCTGGTCTCGTTAAATGCGCCAAAGTTTTTTTTCTTTCTTGTGATTTCACGTATTTTAATATTGGAGAATTGTTTTTGTGAGTACAAAGGAGTGAAGGATGAGTCGAGGCAGCTACTGTGTTGTGATAGACTGCAGCAACAACAAAAAGAAAAATGGAGCTGTGACATTTTTCAAGCTTTCGAAAAATCCAGAGGGGTGAGTTTAATCATCACGATATTTTTGTTAAATTATGCCTACTGAGCTAATTTACTAGTTACTAACATGCTTATTTGTTATAAATGTAGGGCCAAAAGATAGGTGGAATTCGCTGGCCGCCCTGATATACTTGTCAGTGGTGATTTTTGAAAGAAGAACTAAATGATTGGCAGCGACAATTTTGCACCGAGCCACCTGAAATGCTCGGTGGCTCTGTGACTCCTTTCCTTGTTTGAAATCTCCAGCGATTAGATCTCTTCCCAAAACAGGTAGGTTCCAAAAAACGCCAAGAATAAAAAAAATAGCCTCCGCCACTACGTCTGGCGAGGCTTAAAAAATCTTTGAGTTACGGTACGGATAACGCCCAGACGCAAATCTAAACAAAAGACCAGCTAACCACTCACAGGTGTGTATTATAGTTTTCTAAAATAAAATTTGCGGATTATCCAGAAATTTTTGCAAAAAAAAAGAAGGAACAACGCCTTAAAAGAAAACAAATTACTCTTTATGATGGTCGTTGCTGTATTGTTGGTTGTCTGCATGCGCTACACTGACTCCATGAAGTGATGTAGGCAACCAACTATACAACAACGATCTTGATAGGAACTTTAACTGATGTTCTTTCAACGCGCTGTTCCTTCTTTATTTTTTTCGCAAAAATTTCTGGGTGATTCACAAGTTTCATTTCAGAAAATCACTATACGCACCGTTTTGAGAGGTTCGACAATTTCTTTGTTTTGATTTATTTGTGGCCGTTATCCTTACCGTAGCCAATATTTGTAAAATAGATTTTCATGGTTTCTGTTGACACTACTTTTCTATACGTACTTATTCATGATAATCAAATAATGCTTCCATGTTACAGATACAAATCAGTCTTTGTCTGAGATGGAGGTGGTTCCATCAAGAGATGAGAGGAAAATCACTATTCATGAGATAATGATTATCAAACCGCCTGAGGACTCGAAATTAATGCAGTATCTAGTGTATTTCTATGTTGTATAGTATCGCAATAAAAATTTTACTAGAAATACAGTTTTTAATTTTTTCGAACGCGTCACAAAACAAATCTGATTGGAAAAAAGATCGGGAACACCTACCCTCTACTTTCAAATTTACCGCCATATCATTTAAATTTGCCGCAATATTATTTGAAAATTTGAAGTTCGCGGGTGCCGGTCAAATATTGATCGGTCGCAACGCCCCTAGCGGCTCGCGTGTAAACGTTGCCTCAAACGTGGTCGGTATTACCCATTTAGAGATGGGAATAACGTATAGTTTTTGGTTACGCGTTACTTGTTATCGTTACCAACTAATAACGTTCCAAAATAACGTTCCCGGTAACGTATACCCTGGCGGGAAAATGGAAATTCCAATACCCATATGTGCCTATTCTATTGCGGATTGCCTGCCTAGTGGTCGTTATATTTTATTACTTCAATTTTTCATGTGTGAATAACCTGCTGGTGATCTGCTCAGTTGCTTGACAGCCATTCCATGATAACGGACGGGCAGTGATGTGAAATACCCGGGTTTTTATATTTAAGGGTAAATACCCAGGGTTAATACCCGGTTTTTACCTAAAATCGGGTCTCTAATAGGGTATCTATTTTCATTAATAATAATAATAATAACAACAATAACAATAATGATTTTTGCTCACAGCAGCAAAATAATAATAAGTGCTTTGGAGGGTATGTTTATAAAGCCTTGGAACTTGGAAAAAGAAATCATTTAACCGTTAACCGTCAACAGTGTCAACCGAGCTGTCAACAGTGTCAACTTTTCTGTCGAACTGGGTAGGGTGGGTAAATATCGCTCGGGAAAATACCGGGCAAATAATACCCGATTTATATTCACCTACCTACCCGGTAAATACCCGACTCACATCACTGCGGACGGGACACTTCGTGAACTAAAGATATTCTTGTAGAAAAAAACCTAATTATGGGTCATTACCATTGGTCAATAAAGGCTACCTACCTCGCTAACTACCTCGCTACCTACGTTATTCGTGAAATTCAAAGTAATAGGGAGTTTGCGATTTTATGGAACGTGCGACGTAACGCAACGTAGAAAGTGAAAATTTCTCTGTAGCTAAGGAATGGCAAATAGCAACCTCGTCTATTTTCACGTTGAAAGTTACGTTACGTCGTACGTACGTGTGCACGCAAACTCCCCAATAACTGTTATTTTATGCCTCGTTTCGTGCGTTTGTCTCGACTTGACTGTTTTGTCTTTCTGTTGATCTGTTGTAATAGGGAGTTTGCGATTTCATTGAACGTATGACGTAACGCAACGTAGAACGTGAAAACTCTCCTGTAACTGAGAAATTGCAGATAACAAACTCGCCAATTTTCAAGTTGGAAGTTACGTTACGTCGTGCGTAGGGGAACGGGGTACAGTGGACCATAGACCGGGGCACAGTGGATCTTGCACCATTTTAATAGAGTTTTAGTTATACAAACACGGATTAATTTGTTTGTTATTAGGAATAAGTAGAATACAAGTAGAGAATAAACTTTTTAATGAGTAGAAACAAAAATACATGGCATATTGAGAATGCAAAAACAAAAATAAATGGATATTAATAATAAAAAACAAAAATAAATGGATATTAATAATGAAAAACAAAAATAAATGGAAATTAACAATGGAAAACATATAAAGATCATTATCCCATATTGTATTGAGAAAAACTTATGTCAAACTGGAAACGGTCTTGAGTTCT
Source organism: Anaspis maculata (assembly GCA_949128115.1). Taxonomy (NCBI): domain Eukaryota; kingdom Metazoa; phylum Arthropoda; class Insecta; order Coleoptera; family Scraptiidae; genus Anaspis; species Anaspis maculata. The sequence goes on from OX421961.1 coordinate 5,521,110, forward strand.
AGCCGTGCCGCCAGATTGAAGCGGATTGGGTAGATGATAAATGATATTTTTTTCCTCCACGACTGACTCATCTGGGACGGGAGGAAATACAAAACAGCCTCGAGCTTTTCTTGAAAAGCTGACTTGAAACTCGTTACAAAGCAATACAGCCAACACTTTTCCAACAAAATATTTCACTGTTTTCTTGCTTTCAAACTTGGCTAGAATGAAACTGTTCACTTGAATACCTGACAAGTCAAGGTAGTTGTGGTGCAAGTCATTTTGTTCCTCTTCTTCGCGATCATCGTCGATATCATCCTTCAAATCTACCAAGCTGAGGCTTTGTTCACTCTCATCACTGCTACTCTTAGGTCTTTTTTTCTCGGTCTTTTTCTTCTTTTGCACTACCGGTGGTTTATCAGAATCATCCATCAACTTTCTTTTGAGTTTTGCCACTTTGGCCTCATTTCTCTGATTGAATTCTTCCTCTATAGCCTTTAGAACAGGAGTATCTGTCAGAACAGAACTTGTTTTTTTCTTTCGTCCCTTTCTTGTCGACTTTGAAGATCCGGAAGATTTTGGTAATGGTCGAATCATAGCTGGTGTAACAATGGAGTGTGCCATCTGCAACGTTGTCGGCTGAGGCTGAGGCGGAGGGGTGACTTCTCTTGAGGAATGACTGGAATTCGGCGACGGTGTGACATGTCCGGGATTTTCTTGGTTGATTTCTGCTATCGGAGTGCGTTCTCGAGGGTTCTCATAGCTAGGACCCGCTACAGTTTCGGAGGGAGGATTTATGGCCACATCGGTGACACTCGCAGCTATGAATTCATCATCTGAGAAAATGTCACGGTTAAATGGGTAAATTCCGGTAACCCTGAAATGATATTCTTTGGAGTAGCTGCTTGTGGATAGCATTTTCCCAACATTTCCGCAATTTCATAGATGGTGATTCGACCTCCTGGTTTACCCACCAATTCTGATCTGCAGGCATCATTGTAGTAGGTTTTCAGTGGACCATAGAAAGTTCGGTCTAAAGGCTGCAGACGGTGACTGGTATGCGGGGGCAATGTTAATATAATGACGTGATTTTCCTTGGCTAATTTTACAGCCATATAGGAAACGTGGCTCTCATGGTTGTCCATGATAAGGAGCACAGGTGTTTGCTCAGTTGGTTTAGCAAACTTGATGAAATGCTTTAGCCAGTCGACAAAAATTTCATTTGTTATCCATCCGGATGAACTAGCGCAGCCTAAAGTACCAGGTGGAGCTCCCTTGATCATGTGAGGCTGAAACTTCACGCGGGGAAAAATCATCATCGGTGGAATCGAATTTCCGAGAGCATTAGGCAGCAGTCACACTGGAGCCATCACCACCCACTACCACCCACCACCACCCACTACCACCAAGCAAAATAATCCGCCCTGGTCTCACTGAGCCACCGTCCATCGTCCACCGTTAACCACCGTGTCCCCCTCCTGAATTTGACATAATCCTGTTTTATATAATCCGTACTACATTTCTGTAGCGAAAGTTGCCTAAAAACCACGATTTTAGGCAACATTCGCTACATCAGTGTACTGCGGAATGTATTTCATACTCCCAGGGACTTTTCTCAAACGAGTGCAGAATAGCGGCCCAGCTCATGACAAGATTGACAAGTTCTCTGATTGCAATGATTTCGTCTGATGACTCAGATACCGACGAAGTTGTAGCTTTATACTACATCTCGAAAAAAAATCCGTAAAAAACGCCGGAACATGTGGGGTGCGTCAAATGTTTCTCGATAGAGAACAACTAGGAGAATTTCATCAATTAGTGCCGCAGCTTGTTGATGATGAAGAACCATTTTACAGTTATTACCGTTTGAACAAGAAATGTTACACTTTGTTAGTGACAAAAGTGAAACCTTTGTTCTCTTCGGGACATACACATTGTATGTTGTATGTATGCACAAAATGTTTGTTCTGCATGCGCATCAAGTTGCGTATTGTTAACCACCGACCACTGACCACCACTTTGGAAATTTCAAACACATGGCCACCGGTGGTCACTGGGCGGTGGTAAGAGGTGGCTGCAGTGTGACCAGCATCATTACATTGCGTGCGTTTGATTTTTGGTTGATGGTAGTGGGTGGTGGTGGGTGGCTCAGTGTGACTGCTGCCTTAATGGCACAGCAAGCAGTTACCAGCGAACCACGTTCCGAGGACGTAATTTGGCCAACTTGTTTGGCACCTTTTGGAGCTACAATTTTCACAGGTTTCTGAACCGTTGTGAGCCCAGTTTCATCAACGTTATAAATTTGTTCAGGGCCAAAATTATATTTCTCATAAATTTTCTCGAGGTTGTCAAAAAAAGCGCTCACCACAACTTAATTGAAGCCCATCGCTCTAGCCAAAGAAGTTGCTTCTGGCATCCTAAGGGATATACCTCGATTTCTTTTCAAAAATGAAGTGAACCAATCTGGACCGGCGCTCTGGTGCTCGGACCAACTATCAGGAACTGTCTTGTTGTTGGCTTTGGCGAATTCATATGCGATTTTTCTTGCCTCGATCGGAGGTAACCCATGATGTAAACGAGCACAGGATTGTAAATAATCAGTCAGCATCTCCTCTTCTTCCGCCGTGAAAATCTGACGTGCATTATATTTGGGTAACATTTTAGGTACGTCCTTCAAATTAGCGTTTTCCCAATCGATCTGTTTCTTTTTGCACATATTAATATATCTTCTAAGAGCTGTACGACTAATATTAAATCGTCTAGCTGCCTCTCTAACCGACAAACCACCGCTTAAATGGCTTTTTACGGCCTCAAACATAGTGTTTTCGGGGGTCTGCCCTATTGCGGTCTTTCTAGGTCGATTTCGAACCATCTGTAATAATCACAACAAATTATTAGAATAGCACCTACATTGGCTACACATTATTTGTCTTAAAATGGGGCACACTGGCCATATGGCCACTGTGCCCCGAACAAAACGGACCACTGTGCCCCAAATGACATGTTATCATTTCAGCTCTAACCAAAAAAAAAAAGAAGTGCATATAATAAAATAAATTACTAATGGGAGTGTTCGCAAGTATCAGTTTCATGATCAAGCTATGAGCAATGAACTCTTTTTACATTATTTAGCAAAATACGAAGCATAAACAAAATACAAAATTGTACTTACATTGCCATTCACATTGTACCCTCAAAAACGAACAGCTGACTGCTCAGTGAAAACGGCCGACTGAAGTAGTGCGTAAACACAGCCGGTAATATAGATCACTGTCAGGTTCCTTCACGTGATAATGCGCACCTAATGGGGAACCATAGGCAAAACGGATTGTACAGGGCGACTTGTTCCATGCACCCATATTGACAGTTAACGTACATAACCTCAAAGAAATGCAAACAAATGTACGGAGAGTGGAAAGTGCTCAATGAAGAGTTGAGCCGGGGAGGGAGCCCCACTGAGAGGGAATAAAAAAGAGATAGTGCAAACTGCAAAGGTATGGTCCTTTGCGAGGGGCCAACCACTCATGGAATTTTGTACAGGTATTCCGAGAATACCATGTAATTCCGACCTATTCCTGAATTTCCACGTATTCCCTATTATTTCCCAAGTATTCTTCGATATTTCTCGATATTCCCAGGTATTTCCATGTATTCCTCAGTATTTCCTAAAATTTCCAAGTATTCTCAGGTATTCCCAATGTATTTCCTATGCTCTCAAATTCAAATATATCGCAGTCAAAGGCCTAAAAACCTTAAATTGACGCACCCTCGCGGTTTATAACGTTGTAAGTATAAAACTTAGCAGTGAGATATTTTTTTCAGTAAATAATAATAATTCAGTTTGGCAACGCCGCATCAAAACGTCAAAAAATGATTACCACCATAAGGAAAAAGGACAGCTTTTCCTGCCTGACTTCATAAGGTTTTGCTTTAGATACAGTGACGGGTGTTTTTTCCAATCTGGCGTCTAGCCCAGGCGCCAGGAAGCAAAAATCAGCTCAATAAGGAAATAATTGTTTCCTGGCTGGAAACTAGCTTAAAACGATCTATGTGGCTTAGGTTTTGACATACTAATTTCCCCCCTTTCGGAAATGTCGGCGTCATGTCGCCATCATCAACAAGAAGTGCACCAGCGTGGTTTTTGCCGAATATCTTGATTTTGGGCCATCTGACAGCAAAAGATGTAAGGAGTCAATTTGAAACCAATGAAATTCCCTACGGAATAGTTTCTAGATGACCTTTCTGCGACCTATGGTTTTTGAGATGGAGCTTCTGGAAGCGAGAGGCATTGTCGTAAAAGCTCCATGGTCACTTGACTCGAAAAACTAAAATGTCGATGTGACAAAAAAATTTCAAAATGAGATTTCTCGAGAATCCTTCATGCTATAGTTGCGGTGATGGTCTTAAACTCTTTCTCCTGAACCGTTTATTACGAATATAGGAAAGACAAAAACGTCACATTGTACATATACAGGGTGTACTGGGAGAATCAAATCAGATCAGAGAAATTCTACATATTTCTTCGATTTAGCCTATATGCGACACTCTAAGCATCTAACACGAGTCCAATATCAATATGGATTTGCTCTATAAGCTTCACTTAATACACTAAAGAAGTGGTCAGCTCACAGCTTTACTGTAAAAAGTTTTGAAGGCCCTCTGAAATCATCAAAATATTCAAAATTTACAGTACCAAGAAATGTATATAACAGTATATTATATGCCAAGGGACCAAAGTGAATTTTTAATTTGGGGATTTGGACCCAAAGGGCCCTCAAGCAACAAACTTCACCCAAGGGATCAAAAATCACTTTGGTTCCTTGGTATATAATATACTGTTACATACATTTCTTGCTACTGTAAATTTTGATGATTTCAGAGGGCCTTCAAAACATTTTACAGGAAGGCTGTGAGCTGACCACTTCTTAAGTGTATCAAGTGAAGCTCACAGAGCAATGCATATTCATATTGGACTCGTGATAAGTGCTTAGAGTTTCGCATAGGCTAAATCGAAGAAATATGTCAAATTTTCTCTGTTCTGATTTGATTCCCGTAGTACACCCTGTATATGTACAATGTGACGTTTTTGACTTCTCAATATTCGTAATCTACGGTTCAAGAGGAAGTGTTTAAGACCGTCACCGCAACTATTGCATGAAGAATTCTCGAGTAATCTCATTTTGAATTTTTTTTTGTTACATCGACATTTTAGTTTTTTGAGTCAAGTGGCCATGGAGCTTTCACGACAATGCTCTCCTTCCAGAAGTCCTATCTCAAAGACCATAGGTCGCAGAAAATTGATTGAAGAACCAAACTGTAGGAAATTTCATAGGCTTCAAAATGACTCCTTACATCTTTTGCTGTCAGATGACCCAAAATTAAGATATTCGGCAAAAACCACGCTGGTGAACTTCTTGTTGATGATGGCGACATGACGCCGACATTTCCGAAAGGGGGGAAACTAGTATGTCAAAACCTAAGCTACACAGATCGTTTTAAGCCAGTTTCCAGCCAGGAAACAATTATTTCCTTATTGTTTTCCCTGGCGCCTGGGCTAGCTGTGCTCCGGCCGAATGAGGCTGCTTTCGGCTGGAGCACAGCATACTTGGACGCCAGATTCAAAAAACACCCGTTGCAGGGTGTTAAAAATTATTTTACACAAAAAATGTCCAATATTTCAAAAATATGCATTTTAGTTATAGGACATACCTTATGAAAAATGTAGCTAGACCACAGACAGATCCAATCATGTCAAAAAATACAGGGGTGCCTTTATAATAAATGAAGTTATGACTTCCGTAAATAACAGAGTTTCAAAATGCTTTTGATCAACCTGTACATTACCACCAAACCTTATTATGTCATGTGGAGAGAGATGTGTTTCTCTCAATGTATTTCAAATTTCAAGATGGTAACGCCGCACCAAAACGTGAAACATTTCACACCCCCTGAACCCTATTAGCCTTGTATACTATTAGCCTTCAAAGGCTAATAAGAACATGTGATAGAATAGGTATAGGATGTTCAATTTGAAAAAAGTTGACATACGTAAGGTACCTGAATTATGACTCACCTCACCTTGTGAAATTGATTTTTTTTTGAGTGATGCAGAATGAAAGACGATGTGGATAGGCGAGGGATAGGCGTTTAAATCATATTTTAATCTTGAACGGGTGAAACGTAGTGTTCCGATCCCTCACTATTGACCCACCCTGTAATATACAGGGTGTGAGGTACTAGTTGTAACAAATTTTAAGAGATGATTATCCAAGTTTCACGTTTCATGACAATCGTTCCACTAATGAGAAATTTCAATATGGCGGTGGAATCATGGAATTCAGCTTGAAAATGGGAATGTTCATACAAGACGAGAGTAAGTTCCAAGATTTCCAAGTTTCATGACAATCGTTCCACTTATCAAAAAATCAATGTGGCGGCCAAGATGGCGGCGGAATTATGAAACTCGATTTGAAAATAACAATAATCATACGAGACAAGGGTAAGTTCCAAGTTTCATGAAAATCGTTCCACTAATGAGAGATTTCAATATGGTGACCAAGATGGCGCCGCAATCATGAAATCCAATCTGCCTATTGGCCACCCCTGAGAACCTGAGGTATCCATCGGAAAAAGTTCCAGGGCTCTAAATCAACCAATGGACCGAGGAGGTAAATTGTGAACGACAAAAAAATCTGGTCCTCCACCAATTTTGTTTCTTTGTGAAAATGTTTGTCTTCGGAGGTAACTGGACTGAGGCCCTAGAATATGTCTGATTTCGGCGAATATCAATTTTAGACGAATTCCGTCTTCTCGAATTCCACTTTTGTTCTGACGCTTATGACGATAGTAGGCGAATAGGGCGCTTTCTTGGAGAGCGAATAAAGTGTTGCGCTTTTTTTGGCGGGAAGTATGTGTGGATAAAAAAAAAGCTCATTGGCCACCCTTGGAATCAGCTAGCTATCCATCGGAAAAAGTTCCAAGACCCTAGCTTCATTCCCCGAGGAGGAGTACAACTTCTCAATTTATACACGGACAGGTGGACAGACAGACAAACATATAGGCATATAAGCCTCATTTTCTCAAGACAATGCGCTAAAAATAAGATTGAACATATGAGACAAGGTTAAGTTCCAAGTTTTATGAAAATCGTTCCAATAAGAAATTTCAATATGGCGGCGGAAGCATGAAATCCAATTTGAAAATGAGCTGAATTTCATGATTCCGTCGCCATCTTGGCCGCCAAATTGAAATTTCTTATTATTAGTGGAACGACTTCCATGGAACTTGAAACTTACCGTTGTCTAGTATGATCATTCTCATTTTCAAACTGAATTTCATGGTTCCGCCGCCATATTGGCCGCTATATTGAAATCTCTTATTTATTTAGTGAAATGATTGACATGAAACTTACCCTTATTGTCTCGTATGAACATTTTTATTTTCAACCTTGACTTTCATCAATGACAGATTCTGCCCTAAGAAAATGCGCTTTTGCGACTCACGCACATGTGGGGGGGATATTCACTTGTTTATTATGCCATACCTATACCTCGCCACACAGGAACCTGATAATATTTCCGCAAGAATTTCTAGCGGATCTACAATATTTTTTAGATTAAATGAACAAGATCAAAATAAGCTGTTAATTCTATGAAAATTCTCGTATAAGTATTACTCGAGGTATTACTACTATTTTATCTACGACCACTATCGTAAGTTGCCAATAGCACATGACTAACAATTCTAGTAAGTTGATCTTTACACACGGATAACCGTGTGTAAAGTGAGGCGATCGCACGGTTAGGGAATTTATGGTTAAAATTTGGTTCCAAAACTGTCAATGTGACGTTAACGGCAAAGCAAATTTTCGAACGCCTACATGAAAAACGCCTACTTCTCCCTACACTTAAAAACCTTCCTATTGCGAAAAGTCGCACTTGCAGGACCGACCGCAGTCATGTCCTACGCACCAACAACATCTGTGAGGCAACTCTCTTATATCTTCACGGGCCGCAACTCCATGGAGGTGAGATGTAAGAACGACAAAATCTTGTATAACTTTCGTTTGAAGATGGTTATTGTAAACTTATGAGTTATTTTATGATTTGCACTCACAGAGCTTCATTATTCCTTAATTTTACTAATGTGAATGGCGCCAGCAATTTACAAATTGAATCCTGTTCGAATTCATCAGCTGCACCCCGATATGTGCTGATATCAAGTGGGTAGGCAAGCAGCATGACGTGTCATTTTGACGGGTCGTCGGGTCAACAACTGTCAACTACAAAAGTGCCCCCTTCGACTTTTGTTGGTTACAATTTTCATCAGGTTTGTGAAGTGTTACCCATTTACTTACTTTTTACATAACTAATTTACTGTTTAGGGTGGGCAACAACCGCAGCCACAATGAAGAACCTTGATAATGTAAAATCGACCACCTGTCCCAGCGCTTCGGCTTGTGATCTATCGCCCAGTGTCCAGCTAAGCCATGGAGGCCTGCGAATTTCAGATTTTTGCCAGGTATGCACCTAGGTATACACTGTCGATAACCACCTAAACATTTGTGAGCAATGGGTCATTCTTATTTTCAGATTCTCAAAGAACAAACTCAACATGAACTAAACCGGAGGAAGAAAACGTCCAGCCGATTGCACGGCAAGAAGTTTCGAGGAAGCTACCGGAGCCGCCAAAGTTACCCCAGCCATCAGAACAACATGAACATCAATAGTTTATTGTGCTTCAACTATTATTATTCGATGCCTTATGAATAGTTTTGACATTAGCATAAATTGTATCGTCTGAGGTTCCATAAAGTTTCAAGTGTAGTACCTAGTTGGATGTTCGAATAAAGTGTTACAAAAATCAACTTCCTCCAGTTTTATTCAATACAACATCTCAACATCCATTTATTCTTAGATAGTGATGGGTTCGATTGAGGTATTTTAAATATAAAATAAAATAAATATAAAGGTATTTAATAATTCAGAAGTTTTTAAGATCAGTAAATTCCTGCACCGCTGCACTCCTCTCTAATTTATTATGAGTATTTTGTAGTAGATTAGTTTAGTAACATCTATTGAAAATTTGAGCGAAATTGGTGGCATGGTTTCAAAGTTATGACCCTAGTTATGACGAAAGAACGATTTTCCCATTTCAACTTTGGAGGGCTGTATCTCCGTCATTATGCATTCCTGAAAATGTTTTGTAAATGCAAACTACTTATTTTCCGATTCTCTATTGATTGCCAAAGTTTTCGCACATAAACTCTGATCACCCTATATTTTTTTCAAATTGAACTATTGTTGCTCAGAAGCTTCATTATATGGATATTGAAGTAACCTATGCCAAAATATAGTGAGCATCAAACCATTCAATTTGACGCATCAATTATCAAAATTGGACAACAAATAACGGAGCTATGGGACTTTTTGCTTGGAATGGTAGCCAGGGGAAGGGGAGGGGGAGGGGGGGGGTCGAAGATAAAGTATAGTACGGAACACGAGTAGTAAAGCAATTACGCACTCAGGGAAATACTACACTCGCTCGCTACGCTCGCTCGTGTGCAACTTTTCCCTGCGTGCGTAATATGCTACTTACTACTCTTGTTACGTAATATACTATTACGCATGCAGGAGAAGCAATGTTTAGAAATGTATGACAATTTGGTGTACACTTTCCTTTATTAACGCTTTTTCCCAGAAATTCTCAGCACCGATTCTTTCACCCTAGAACTGTGTTCTCACTGTCTCGTTTCTCGTTTGAACGACGATATTTTTTCCATAACAAACGGAAACGGCCTCGGAAACGGCTCGTTCGAAGTATTTCCTAGGTATTCCTAGATATTTCCTTATATTCCCGCATATTCTCGAGAATTCCCATGTATTCTCAGGTATTCCCAAGTATGCCCGAATATTCTCGGTATTTCCATATATTCCCTAGTATTCTCCAAGTATTCCCTAGTATTTCCTAAGTATTCTGAACATTTTGTACAGGTATTCTCGGAGTGGTTGGCCCCTCGGTCCTTTGGAACTGTTGCAGCCTGATACACAACACGTCACTACCAATTTTTTTACCGCGATTTTTGGCTTGTCGGCGTTTCTACTTTTCAACTCACGAAGTAACGCAAACCGCTGGTTTCTATGCTGAGTGCTGACAAATGAAAATGAAATGACAACTACAAAGTTGAGGTTATGTACGCTTAAAATGACACTGATGATAGCTGGGGTGCATGGAACACGAGCGCCATTACTTCAGGCGTTTGCCACTATAGTTCCCCATTGACTCTTTGTTATTCAATATTTTTAGGCTGGACCACTGTGCCCCTATGCCTACTGTGCCCCGGTCTCCCCTACGTGTGAACGCAAACTCCCCAATGCCAATGCAAGCTGTTACGTTTTGTGGCCGAATTGTTATCGTTAGGTATTGTGAACTGGAACCCGTAAGTATTTAAATCGGCATGAAGATTGATTGAACGAGCAATACGTCCACGACGTATACCCAATTCCAATTACCTAATAACGTGATAACGCGATAACGCGTTATTTCAGATGCAATAACGATAACGTTCAGTTCCGTTCCTAGCAAATAACGTTCCAAAATAACGTTATTCAAATAACGACCCATCTCTACTATCTTTACACTAGCTAATCTTTGTACCTTATACCTTACCCATCCCAGGACGCAGTGACGCAGTTGGTATTCGGTGGTTGCTAGTCAGTGCGTTCTCCACCAACTTCTTCATGCTCGTGGTTTCCTTTCAGGAACGTTCCTCATTTAAAGTGATCAAAATACGCGACAATCCGTTAAAATGAGGGCATCCGCATTGAATCATACAGAATTGGATCAGTTTGAAACTCTGCGGAAGGCTTCGTGAACGAACCCACGTGATTTTAGGTTAGAACCGCCGGTGACGTTACGCACCACCAGTGTACGGAGTGTTCGCATCGAACAGCGTGGCTGTTGCAGTTCGACCAGAACCACCTCAACGATTACGAAGCTGAACCCTGCCATGCTGGAAAAGAACCTGCACCGCACTCCTGTGTCCATTGCTGTTTCAATACTTGACGTGAGCTCGACGTGCATGGAAACTGCAAAGAAAACGAACTTGGAGATCATCGAGGAGATCCTCGGTGAGTTGCATGAACATTTTTGGAAACGTATCCGCGTGGTCGTGGCCTTTGCTGTTACAAAGCAAACTCGAGTTTGTTCTTTGTTGAGCATCAGTCAATGTGTAAAGTATTAAAATCTGACGGGACTTGCTTGAAACCGCAAGGTTTTGATTGGTTGCGCTCTCCATGTAATCAATGTTCGTATCGTAGCAAAGAACTAGCGAATCTAACTTGATGAAGCAGTTCAAATATTTGAGAAAGCAGCAGATTGAAGCTACGATCACGCACGTGGACCTAACCGTACTTTTACTTTTACCTCTACGCAGCCGAATAAGTGGCTGTGTTCAATTGGACCAAGTGTTCGTACCGAGTGAAACAAACAGTGCATTTTTTGCAAAGACACGTGGTAACTCGCGTTTCAGCCGCACATTGCTCTCATCGCGGTGAACGGTGACGTCCGTGAAGTTAGCCGCTGATTCTCGCAGCCGCTAATTTGCCGAGGATAGCCGGACCCAAGTCTCAAAGTTTACACTGGGAAAAACATGCAAATTAGCGGCTGGCGCCTGGCAACTTGATGTTGCAATGTGTATTGTTAGTCCAGTAAAATGAGAATTTAACTTGGAACAATTTAGGGGCGGGATGAAAAAAATATGGCGATGTAGAGAATGAAAAACTGAACAAGAAAAACCAAAGTTTCATTTCCAGTCATCCCGGGGACCATGGAAAACAAAAATGGAGAAGATGGAAAAACATGCGCCGCGATCTTTCTTTTGAAACGGTGAGAGAACGGTAAGAGATGTGTGAAAACTGTCAGGGACAAAGTTGTAGGGAACTCAATAATCTACAAAAAAAGTCCCCGGGGCCATATGTCTAACTTCTTCAGTTTAGCCGTTTATCGCAGTCAAAGTTGCGCGCCGGTCTAGTGAAGTGGAACAACGGTCCGCGTGACATTCCTTCTTGGATGCTGTGAGAACCACAAGAGATATCGAAAAATTGTAAGCGACAAAGTTGTAGAGAATTGAATGCACCACTAGAAAATTTTCAAGGCCAATTATTATCTCTTCTAGTTCAGCCGTGAACTACGTTCGAAGTTGCGCGACAATCCTGTTGATAAAGTGGTTCTTCTGGAAAACTTACAAAAACCCTAGACTCGATGAAAAAACGATGACAATGTAGAGGATGAAAAACTGGATCTGAAAAACCAAAGTTTCATTTAACACCGTTTCGGGAAACCTGAGGGAAAAAAAAAAACTTGAAAAATAGTGATTTGCACTCGCAGCTTCCTCATTGAATACTGAAATAAACGCAATAAATATGGAAAATCTGAACAAACTAGCTTGTAGAGGATTGAATGATCTATAGAAAACCCTGTGATGTCATGTATGCATCTTTGTCGACTTAGCTGCGGAGCGCTATCAAAGTTGGGGTACATGACTCGTGACGCGTTGCATGTGTGGTGAAACTGGCACGACGTTGCGGTCATTGTTTAACGTCTGGGCAGCTACTTATTGTTAGAATTATCATTGTAGTCATCAGCATGGTCTTCCGAAACGACAATGCAGGAAGCGTCAGAACAGGCGGCTCCACCGCAGTGGTAGCAAAACTTGATACACTTGAGGTCAGCTTTTCTGCATCCACAAAGCTTCTCGCAGTTTTTCAAGCTGCACCCTATTTTTCACTGTGGCGTCGGCTAGCGGCTCAGTGGCGCGATGGGTCGTGGGTTTCATGAAAGGGTTATAAAGAAAAAATACATGAACTACCTCTTCTGATCAATCACTAGCTAGGTAAAATTTAGATGTAGAATACGTGTCAGGCGCCAATCCGTTATTTTATTGGTAGCCAGCTAGTAGTTTTGAATAAACAGAAATAACGGATAATTTCTAATTACTATGATCTATTGAGAATGAATTTAAATAATTTAGGCAGAGAGACTTGATTCGTTTAGTATGGATTAATTAAAAGGATGATGTTGATTTGACTAAATGCATGTTTCACAGACGATAAGTAATTGACTATTTGGAACTGCACCGGTTCAGATTAATTTGAATTGAAAACTATAATAAAAAAATTATGAAATATAAATTGTGAAATAAAACTACGGAGTCGATTCCCATGCGTGAATCCACACCATTGTAGATTTACTACAGCATGGCCGGTTTCCAGCGGAACGGCGCTAACGATTTAAAGAAAAGGAACGGGACACGTTGACTAACCTTGAGCTCAAGTTCAGGCGCATCTAAACCGCGAAAATCATTTGATGGAAATATACTGTAGGGCGACCTCAAAAGCGGGACAAACACAATACGAATCTCACTCAATAATGATGGACGTTATAGGTTGGGCCGGTGCAGCACCCTGTAGTCTACGAAGTCTGGACTTTTGTGGATTTCAAAACTGCCGCGTACTGTCGTGAACTGGGCAGCGTACTGTTGTGTACTGGGCAGCGTACTGTCGTGTGATCTGGTTTGTTTGGCGGCGTGTGAAGCTAATCAGCGAGCCCTGTGATGTTGTGCGGGCTCAAAAGTCGATGAGGACATATAAGCGGCGGCGTATGGTTTTCTCCATTTTGTCTTTCAGCGGCGTGATTTTCAGGGGTCCGATTAAACAATTCTTAAGGTGAGTATTCTCTACTCGTATGTACCCACTTGGTAATACATTATAAATTTCAACAATCGGCCTCGTATGTAATTTATGTGTTGCTCGCCCAACGCCTCGACTTCACTGCTCTTTCTTACTATTTCTTATCTTACCGGCTCTTTTTAAACTCCGCCACAAAAAGCCTGTCCAAACCCCGCCGCACGGAAATTTAAAACGCTACAAAGCATCTGCAGGAAATCAGCCGTAGCAGATTTTCGAGAGCTACGTTATCCTGGGTTCTAATAGGCATCAACAGAGAAATGTTTAATTTCCAACCCCATTGTTCAGGTGGACAGTTGTTTATCATCTCCGAGCTGTTGTTGAATGATCATTGTTCATCAGAAATCAGTTTAAAAACATCTCATTATCTAACGTGATTCACGTTTTTCTATTATTATTATACATATTGTGTTACAAAATACTAGTACTTTCTCAGTTTCAAGCCTGAGTGTCACGATACTATTTTCGTACTATTTTGATGCTATAAATATATGATTAGAAACGACAAATTCAGAAATTCTCTAGCAACCTAGTCTCTCGTCCTGAATTTCTATAATGAAAATATTGTAGCATTCCAAAATCTAATATAGAATAAATTTACTAAGTAGGCACATTAGACGTCATAAGGAGAGTGACAAAAGTCAAGTATTTATTTCGGAGATTCGTTCTCCGAAAAGTTATTTCATCAAAATTTAGGTAATCGATGCGAAAAGTTTGAAGGCGGAAATAATAAATAAGAAAAATTAGATACGTCAGATTTTGAACTTTCGAGCGTTTTCGAGACTTTTTGTGCAACTCATCCCTCTGTTCGAGGTATGTACATTTTAAATTATTTAGGAAATAACTTATTAGTACAATTTTAGGGTGCATGGTATGGGGCATGATATGCCAGGCCATTGATGTCGAGGAAGTAACGCACATGGCTCTGTTTCTGCCACAAGCGAGCGTCTAGAACGGAACCGCCAAGTAAGTTGCCCAGCGTTTGGCGTGAATTGGCGCTGTTTCTTCTTTACCTCTGTTATCTCTTCGGCTACCGTTAACGTCAGCAGCTGCGCTGCATTCTGCCTTGATCTCTTGGTGATCGTCTCGTGATCCACCGTTTATCATCAGCAGTGCATGCAATTGATAATTATCGTGCCGCTGGACTACCGTTGCCGTCGGCCGTGCCGTATTCTTTTGACGGTGAAACCAAACTGATAATAATTATTGTACATAATCTTTTCTTCAAAATTCTCCTAGACGTCCGTTTCATCCTTTTCCATCATTTTTTTCATCTGTACAAATTCATAAAATCATATTTAGGTATTTATCCGAGAACAGGTATCAATTGGTTGGAAGAAGGTAAGTCCAAAGCTTAGCTATTAAAAGGTAAACCGATATTATCGATCGATCAATAATATTAAGTCAAAATACCTCAAGAGTTAAGTTACCTGGTGAACTCTGCCTAAATTCCATCAATTTAAGCCTAAACTATATCTTGGTTTTTACCTACCTCTCATCATTCATCCTTTTGTA
Organism: Anaspis maculata; assembly: GCA_949128115.1. NCBI lineage: Eukaryota > Metazoa > Arthropoda > Insecta > Coleoptera > Scraptiidae > Anaspis > Anaspis maculata. The sequence goes on from OX421961.1 coordinate 5,536,349, forward strand.
ATATAGTTCCTGAAACTTATTCCTGTAAATATTTGTCATCCGTTTCATATTTTCATCTGTACAAATTCATAAAATCATATTTAGGTATTTATCCGAGAACAGGTATCAATTGGTTGGAAGAAGGTAAGTCCAAAGCTTAGCTATTAAAAGGTAAACCGATATTATCGATCGATCAATAATATTAAGTCAAAATACCTCAAGAGTTAAGTTACCTGGTGAACTCTGCCTAAATTCCATCAATTTAAGCCTAAACTATATCTTGGTTTTTACCTACCTCTCATCATTCATCCTTTTGTAATATAGTTCCTGAAACTTATTCCTGTAAATATTTGTCATCCGTTTCATAAACAATACTTATTTATTGTATAAAGTATCTTTTGTAACAAACACCAAATCCTACCATCATAAAAAGGTTTTCCTGATTACACCAAAAATAAAGAAATCAGGTGGCGCCCAGTTAAAAGACTATACATTATCTGACGGTAAGTACCTACAAAAATAAACACTAATATCCACGACCCCTCTACACGACGAAAAGTTGCCGCGCTGAACCTTTTTTAAATTTCAACAGAAAAAAAAAGGTTACAATATGACGAAAATAGTACAGTGACACTCACGACTTTAATTTTGCCAAACAAGAAACTTTATACATAAGAAAGCGTTCATCCGCGGAACTAAATTTCCAACAATAATTACCAGACTTTCAACAAAGCACGCAATTCTAAATCATCCAATCATGTTTTATAATCAATTGAACAATGACCGCAACGTCGTGCCAGTTTGACCACATATGCGACGCGTCACTAGTCATGTACCCCAACTTTTATAGCGCTCCGCAGCTAAGTCGACAAAGATGCATACATGTCATCACGGCGTTTTCTATAGATGATTTAATCCTCTTCAAGCTAGTTTGTTCATATTTTCCATATTTATTACGTTTATTTCAGTATTCAATGAGGAAGCTGGGAGTGCAAATCGCTATTTTCAAACTTTCATTTTCTTTTCTTAGATTTCCCGAAACGGTGTGAAATGAAACTTTAGTTTTTTAGATCCACTCTTTCATCCTCTACATTGTCATAGTTTTTTTATCGAGTCTAGGGCTTTTGTAAGTTTTCCAGAAGAACCACTTTATCAACAGGATCGTCACGCAACTTCGAACGTGATTCACGGCTGAACTAGAAGTGATATAATGATTGGCCTTGAAGATTTTCTAGTGAAGCAATTAATTTTCTACAACTTTGTCGCTCACAATTTTTTGATATCTCTTGTCGTTCTCACAGCATCTAAGAAGGAAGGTCACGCGGACAGTTTTTCCACTTCACTAGACCGGCGCGCAACTTTGACTGCGATAAACGGCTAAACCGAAGAAGTTAGACATATGCCTCTAGGGACTTTTTTGTAGATTATTGAATTCCCTACAACTTTGTCCCTGACAGTTTTGACACATCTCTCACCGTTTCAAAAGAAAAATCGCGGCGCATGTTTTTCCATTTTCTCCATTTTTTTTTCCATGGTTCCCGCGATGACTGGAAATGAAAGTCTGGTTTTTTTATTCAGTTTTTCATTCTCTACATCGCCATATTTTTTTCATACTGCCCCTAATGTGTTCCAACTTTGGCCTAAAAATCGCCTCATTTTACTGGACTACAAACTTATTTATACATATTATGATCAGACCTATCGAAGAAATCCTCCATCAAAGAAATCAAACTTGGCAAGAAGCGAAAACGATGGCGCGAGACAGAAAACAATGGGCACTCTTTATCCATGGGACAAATCAGGAGACATAGTTATACTCGTACCTGCTTGAATTAGACTTTGATTTGTAAATGTTATTACTTTGAGAATAAGATTTTGAGTTTATAATTACACCTTACACCCATACTGGGTAAAAGGTTTTTTCGATTATATATATATATATGATCAGACCTATCTCCAGTTCCAAAACGCTAAATTAAATTTCATCTTAGAATTGTAATTCGTGCTGCTATTGGCTAATTTAATCAACTTATGAATGAAACGAGCGTGGTTTATTGATTCGAGAACCACAATTTAATTATGAAGCGTTCTGGAACTGGAGGCTTCTTTCTATTACTATAATTTTTCTGAAACAGGACGAATGAAATATTTTTTCAAATTATCGTAAATTCAAAGTGAATCATACTGTATAAATAAGCTGAGTTTATCACATGAAATCAGTATGCTATGATTCTACATGTTGTCTTTGGTTTCGAGACATCAGTATTTCCTTTGGGCAGCTCGGGAAAATCAAATACCATAATAACTCCCATCTGACTCGTCTTCTTCATCATTAGGTACTGCTGCCCTGTGAGTATTTCTTGTTGGGCTTCGGCACCCTTTTCATGCCAGGTGCAAAACTCTAACTCGGTGGCTGCTCCAGATCCGATGTCAAACATGCTTGTTCTGCCAAAAAACTTACATACTTGAAATTGTGATACGATTTTGACAACGTTTGATTGAATGGACACCCCAGTCCAGTCCCCCAGTCCCCAGTCCAGTCAGGTCATTGCCCTATGAAGCGCTTCGCCTGACTTATTGGTCCGCTAGGCCAGTGGGCTTGGGTCGTCCCCCGCAGCCATGAACTGGGGATCATTTCTACCTCATTGGTGTCCAAAAATTTGACCACCAACTAGGTTGCCACAACAGCGCTTTCTGGCATCCTAAAAATATAATATGAAAGAAAATAATTTTATATTATAGGTCTCATCAAACTATATAACTTTTCTCTTACATCTTTTTTTCTATCTTGAACGGTAAGACCGTTATAGAATAATTACGCTAGGATGGACCATCCTGTATAATCTACAATTAGTACAACCACTATAGGCCAGTCAAATAGGGAAAGCTGGAGGGAAAAAACTGTTGGAGTTTTGGAAATTTGACAGTAATGTCCGGTAAGGTGTACTGATAAACATACTAAAAGTCCCCAGCTCTACCTATTGAGCTCGAGCCGCCATCTTGGAAAAATGGTCCTTCGATCCAGTTTTCTGCTTATATTGCGCTAATCATCAGAGATATTCAATTAGGTTTCATTAAAAATCAAGGCTATAAAATTGTCTACAAAAATTGCTCTATACCGATTTGTCTCTCGTATCTACTGATATTAATTAAATTAAATTAACAAAAAAAAATTAAAAAAAAGCGATTTTTTGCCTATGGCTGGAGATATTGTCTTCAAAATTTGTGAAGATGTTGGCAGTCTACATCAAAGCTAAATGTGACAGTTGAAATACAAAGAAAAATTGCGAAAATATTTTTTATTCAATTTTTTAAATTAGGCAAAAATTTGGTTCTCGAGTTTGACATTTCCAACAGGGCGGAGTAAAGGTTTCAATCAAACATCAATCAGTTTTGATATTTACATATTGTAAGACAAGATTTCATCAATATTGTGCCTTCACGATCTTCTGGAATGCTCGATATGAATTAAACAGAAAGAATAATCGCTAAGTCCAAAAAGTGTTGTCGATTGGTTCTGAAGGAAACATTTCGAAACAAAAGACATCAGCAAAGGATATACAGAAGGTCCAAAGGTTATTCAACTGTATACAGGGTGGTGAAAATTTCGATGCTCACCATTGGTATCTTGGAAACGGTAAGAGATACGAGGTCGGTTAAATTAGAAAAAAGTTGCGCATTTTTGTGGCGATTGAGAATCTGAAAAGAAACTTCGAATATTTTGATTGGTTTACGATTTATCACGAAAAAACTGAACATTTTGATTTCAGAAATTATTTTTTATCTTTCCAACCATTCAAGCTACTTCAATCAAACTTGGTAGTTTTATGTTTTTGATCACTCCAAGTCGATCAACGTTGGCAGAAATTTTCCAGGCCTTCTAGATGTCAAATTATGATAGTCAACTTTTGTTTTTCTTATGGCCGCCATATTGGACTTTTGTACCAATAGATAGAGAAAAAAATTAGCTTTCTGAATTAGTAACCAACATGTTCATTTTATGACATTTTTAGCGTCAAATTTTGAAATTTTCGTAAATTATTGACAAAATCGGGAATGCTTTGAAAAACAATTGAAATATTATCAAAAGCAACAACAGAAAAAATACAGATTGTGTTCAATTGATGTATCTAAGGGCTCGATACCAAGTTGCAGGCGCGAAGGTTGGGACGGCGTAACTCGCCAAATACAGCGCGGTCTGATTGGTTGGTATCCGCCGTTGCTATGGTAACGGCACTTACGGCGGTCTTAGCCCCAACTTGGTATCGAGCCGTAACTTCTTAATCGTGTTTTGTGCTTGTTTGTACCGAGAGCTCACAAATTAAATAAGTCAAGGGTGCCTGTGAATTCAAAAACGTCGGTCGAAATAGGGTAATCCTTACTCCTTTTCTAGTAAATTTGTCAAACTTCAACAAGAACGATGCTAGTTCCGACAGACGTTTTTGAGCTCACAGACACCCTTGACCCATTCAATTTATGAACTACCGGTACAAACAAGCACAAAACACGATTAAGAAGTTAGATACGTCAATTGCACACCATCTTGTCACTTTTTTGTTGTTGCTACTGATAATATTCCAATTGTTTTTCATAGCATTCCCGATTTTGTCAATAATTTACGAAAATTTCAAAATTTGAGGCCTCAAATGTCATAAAAAGAACATGTTGGCTACTAATTCGGAGAGCTAATTTTTTTCTCTATCTATTTGTGCAAAAATCCAATATAGCGGCCATAAGAAAAACAAAAGTTGACTATCATAATTTGACATCTAGAAGGCCTGGAAAATTTTTGTCAACGTTGATCGACCCGGAGTGATCAAAAACATAAAACTACCAAGTTTGATTGAAATCGCTTGAATGGCTGGAAAGATAAAAAATAATTTCTGAAATCAAAATTTTCAGTTTTTTCGTGATAAATCGTAAACCAATCAAAATATTCGAAGTTTCTTTTCAGATTCTCAATCGCCACAAAAATGCGCAACTTTTTTCTAATTTAACCGACCTCGTATCTCTTACCGTTTCCAAGATACCAATGGTGAGCATCGAAATTTTCACCACCCTGTATACAGTTGAATAACCTTTGGACCTTCTGTATATCCTTTGCTGATGTCTTTTGTTTCGAAATGTTTCCTTCAGAACCAATCGACAACACTTTTTGGACTTAGCGATTATTCTTTCTGTTTAATTCATATCGAGCATTCCAGAAGATCGTGAAGGCACAATATTGATGAAATCTTGTCTTACAATATGTAAATATCAAAACTGATTGATGTTTTTTTTCAGATTGTCAATCGCCACAAAAATGCGCAACTTTTTTCTAATTTAACCGATCTCGTATCTCTTACCGTTTCCAAGATACCAATGGTGAGCATCGAAATTTTCACCACCCTGTATGACCCCCATATTGAGGTGCCTTATCCAAAATAGTACAAAAGAATCAATCAAAATGTTAAAATCCACCCTGTATAACGAAAAGTAACGATACAAAATGGAAGTAGTAAAGCATACCTGGTGTCAAAAATACAGCCTTTACATTGCTGGAAAAAAGAACAAAATTGATCGATTTATTTGAAAGTTATTAGTCCTCAAACTTGACTTTACAAATTTCAGCCAGTGAAATAGAGAAAAGTAGAGAGAAGTAACTGTCGGAGTTTCAGAAATTTGACAGGAATGTTCGCTAAGGTATACTAATAAACATACTAAAAGTCCCCGCCAGTACCTGTTGCGCTTGAGCCGCCATCTTGAAATAATGGTCCTTCGATCAAATTTATTACCATTTTTCCAAGATGGCGGCTCGAGCACAACAGGTAGTGGCGGGGACTTTCAGTATGTTTATTAGTATACCTTAGCGAACATCCCTGTCAAATTTCTGAAACTCCGACAGTTACTTCTCTCTACTTTTCCCTATTTCACTGGCTGAAATTTGTAAAGTCAAGTTTGAGGACTAATAACTTTCAAATAAATCGATCAATTTTGTTCTTTTTTTCAGCAATGTAAAGGCTGTATTTTTGACACCAGGTATGCTTTACTACTTCCATTTTGTATCGTTACTTTTTGTTATACAGGGTGGATTTCAACATTTTGATTGATTCTTTTGTACTATTTTGGATAAGGCACATCAATATGGGGCTCATATACAGTTGAATAACCTTTGGACCTCCTGTATATCCTTTGCTGATGTCTTTAGTTCCGAAATGTTTCCTCCATAACCAATCGACAACACTTTTTGGACCTAGCTATTATTCTTTTAGTTTAATTCATATCGAGCATCCCAGAAGCTCGTGAAGGCACAATACTGATGGAATCTTGTCTTACAATATGTAAATATCAAAACTGATTCATGTTCGATTGAAACCTTCACTCCGCCCTGTTGGAAATGTCAAACTCGAAAATCAATATTTTGCTTAATTTGAAAAAAAAAATTAAAAAATATTTTCGCAATTTTTTTTTCTATCTCAACTGTCACGTTTAGCTTTGATGTAGACTGCCAACATCTTCACAAATTTTGAAGACAATATCTTTAGCCATAGGCAAAAAATCGCTAAATTTTTGATTTTTTTTTTGTTAAGTTAATTTTATTAATATCAACATATACGAGAAAAAAATCGGTATGAAACAATTTTTGTGGGCAATTTTATAGCCTTGATTTTTTATGAAACTTGATTGAATATCTCTGATGATTAGCGGAATATGAGCAGAAAATTGGATCGAAGGACCATTTTTCCAAGATGGCGGCTCGAGCTCAATAGGTAGAGTTGGGGACTTTTAGTATGTTTAACAGTACACCTTACCGGACATAACTGTCAAATTTCCAAAACTCCAACAGTTTTTTCCCTCAAACGGAAAAATTTGTTCTAATTTGACTGGCCTACTAGTACAACAATCATAATAAACTGCTCAACAATGAAAGTGTTACAAAGCAAAAATTTACCCAATTTTGAACCGCTATAACTTTTGATTGGCATATATGATTCTGATTTTGTTTCAAGTACTGAATAGCCCAATCTGCCCAATCTTTTGGCCATCTTCCTTGTCAATGCATAGAGCTTTTCATAAATTTTCTACAGGGTGATGAACAGAGCAGTGCAAAATTGATGAAAGTTCAACATACCCCCGTTTTCGCAAAAAAATTTTTTTGGGAGTATCAACACCAAATTTATGAAGAATGATGTGTTCCCTCGAAACGGTTTTTGAATTTTCGGGATTCCAGTTGAAACAGCCAAAATGTGATTTTTTTAATGTGAATACTGCACCGGGTGACCATTTGAAAACTATCCACCTGCAATAACTCCCGATTCCTAGTGAATATTTCTTCGAGCAAAAACAGGTCGATTTTCATATCAAAGGAGACATCCAAAACATAAATTGGCAAATTTCTATCTTGAGCCCCCTCGCCCCCACTCACCCCAACTTTGAAATTTCGAATGATATGACCTACCTTGCGATACATCAAATTGAAGAGATTTAAATTTTCTTTCTGAAAAGAATATTTACAAAAATATTAACCCCACCTTTTTTCGCCCTGAAAATTCTCTGACTGTCTTATTTTTAATTCTGGACCTCTCAATTGTTTTTAATTCGGTCAGTGTCATCATAGAAAACATCGAAGAAAAGAATTTTCGGTGGAAAAAGTGCTACCCAAATTGACCCTTTTGCTCTCCCCCACCTCAGCTTCAAAATTTTACGGAACACTACCTACTTTGTGATACATCAAATTGAAGGGAATTGAATTCTCCTTTCGAAAACAATTTTTTTGAAATTTTCAACCCCTCTTCAAATAAATTAGACATTTGGGGTGTTTTGTGAGGAGATTGGGGGTTTTAAAAAGTTTGAAAAAATTTTGTTCATGGAGAGAATTTAATTTCCTTCAATTTGATGTATCATTAGATTTTTGAGATGAGGTGGGGGGAGCGAAAGGGTGAAATTTGGGTGGCATTTTTTCCACAGAAAACTATCTCTCCCGATGCTATGCAGGATGACGTTGACTGCATTGAAAAGAATTGAGAGGTCAAGAATATCAAATTGGACACTCAGACAATTTCAGGAAAAAGGGGGGTGGGGTTAAAAATTCTATAAATATTTTTTCGGAAAGAGATAGACAGATAAACAAACAGATAGACAGATCTCATTGACAGAATGCCATTTAGGGGACCAACATTTCAAGAAATGATGCCAAACATGCCTATGTTGAAATTTGAGGTAAAGGCAATAAATTCCAAAATGGCGGAAATTTTGTTAATCCAATTCTAATGACGTAGTCCCATGTTGACTAAAGAGAGTAAAAGTTAACCTTTTTTTAATGCTAAAAACTCGAATTTTAGGAGTAGTACCAAAAAGTGCACTGCCAATTGGGCTTTTCTTCACCCCTACACTAGACAATAGGAACGTTTTGCAAGTCAAATTGCTCAGAATTGTTCAGTGAACAAGCCTATCAAGTGGCGTCATCTTGATATGAAAAGTTCTAATGTTTTTGCGTTGCTACAGGAATAATATACAGTATTCATAATAAAAAATCACATTTTGGCTGTTTCGACTGGAATCCCGAAAATTCAAAAACCGTTTCGAGGGAACACTCCATTCTTCATAAATTTGGTGTTGATACTTCCGAAAAAAATGTTCAACGAAAACGGGGGTATGTTGAACTTTCATCAATTTTGCACTGCTCTGTTCATCACCCTGTAGAAATTTTATGAGGGGCTCTATGGATTCCATATTGACAAGAAAGATGGCCAAAAGATTGGGCTCTTCAGTACTTGAAATAGAATCAGAATCGTTTGTTCCAATCAAAAGTTACAGCGGTTCAAAATTGAGTGAATTTTTCCTTTGTAACACTTTCATTGTTGAGCACTTTAGTTGTACGTTCACGTACTATTTTTTTAATGTCGGCAAAAGGTTAATCACTATAACACTTGAATTTAGTTTATGTATTTTATTTGTTTCAATATTTCACAAGTAACAATTTAGTATATAGGACTGTTCGCCTAATCAGCACGGACAAGAGAGAGCAAGCCCTTGTCTTGCGCTAGCCAGCAAGCCTCGGCCAGCCGATTCGTGTTACACTCGGGAAGCCTCGGAGGCTGTCAAGTTGCGCATGAATTGGCACGAGATTTGAAGTAAGGACTTGATTCAAACATGCCGGCCGCCTTGAAATTATTGTTTCAACAAAACCAGATTATTACAATTATATTAAGTTATGAATGCCTCAAATCAACAAATTAACAGATGGCAATGTGAATAAAAAAATAAAAACATTGAATGAGTAATGAAGTTACTTAGTTGAACATGACAGTTTCTAAATGTCTTTGACGATCTGTTGAACACGAAACTTCGAAACGTGAAGGATGTTCAAGAATGTTTTTTTGGCAAACTTGTATCTCAAATGTATTACAATCAGCTTTCTTCACAAAGTATCTCAAGCTGACGCTCTTCCTGCTGCTATTTTCTTTCTTTTGTCTACTTCTTCTTGGCTTAGAACCTTTACAATATTTCAAAAGAAGCTTTTGTGAAAAACGTAGATGTCACGCAAAGTTAACTTTTTACAGTGGTACGTCTTGCCGTTATGCTTGCACGAAGGAGCTCTTGGCAAGTTCTTTGCAACATTTCTGTGAAACAAAGGAACTTCCTAATTTTACTCTAACAAAGAATGTAATTCAACTACCTTCCACGTTTGGAGATTTCCCGCTTCCACTTGGATTTGTCAGCAACTTTTTTCCTGCCTTTGCCAGGCAGTGCAAGGACAATTTTTTGATCCATTTTGTACCCGAAAACTCACAAGCAATATTTTTGTATAATAAACTGTTGTGTTTGTGTAACAATGATAAGCTCAATAATAATGAAATTATTAGTGACAAGCAATGTCATAATGACATTACTAACTTCAACCGCTAAAATGGTGTGCTCCTATTGGCCGCGGGGATAAGACAAGTTTTGCATTAGAATCTAGCGTGGATAAGGCGAGTTCTGCTTCAACAGCGATATTTCACCATTAAATTTAGACGGGATAAGGCGAGTTTAGCTACGTGGAAGTTTTACCAGCTAGTGCGCTTTTAGAAGAGCTTTCCAGTGGCGTATCAAACTCATTTTCCACCAAAAGTGGATAAGGCGAGTTTTGCATCTACTCGCCTCAATTGTACGGCTTGGTCAGGGTATTTATGTCTGAGACCCTATGAGCTACGAAGGTTTTTAACTGGTTGAGTACCTTTTTCAGCCAAGCGAGAACGATTGAGCTGTCACACCAAAGGTACACGTCGTCAATAGAAATACTCAAATCAGTGCACACTTGTGCTACTAGTTTGGCCATCAGATGAGCTGCCATGAGCTCTAGCCGTGGAATATAGTAACGGTTTTCAAGGGAGCAACTCTTCCTTTGGAACACAAGAGGTTGTTGGTGTGCTCACCAGCCTCATTCGTTGACCTGACATAAATGCAAGCGCCATAACTGACCTCACTTGCGTCAGAGAAACCATGAATTTGAATGCTAACAGGGTGTGCACAAGTAACATGCCTAGGAACAATGTCATTTCGAATGTCTGGTAAATCGTCTTTGTAATTGCTCCACATTGTGTGCAGGTCTAGGGGAATCGACTCGTCCCAGTCCAGGTTCAGTTGCCAAAGTTTTTGCAGAATTAGCTTTGACTTGACTACCACTGGACCGACTAATCCTAGCGGATCAAAGATCGTACTGATGTCTGATAAGATGGTGCGTTTTGTGACTTTATGCTCATGCTTCGAAAATGATCTTCTTTTGAGTTCCACTCAAGCCCCAGTGTTTTTACTGAGTGTGATCTCTCATTAAAGTTTGTTATGATGTTTGTCGAGTCAAAGTCTTCCAACAGAGCACTTCGGTTAGATGCCCATTTTCTCAAGGGGAACCCGTATGAGTTCAAAAGCGTGTCGATTTGTTTTATGAGTGACTTACTATGTTCCTTGGCATTGCAGCTGAAAATTAGATCATCAACATAAAAACTATTTTTTTATGATCTCACAAGCATCTGGGTATAGCTTGGCATTATCTTCTGCAATTTTGTTCAGACATCTTGTGGCCAAGTATGGAGCTGATGCTGTTCCATAACTCACCGTTTGTAATTGAAATGTTTGGATATCTCCTAAGGGATTGTCTCGCCATAGAATGTTTTGATAAATGCGGTCGTCTGGATGCATTAGAACTTGCCTATACATTTTTTCGCAATCACTTGTGTATGCATATCGATGAATGCGAAACTGTGTGAGAATGCGGAACAGATCCGATTGCACGACAGGTCCAATCTTAAGTGCATTGTTTAGAGAAATTCCTGTCTGACAGCTGGCGTCAAAAACCACCCGAATGTTAGACGTCACTTTGTCTGGTCTTACCACAGCATGATGTGGTAGAAAGTACGCCTTTTGAATTTGAGCTTGCACAGGTGTCCTCAAGTAGAAATGAGTTTAACAAAATTGTCACCAAAAACTGTTGATGGGACCTTGTAATAGAGGTTCTGGGGAGCACAGAAATGTATCTAACAAAATCGTAGCTGATCCCGAACGGCAATTATTCAATTTTTAAGATTATTCGTTAAAAATGTGATAAAAATTTGGCTTCGGGTTTTTTCAAATTTTTAGAATAACTAAGATTGTCTAAACGGTCAATTTTGCATCTCTCCCAATATCTAAAAAAATCTCTGTGGATAGATTCATACTCTTCTGTTCTAATACGTAGGGAGCGGATTTATATGCGGTAAAAAAGCTCAAAATAGAAAAAAAAATTTCTTCGAAAACTTTCAATTTTTTTTTTTCAAATGAAAAAATCGTGATTTTCGAGCACATATAGATAAAATGGCCAAAATATTGACAAATATTCTTTTATATGCAAAAATATGGACTAAATATGCGGCTATATGCGATTATATGGACTATCAATTTGTATGCGGTAAAAAGTCAAAATAATAAATTATATGCGAAATAAAACTTGGTATTTAGGTTCCTTATAGATGGAAACGTCAAGCTGCAAGTCGACAGTTGCATCCAACTTAGCGAATAGAACATGTAAAAAATTATGAATCCGCTCTCTACTAATAAGAGTCCAAGACCTCCATTGTTGAGGAACTTCAACAAGTTTTTGAGATCACATTAATTTCCAAAGCTTCTGATAACACCCTTGTCCCAAAACACTTTTATAATATATTTATGCCCTCTTCGTAAGGTCCAGCTATAACCTTTGCAGTGCTGAAACACTTTTCAACAATTTTGTTCATCGTTTTGAAGCCAGACACAAACGGAATCACGCAAAGTACTCCCACATTTTTTACGGATCATTGCGACTGTCGCTTTCCTTTGAAAGTTTCCGACAGGAGTTCTCTTCAAAAATCTTATGTTGGTAACTTTTGGCGACCAAGCTTAGTTCCTTGGGCCACAGCAAACTTCATCACACCCAAGTATCGGCACAAGACCATTCCAAAATAAATGGTTCACAAACCCTTAAAGGAGATGCTTCAAAAAGAGGGGGGTAATTATGCTGTGACAATCTTTCGCAAAGTTCTTCTTTTTTTCCTGCAGAGCAAAATTTTCAATCAATGCGCCTCAAATCTCCATAAGTCTTCATACTCGTAACCATCTCTTTCTGTTTATTTTCTTCACAAACCTTATTCAACGTAATTTCATCGAATTTCCCTCGTGAGTCTTTTAGAGTGATGAAGCAGTACGGACATGGAAGTAGCCGTAGTTGTTTGCTGATCATTGATCAAAAGAAGTTAAAATTCCTGAACAAATTTTAAAGGAATTGCATTGATATTGGTCATTTCAAACATCAACTTGATTTTAATTGGTCTAGAAGATGCGGAAATAATTTTAGAGAAAGATGGAAAGAAAAATTACACAGGCAATAAAGTCCAAGCAATCAAATAATTGTGTGAACTAAGCTCTAAAGACTGGATGGCAGTTGCCGCATCTCCGCTTAGTGATGTTTTTAGGTATTGAAATTTTTGTATTGGTGCTAGGTCAGTGTTATGGTGAATAAGCGAAGAGAACATATCGTGGAAATTGAGCCATTGATCTGTTTTGCCGGAAAAAGTCGGCAATGTCAGTTGCGGCAATTTTAATTGTGAAAAGGCACCTGTGTTACGTGTTTGGTGTTGTACTTCAGACCCATGAATTGAACTCGGAATTGAAGCTACTTGACTGGGTGTATTCTTTTGGTTGAGTGAATGCTGCTCTATTTGATCATCAAGTGACTTATTTGTGGCGTGGCTTCCTGATTTAGAATCACTTGTTGCCTTCTCATCATATTCAATGTTTTCCAACGGAATAAGTTCGTTGGTGGCGGCTATGGTGTCATAATAAGTGTTTTCAAATGAGTCTTTTTGTTCATCATGTGAAGTCGTTTCAGTTTTTGTATCGAGAATTTCGATTTGACCTTGAATGTACTCAAAGTCATCCAGCCAGGGCTCCATTTTTGTTTTCCTCAACTGTATTGCATTAATTGTTTTTGAAGTTAAGTTTGATTTGTCAATTTTGTCAATAGCGTTTTTGTATCGCGTGAGATTGCCTTTTAAGGTTGCCCTTTTCTCAATGAATGTTGCTAATTCGTCTTCCGCCATTTTGAGAGAATAAAGTTAAATGATTTAGTTGAAGTGAATCAATGGACAGGTATCTGAGTTTGACAACTAAATGTTATTTGTTCACAAATAAACGTTATTTTTTGAATTTTCAAAATGAGCCGCCTATTCCGTGTTGAGGTAAAATTCTGTGGTATGGTTTTAAGTGGACACTAGATGCAGGAACAAAGGAAATAACAATGGTTTTCTGGTTGTGTGACTCACCAACCGGTCGATGCTCGTTAGCCTAGTATTGGACGTGGTACTTGAATAGAGTACCTATCAATCATTCTGCAATGTATGTTTTTTAGATGTCCCCTTTGATATAAACATCGACCTATTTTTGCTCGAAGAAACATTTGCTAGGAGGCGAGAGAGTTATTACTTGTGGATAGTTTTCAAATGATCACTCCTCGGATCATTTATAGGTTTAGTATAGGTGGGACTATTTAACGCTCACAACTTGAAAAAAAATTGAATTACGAGCTTACCTTCTTCAAAGAAACATCCGTTGATGCCGTGAATCGACCAGGTGTCGTCTGGTTTGCTTTCCATTTTTACGGCTTTATCAAAATTTTCTTGTAGTTTCAAATGGGATGGCCACCAAACATGCCTCTTTCGAGGGGTCAGCCAGGTCGTGTGAACTAGTCCAATTGATCTGTCGGTGAACTCCACCCCTACGAAGGACTGCATTATTCAACTTGTAGCCCAGGCGCCAGGGATAGGAGCAAAAATCAGCTCAATAAGGAAATAATGATTTACTGGCTGGAAACTAGCGTAAAACGATCTGTGTGACTTGGATTTTGACATACTAATTTCCCCCCTTTCGGAAATGTCGGCGTCATGTCGCCATCAGCAACAAGAAGTGCACCAGCGTGGTTTTTGCCGAATATCTTAATTTTGGGTCATCTGACAGCAAAAGATGTGAGGAGTCATTTTGAAACGAATGAAATTCCCTGCAGAATAGTTTTTAAAATTTCTTTCTGCGGCCTATGATGGTCTTTAAGATAGAGCTTCTGGAAGCGAGAGGCATTGTCTTTTAAAGCTCCATGGTCACTTGACTCGAAAAACTAAAATGTCGATGTGCCAAAAAAATTCAAAATGAGATTTCTCGAGAATCCTTTATGCTATAGTTGCGGTGATTGTCTTAAACTCTTCCTCTTGAACCGTTGATTACGAATATAGAAAAATAAAAAACGTCACATTATACATAGACATGGTGTACTGAGGGAATCAAATCAGATCAGAGAAATTTTACATATTTCTTCGATTTAGCCTATATGCGACACTCTAAGCACCTATCACGAGTCCAATATCAATATGGATTTGCTCTGTAAGCTTCACTTAATACACTAAAGAAGTGGTCAGCTCACAGCTTCACTGTAGAATGTTTTGAAAGCCCTCTGAAATCATCAAAATTTTCAAAATTTACAGTACCAAGAAATGTATATAACAGTATATTATATACCAAGAGACCAAAGTGAATTTTTAATTTGGGGATTTGGACCCAAAGGGCCCCCGAGCAACAAACTTCACCCAAGAATCAAAAATTCACTTTGGTTCCTTGGTATATAATATACTGTTACATACATTTCTTGCTACTGTAAATTTTGATGATATCAGAGGGCCTTTAAAACATTTTATAGGAAAGCTGTGAGCTGACTACTTCTCAAGTGTATCAAGTGAAGCTTACAGAGCAATACATGTAGATACTGGACTCGTGATAAGTGCCTAGAGTTTCGCATAGGCTGAATAGAAGAAATATGTCAAATTTCTCTGATCTGATTTGATTTCCTTAGTACACCCTGTATATGTACAATGTGACGTTTTTGACTTTCCAATATTCGTAATCTACTGTTCAAGAGGAAGAGTTTAAGCTCATCACCGCAACTATAGCATGAAGGATTCTCGAGTAATCTCATTTTGAATTTTTTTTGTCACATCGACATTTTAGTTTTTCGAGTCAAGTGACCATGGACCTTTGAAGACAATGCCTCTTGCTTCCAGAAGCTGGAGCATCAGCGGCTACTTCCACACCATTGTAATAAAGTAATGTTAAATAACTCTAACGGTGCATCCTCCTTATCGACTTTTTACGATTAGTCTGACATGAGTCTCCACTTCGTCAGTGAGTTCTTCCGGTTGCTGATTAAGACGTAAAGGATTTCGAGAAAGAGCATCCGGGACCAGCTGATCTTTACCCGGAGTGTACACTACAGAGTAACGCATGCAACAAAAGTTTCCGGAAAATTTTCGGAGCCGAGGAGCCACGACTAAACAATGAAGTATCAATTCGCCGTTTGGCACTAAACAATCTCTGGATATTGTGTTTTCAATTGACAGTCCAAGTTTTGCAAGAATGTTCTGAAAAATGTCTTACAAGCTTGAGATGCAGAAGAGCATCTATAAGCTGGTTCGACGGCTACCTAAATGTGAAATAGTTACCTTATTGAGGGACCAAAATATCTCCAAAACAACGATTTATCGTACGATAAGTGAGTGTGAAGAAGGAATCCCATGTCTCAACTTGCCAAAAAGTGGAAGTCCGAAGCTTTGACTGCAGAGAATACCTATCTGCTGTCGTGCACTAAGGGGCCTGCACTTTACCAAAAATAGGGTAATTTTTCTAATGGACGACGAGAAATATTCCACCCTCGGCAACAGTAAAATGAAGAGGAACGATGGGTTTTATACCAAGAATGTAGAGAACTGCTCAAATGAAGTGAAATTCAAGGCAGAAGCCAAGTTGCGTCGTAGGATCTACCAAAAGATCAATGAAATCGATGTTGCTTCCGTCCAAAGTCTCATGCGTCAAGTTAAGACCAAACTGCGGGCCATCGAAGACAATGGACTTTTATTAATTCCATGACTTATGTTTTTGAATGACTATAGATGTAAGATTTGGAGTCGCGGGGATAGTTCGTCAAGATTCTTTGTTTGCAAAATCTGCAGTAACGGCTTGTGGTCAGTTTAGAGTACAATAGGAATGCCAATGAGGTACTCTTGAAATTTCTCACAAGCCCATGTCAGAGCAAGAACTTCGCGTTCTATCCGAGCATATCTGTACTCAGTGGCGGAGAGTGTCCGCGAACTATACGCTACCAGTTCGCGTTCATTTTTTTTTTCGTTAATTTGGAAGAGTACGCTGCCTAATCCGAATGAAGACGCGTCGGCGCCGACAACGATTTTCTTTGAGGGGTCAACGAATGCCAAAAAGGAAGCTTTTGACAAGCGTTCGGTGATTATTGCAAGAGCCTTTCTTTGCGGATCGCCCCAGGCAAATTCTACGTCATTTTTGAGAGGATAAGTATTTACAAAAGTAGAGTTCAACGATGAAAGATCGCTGTAGTTCTCCAAAGTTGACCTAGGTATTCCAAATTCTTTGGAGGATTTCAAATAACCCATTGATTTAGCTTTTACAGCCTTAGCTGCTGCTTCCATTGCCGCTGGGTCCCACGCTCTTCGTTTCTGTCTCGGCTTCTCTGCTGTTTGTGACATGACGCTATTGAAAATTGGAACTGTCCTGCCAAAATCGGCACGTCTGGTCACTATATACCAGTTCCTTTAGAACGCCTTTGGCCTTTGGGAGCCAAGTTCCTCGGAAACCGCTATGACAAACCTCAAAACATTGAAGATTGTTTTCCTTGCCTCAGTTGTCACACGTAGTTGTCGATGATTTGTGGGTATTAATAAAACATTTTCCTTGTCCTGCTTTTCAGGTATCATCAAAGTTATGGAAGTGTCTATATTGCTGGGCTCAATGAATGCTATCTCGATAACGTCTTCCAGAACGAAATTGATGTTTCGGCATGTAATGATTTTCTTGTGGGACGCTGGCGAAAAGTGGAAGGCGATGCTGCGACGCCGTGGCAAATCCCTCGATAGCTATCGTCAAAAGCGGCACATTTCCAATCCGTTCATTACTTTTACGTCGTTGTTCAATGTGTCCTCTTGTTCTTTTTGAGGTGTTCATATTTGATAAAATTGAGGTCCGAATACTTCAAGCATGTACTAGCCGACTTGTTGCTTTTCGCTTCTATCCATTCACATGGGCTGGAAGTGCAGCTTTTCTCTTCTTTCGACAACATTTTGTACCACAGAAACCACAAAACGCTGAATACATGTTCACAACACACTTCGTTTCCTTCCCCTGCAACGCACTTACAGGTTGCCGAACACACTTCTTTTTTTGTCAATACACAGCAAACCATATATATTTTATCGGTTTCATAGATGCCTTCTGTCTGTCTTCTTCTGATGCCTTATACTCGACGTGAGTGACGATGCGTTTTGGGTTAGTGAACTGTATTTTATTTGGTTTTTGGTTATACAACGGTTGTAGTGAATTGGATCGATGTAGCTCTCGGATGCGTCTGCTCGGCTGGACGGCTGATGGTGTGATGGAACAGAGACCGTATGTTCCGGTCGGTTTGTGGGTAGTGGGGTGGTCGACCGCCGAGTGCGCCCTCTGTTGGCCGTACGTGGAATCAAGAGTGCCAATTTGTACCGACTTGACTTAGGGTCTCATGGAGCCCTTCGTTAAAATTTTGACGCTGAAACAATGTCTGAAGCTTCTTTGGGTCCTTTGTGCCTTTACAAAAGCGGTGCGTGATCTTTTTCTGAAATTTGGACTGTGTATCTGATTTTTGAATTTTCGAATAATCTGATAATCGTCGGGGGTAATGGGTTCATTTCAACTGAAATGAATTCGATTTGGTTTTTTCCAAAATTTATGGGGTCTTCTTAAATCGGAATTTCAGCGACTGGGTTTTCAAAATTGGAGGGAACACCTTTTCCCAATTTAGTCCATCCAAACCGCATCCCAATTTGGTATGCCCAAATATCTGACATTATGTCTCAAGCAAATTTGTTTCAAAGCAATCCAGGAATTTTTTAGGTCTTCGTAAGTGGGCTTGTCGTAAAAGTTTTTCTTTGTTATTAAATAGTAGATGTATCTGTCCAGTAACTTGATGGCAGCCACATCTCCTATTGTTTTATTCTGACTGACAAGTGTTGAGACGTTGCCGAATTCTTCTTTGAAAGTCCTGGCTATGCCAGCGTTCATTATCAAGTCTTCTGAGACACAGTGCCCCAGAGAGAAGTCCTCTGGGGCTTCATTTAAATCGGCATTGAGTATAATGTAAATTGTCGAATTCCGTTTCCGTCAACAGATTTAGGTTGGGAATTCGCGAAAAGGCATCAGCGTTTGAGTTTATTTTCCCTTTTTTATAGACCACTTCGTAGTCGTATTCTTCCAACTTTAGTCGCCAACGCACTAATTTGGATTTGGGTTCTTTGAGCGACATTATCTACTGAAGGGGTTTGTGGTCACTGATGACCTTGAATTTACGACCAAATAAGTAATGTCTGAACATTTTGGTTCCATAGACTACGGTAAGTAGTTCTTTCTCCGTGATGGAATAATTGATTTCGTGGGCATTAAGCGTTCTTGATACATATGAAATTGGCAGGTCCGAACCTATTGGACCTTGTGATAAAACTGCGCCGACTGCGTAGTTGCTTGCGTCGCAGGAAAATAAGAATGGGAGTTCAAAATTTGGGTATTGGAGCAATGGTTCATTTGTCAAAAGTGTTTTACATAAGTTGAAGCATTTGGAGTAATCTTCGTCCTTGACGTTGATTTCCTTATATTTCTTTAATCGTGACGTAAGTGGTTTTGTAATTTTTGCGAAGCCCTTTATAAACTTCCGGTAATATCCCACTAGGCCTAAAAACCCTTTCAGCTGTTGGAATTGAAAAATTTTCGATTGCTGAAATTTTTTCTGGATTTGGTTTGATACCTTGCGGGGTGACAACGTGTCCTAGGTATTGGACCTCTTTCTTGAGGAACTCCGATGTGTCCAGCTGGATTTTCAAATGGGCTCCTCTGAGCCTTTAGAAGACTTCCCGGAGTCTGATGATATGCTCCGGGAGTGAAGTACTGAATAGCATTATATCGTCCAGATGAACAAAGCAGGTTTCATTCTGAATACCTCTTGAAAATGTTGTCCATAGCGCGCTGAAAAGTTTAGGGCGCATTTTTTAACCCATAGCGCATTCGTCGAAATTGATAATGTCCATTGTCCACGCTAGAAACAGTTTTTTCGACGTCGCTAGGGTCCATTTCTAACTGGTGGAATCCACTTGCGAGATCGATACATGAAAAATATTGACTTCGGCCCAATTTGTCGAGTATGTCAGTAATATTTGGCAAAGGGTACCGATCATCCACAGTATTTTCATTCAATTTTCTGTAGTCTACGACTAAACGCCATTTTCGTTTGTTTGTTGCATCCATTTTTTTTTTTTGGAACGACCCAAATTGGTGCATTGAAAAGTGAATTTGAATGTTCAATAATTCCCTGGTCAAGCATGTCTGAAATTTGTTCATTGACTTCTTCCTTATGCACGTAAGGGTAGCGATAACTCTTCGTGTATATGGGTTTATCGTCTGTCAGTTATATTGAATGCTTGGCGGAATTTGTGAGAGTCAGTTTCTGGTCTGGGAAATGGAAAATGTCTTTATATTCCACTAAGAGTTTGGTTATCTCTCTTCCCTCTTCTTCATTCATATATTCTGTTCTGACTTTGGACAAGTCGAAGCTAAACTCACCGCAATCAAAGCTGTTTAGATATTCGAAATCATCGGTTTCAGGTTCCGAGACTTAAGTGGCTTCAAAAGCTTGTGTCTGATTGAAAGAAATTTCGCTTTCCGTTGCATTCAAAACGGAACAGATGGTTTCGTAATTATTAATTTCAACCAAGCTGTCAGGGATTTCTAGATTTGAAAATTTTTGGTAGGGCAAAATTGCAACACCATTGGAGAAATTTTTGATTTTGAGTTTTAACAATTTTCTGTGTACGTTGTTCAATCGTATGAAGATTATTACACTCGTTCACAATATTTTTGTGATGCAATTTAATTTTTGTTTTGGGAGTCGTGAGCTCCCTTTTGCCCGCGTCAATAACTGCTCCTAATGCTTTGAGGATGTCCCATCCTAGGAGACTGTCAAAATATTGGTGAAATTTAAATATATAAAATTTGACGGTTGTCAAGGTCATTTTTAATGTTACTGGGAAAGTGTTTTTCCGCAATTTCGGGGCTTACGAAGCTCTTCGTGGCCCCAGTGTCGACTAGACATCGCAAAGTAAAAATTTTTCGTAGGGTATGAGGATGTAGGGTGAAGCGGATTTTTCATGGTCCAATGTCAATAGTTCAACGGTTGGTGGTTCGAGGCTTGTTCTTCTAAAAAATGATTTCGTCCGTCTTGCACCGTATTTTCGGCAGAGGGTTCGACTACATTTTCTGAAGGATTTCCTTCTTCGATATTGTGATGGGTTACAAATGGTCTATTTTTATATTTTTGGAAGTTATTATTGTTTATTGTTGAAGTTGACATGGGTACCGGTTTATTTGTCGCTACGTAGTTTGGATTTGATTGAAACGCGTTATAGGGTTTCGGATTTTGGTATTGTTGTCTTCGCGGTGCTTGGAAATTTGAAATTGTCTGTTAGGGTTTTGGATTTTTCACGAACCTTGGCGGGTATCGTGCTTGGTATGAAGCCGCTGGCACGACGGGGTTTGTTTTCTGATTGGTGTGAAAATCATTAGTTAAAATTCTTAGTGCTTCTTGAAGAGTAGCCGGATTGCGTGTGGTGATGAAGTCACCGACTGGCTTATTTGAATATTTGAGGACCACCCTAAGCCCTAAGTCTGTGGCATTTTCTATTAGGTGAACCTTCTTATCATTGGGAAAGTGATTAGTGCAATGAGCTATTTGCAAGTTCAGGTTTTTCTGTATCGCGTTGAAGAATTCAATAGCGGACCAACGACCCTGTCCATGGTGGACGATATACAGGGTGATTTTTTGAAAAGTTTCCACCTCCAATATTTTCCCGCACAAATTTTTTTTGCAAAAAAGCCAAAACAGGTCGATTTTCTTTTCGAGGGGGACATCTAACCAGCGTATTTTCAATCTTACTGTTTCATCCCCCTAGGCAGGGTGACTACCCCTTCCAAAATCTTGAATGGGACTAGGGGTCAAGATACACATTGTTTTGAAGGTCATTCAATTCTCTTTATACTGGTGCATCTAAAATGAAAATCTAACCATCTGTTCTCAAACTATGAATTTTTTAAGCCAGGAACCTTCGCTGAATAAATTTTTGTTTTTATTATGCATTGGCGTATCAAGAACCGCCAACACACGTCTATTTCAATCAAGTATTAGGGGAAGGGGCATTTTTTGACAGATCGTTGAGATACGTACCTCTCACCCACTCCTTCGCCCCCATCAACAACCCCTTGGAAATCTGAAATGGGATATGAGCCATCTTGTGATACCTCATTTGAAAGGTTCATCAATAATTCGCCAGTGCATTCGATTCTAATAAACTTGTCAACAGGTGCCTAAAACTCAACGATCATTTTGGAAAAATTATTCAGAAAGCATTTTTATTCAATTTTTTTTTTCTGAAAATGCAAACGTTTCAACAGACAGAAGCAAGTGGAACTGAAAGAAGTCAGTAGTCACAATCACAAAAGATGCTCAAAGTGACCACCGTTATTCTCCATGCAGTAGTAGAGACGATTTTCGAATTCCTGTCTCACTCTAGAGAACGTTTCTCTAGGAATCCTTCTGCATTCGTCAACTATCCGCTGTCGTAAATCTACCAAATCCACTGGCTGAGTTTTAAAGACAACAGATTTAAGATGACCCCAGAGGAAGAAGTCGGGACTTGTCAAATCTGGTGATCGAGGTGGCCATTCTATCGCTCCACGCCTGCCAATCCAATGATTCGGAAATCTCTGGTCGAGCCAGTTTCGCACATTGACAGCGTAATGAGGCGGGGCTCCATCTTGCTGAAAGAATAGCCCATTTTCATCCAGGATCGGATTTCCACCTTGATCACGTTGATTTTCAACTTCATCGGTTATTAAAGGATCGATGGTATTCTCCAGCAAGTCCAAATACACATCACCATTCAATGTTTGTTCAATGAATAGGGGACCGACTACCGCATCTCCAAGTATTCCTGCCCAAACATTCAATTTTTGAGGAGCTTGCGTATGTCCCTCTCTGAAAATGCGTGGATTTTCATCACTCCAATAACGCACATTTTGTTTATTTACACAGCCGTTTAAATAGAAACTGCATTCATCACTGAAGCATATGTTCTTGACCAGATTTGGGTTTGCAGTGATCATTTCTGTCATGGTCTCGCAAAACTCTAGTCTCCGATCAGGATCTTCTTCAACAAGCTCCTGCAGCATTTTCATTTTGTATGGACGGAATTTATGAAGTTTTGTCACTTTGCGCACGGATGAGTACGAAAGTCCTGTAGTTGCAGAAATCCGACGCAAAGAGTTAGTTGGATCCAAAGCCAGATGACCTAGTACTTCAATCTGAGCCATTTCATCTACCACCACGTTACCTCTTCTATTCACATTCTTCACCGACCCCGTTTCCTGGAATTTTCGTAAAAGCTTTCTGACGTACGTATGGCTCATTTGTCTATCTGGATGTCTTTCACTGAAAACTCTGGCCGTGGCTCGGTAACAGTTCATTGCACCATAAATCAAAAGTACTTCAACCCTCTCGGCAACAGCGTAAGCCATTTTTTACATGTAACAATTCAACCGACGTCGAATACGGTACACTTGGTGTATTGTAGAAAACAAAATAATGTACCTGAAAAACTGGGAAAAACTGAAGTAAAAAAATTATCTTATCTTTTGTGATTGTAACTACTGACTTCTTTCAGTTCCACTTGCTTCTGTCTGTTGAAACTATGAACTTGAAATTATTTGAATAAAAATGCTTTCTGAATAATTTTTCCAAAATGATCGTTGAGTTTTAGGCACCTGTTGACGACTTCATTAGAATCGAATGCACTGGCGAATTATTGATACCCCTTTCAAATGAGGTATCACAAGATGGCTCATATCCCATTTCAGATTTCCAAGGTGTTGTTGATGGGAGTGGGTGAGAGGTACGTATCTCAACGATCTGTCAAAAAATGCCCCTTCCCCTAATACTTGATTGAAATAGACGTGTGTTGGCGGTTCTTGATACGCCAATGCATAATAAAAACAAAAATTTATTCAGCGAAGGTTCCTGGCTTAAAAAATTCATAGTTTGAGAACGGATGGTTAGATTTTCATTTTAGATGCACCAGTATAAAGAGAATTGAATGACCTTCAAAACAATGTGTATCTTGACCCCTAGTCCCATTTAAGATTTTGGAAGGGGTAGTCACCCTGCCTAGGGGGATGAAACGGTAAGATTGAAAATACGCTGGTTAGATGTCCCCCTCGAAAAGAAAATCGACCTGTTTTGGCTTTTTTGCAAAAAAAATTTGTGCGGGAAAATATTGGAGGTGGAAACTTTTCAAAAAATCACCCTGTATAGGTGATGCAGCGCACCCGGCTGGCGCGTCTCCCTTGTGGTAACGCGCGGAGTAGAGAGAGATGGAAGATGCAGGCCATGCGGGGGGGCCCACTGTGATATGAGTGAAGCATAGCGTGAAGTGCTCGGGGGGACAGGAAACTTACGTAAAATATGCAAAATTATTGCAAAATTTCGAAAATGTTATTTCTTAGTCATAGAAAATGAAAAAGCTTCATCATCTGTTGTTTTATCGGTGTATTTATTAGAATAGAGGCAGTAGAATACTTCATCAACAGAGTGCTTAGCTACATTTTCATCTACTTATTCATTATTATAAAGCCACTTCATATAACATTATTATAATAATGACAACTAATGGTGCGATTCTCTAAAAAATTATATTCCATAAAGGCTCTGTTACGTTGTTATAACCTAGGCAACAGCCAATGGCTGACACAAATTTTTACATAACAGAGCGTTTATAGAATGTTATTTTTTACAGAATAGCACCATAAACCATGGTACTTGAACATAGAATAAGCAACATAAAATTAGGTACTTTGCAGTCTTGATTCTTTTTTTTTGTTGGAAAAAGCTTTTGCTTTAGTCTGCGATTTTTTTTTATAAAATTGTTTTACTCTCATTGTCATGAAAAATAAAATCAATTTCGAGGTGATCTCTTTAGAGTGAGACTCGCACGGAAATCTAAAGGTTTCATTTTGCGATGTACATAGAAATTCGTCAATAGTGTCTTCAAAAACATCCACCGATTCTATATGCTTGAAAAGAATTTTTTCCAAATGCAGAAAATAGCTGAACACAGTTTCGCTGGAAAAATGGAGGTTTCCTCTACTTTTGACCGACACAAGTTCGGCGGCAGGTGGTAAAATCAATGGATTCTCTAGTTTCAAACATCTTTTACACACATCGCAACTAGTCTCTTTGGCGACTTTTCTACATATAAAACCTGTAAGATAATATAGTATATACTCGAACACTTCGTGTTCTTCATCTTCATTGTCCCAGTCTTGGCTCCAATCATCGGCGTTGGATAGATTTTCCAACTTGTCTTTAATCGTTTGTAAATGGACAGCCTTACATTTTTCTTCGCCTGTGAAAATGGCTTTAAAATCTTCAAAGGTCAATTTCGATTGGGACTTTTTATGTGTAATAATAAGCAAATCAGCAGCCAGTCTGATGTGTATCTTCGTGACGTAGTTTTCTCATATTTGCACATCTTGACACATTCTTGAATTGAAATTTTTTGAGAAGCGTTCAACCTTTCCAAACTGTCTAGCTTTTCCGACAAATCTTGCTCGTTGATTTTTTTAATTTTTTCTTCAGCACTTTTTAGTTGCTCCGACAAAAACTTCAGCCTGTTTCTCACTCGGTTCTCCATTTTCTGTCTCTTCTGACGTCTTCGACGTAATGTGATTTTTTTAGTTGCTGACACAGTGGTTGCTGAAGACGTTGCATGACTTTTTGAGAGTTTTTTACTTCTAAAAACCCTCACCGCCAAGGTGAATCTTCTGCAAAGATGGCACTTTCCTTTCTTCATTTTGTTAGGCCATTTGCTAACAAAATCACACTTGGGATGTTTCCAGCTTTGACAGTAAACGTCTTTGTGATATACAATCGACTTGAAAGTGTCTGGCACTTTCATAAAACTGCCGCAACAAACAGATAAATTGTCCACCTCTATCAAAAATTTCTGCAATTGCTCTATGTCGCGAATTTCTCTATTTACTGCCAAATTGGTGAAGTGCTCAAATATGTAGAAATCGACATCAAAATTCTTATTGACGACAACTTTTTTTTCTGTTAGGACGTTATTCTCGGATGGTATTAGTTTTGTTATTGCAATCAAGTCATTGCCAGTATTTGGAACTATATGTACACGCCACACATTTGATGGTAACGATAGAGCGTCAGGATTTTCCCAAAGCGTGTTAAATGATGAAGATGGAGATCCAGCAATTTCTTCCATTCCATTTCTCGGCGTAATTTCAACTGAAACTAAGGTTTATAATTTATGTACCTACCATGGATGTACCTACTGTAATACTTGGGTAGGTTCGAGGGTAGGTTCATATTTTGGTCTGATCAATCTACGTAAATATAGGTATCTACCACCATGGTATCTACCTACTTGCAACCGCATAGGTAGGTAGTATAGGTAATTTTTATTGCTGTTATTAAATGGCAACTAATGATTATTATTATTCTAACTGACTTTTTAGGCAACCCTGTGAGGTGTGTACATGTGTAGGTATTTGTTACCTGTAGCATTCAAAGTGTCCGCATTTGAATCTTGTGCTCGGTCTTGATCTGCATTTCTTTTTTTCCGTTTTACGGGAACAGCATCGTGCCTTGAGATTTCGCGACGTTTTTGTGGCAAGTTCTTCGAAAAATATTTAGGACAATTGGGAAAAATAGTTGGTAGGGATCCTTCTTGTAAGAAAGGCTTCTTTATTGGATACTACAAGTAAATAAGAGAAATATACTATTGCGGGTTTCCATTGAATTTTCACTGATCTTACCGTAAAACATTCTGTCTTTACTTCACGGATTATGCATTCAGGTTGGAAGTGTTTCTCACATACGCAATCTTTTGTTGTTAAGACACGGTCTTTGCGGGGACTCTGGATCTGAATCTGAACCGGAGTTACGGTCTCTTAGAGACATATAGTGTACTTACAGCGTGATCAGGTATATCGCTGCTGTGGACATCGGTTCGATTTGGTTTGTAGTCGTGTTGCTCAACAATTCTCGGACTTGTTGCTCGGAACTTTGGTGTGGAAGGCCTCAATTATTACGATTGGATCCACACTTGAAAGTTCGTCTCTATTTCTTCATAGGTTCGTCTGTCGGTTCAAGGCATTGAAATGCTCCGTGTCTAGCGCGTTTTTCGGTACTTGGACGCACTATTTTTCAACACGTTTTTGACAGAGTGATACTACCGACTGCGCCAATTGAATGTTCGTTCTCGAGAATGTTGAAAAAAAATGTTTTTTTATTCACAGAAATACAATGTTGAATGCATGTGAGCTCTAAGCGTGCTATGTCGTAACTGACGCGCTCTTGGGCGCTGGAGTCTATATAATCTTGAGAAAGCCAAGCTAAGCATAATATAATGATGAGCGATGTAAGCTTAATCCGGAGGAAAACCGGGATATAATTCCTCCGAATTGATGAAAGGTCGTGCTGGAGTGATTCGGACTGCAGGCAAGTCGCCCATAAATGGGTGGAAAAATTTCGGTGCCACCCGAAAACAGGTGTGACATTTCCGAGTCACGTGACGAACTGCGGATCGACCGTGGATGATCCACAATTGCTGTCTCAAGCCGTTGAGTGTCGCTTGTGGCCCGGCGTGAAGTTATGCTTGGTGTTCGCGCTCTGTTACTAATCGCGTGACATGATGGTTTTGAGGTAATAAAATAGGGTGCTTTTGATTAGGATTCAACATCGAATTTCTCAACCGACCGCCTACCCTTAGTATTCGCTCAGAATCCAGAAATGGATCGAGAGACTTCAAAGAACTCTGGTTGTCAACGTGCCCAAATTTTTCGAGATCGCAGCGATTTGAATTAGCTTGGCAACCTTCTTGGTGCTTTTCTTGCAGCTCCCGCAGTGTCAAAGACTCCGATCGCTCGGCCGACAGTTTCCGAAAGTTGCCCGCGAAACGCATCATCTACGCGAGGGCTCTTTGCAAGCGCACAAACTTGGAATAGCTTGTCAGTAGGGACCATTCAGGCACGATCGCGCCAGGCAAAGCTCGCGTCTTCTGTTCGGGAAGCTCGAGTAAATCTGGAAGGGAAGGGGGTTCCGGAAGAGAACCGGTCACGAGAAACGCGGATCCTTGCCAGCACAGAGCGCAATCGGCAAGGTGCTCGGGACTCATGCCGCGAGATATGATGTCCGCGGGGTTTAGAGCCGACCGACCGGCACTGGCGCCAATCTTCGGTGCTTTGGATTTTGGCCACGCGGTTTGCCACGAATGTTCTAATCGCGTTCGGTTCGGTTTTAAGCCACGCCAAAACGATGGTCGAATCGGTCCAGAAAGGTCGGTAAGACTTTGCTCGAATGCAAGAAAATGATCGCGTAGTTCTGACCCGACTGGCTCGTCCCACCCGGTTTTCTCAGCCCAAAGTTTCCGCGCGATTATTTTTCCCGGAATAATGACGGGGCCAAGTAGTCCCAGAGGGTCGTACAATTGAGCAATTGAGCAAGCTAAAGGCTGTCTCCAAGAGTCCTCCTAGTTACCTACCCTTAATAGGTCGGTGGAGGGATAGACTACCTGAGCTAAATGGATTTTAAGTGGAAATCCCTAGGGGAATTCTAAAGACGCAGAGCGTACAACTCTCTTTGGGCTCACTTTCCTGTACGTCGACATGAATTTGTTTTACCTTTATTTCTAGATCATTATTAGTAACTGTGGATCTTGCCGTGGATCTACGATCTGGATCTACGCCGATCCTGCTTGTTAATAGACCCAACACACATTGACTTCTGCTCTTTTAGCAGTAGATTAATTGGAAAACCCAATATTTTTCAACCTTGGGTTCAAACACGTGTAATCATGAATGATTTTCTGTTTTCAATGTCATCCAATCTTTTATCTATCCCGTCCAAAATGGAATCCACAACACTTTTTGACAGATCACGTATGTTTTCTTTTTTCATATCTGCATAATGGGGAGAATCAAACAAAACGTCGATTTCTCTTTCTTCAAATGTGGTAAGGGGGGTTTGTACAGTAACGTAGTTCTGTACTTCTGGCACAGAATTTGTGACTCATAATATTCATTCTCATCGTCGGACGTGCAGTACCTTCTATTTGGCTTCAAAGATGATGATGATAGATTACTCGTAATGGTAGCCTTAGACGCTCTGCCATTTGCCTTTGAGGAGTCACTATAAACATGTTTGGCCAGTACATCAACAGCATAGATTTGCCACTCATCCTTGAGCATTACGGCTTTTTTGATTCGAAACTTTATTTCATTCTTCGGGTTGAGAGGCCATTTGCAGAAAGACTCGCCATCTTTATATATTATCCAATTGAATGGAGCTACTTCTACCGTTTCGTCTTTTTTTCCAGAGTGTTTTTCAACTTCCTCATCAAGCAAAACGGAACCCTTCTGCACGGCACCACCACCGCTTTGTACTCTCAATCCAAAGTGAAATCACACCGACAATTTTTGATTTTTCCCAGACCTTTGAACACATAAGAAAAACTTCCAATCACACCTTTATCTGTGACATTGATTTCATACACATTATCTTATCACACTCTTTCAATCAAATTCAACTCAATTGACGTTTTCAACCCCAAAACTGGAGATGCATTTTGATCCGTCTCCAAAATCAAGAAATTCACATCACCAAATTCAACTTTCAAGCATGAGGAACTCAATACATTTAGTCTCTGACCCTCATAATTTGATGCCATTTGATTGACGTTTTTTGTTTTATATCCAATATTATACTTTTTTGCTACATATTCAGGTATTGCATTAGCTTGTGCACCAGTATCCCCCTTGAAACACAGTTTTACATTTTCATCAACCAATTTGAGGTCTTGTGACCATTCTACATTGTCATCAGTGCTTATGATAATAATTTCGTATTCTTCATCACTCGAACTGGGTGCACTTGTGAAACTGATCCCTATAACCTTGGGATTGCCTCTGCATAAACGTTCAAAATGATTGTACTTACTGCACTTGTGACACTGCTTGCCGTAAGCCGGACATTTTTCTTTGGATGGCTGGTGTTGGAAACCACACCTGCTGCAACTGATTTTCTTCTTGAATGACCACTTGGCTTTGTTCGTGCTCTTCTGTAACTTCCTTAGCTTTTTCAATCTCGACAGCTCTTTTCAAAGTTAGGGCGTCTTCTCGAAGAAGTCTATCCTTGACTCTCGGGTCCCTGATTCCAACCGCGATGCGGTCTCGAATCATTTCGTCTTTGATGGCATCGAAGTTACAGTTGACAGCAATCTTTTTCAGCCCGGTAAGAAAATTATCGAATTACTCTCCGGATTCTTGAACTCGGCTGTAGAACCGACTTCTTTCCACGCTCACATTGGCTTTCAGAAACCAAGCAGTTTCCCGAGTCCAACGCCATCTGAAGTCGAATGTTCATGTTTTGCTGAATGGCAATCCGACATTGACGCACGGTCGGTGTTGGGTTGTAGCCTCTTCCGTTTCTTACGACGGAAAAGAAATTTTCCAGGGGGTCCTGGTTCAAGAACAATGTGAGTAAATATTTGATCCCATCGGCCTCCAGTCGATTCCACAAGAGCAAAACACACCGCAAGGTCCATTGAAAACTTTCTAAGCAATAGATGTTGTTCCGTTTCTTGTTATGTTCGTATACCTCGAGCCTTTCAAAATATAACAAGCCCTGTTCCAGTGTTTCAACAGATTGCTTCTGAAATCTGGATAGTGGTCGTTTGTATGGATTCATTTCATTCAACACTCTACTATTTAGCGAGTCGAAAATATTATTGATATTTTCGATAAACTCAGCTGTGTTCAACGACGTGCAAGTGTTGAGTTCTTTTGTTATTGAAGCCCTTCTAATTGCTGCAGCAACTGTTTTTGAAAATCTTGCGCAGCATATTTCACCCTCATCTTTTGAAAGTTGTTGCGGGAGAGGTGACACTGACAAGGCATTATCTTCAGCATCTTTCTGGTTGTCATGCTGCGTTCATCGATGTCGTGAGTTTTTTGGATGCCATTCTACGAAAAGAAATTGCCTCCAGCAACAAATTGAAGCTGTGTGTTCATGAAATTATTGCGCAAACTTTTGAGTAAATATGGGGCATTGAATATCGTGAACGCATCCACACCTTCAATTTGGATAATTGGTGATTCCTTGGTAGCACCCAACAATGCGAAAGTCTTACAGTTGTTAGTCCCTTGATCGCAAACTAGAACTCCAGGGTTGAAGTTTCTCAAGGCGCACCGCTACAATTATCATCTGCAAAGAATCGCTGTTGACCGGCCTAGCAGAAACAAAGTAACCAAATGGTATTCTCCAGCTATTGAGAAGTCCTCGAATTAAAAACACCAGAGCTGTATTTGCAAGTTTAGCCTCTCTTCCCAGTGACCCGAGAACCTGGTAGCCTTCAGTGATGTCTTGGTGTTGATTGCATTCCAACATTTTATTCGATGCTGGTTCATCAAACATGACAACACACATTCTTTCTCGTTCCGTCATAGCTCTTGCCTTTAGAAAAAGCTTGCAAGTTGAATTTGTTCTCACTCCGGTTCTCAGATTACAAACTTTCAACCAATCTTGAATAGTTCTAATTGATGGCAGGACGAATTTTAAGTTCCGAAGCAGACATTTGTAGGCTCCGGAAGATTGTAGTGCAGCGGAAGAGCCAGTTCTTGTTGAGCTTGCGACCATTCCTATTATTATTACCATAATAACTGTGGTAATACAAATAATTTCTTCTCGGAATAAATGCATCAGATTTTCATGTTCAGAAAAAGGGGCTTAGTTTTTGAAACAAAATATGCTTACAGTGCTACTTGCCGAAATAATCTCGTTCTTATTATCTGCATTGCTTGGGCTTGCTACATCATATTTTCTTCCAATGTTGACATTGGTGACAACTTCCTTATTCCTGGAAGGGGTCCTTTGGAAGGCTTCTCTTTTCTCTTCAGTCGAGGGCTGCAAATATTTTTCAGTTCACATGATATATTCAACTTTTGTCTTACAATTACAGTGATTTCACCATTGTACTTACTAATAATGTCATCATGATTATTGATTCTCTGGCATTCCTGTTTCCAAATCTGGCACTTGGGCAACTACTGTAGGATGAGGTAGGGGAGTTTCTCCTCCTGCTTAGTTAATTCCGCTAGATCTGGTCGACCTCCGCCAGTATTAAAAATTTCTGGTAGATTGGAAGCTAATGAAAGACGCTCTGATACAACTGTCAGGTTTTATTGCATATACATTTCGAAGCACCTAATTTTAAATGTCATTAACATTTGCCCTACTTCTTAAAATACTTCTATGGAGTATTTGTATTATTTCTTCAGCAGTTAGTCGTATGCGCTCATTAGTGATTTGCTGAATGCTGAAGTCAACATATGAGGCAAATGAAGACACACCACGTTCTTCTTTGACCTGGGCGGACTTCGAATTTATGGTATTTGTTAAATTTAGCATCGCGTTCGATGTATTTTTTGATGGCGTTTGTCAGGTGGGGGAGGGGGGGAGGGCAACCTTAGGCAAGACTTGATTTTTCTGACAATCGAATGACAATATTTAAAGGTCGTCTCTTCTTTCTTGTAGAATATTATAAAACGCTTTTGCCTTGAGCAAATGGACTCTTTTCAGCCGTGACTCGACTTTTTTCTGACTCAGTCATATCTGGTTGTTTGAGTTGTTCATCTATTGAAATGCAAGCGGAACATGCGTCTGTCCGAGGTGATCCAAAACCCAAGTTGTAGGCTACAACTGAAATTTCAAATTATTGACTGGATCTCGAAGTATGGATCCCCTTTGGTTTTATAGTCCACTGGGGACTTCGTGGGCCAATGGAATTGACCCACGTCCTAGTGTGTTGAACCTACATGCCGCCGGAGACACAAACTGGATATCGCAAGCTTGTGCGTTCCTTGCATTTCCTGTCGCATGTGAGCTCCCATCTTTCCGAATGCCAAATGATAAATCATTATAATTTATACCTAATAGAACAATCCATATTCAACTTGAGAAATGGGCTTTCCCCATTGCCTTCCTGTTATACTCATGACAATACATACTAGCGTGGCTGAAGATGGAGACTTTCCTTCCAAAACTTCATCGTCCCATACTAGTCCATCTGGTGAAGCACCAAGAAAGCCAAGCTGTTTGTCTTGACAAACAAAGATGCCACATCTGATCACATCTTACATCGGCCTCTTCTTTGTACCGTTCAACAGCATTATCTCCATTGATTCTGCCGTGCTCAATGGCTTTCGTATTAGGTCGCTCAAAAATGATTGAGCTGGGTAATTTGGTATGATCCCAGAAATGAGAAAATGGGAAAAATTGGAATAGGGATGTTCTTTATTGCCTTAATTTTGTCCGGGTTGGGCTTTACGCCTTCTGGGGTTACGATATGTCCCAAGTATGCCACTTCTTTTTCAAACATTCCGACTTATCTAATTAGATTTTGAAATTCGTTTCTCTCAATCTTTGGAATTTTTTTTGACATTTATAACATTATTTGCAATGAAGTTGCAAAAATAATTATATCGTCGAGGTATACCAGAAATATTCCGTTCTGAGCCCTCTAAAACATTGTCCATGACTCTCTGAAAAGTCGCTGGAGCATTCTCAAGTCCAAATGGCATTCTCAAACACTCGTAATGACCGTTATCTACATTAAACGCTGTGTTTAAATGTCCTCAGGACTCATTTCGATTTGATGGAAGCCGCTTGCCAAATCGAGTGTCGTAAAATAATCACATCTATATCCTGTACACTTTTTGTTTTCAGTAGAATGACATTTTGAAGCTGAAATAAAGTGACAAGCTGGAGCGCTGGGAGGATACGGCTGATGGCTGCTGATAGTTTCGCTACAAAACTTTGCAGGTGCCATCAGCCGTAGCCGTAGCCCCCCAGCTTGTCACTTTATTTTTGCTTCAAAAAGTCATTCCACTGAATTTAAAACGTGAACGGCATATACCTAGTTCATCCAGCACATCTGTAATATTTGGTAATGGATATCAAGGAAAAGATATATACTGACAATGATCTGGGATGATGTTGATTTGGCGGTACATCTGACGTATGTCCGCCGTGAAAACAATGGGCTTCGATCGGAAATTCAACAAAATCGTGAAGATGTCATTCTGCAGCTTCGGCCCGATCAACAATTCGTCGTTTAGCGCTACTCGATTGAAGGCTTTGGCTGATGCATCAAATACCTCGCGAATTTCCACTGCACCTCTGTGCACGTAGGCGCAGTGATGTGGGATGAAGTAACATTCCGAACCTGATGGCATGGCACGTGAAGAACCAGACCAGTTTTTATAGCATTTTTGCGGACGAGGATGTATCTGCTGTGACGCTGCAATGGAGCAAATACTACAATACTTGTTCCGTATCCCAAGAAACAAAAGCTGTTTAGTTTTATAACCAATTATACAAGCCACTCCTGACTTTGAAGTGAGTCTGTGGCCGCAGAACCTATAGATCCAGCCTCCATCCATTATAAGGTTAGATCGGCCAATGTCACCGAACATGTTACCACATTCTTTGGCGTATTTCAATTCTTCCATTCCAGCTTTAGTAATAGATTCCGATAAACATTCGTACCAGGCTTCTTCTACCAGCCTCTCGAACCACCTGTTTTTCTAATCCTACAAATAGGCTACAGCGAATAAACTAATAAATGGGGCTGTATCTTTTCGTTTGAGTTATTAATTTCGTACTTTTTCTTACAGTCGTCGAAAGTTTACCAGAGGCTGTCGTTCACATGCCTTCGTTACGACGGCAGTGGGCTCAGTAATTATAATGACCGATGACGGTGGCACGTGCTGGTGGTGTGACGAAATCTGCAACACTTCGATTGATGTAGCTCCTGAAATCAGTTTTCAATGTACCTAAAGCATATTTTATTAAGAAGACATCGAACTTTTCGTCCTTCCACATTCAAATGACTTATAGTATGAAGTGTTGAATCTTGGTCTGACAGCTCCTGAAGTTCACCAAAAATATGTCCTTCTTGCCGTTCTTGTTCGGCTTTATCATGCTTTAATGTTCCAAGTATTATTCTCTATAACTGCCCCATATAGACACAGTTGCTGATCTGACAAGCACGTACTTCGGTTGAAGATGGCAAAGGGGACTCCGACACCCCTTTTGATGTCTCTTGATTATCGGTCCGGGTGAAGACCTTCCCACATTCGCAGTTCAGTGCCATTCTGCCGATAAATAATACGCTTATGTTAATAACTCATTCCTATCGATACATTTTTTCATTGGACTCGCTATACATATATTTGGGGGTATGCATTCTCACTTTTAAATGATGATGTGGTGATCATGATGATGATGTTGTGAGGATTAAGCTGCAGGACTGCCGCTATTTTGCCCGCTGGAAGGAATACAGCGGAGTCTCTATCGGGCCAAGATTTTTAAAGCCTGTCAGCGTAATTGTATGGTATGGTATGGTATTGTATGGTATACAATATTGGAAGTAAAATCGCAATTATTTTGGCTAAGAAAATTCAAGTTTTGTGATTCTTCGACATAATTTTAATCAAATTCTTCAGAAGTCCCTACTTGAGTCTGAGTCCTATTCAGTGCATTTGCTACCCTCCTGTAAATTTGTCTTCGCCCCACATATTTTTTTAATTTATAAGTAGACTTCCTACTCATACTGAAATTTATCAAACTAAACTACACAATCGGTATATACTACTCACTTAAACGGTACGTTTTTTTTATATGATTCGTCAGTCGTTGCGGAGCGTGTTTCAGCCACACCTTGATTACTCCACAAATATCGTTTTCAGTCACGTTCTCAGTCGTTGACTGAACTGCTCCTTTAAATAGGATTTACTAAATTAATATAAATAGATATCACAGCAAGAATAAAGACTTACGGACTGCAACAGTTTTGAGCCTGTGATCAGCAAAAGCTTTCTTTTGTCCTCTGGTGCCAAAAAAACTGAATTTTCTAGCTAGATTATC
This sequence comes from Anaspis maculata, assembly GCA_949128115.1. Taxonomy (NCBI): domain Eukaryota; kingdom Metazoa; phylum Arthropoda; class Insecta; order Coleoptera; family Scraptiidae; genus Anaspis; species Anaspis maculata. The sequence continues at coordinate 5,571,996 of OX421961.1, forward strand.
AGTCATTAAGCTTTTCATAATATAATTGACTTTTGTTGTTAAATCCTTCCCTCCCCGTGTAGAATAATAGTTGACCTGAAAATGAAAATTATCTGTAATACAATAAAACCCATGAATTGCAATAAATATACTACATTCGACAAGTTGCCAGCTGTAGATAGGTAAGTTTCGAAGCTCAAGAAGTCATCATCATCATTAATGGGCAGATTGATGGGAAGGTCATTTGGTAAAGTAACTTGAGCACTATTTGTGGACTGAGACTTTGATTGCAGACAGGCTAAAATTTGACAGTTCTGTTCTTTTATGAACAACAATAAAGATTTCAGCTGATGAATACTATTTCCTTCATCTGAAATGTAAATTGTTGATTGACCAGGTACATTTAGCCAATTGTAATATCTCACCTGTAGCTTGAATAAGTGTGGCATCAGAACTTGGTCGGTGACTTTGTGAAGCTATAAACAAAATTACTTACTAATTACTAAAATGTTAGTTACAAAAAAACAGTTACTATTAAACCACACCCATTTAATTAATAAATACATGCAGTTGGCCAGTAGCGGCTCGGTTTAAAATTCAACTTGAGCTAAAAATTGAAATGACCTTCCAGAAACTGGCCATTAGTTTACAATAATTATTACAAGGCACTCTGTTTTCATCGTTGTAATAGTACTAATAAAATAATATAATAATAAAGTTAAGGCTGGATTGGCAGGTCTGAAAGTGAGGTTGGAATTATAAGGCCCTTCTATCCAACATCACTCACAATATTGAATGTAACTAAGCTCTGCAATGCAAAAATCGCGAACAATTAGCTTGAGGCTATGACGAGACATAAATTTTATAGTTCACAGGCCATTAGTTGATGAGAAATCTCACAAAGAAGCGAAAACTGAGTGGCGCCAACTTTAAAAACTGTCGGGATTAAGATTTTCTCATTTTTGAAAGTTCTCAATAACTAATGATGACTTGTAAATTATTAACATCATGTCTCGTCATACCCTCAAGCTAGATGTGTGCAATGGTTGCATTGCAGAGTTTACTTGGATTCAATTTTGCGAGAGGTGTTGGTGTTGGATGGAACATTGGTCCAATCTAACCTCACTTTTAACCTGCCAACCCCACCTCAACAGATTCAAACTAAGGAAATAATATGTTATGCAGTTTTATAAAATGATAATTTGGGTTTGCTAGTCAAAAAGGAAGCACATATTTAGTGGAATGCAATACCTCAGTTTTAACCAGTTTTTTTTTTAAGAATCGAATATTCACCTACACAGCAACTTTAATTAATTTTAAATTATTCTAGTCCTCACCTCTATTATTTTCCCCTGAAGGTTGGCTGTGACAGTTCGACCGTAATCCAGATGTAGAAGGACCAGAACCTGTCAAAAATAATTATTGAAATATTGAAGGACAAGATGAAGAAATTCTTTAATACTCACTCTCGGAAAAATCCCGGAGGCTGCTGTTGAAACTGAGATGAGATGGCTTGGGTAGTGTTTTTTTCACTGAAGGTTGATTGTGACAACTTCGGTCTTTTTTCGGTCTTTTTCTTTTTCGGCTTGACAAGGCTAGCTCATCTTCAGCATCAGTTTCTAAATTTGTATTCATCCAGTAAATTTTCATCCAGTAAATCCATTGGATATTTCAAGAGGACATCCAGGGGATGTACTTCTCGACAGAAATGGGATCTGGTACCTACTGTAGAAATAATTCGAATCAATACATGTTTCAAGAATTCATTTATTGCGAACTTTAACAAAAAATAAGTGAATAGGAAATAAGTAATATTAATTATTGATGAGATAATGAGAAGTCAAGAAATTATAAGATGATTTCTCATTTCTGGAAAAAAAAGAAAAAATAATATCGATAATAACAATAATGATAATCTCTCCGGGATTCTCACAAAATATCTCTGTCAACATGTACGCTTGAAGCGGGACTCCTGCGTCGAATCCAAACATTGCAATGTTCTCGTACATTTTTTCCAGTACCATATCAAACTCTTCAGGATCGCATTTGTCCTTGAGCTTTTGATTCAAGTAATTTTTCAGATCGGCATCTCTGAAGTGCGTCAAGGTTAAAACGAACGTATCGAAGGCGTTTTGTAACATTACCGAATATATAATGATATTCGGCCGAAAGGAATCTTGATTTGGCCTGTTGGTCCTTGAGCCATGGCGGCCCTGCGATCCACAAATCTGAATGTTCCAACTCTTTCACAGACATTCCCCTTGTGATAATATCAGCAGGGTTATTCTCAGAACCTACATGGCCCCAATCCGTAATATCGGTCAAAGTTTGTATCTGAGCCACACGATGTGCTACGAATGTCTTCCAGCTGGAAGATGGAGCTGAAATCGAAAACGATTTGAGAGTCTGTCCACTAGTACCTTTTTTCCTGTTGCAACTCTAATGCTTTACTCACTTTTTCCATCAACTTGGCTAGAAGCAATGCTTTCTGAAGTTCAAACTGCTGCTGTTGGAACTGAGATGAGATGGCTTGGGTAGTGTTTTTTTCACTGAAGGTTGATTGTGACAACTTAAACGTGATACAGACGTAGATGAACTACAACCTATCAAAAATATTTACATATAAAAATATTGTAGGGACAATTGAAAGAAATTCTTTATTACTCTCGGACTGTTCCTTGCCACTGCTGTTAAAACTGAATCCTGGTGGCCTGGGTAGTGTTGTTTTGGATTCATTTTTTCTTGATTCGTGGTCCGACTCAGATTGCTCGTCTTCACTGAGTATGAATTTTTTCGGTCTTTTTCTTTTTCGGCTTGACAAGGCTAGCTCATCTTCAGCATCAGTTTCTAAATTTGTATTCATCCAGTAAATCCATTGGATATTTCAAGAGGACATCCAGGCGATGTACTTCTCGACAGAAATGGGATCTGGTACCTACTGTAGAAATAATTCGAATCAATACATGTTTCAAGAATTCATTTATTGCGAACTTCAACAAAAAATAAGTGAATAGGAAATAAGTAATATTAATTATTAATGAGATAATGAGAAGTTAAGAAATTATAAGTTGATTTCTTATTTTTGGAAGAAAAAAAGAAAAAAAAATATCGATAATAATAATAATCTCTCTGGGATTCTCACAAAATATCTCCGTCAACATGTACGCTTGAAGCGGGACTCTTGCGTCGAATCCAAACATTGCAATGTTCTCGTACATTTTTTCCAGTACCATTTCAAACTCTTCAGGATCGCATTTGTCCTTGAGCTTTTGATTCAAGTAATTTTTCAGATCGGCATCTCTGAAGTGCGTCAAGGTTAAAACGAACGTATCGAAGACGTTTTGTAACAATACCGAATATATAATAATATTCGGCCGAAAGGAATCTTGATTTGGCCAGTTGGTCCTTGATCCCTTGAGCCATGGCGGCCCTGCGAACCACAAATCTGAATGTTCCCACTCTTTCACAGACATTCCCCTTGTGATAATATCAGCAGGGTTATTCTCAGAACTTACATGGCCCCAATCCGTAATATCGGTCAAAGTTTGTATCTGAGCCACACGATGTGCTACGAATGTCTTCCAGCTGGAAGATGGAGCCGAAATCGAAAACGATCTGAGAGTCTGTCCACTAGTACCTTTTTTCCTGTTGCAACTCTAATGCTTTACTAATTTTTTCCATCAACTTGCCAGGTGATGACATTCCCAGGTGCCAGGTGATGAACGATGAGGGTTTTCTCCATTACAACACCATTGATTGCCCATTTCTGTAATCAAATGATTTTTCTTCATATAATGCACTACTTTGTTACTATCCATAGAAATCTTGTATTTAGTCTAGATATAATCATGACCTCGACCATGACTTACCTTCTAAATTTTTTTCTTTCGCTGGGGTGCACTCTGGCCTTGCCTCGCTGTCCTTGCTGCTAGGGCACGCTGCCCTAGTCACACTCCGAGAGCATAGCTTACCTCGGGACCAGAGTAAATCCGTGATATTTTTGATAAAACGGGAATCGCCCGAAGGCCCTGACGGAACCTTGCTTACTGCGTTGAACTGCTCTTTTGTAAGGCCCGATACCTGCGTGAATAATTAGGTATATAAATATATACAAAACGTGTACCCATCATTAGGTAGTAATAACTAGGGATGGGCAAAACTATTGATATATCAATTAATTTATCAATATATCGATATATCAACTAATGATATCGATTTTACACCATATCGATATATCAAATATCGATAATTATCAAAATATCAAATATCGATAACTATCAAAATATCCAATGTCGATAATTATCAAAATATCAATGTCAAAATATAATTGTCGATGCTCAATAATCAAAATACCAAATGTCGATAATTATCAAAATATCAAATATCGATAAGTGTCAACGTATTATCGAAAAATAGGCAACGGGTATCACATCATTGAAATACATATTTATATTAATAAATAACAAGGTAGAAGACCAAAGACACCCAAAGAAGTAAGTTTCATCCATCATGCAAGTCCAGATTGACCATCGATGATAAATTTTTCATATCAATACTTGATAGCCGTATTTTTATATTGATATTTTGATGATTATCAATTCTTGATACTTTGATAATTATTATTGATATTTGATATTTTAATGATTATCAATTTTTGATACTTTGATAAGTATTGATATTTGATATTTTGATAATTATCAATTTTTGATACTTTGATAATTATCGATATTTTTTTCTTATCAAACTTTGATATCCGGATCACGATATCGCCCATCCCTAGTAATAACATCACAACGTGCAAAAAAAAATTGGAAAGGTTTAACAACATGAAATATTCAACTTTGAAATATGTGTCGGTAACAAATCAATTATAGTTTATCATTTGAGTTGCACATAAGCAATATCAAATCGTCATGTTCATTAATTAAACTGAAATGATGATGTAAATTGCACAAAGGCATTCGACATTTTCTCTATGCTATTTGCTATGATGTTCATCACACCCTCGGCGTAGATCTGGTGAACAATCGATTTCAAAATGGGTACTTGCTAGGTGATTCAAATTGAGTTTCCACATGAGAAGACGCTGTATTTCTAACATTTCAAAGAATTTCTTGATCTCAGAGCGATATTTGTGAAGTGGAAAAGTGTACAAAATTGTCTACGCAGAGGAATATATGACTGAAAATCGGGTTAAAATTGACAGAGCCTATTGCAAAAATGGATGTTTCAGAAGGAGTATGTGTATCTTCCTTCACGCCACTAACTTTGGATTTAGAAAATCGACCTTCTGAGCGCGCACAATTTGGAATGTGATGTGGACACTCATCTGTGGTGGACACTCATGTGTATGTATGTTACGAAGCCATTTCGCTCAAATTTTTGACGACATTTCACATTGTGTGTTCAGAAGGTCGATTTTCTAGATTCAAAATTATTCGCGTGAAGAAAGATACGCCATACTCCTTTTGAAACGTCCATTTTTGTAACAGGCTCTGACAATTTTCACTCGATTTTCATTCATGTATTTTTCACAAATATCGCTTCGGTATTTTTTAGTTGATACAAGATTAGACCATAATGAAAACAAAAATTTGAGAACTATCAGCCATTATCCCTTTTGATCTAGGCGGACATACAACCGTATATACTACCTACATACCTAATTGATTACCGCTTTATTTATTAACCTACCAGATTTATCTAGACACCTAATTAATATCCTAAAAAATTAGGTTTTTAATCTTTGCTTTAGCGTCAAGGTACGCAAGTTTTCTATTTGCGTACAGCAATTTTCTGTTTGACGCCAGAAGGTTCCTTCTGCTTGCTTTCACTTTGTTAAGGAAATAAATCTTCACTAGGTCTTCTGTGTCGACTGTCAAGTATGGCGCATAGTGCTGCCATCTGTAAGGCAATAGTCGAAATTTTTTTCGTAAAAGTGGGGTTCTGTAAATACTAGAGCGGTAAATTCAAACTAAATCATGCCTGTTTCTAATCACCACCGATGTTCCGAACCACCACATTTGACGGTACCTTCCTCTCCACCATACTGGCCAGATCCTTCTTGTCTTGTTCCGTAAAATTCTTCCCGCGTTCTCTTTTGGTTTTTTCACTCATTGCTGAACGTTCTGGCTAATAACAATTATGTGACTCTTATGCCAGTGGAATCAATAAAAAAATTACAGTTTCATTACCGACATACAAAGCCAACTTCGTAACAAAAATATTGCCAATATTGCCCAGTTTCTATTAAAGTTCTGTCGAGCGTCGATGGTTGAGAAACTGCGAGTGAGCATTTCCGGATGACGCTCGATATATGAAACCATCACCTCTTGATGGTCCCCTTTCGTTTTCATGGCTCTTCTTTTCTTCACAGTATCGTCTCCTAAGGAATTTTTTTATTGTTACAAACTTGACAATTTACATTCCGCTGGTTGTGCTGACAACAAATGATTATATTATCCAAGTAAAAACAACTCACCCATTATTATTTTCAAGCACTTGTCTCCTTTATTGTGTACGGAAAAATTGAGGTTGAATAATCGCTCGACGACGTCAAAATGCTGTAAATATGCAATGCTACCAGTTCTGAAACTAAAACTTTCCCTAAATATCTCGCTAACCATACGCTAATTTCCGAGTGTTGCCGAGAACTCATCAACGCCGTGGCGTGTCGCAGAGGCCAAGTTACTGAGTGCCACCAAATATCAATTTACAGTACGATAACTAGCAGGTCGCTGAGTTATCGAAAGATACGGAGTCCCACCACTGATTCGTTATTAATGTGAGCTTTCCCATCATTGACATCTAGATCGTAAAATTTCTCAATGTAGCTCCATGAGGCCACTTTCTGTTGTCCGTCTTGGACAAAGTGGAGGTCCTCCGTTGAGAAATTGTTCCTGATCGCCTTCAACAGATGGGGAACGCCATACAAAGGAACTATTCATTGTATATCCTTTTCATTGAATTAAAAAAAATGGTCGTTTTCGGTTGACTTGCCAGATTCCTAGAAAAAGCAATTTATTGCAGTGCGATCTAGCACTTGGATTAGCAGATCCCTGGTCGCAGATGGTCGCCACAACATCCAACCCGACAGCTTGCAGTTTTGAAATAAACTTATCACAGGATTTTTCAAAACTACAGACTTCATAGTGATACAATCGGAATAAAATTTCCAGACAATGTGAACCACATCCAGATACGTCCAATTTTCGACAACTGATGCCCCGCCGCCATCTTATATTCTCCATATTGAACATGTTTCAAAGTGATAGAACTAGGAGAATTATGCCTCAACGAAAAGAGATACTGATGTGGTGGAAACGCCAATCGAATGCGTACGTGTCCACCACATGAAGTTGACCACTGATTTTTTGTCACTTCGCCGTCGTCTTTGATCCGCCATTATTTTGGCCGCCATATTGAAATTTGTCCCCAATAACGGTAGAACCTCGGGTAGAACCCTAATTAACACCTTGCGCTTACTGATCCTTCAAAAAGGAAGTGTGCTACTGAGCCTCATGCCTATGAGGCATATTCGCTCGTTCTCACCATTTTCGAAACGGAATAATAGCAAAAAAATCACAAATTGAACACGATTAACGCAAGTAACACTTACACTTAACGCAAGGCGGAACGGAAAATGGCTGCCAGGCCCAGACAGCACACAATATCTTATTGTCATCCAAGGGATATATTTTGTAGATATCCAGTAAATCCATTGGATATTTCAAGAGGACATCCAGGGGATGTACTTCTCGACAGAAATGGGATCTGGTACCTACTGTAGAAATAATTCGAATCAATACATGTTTCAAGAATTCATTTATTGCGAACTTTAACAAAAAATAAGTGAATAGGAAATAAGTAATATTAATTATTGATGAGATAATGAGAAGTCAAGAAATTATAAGTTGATTTCTCATTTCTGGAAAAAAAAGAAAAAATAATATCGATAATAACAATAATGATAATCTCTCCGGGATTCTCACAAAATATCTCCGTCAACATGTACGCTTGAAGCGGGACTCCTGCGTCGAATCCAAACATTGCAATGTTCTCGTACATTTTTTCCCGTACCATTTCAAACTCTTCAGGATCGCATTTGTCCTTGAGTTTTTGATTCACGTAATTTCTCAGATCGGCTTCTCTGAAGTGCGTCAAGTTTAAACCGAACGTATCGAATACGTCTTGCAACATTACCGAATATATAATAATATTCGAATTCACGAGCCGCCTTACGAAGAACCTTTGCTGCTGGTAAGTGAGCTGATTCTTGATCACCGAAGTTCGTCATGTTTCTAGCTTCTTGTCGTCTATATCCACTTGCAGATGCACCTGTTTGAACAAGTTTTTGTGCGATTTCCCTTCTCCTAGTTAATGTTGAAGGTCTCCTCTTTTGGTGGACCAACATTTGTTTGAAAACACCTTTGTATTTAGTGACAAATAAGACTCGACAATCTTTTTTTGGTTCATCCTTCAAGGTTGCAATCAATGTCGAGCCACATTCTTCGCACCTTCCTGCGATAATAATTCAAATATCGGAATCGTTCTTGTACACTTTGCTGCGCTTGAAAATGATTGAACAGGGTAATTTGGTATGATCCCAGAAATGGGAGAAAATATGAACGTCCATTCTTCAGGCCGTAAAATTATGTAATCTTTTAAACTTTTACCCAACTTGTATCTCACATCGTGGGGTTCTATTGTTCCCCATTCTTGTGGGCTTGAAGTGATTCTAGTTCTTCACACCGATGATGTTCGGGATCGAAGCCGGGGTTTGATGATAAATTTTTGTGTATGAATTCAGGTGTGTGAGAGAATTTTGGCACCTTTTTTTAAACAAGATGTCATTGCTTTAGTTATTTTTGCAAAATATCTAATAAATTTACGGTAATACCTTAAGACACCTGAAAAGCTTTCAATCTCTTTCGTTGTTATTGAAATAGGGAAGTTCTTCATTGCCTTAATTTTGTACAGATTGGGCTTTACGCCTTCCGGAGTTACGATATGTCCCAAGTATGCCACTTCTTTTTAAAAAATTCCGACTTATCTAATTGGATCTTGAAATTCGTTCCTCTCGTTGGAATACGTACATTCATAACATCATCTGCAATGAAGTTGCAAAAATAATTATATCGTCGAGGTATACCAAAAATATTGCGTTCAGTAAGCCTTTTAAAACATTGTCCATGACTCTTTGAAAAGTCAGTGGAGCATTCTTAAGTCCAAATGGCATTCTCAAAAACTCGTAATGACCGTTATCTCCACGACTATACGCCATTTCTTTTTTCCTAATGCGTCTGTTTCTTAGGAACAATCCAGATTGGAGACGACCGTGGATTGCTCGGTCCGATGATCTGTTGTTCTTCTACAGACTCTCTCCTTATCTCCATTTAAAGGCAAGTAACAGCTTTTTGACAATGATTTTCGGCTTTCTGTCTTGACCTTCTCTCTTTTTGCGACGTACACATCAATATTGCTGGGATGAAAATCTCGTTGTCTTTGATGATCAGCTGGTGACCAATATTCTTCATTAATACGTTTCCGTGCATCTTCAGTGAATTTACTGAATTGGTTTGTACACTTCTTTCCCAAGCTTAGATTCAGTTTGCCTTGCTTTCTAAGTATTATTTTGTTCTTGTTTCCGACGTAGCTCTCTCCTCTGCATCTTTTCAATTCTCTTACTTTTTGGTTATTCTCTTCAAGTGGTCTTCTCTTTCCGAAGTCCACACTTTCATCATAGTCGCTTCCCCTGGAACCTCCAGTTTCTCTGCCATTTCTTTCGCCACTATCGGCAGCGAGCAATCTGGGGCGTGTCTTTTTTAAAAAATCACCCTGTATTCATAATCAGGATAAAAAGCTGAATCGATCCCCATATTGAAATACAGGGTGTCTTCTCAAGTCGACAAATCCTTAATCATTCACAATCGAAAAAGGCCGAAGGTCTTTGACAATCATGTTTGAAACCAAGTTCTTGATTTTTTTTGCTGAGTAACTGTAAGGGGACGCACAGCGTACGAATCCAGTTTGGTTTGTCGCTCATGGCTTTTTGATGGAGCTGCCTTCGGTTCTGAAACTATTATAACTGTTGAAAGAGCTGCTGTAGTTATTGGTGAAACATCCATCGTGATTGTTGAAGAAGATGATGTGATTGTTGAAGGAGCAGTTCTTGAGGTTGACGGTTGTGATTGGAAAAACTGTTGCATTGTCCGTGAAGGTGTTTGATGGGTTATGATTTTCTGGTTCTAACGCAGTGGGGTCATCAGATGCATCTGAATCTTGAGGTGAGGTTACGGCTGAAGTTCTCAATCTTTTCTTGGCGATGTGGGAAGAGCCTCCGCCTCCTTCTAACTCAACAGTAGAATGCTTGCTTGTCTGGTGTTTTTTTTTTTTTGTTTATCAGAAAATGCTGTTTTGCAAATATCACATTTTGCCTTAGAACCGCTGATTGCGGTAAAATGTAACCGCACCGCGCTTCTTTTTCGGAATAGTGTGACTGCCCAGCGCTCCCGGCAGATGTCGTGACATTGTTACCACTGTCGGAGTCATCATCTGTTTTACAGTTGTCCTGCTGACTTGTAAAAGATGAGTCTTCCGTTGAGATTCCGGGCAATATTGTGGCCATGCTGTCCCACATATCCTGCTGACCAGTGTTGCCTGAGGCAACCGAGGACGCAACATTTCCTGCAGTTCTGAAAAAAAGTCAGACCATGATTTTTTCGAGTTCATGTCTGAAGCTTATATGCCACCGAACTTACTTTAGAGGGACCACAAACGGGGCCAAAAAAATCATTGTCTCGAACAGCCTCCAACTGACAGTTCCACTTTCGGATGGTACCTTTTCATCATCATCATCATCATCATCATCATCATGGCTTGTATGCTCTGCTTGAAGGTTTGGATGTATCTTTCAGCCCGTCCATTCGCTTCTGGGTGGAACGGTGCAGAAAACTCATGATGAATTCCGTTTGACTTCATGGATTGGTCCATTCCACATGATCGAAACTGAGGTCCATTGTCACCGACTACAGTCTTGAATACCAAAAATTGAGAAAAATTTGTTATCCATTCTGATTCTTTGAGTTCCCTTCAAAGCATTTCCCAAAGCCCATATACTGGATGTCCGATCATTAACGAAAAAATTTCTTGCCTATCGAAAATCCAAGAAAAAACAAAACAGTTCTTTTTGTCTGGATTCCAGCTCAGACTGGTATTGCTGGAAACGAACATGCGGATGCAGAGGCAAAAGAGGCAACAAAACTTGACGACATCCAAAACTTTTATGTATCCAAAGATCTCAGGTCTCTGACGAAAAGAAAAGGCTTGGTCTAGATGACATCAACTATGGTCCCAAACACCAGATAGCCAACTAAAACTGTTGTCGACTCATGACCGTCTCTCTTGGATCGTAAAAGTGAAATTGCCTTGACACGCCTGAGAATTGCCCACCTCACACATTCCCATCTTTTCGAAAGGACCCAACCTCCGGTCTGAACACGTCGTCATCTGGTGCAGGGGATTACAGAACGAAAGAACCTTACAAAGCATTCCGAACAACCTATCCGAAGCTCTGTCTCCCGATAATGGACAGCGAGCGGTGACTTTCTTGAAAAACACCGGATTGTACAACAAAATTTGTAAATAAATAGGACACTGAAGGAAATCCATGATTGCTGTTCCAGCAAAGCCAGCTGAAAGTAAATAACTGGTGTGGCCTTTTCTGTCAAATCAGTGCTACCTACGAAAACAAACGTCCATCCCGAATACTGTACAGCATACACGCGCAATCTCTGCAGTCCTTCTAAATAAAGAAAAAATAAAAAAGTCTTGCTAATAGTCGAAATGGTTGATGCAAAAATTTTATTGTAAAAAAAACTTCTATTGCGCTAATAATAAATCGTACTCCCTACATAAATATAGGGCAGTCAAAATGGGACACAGCTGAAAATAATTTCTGGTCATAGGTCTAATCGAACCATACAACTGTCCTCTTACATCTTTTTTCTATCTAGTTCTTGAAGCGGATGTAGTAGGTGGGTATGGTGAAGTTGAAGGCAGTGGTATCCGCTATGTGTGTTCGTCAAAAAAGTGGAAGAAGTCGACGTCAGCGCTCAGGGTGGCGATTTATGAAACTGAATAATGCCCATTTGTTTTGCTTCAGGTCACTAGACGTCGCTACTCGACTGAATGCACATGGCGGATACCATATTATGTTGAATGAGGTGACGCAATGGTGGAACGTGATGAAATGATTGGGCCTCAATCTACTATCCGATCATTTTTAAACAGCTCATGAAAAATATTGTAGTATGGCCATGTAATCTTTCCTCTTCCTGTGTTACGTTTTTTATTGTTGTCTAATATATTCTTGATAACTCTTTTCATATTCCTGTATTTTGAGTCCAATACATCAACACTCACAGTGTATCCTGCAATGCAAATTTTTTTTACAGTTCCCATCCACGGCGTTTTCTTTTTTATCTTGTGTAAGACACCTATTTTTTATAACAATTGGCTACAACAGTTGGTTGTGTTTGTTTACCTTTGTGTGTAGAAATAATGCATAGTTACGGATGACAAGGTGCATTTCTCCCTGTGACAAATTTACGAAGCTGTCAACATCCAAATGGTGAGTCTTTCTCACGGGCATATACCTACTTATTTACTGTAACTGACTATGCATATGTAACTAATCAAATATTATAACCTCAGCATTGCTTATACAAAGTAACGGTTGAGGTTGTCTGCGCTGATATGCGGCAGGGGCCTCGCTGGTGGTCCCATTGCACGATCGGTATCAGAGAGGTTCTGTGTGGCTGGATCAGGAGCATTGTGTGTAGTCTCCACGGGCTCCATTGCACGAATCGGCACAGAACTGGATTATTTGTATCGGAGGTGATCACCTGTTGTAGACAAACCTAGAATGATATATTCACGCTTGATACACGTGGTGTGATATTTGGAATAGGTGCCATTGCACTGTTGAAGGCACATTGCACTTTTCATTATCACGGAGTAGTGGTATTTGGAATAGGTACCATTGCACTGTTGGCGGTACATTGCACTTTTCATTATCACGGTGGTTACTGACTTTGGCTGGGCCAAGTCGCGTATTTGGTAAAGCTGAGTGTAAATGTTCCAGAGCCATATTGATTCAAGGCTGAGTGGAATTGTCTTGAAGTCATATTGATTCAAGACTGAGTTGAGTTGAATTCAACACTGAATTGACCTGAGATCAATTCATGAGAGTAGCGTAATGCTCACAACCGTTTTATCTTTTCAGAACCAGATGACCATGACCAAACTGCCGCCTTCCATTGCGTTCAAGATTGTTGGATTGTTTCATTAATTTGTAAAGTTGATTGTTAATGAAACCAGACGTTGATTTCAATTATTGTTTTACTTATCGTTCCGAGTAACGATATGCTCTTCCGGCATTTCCTGACTTACAGAAATTTATCGTCCTACACTTGGGATCTCAAAACAGATCTTTCTTTAGCCTTTATTGGTCCAATTATAATTTCGTCGTGTTTCCATCCCATGTGAAGCTATTAAGATCTAAAAATATGTAAATAGTTGATGCTCCAAGGCTGCTATGTCTTGTTGCAGCTTAGGACCACAAGAAGAGTCTCGTTGAGAGACAAGTGCTTTGGCGCTTGTGCCGCCGCATCAAAAACAACACGAATTTTTTGCATCCCGCCCTCGACTTTGACAATTGGGTGGTGTGGAATGTAATACGCTCTAGAATCTTGGGGTTCTGCTCCCAGCAATGTCATGTGACCCGAATCGAGATAATCACGCATAAATTCCATGTATAGTTCACGGAGGTCTCCCTGGCGGGCCAGGCGACGTTCGATGGATACGAGAAAGAGAGAGAGAGACAGAGTCGGAGAGAGAGCGCTAGAGAGCATTTGGAGAATGACCCGTAGCAATCTGCGATAAGCTTCGCAGCACGTTATAATAATTAGATCGGTCCTACCTTATACATTGACGTCACACAACAAAGAACTTTATTAGTACGTTCCACCCTGGGTACCAACAGGGCAACACTCGCGAAAAACACAGGGGTAATATTTTTAGGACGGTTGGTTTCTGCGTTGACGAGGAACATCGCGTATTAGCGCGTCGGTAAATTATTTATCAAAATATGCTCGGGCACGCGAGGCTATCGAGTCGGGCTGGTGATTCACAATCAGGAGCCTGGAGCCTTTTAAGCGCTTGTGTTATACCCGAAATATATATTTCGGTCTTGGATAACGTCGACTTGCGAAGGCTGTATTTCGGTAATCGAGGCCAACCAAGTTCGATCTTTTTTTTAAGAAAATCGTCCCTATTCATTTTTAAAGCGATTCAAATTCAAAATACTGATTCCTTACTGGATTCTTGACTTTCTTCTGATAATTCAGTAACGTCTTTTCGAATTTTCGTGTTACTTTTCACACGGACTAGGTACTCGAACAAGCGAATGCTCTACTGAATTATCGGAAAAAAGTCAAGAATTCAGTGAGGAATCCGTATTTTGAATTTAGATTGCTTTTAAAATGAAAAGGAACGATTTTCTTTCGAAAATTTTTCTTTCTTTGTGACTCCTTGCAATCCTCTGCCTATTCGCCTCTTCTAGTTAACTGGCCGGTAGTGGCTTGATACGCGGATTCCTCCGCAATGCAATAATTTCAGCTTTGGTTGATCTTTTTTGTGATTGTTTACTGGGAAAATGCAAAAAACCCAGTTTCTAATAATTTGTTTTTGATTATATGACATAAGACCTGTGTGATTGTCTGCCAATGGAGTTCTAGCTTTATTGTTTGACCCGTTGCAGTCAAAGCCCGGCCGCCCGCAGGTAATGGCTCTGTTGGCCGCCTTTCTTCAGCTAGACTGCTCCCTGGTCGGGGTCTTCTATTTGAGTGTGTTTCTACTGGTTTTTAATTATTATTGAGCATTAAACCGTGATATGTGTATTTATGTTTGTCAGTGTCAAGCGTCGGTCGTATTATGTTTCTGGTCAGTGGGTTGTGTTGTAATTGCGTCTCGTAAAATTTATTTGCTGTTTCTTGTACGTAATCTTCTATTGTTGAGATATCTGCCAGTCGGTGTAATTTTTCTATTTTGGTGTCTCTGGGCTGATTTGTGATTATTCCAAGAATTTTGTTCTGGTACCTTTGTAATTTCAAAATTTCGCATTTTGGCTGTCGGTGCCATATTGGCGCTCCGTATGTCAGCGTCGGTCTTATCATTGTTTTGTAGAGTGTCCGTTCCGTGTCTTTGTCGAGGGGACTTTTCTTATTTAGGATCGGGTTAATCTGTCTCATTGCTACGTATGCTGATTGCATGCACTTTTTTATGTGCGTTTTGAAATTCAATTTGCTGTCTAATTCGAAGCCGAGGTATTCTACTGTCTTGGTGTCAGTTATGGTCGCGTCTTGGATTTTTAGTTTTTTAAACGTTTTCGAGTCATTGAATTTTTCACTGAAAATTTTATTTTCGGTTTTGGTAAGGTTGAGTTGAATTTTCCACTTACTATAGTAGTTTTGGATCATGTCTAAATGAATTTGGAGTTGAGAGTTAGCCACTATCACGCTGAACAAGGACGAGTATATCGCCGTGTCATCTGCGTAAAGGGCCAGTTTGGTTTTTGGAAACTAGGAAATGCCGTCCTCCAGGATCCAAATTTCATGCAGTGATGAAACGACAACTCACCGTTCAAATAAATTATTTTCAACAACCTATGACACTTCTTTTCTTCAAAAAAAAAAATGTAAACCGCGTTTTCCAATGTATACCTTATGGGCTTCTGGCGTCCACTTGGGACACATTCTACCGCCAGATGGCGCTTCGATTCGTTTTGATTTGATGAGCACAATGCTGCTTGATGTGCAGTGATCACGATGATCGAAATGCTCAGTTGAAACTCAGGTCTCTCTCACTGGTCACTTGTGCCGTTCACTGGTCACTGGTTTAGTACTATCCGGCTCGAAGGACCAATGTTTTGTATGACACTTACGGCTAGTTCGTTTGTTGATTTGGCGCAAGAATTTCAAGTTAACTAGACTTTTCAGCTTTGTAGCTTGTATATTGTATATTAAGGATACGTGAGTTAGTAACAAATAAGATCTTGAGTGTTCCAGAGAACATGCATATGACATGAGCTTAAGTAGAAAAATGAATGAGAATGAGTACACCAGAAGGGCACACCGAATTTCAGGTAGTAAGATAAGTGGGAGATGGTGTTACATAACACCCAATCAATACACATTACGGCCACTTGCGTGAACAGTATGGCTATTCAATCGTCTCTCTTTTTGTGTTACGTTTTTTGTTCTTGTCTAATATATTTTTGAAAATTCTTTTCATATTCCTGTATTTTGAGTCCAATACATCAACACTCACAGAATTGTATCCTTCCAATGCAAATTTTTGTACAATTTCCATCCACAGCGTTTTTCTTTTTATCTTGGGATCTCGAAACAGATCTTTCTTCAGCCTATATTGGTCCAATTATAATTTGGTCGTGTTTCCATCCCATGTGAAGTTGTTAGGGTCGGAAAAATCAAATTGACAATTAGGGTCTGTTCTGTTCCAGTAACCCTGATAACTTTCAGAGTCGCACGGTGTGTTTCAAAATAGTGATGTGCGAACTCGGAATCTAAAGAGAAACAAAGAGTAGGTATCTCGATGAAACTTGACCATTTCTTTGTTAAATTTCTTGTATATGCAAGTATTGAATGCAACCAAACTCACCAGTTTTCACAAATTTCTGCACGGTGGGTGTCGCCAAAACATTGTACAATAATCCATTGAACGAGTATGTCACTTCCGATTCACTTTGCCTTTGCACATTCTCATCTAACCGTTAAGTTATTATTCACAAAAAATCAATTCAATTAATCCCACTGCGTCGAGTCGCTGATTCTCTTCACTTTGTCGGTGTTCTTCAACAGCACATGGCTATTAGAAGCCTGTTTGGCCAAACATAAATAATTAAACAGCCTTGAGATAACATATTTCCTCATTGTTCTTTTGCTCTTATCGCGTCGGCGTCGCCTAGCTCTTGAAAGGTCGCCAGTGCATCGTTAACGTAAGTACTAAACTAACCATTATGATCTCGGCCGCCTCTGGCTAGGTACCTGCACTTCCTTTTGTTGCCAATTGCAGGATGGATTTTATGGCCAGGTATGAACTAGGCTTTGTGCCGAACGTTACCCTCGAAAGTCGGTGCGATCGAATGGGATCGCCCTCATTGAACCTCCAGAGAATTCTTTGAAGATCCGTGAATGGCTTGTTTACAACCACTTGCCTGTACAATGTACATATCTCGGACATACGCCGTAAATGCTATCGACCCAAACGGAATCTCACAAGCATTGAGAATAAATCGTCCTGCAACAAAGGGCCTTTCATCGAGTGGTCGTTAAGCGACTTATAATTTCCGGAACGACCCGACGCATTATAATCAATTCGTATCTGGTCGGTGCCCTTGGGGACTGCATGGTGTGTTGAATAAAACTGAGGCATGTTATGAATCTCCTTATCAGGAACCATTTCTAGGTGGCCTTGGTCCAGGTACTGTTGTATATCCTCGCTATACAGCCGATGAAAATCTCGATCGTTCCGGAATCGTTTTTCCAACAATAAATGTCTTTTACGGGCTAACATTTGTGTATTCCCGAAGTCCACCTGACCGGCCAAAAGGGGCAAGTCCACTCGGAACCTCCCATTTTCATCCCGTGAAAAAGTGTCTGCGAAATGCTTTTCGCATTCACTTTCCTCACTAGTCAGGCCCCTAATAATGGAGGGTACTTCCTCCTGGGTCCAGAACTTTCCAACTCGCTGATGCGGCTCACGCAGATTGCCAGTGGCGAGATGACATGCAGATTCCTTGCCCTTTACCCCCAATTGCAAATTTTCACCAACAAGCCAGCCCAGGCCAGTATTAGAGAGCCACAGAGCCAATGTGGCTCCTGGGACCTTTGCTGATATCCTATAGACGGCCACAAACATGAAAAATAAATTTTGGACTAAGAGGGAAACGGGAAATTGAACAACCACTTACCAAAACCACCTACGGGTCTCCATCCTCGACATCCTGTCTACTGGCCGCTTCTTCCTCTTCTTGAGCTCATCTTCGAAGGACCACCCATTTGGGAAAACCAGGAACTTCCAGGAATTTTCCTCGCTGGCTCTTTCGTCGCACAACACTCGCGGCAAATTGAAGAAAATTATCCGGCTAGAATTCGACCATGTACGGGCCGTAGAGGAATCACCAGATACTAGCGGTTTTGCTATTCACAAGTTTTCTTTACAAGTACTTCACATACATAATGTAAATCACTATTTCGCAGCGATTCGATGCTTACATCATGACGTTCGGATCTCAAGTGCTCTAGTATCTTGCCACCGAGTGCCTACATCAGTCACTCGGGTTTCATCCCTACTACCAGGGTATAAGCACCCTGCGGTGACGGGTTTTCCCCATAAGCGGGCGACACAATCAGGTACACAATATTGTACAGAATCTTTGTCGACTTTAACTTTTGACTTACACGTTTTAATGAAGCGCAAAACATATGCGATGACGCGCTGCAATGTTCTGAATGACGAGAATTTTTGCAAAATGCCTTGACTCAACTGCCACCAATGACTGCGACTTTGTACGAGTTTCCGGTATATCAATTTTGCTTGTGTTGGAATTTTGATTTGGCCAGCGGCTCTGCGAACCACAAATCTAAATGTTCCAACTCTTTCACAGACATTTCCCTTGTGATAATATCAGCAGGGTTATTCTTAGAACTTACATGGCCCCAATCCGTAATATCGGTCAAAGTTTGTATCTGAGCCACACGATGTGCTACGAATGTCTTCCAGCTGGAAGATGGAGCTGAAATCCAGCTCAAAACGATTCGGGAGTCTGTCCACTAGTACCTTTTTTCCTATTGCAACTCTGATGCTTCACTCACTTTTTCCATCAACTTGGCTAGAGCAATGCTTCCTGAAGTTCCCAGGTGCCAGGTCATGAGCGATGAGGATTTTCTCCATCACAATACCATAGTGTCTTTGATTGCCCATTGCTGTAATCAAATGATGATTGTGGACAATCCAATATTATAGAGTAACTATTTGTGATTGTTATTATTTCCCAGTCAGCTCACCCTGATAGAAATGTTCCCATCGGTATATACTCAATGAGAAGGTACCCATGAGCACAATGGGCCACCCATGGTCATATGCACATGGTCGCCCATTTCTGCCCATGGGTACCTCCCTGGTCGCAGATGGCCGCCACAACATCCAACCCGACAGCTTGCAGTTTCGAAATAAACTTATCATAGGATTTTTCAAAGCTACAGACTTCATAGTGATACAATCGGAATGAAATTTCGAGTCAATGTGAACCACATCCAGATACATCCAATTTTCGACAATTGATGCCCCGCCGCCATCTTATATTTTCCATATTGAACATGTTTCAAAGTGATAGAACTAGGAGAATTATGCCTCAACGAAAAGAGATACTGATGTGGTGGAAACGCCAATCGAATGCGTACGTGTCCACCACATGAAGTTGACCACTGATTTTTGTCACTTCGCCGTCGTTTTTGATCCGCCATTATTTTGGCCGCCATATTGAAATTTGTGCCCAATAACGGTAGAACCTCGGGTAGAACCCTAATTAACACCTTGCGCTCACTGATCCTTCAAAAAGGAAGTGTGCTACCGAGCCTCATGCCCATGAGGCATATTCGCTCGTTCTCACCATTTTCGAAACGGAATAATAGCAAAAAAATCACAAATTGAACACGATTGACGCAAGTAACACTTACACTTAACGCAAGGCGGAACGGAAAATGGCTGCCAGGCCCAGACAGCACACAATGTCTTATAGTCATCCAAGGGATATTTTGTAGATATCCAGTAAATCCATTGGATATTTCAAGAAGACATCCGGAGGATGTACTTCTCGACAGAAATGGGATCTGGTACCTACTGTGGAAATAATTCGAATCAATACATGTTTCGAGAATTCATTTATTGCGAACTTCAACAAAAAATAAGTAAATAGGAAATAAGTATTATTAATTATTATTGAGATAATGAGAAGTTAAGAAATTATAAGTTGATTTCTTATTTTTTGGAAAAAAAATAAAAAATAATATCGATAATAATAATCTCTCCGGGATTCTCACAAAATATCTCCGTCAACATGTACGCTTAAAGCGGGACTCCTGCGTCGAATCCAAACATTGCAATGTTCTCGTACATTTTTTTCAGTACCATTTCAAACTCTTCAGGATCACATTTGTCCTTGAGCTTTTCATTCAAGTAATTTTTCAGATCGGCATCTCTGAAGTGCGTCAAGGTTAAAGCGAATGTATCGAAGGCGTCTTGTAACATTACCGAATATATAATAATATTTGGCCGAAAGGAATCTTGATTTGGCCAGTTGGTCCTTGATCACAAATCTGAATGTTCCAACTCTTCCACAGACATTCCCCTTGTGATAATATCAGCAGGGTTATTCTCAGAACCTACATGGCCCCAATCCGTAATATCGGTCAAAGTTTGTATCTGAGCCACACGATGTGCTACGAATGTCTTCCAGCTGGAAGATGGATCTGAAATCCAAATCGATCTGAGAGTCTGTCCAATAGTACCTTTTTTCCTGTTGCAACTCTAATGCTTTACTCACTTTTTCCATCAACTTGGCTAGAAGCAATGCTTTCTGAAGTTCAAGATGCGGCAGTTCAAGAACCTTGAGTGGCGCTGCTCTTCACTTAGAACATAATAAATGTGCGGAAATGTGGCCTTGAGGATCCGTTGCCCTAACGTAAATGCATGTCCATGCAAGTCCACCACATGAAGTTGACCACTGATTTTTTTCACTTCGCCGTCGTCTTTGATCCGCCATTATTTTGGCCGCCATATTGAAAGGACCCCGCACGTTTTCTATGAAAAAGTGGTTTCGGTGAATTTGGCTAAATTTTTTATATGTTGTAGATCTTGATTCAAGAAATATATTCCTGAAAAATTGGACCCCTCCTATGAACAGTTTTTCCCCTACACCCCTAATAAGGCCAAAATTAGGAATAGTCTCAAATTTTTTGAAATTCATGAAACTGGTTCAAATCGAACTCGTGATCATGGGAAAAATAATTAAGAAAATCCAAGTTGTGAATTGGGGTAGTTATCGAAGGGGTTGGGGATCGAAATTGAGAAAATAAATTAAAATTCCGAATTTTTTCATTCTTATAAAATCTGAACTGAATAATAATCGAGAAATAATTTTGGAAAATCTGAATCAATTAATTGGGGGCTATTCTAAAGGGGGCTGGGGGTCGAAATCAAGAAAACGCAGTGAAATTCTGGAATTTGCGGTTCCCATAATATATGATTTTACGAGCAATGGGGAAATTGGTCAAAAAAATCTAAACCAATGAATTCAGGTGTTATTAAGGGGGTAGATGGTCGAACTTGAGAAAACAGTGGAGTTCTGGAACTTCCAGTTTATCTAGGAAGATCTGGGCGAATGACAAAATGATAATACATACAACCAATGTGAATAAGGACTTAGTTCATCGTTTCTCGATCAGCCTCACCCCTTACCCAGGTACATGGGTACAACCATTATGATACCTACCCACAACCACAATGAGGGCCGTGTGAAGGGAGGTGGAATCGAGACTACTTGCAACAGCATTATTAATTACAGTTTTCGAGAAGCTCTCCACGGTTCTGTGTGCTGTCCATAATATAGCTTGTGTCAAAAAAGATTGACTGGACTATCTTTTTTTGAATAAACATAAATCCTGCCTTTGGTCATTGGTTGATTCAATGAGATTCCAAAAATAGATCGATATTGGAAGTAAGGCTCAATTTTTCAAATCTGAATTTTCAGTTCTAAAGGGTCTTTCAATAAGAGTGATAGAACTTTGATAAGATTTTACTGTCATTTTTTGACATAAATACTCAGTATATTTTACAAAATCATCTTCTTCCAACAAGACGGGGCTACGAGCCACACAGCAGGAGAAACCTTGGGACTTGTTGGCCGGAAACTTCCAAGGAAGAACAATTTCGCGGAATGGCGATTTCATTTGGCCAGCGAGATCTTGCGATATTACGTCCCTGGACTTTTTTCTGTGGGGTTATGTGAAGTCCCTGGTATACAAGAACAAGCCTAGAACCATTTAAGCCCTGAGGGACAATATTGTGCGTGTCATTACTGGAATAGAGCCCGATATCTGCCAGAAAGTCATTATAAATTGGACTTCCCGTCTGCCCGCCGTTAGACAATGTCGAGGAGGCTATTTACTAGATGTTATTTCCCACACATAATGTCAAAAACTGTTCTTTGTTAATTTGTTTAATTCCAATTTGAAGTTCTATCACTCTCACTGAAGGACCCTACCCCTACATTATTTTTTCTACCAGCGGATTCCGCGGAAACCGCGGATTTTTTTAAATTATTTCTCCATTACCCTATTCTTGGAATGCCAATTCCTTTACTCGATTTCGACCTCCACCCCCTCGATAATTACTCCAATTCACATCTTATATTTTTTACTCTTCAACTCATGTGAGCCAGTTTCATGAATTTTAAAATGCTTGAGACAAATTCTTATTTGGACTAGGACATGGTTGTAGGCAGATATTATGGTAGGTGGGAAAAGGGATGGTCGAGAAATGAAGAACTCAATCCTTATGCAGATTGGTTTTATTATCATTTTGCCATTCACCCAAATCAATTTTTAGATGAACTGTAAGGTCCAGAATTTTATTGTTGTCCTGATTTCGACCCTCTACTTCCTCAATGACACCAGAACTCATTGGTTTAGATTTTTTGAATTATTTTCTCAATAATGGGAATCGCAAGTTTCGGAATGTTACTCCGTTCCCTTGATTTTGACCCCCAGCCCTCTTCAGAATAACACCCAATGAATTGATTCAGGTTTTCCAAAATTATTTCTCCATTATTATTCTGTTCAGATTTTATAAGAATAAAAAAATTCGGAATTTCAATTTATTTTCTCAATTTCGACCCTCAACCCCCTTGATAACTACCCCAATTCATAACTTGGATTTTTTTAATTATTTTTTCCATGATCGCGAATTCGATTTGGACCAGTTTCATGAATTTCAAAAAATTTGAGACTATTCCTAATTTTGGCCTTATTAGGGGTGTAGGGGAAAAACTGTTCATAGGAGGGGTCCAATTTTTCAGGAATATATTTCTTGAATCAAGATCTACAGCATATAAAAAATTTAGCCAAATTCACCGAAACCACTTTTTCATATAAAACGTGCGGGGTCCTTTGTGCCCAAATAACGGTAGAACCTCGTTAGAACCCTAATTAACACCTTGCGCTCACTGATCTTTCAAAAAGGAAGTGTGCTACTGAGCCTCATGCCAGAAATGGGATCTGGTACCTACTGTAGAAATAATTCGAATCAATACATGTTTCAAGAATTCACTTATTGCGACCTTCAACAAAAAATAAGTAAATAGGAAATAAGTAATATTAATTATTAATGAGATAATGAGAAGTTAAGAAATTTCAAGTTGAAAAAAGAAGAAATAATATCGATCATAATAATAATAATAATCTCTCCGGGATTCTCACAAAATATCTCCGTCAACATGTACGCTTGAAGCGGGACTCCTGCGTCGAATCCAAACATTGCAATGTTCTCGTACATTTTTTCCAGTACCATTTTAAACTCTTCAGGATCGCATTTGCCCTTGAGCTTTTGATTCACGTAATTTCGTCTTGTAACATTACCGAATATATAATAATATTCGGCCGAAAAGAATCTTGATTTGGCCAGTTGGTCCTTGATCCCTCGAGCCATGGCGGCCCTGCGAATCACAAATCTGAATGTTCCAACTCTTTCGCAGACATTCCCCTTGTGATAATATCAGCAGGGTTATTCTCAGAACTTACATGGCCCCAATCCGTATTATCGGTCAAAGTTTGTATCTGAGCCACACGATGTGCTACGAATGTCTTCCAGCCGGAAGATGGAGCTGAAATCGAAAACGATCTGAGAGCCTGTCCACTAGTACTTTTTTCCGGTTGCATCTCTAATGCTTCACTCATTTTTTCCATTAACTTGCCAGGTGATGACATTCCCAGTTGCCAGGTGATGAACGATGAGGGTTTTCTCAATTACAACACCATTGATTGCCCATTGGTGTAATCAAATGATTTTTCTTCATATAATGCACTACGATGTTACTATCCATAGAAATCTTGTATTTAGTCTAGATATAACCATGACCTCCACCATGACTTACCTTCTAAATTTTTTTCTTTCGCTGGGGTGCACTCTGGCTCTGCCTCGCTGTCCTTGATGCTAGGGCACGCTGCCCCAGTCACACTCCGAGAGCATAGCTTACCTCGGGACCAGAGTAAATCCGTGATATTTTTGATGAAACGGGAATCGCTCGAAGGTCGAAGGAGAATTATGCCTCAACGAAAAGAGATAATGATGTGGTGGAAACGCCAATCGAATGCGTAGGTACGTGTCCACCACATGAAGTTGACCAATGATTTTTGTCACTTCGCCGTCATCTTTGATCCGCCATTATTTTGGCTTTCATATTGAAATTTGTGCCCAAATAACGGTAAAACCCTAATTAACACCTTGCGTTCACTGATCCTGCAAAAAGGAAGTGTGCTACTGAGCCTCATGCCTATGAGGCATTTCGCTCGTTCCCACCATTTTCGAAACGAAATAATAGCAAAAAATCACAAATTGAACACGATTGAAGCAAGTAACACTTACACTTAACGCAAGGCAGAACGGAAAATGGCTGCCAGGCCCAGACAGCACACAATATCTTATAGTCATCCAAGGGATATTTTGTAGATATCCAGTAAATCCATTGGATATTTCAAGAAGACATCCGGAGGATGTACTTCTCGACAGAAATGGGATCTGGTACCTACTGTGGAAATAATTCGAATCAATACATGTTTCAAGAATTCATTATTGCGAACTTCAACAAAAAATAAGTAAATAGGAAATTAGTATTATTAATTATTAATGAGATAATGAGAAGTTGAGAAATTATAATTTGATTTCTTATTTTTTGGAAAAAAAAAAATAATATCGATAATAATAATAATAATCTCTCCGGGATTCTCACAAAATATCTCCGTCAACATGTACGCTTGAAGCGGGACTCCTGCGTCGAATCCAAACATTGCAATGTTCTCGTACATTTTTTCCAGTACCATTTCAAACTCCTCAAAATCGCATTTGTCCTTGAGCTTTTGATTCACGTAATTTCTCAGATCGACAACTTTGAAGTGCGTCAAAGTTAAAGCGAACGTATCGAAGGCGTCTTGTAACGTTACCGAATATACCGAGCGTTCATAAATTAAATGGGTCAAGGGTGCCTATGACTTTGAAAACATCTGTCGGAACTAGCATCGTTCATTTGATGTCTGTAATTTTTTGGTTATCGTAATTTGTCAAACCAGTCACAGTTTTCGTTTTCGGAACATTCTAAATGTGGTTTTCACGGAAGGGCACAAAACCTACATGATCGAGGAGTATTTTTGAACTTTAGGTATTCTCGTGCACTTATGGCAGATCAGAAATCAATACTATGAGACGTAACTTGTCAAAGTTTGACAAATTTATTTCAAAAGGATTACGCTAGTTTCGACAGACGTTTTTGAATCCACAGGCACCCTTGACCCATTTAATTTATGAACTCTCGGTATAATAATATTCGGCCGAACGGAATCTTGATTTGGCCAGTTGGTCCTTGATCCCTTGAGCCATGGCGGCCCTGCGAACCACAAATCTGAATGTTCCAACTCTTCCACAGACATTCCCCTTGTGATAATATCAGCAGGGTTATTCTCAGAACTTACATGGCCCCAATCCGTATTATCGGTCAAAGTTTGTATCTGAGCCACACGATGTGCTACGAATGTCTTCCAGCCGGAAGATGGAGCTGAAATCGAAAACGATCTGAGAGTCTGTCCACTAGTACTTTTTTCCGGTTGCATCTCTAATGCTTCACTCATTTTTTCCATTAACTTGCCAGGTGATGACATTCCCAGTTGCCAGGTGATGAACGATGAGGGTTTTCTCCATTACAACACCATTGATTGCCCATTGGTGTAATCAAATGATTTTTCTTCATATAATGCACTACGATGTTACTATCCATAGAAATCTTGTATTTAGTATAGATATAACTATGACCTCGACCATGACTTACCTTCTAAATTTTTTTCTTTCGCTGGGGTGCCCTCTGGCTCTGCCTCGCTGTCCTTGATGCTAGGGCACGCTGCCCCAGTCACACTCCGAGAGCATAGCTTACCTCGGGACCAGAGTAAATCAGTGATATTTTTGATGAAACGGGAATCGCTCGAAGGTCGAAGGAGAATTATGCCTCAACGAAAAGAGATAATGATGTGGTGGAAACGCCAATCGAATGCGTAGGTACGTGTCCACCACATGAAGTTGACCAATGATTTTTGTCACTTCGCCGTCATCTTTGATCCGCCATTATTTTGGCCGTCATATTGAAATTTGTGCCCAAATAACGGTAAAAACCTAATTAACACCTTGCGTTCACTGATCCTTCAAAAAGGAAGTGTGCTACTGAGCCTCATGCCTATGAGTCATTTCGCTCGTTCTCACCATTTTCGAAACGAAATAATAGCAAAAAATCACAAATTGAACACGATTGAAGCAAGTAACACTTACACTTAACGCAAGGCGGAACGGAAAATGGCTGTCAGGCCCTGACAGCACACAATATCTCATAGTCATCCAAGGGATATATTTTGTAGATATCCAGTAAATCCATTGGATATTTCAAGAGGACATCCAGGGGATGTGCTTCTCGACAGAAATGGGATCTGGTACCTACTGTAGAAATAATTCGAATCAATACATGTTTCAAGAATTCATTCATTGCGAACTTCAACAAAAAATAAGTAAATAGGAAAAAAGTAATATTATTTAATCATGAGATAATGAGAAGTCAAGAAATTATAAGTTGATTTCTCATTTTTGAAAAAGAAAAAGAAAAAATAATATTGATAATAATAACCTGGGTACGTATAAGTTTGGTTTAGGGGCGATCGTTTGGAGCCGGTGTTAATAATCGGTACTAACAAGAGTCGGTAACGTAGAAATCTGCGATTTTCTCAAATTCGCAAATTTACGCCCAAAATTGCCTCATAATTGTTTAAAATTCAAAAGTAGACCAGGAAAAACACTTTTTAAGTCTTGGGATGGGAAAGAACCGTTGATATCGTTAGTTTAGTTCCATTGTATAAGAAGTTGCATACCCTGCAGGCGACGGAATTCGACTGCAAAAAGTTTTTCCGTGTTTTTGGAAAAACTACACTCATTGAAAAACCACAAACCTAACAGGCCCTTTACAATGAATTTTAAGTTATCAGAATTAATAATTAGGTTCTTGTAATCCATTTTACAAAGTCAAAATTTTCAATTTACAAAATAGCCTACAGCGATTTGCAGTTATAGGTGATGTAATTTTTTTAAACTAGACTAGCAAAAAACATAAACCTAAGCCCTTCCTTATGAGTTTCAGTTCTCAAAATACTTGAAAATGTATTTTATAATACTTACGCAATCATTATTTACATTTATACATTATGTACATATATTTACAATTCGAAATAAGGGTAAGTACTGTGACCGATCGCACCCCACCCCATTCAGGAAATTGAATGAGGCAGAAACGAAAGGGCCCGCCAGAGGCGTTTGACATGCAGAAATGAAAATGATACTTCACCTTTCCCTTTACTCAATGGTTTTGGCCGGCTGATCTGGCTCTAGGGTAGTTCCACTGCTTTGCGTAGCATCTCAAGGTCGTATCCTAGGTAAGAGCAGTCTCGAAGGAGGAAGTCAGGCGGAAGTAGAAGAAGAATCAAAACACACACACTCTCGACAAACAGTTTTACTTTCAGAAAGAATTTTATAAAGCTTTCTACATGAAATAAGGTATGAGTCAGTAACAGAATCAAACTTCACAAATGACAGGATTTCGTCAGGCAAGATTTCCCCTCACAACAAAGCTCAACACCCCCCCCCCCCCCTTTGTATCGCATTTGCGCCCGGACAGAGAGCCACGCGACAATGTGTAAAGAGAGACAGAAGATTAATCTGGAACAAACTAAATCAGTGTCGTTGGTGTACCTAGAGGAGAACACACTCTCAACACACGACTCTTTCTTTTGGCGTGGACACGAGGGTGGCAAAGGATTTAGACACACAGTATAATCATGCACAATGTGAATAAAAATTATGTAGGCACAGAAAACAATAGATAATCAATAAACAATAACTTAACTTAATCCTAAACCTTGGGAAGAGAACCCCAAATTTCACCCCTAACGGACAGTTTATGGGAAAGCTCTGGTAAGACCAACAAGAGCAGAAAACATGAGGAGTGTCCAACACTTGAGATGCCAGAGGAGAACGAGTGTATTACCATCGGGCACTAACGCCAGTTAAGTGCGGGTCATCATGGGCCTTCACCGCATACTGAGCTAGCTTGACCGGGCCAGATAGCAAAGCATGTCTCGTGGCTACTGGCCGGACGTAATACAACTCAACTCGAACACAGAACAAGTATACTAGTGCCGCAAGAAAGAGCCCATTTACACCCAATAAATGAATAAAATACAATCATACACTCCCTGAAATAAAGAGATGTGAAGAAGACCAACAATGAGTAAAGCTCACCCTGTCCCACACAAATCTCACACACAATGGGTGACTAGGACATGTTTACATCTTGTAGATCCCATCTCAATTTCGTTTACGGCTTGTAGATTCCATTTCAATTTTTATGTGCATCTCGTAAGTCTCATCTCAATTTTATGTTCATCTCAATTTCCACGTGCCGGTTTAATAAACCCCTTGTGGTAAAGTTGATGTCGTACGAGCCCTCTCTCGTAAACAAAATCCCTTTTTTGGTCATTGTTGTTGTTGGACATGCCCTGTGTCTTGAAGCTAACCATCAGCTACCCCCGGGGTATGAGAATCGGAAGGACAAAGCCACTCACAACCACTAATAAATATTTTTACCATCTTTTGTACAAACCAGGGCCAAGAATTATCCGCCACGGCGATGACCCAGTCTCTCTCTCCGCCACTGGAAGGTCCACTTGCCCAGGAGGACTGCAGGGCGATATCTCGATCCCCTGTCTCTCCAAAACATGCCGCGAAACTCTCCCCGCGAACACAAAGCAAACGATACAAGCCTAACTTGAGGTTTTCTAATTTCTACTACGCAGTTAGCAAGCAAATAAATCTTTTCCTCGTCGGAAATTGGTAAAAGTTACGGGTTACCTGGCGTTTTTACTGCCAGCCAGCTCCTGATGCCTCATCTTCGGTCTTTCGGGATGATTTCCAAAATTACCGTGGTAGAATCGGCTGAATATTCGAGTGTTTTTCGGACGGGACACAGCAACTGGGCCAAGCTTCTAGTATGGCGTCTCTCTACCTTCTTCTCTTCCCGCTCGCCCGCTTCCCGTCGGTCGAGCCAAATCAATAAAACCAATAATCCATATGTGTCACGTACAGTGGATATCTGGTGGTATACGTCAGCCTCTAGGTTCGTAGTTATTTTACTCGATTTTACTCGAGGGAGGAATTAGTTGACGGCCGGGGGTCCTGGACGGTTTCAGTACCTATATATATATAGACATTTATTGTAAAAATATAAATGACATCTTCCCAACAATTCGGGCTGCTTTTAAACAAAGAATACCGCACAACAATAAAATAAACTAGGGATACAATAAATGATGTATGATAAACATGAACAATGAACAGCAAACGCTGAAAATTAAGGCCTTACTTAATTACAGCTTGTACGTAAACAAATCCATATATGCAAATACAGTAGAGATATAAAATGTGTCCTTTTCCTAAGAGCGATTGATTTTTTACAGCGATTCGGCAAGTAGTTACTGATTTCGCAAGATCACTCTGTCTCTGTCCGTTTAAAAGGTAATGTTGAAAGTTCAGGAGATCAAGTGAAAATATTGTCATTGGTAATTTTGTATAAACTTTATTTAAAATTTGAAAAAAAAAATAGGTTTAAATTGCATTTAAAACAAAGAATCATTTAGGTATAAATTTATAAGTAGGTATGTCTACCAACTTCAATCCTAATTGTATACTGCATCAAGCAAATTAACAAATTAACTAATAACTTGTATTTGGATTAATTATAAGTGATAATTTTGTTAGTACACTATGTTTTAACAAAAAGATGTACCAAAATAAACAGAACTTTAGTTGTTTTATAACTAGTTACTGATAAAACAAGTGTAAAACAAACAATAAACAAAATAAATAAATGACAAATGCGTAATCATTGTTTTTCGTTCCATGTTAATTAACTTCACTAACACCTCATCAAACAAAGCATGAAGCTGAGCTAGCAAAAACACAGAAAAATTAGTTACAAACAGAAAATAATAGTGTGTTATGCTTCAAGCGACAGATACATACACAGAAAATGAACAATACAGACACAAAAATGAGATTTGCAAACATGAATTATCACTTACTTGCATACAACAGCAAAAATCTTTCACATGGCACACAGAAAAACGTTAAAATCATTACTAAATTTGTAACGTCATGAAATCAGTAGTTTTCCCGTGTTTTGTTATAATTTACATACGCGTGAACGCTTTGATAATTTCGTGTTGAATGGAAAGTCTTCTTGTGCCTGATTAACATTTCTTCTACAACCTCTTTCCTGACTCGTTTAGAAAGATCTTGTCCATAATACGCTTTCAAAATTCGTAGTTCTTCATGTGACCATGGATTTTTTTTGCGAGATTTCGTTGTTTTCGGCTGTTGAGGTGATCCAACAAAACTTCCAAATCTTCTTTTTGGTTTAATTGGTGAAATTCTCGAACCGACTTCAAAGAGAATGCGCTTCGAAGGAGTTGAAGGTGACGAATGACCAACAGCGATTCGTTGCCGTTTTCTTTTCGGAGTACTGGGTGAAGTTGGATGATCAAGAGCGATTCTTTGCCGTTTTCTTTGAGTAGTTGGTACGTTCAATGCCGATGCTGAAAATGGAAAGAGTAATTAAAATAGGGATTTAAAGAGGTACTTAGCAGGCATTTCTCAAAAATATAGTTCTCTGGCTTAGGATTAGAGAGGTCAAGTCTGACTTACGGCCAGTTTCATAATCGACTTTAAAGGTGGCTTTTACTTCAAGTGCGTTTAGACTGTGATTTTGAATTTAATTTTATGTTACCAGTGACAGTCTAAACGCACTTGGAAGTAAAAGCCATCTTCAAAGTCGATTATAAAACTGGCCATTACAACCGCAGCAAAATTGCGCCGGCAAGTGCCAAACTTTCACTTGTAGCCCTTCCCTGGCTCTAAACCTGAAAGACATCAATGGCAAAGGGAGGACAAAAAAGGAGTTAAAATCTTCGTTTAGATTTCTAGCTCATAGCACGGGCATTAATCAAATTCAAAATATATTTATCTACAAGCGTGAAATAATACCCGTCATCAATGTAACTTTTAACACGTCGTTATGATCGCCCATTACGACGTGTTAAAAGTGACGTTCCTGTCGTA
This sequence comes from Anaspis maculata, assembly GCA_949128115.1. Classification (NCBI taxonomy): domain Eukaryota; kingdom Metazoa; phylum Arthropoda; class Insecta; order Coleoptera; family Scraptiidae; genus Anaspis; species Anaspis maculata. The sequence goes on from OX421961.1 coordinate 5,603,589, forward strand.
TTTTTCAATAAATTTTCCATTTCAAAAACCGTTGTAGATAAAATATTATTGTAAGATACACGTGTTAAAAGTGTCTTATTTTGTGAGCGGGGACGCTTGCGAAACGAGCGTTAGCGAGTAGAGCAACCCCGCGAAGAATACGGTCACTTTTAACACTTGTATTTTAAATAGCTAATTTATGAATAAAAAGAATATACAAGGTGTTTCCAAATTAGGTGCCAAAAACTCAAGGGCCGATTCAACCGATTTTCTTTAAATTTTAACCAACGTTTACTGAAATAGGTTTCCATCGAATCATAGTAACGTGTTTCAAAAAAAAATTCAGAGGCGTAGATAATGGGGAGTGTACTAATTTTTTCCTGTCTATTTTTTACCCCCAAGTTATCTTTCTAAATAATTTCAATTTTTGGATTCTACGTTCAATTAAAAAAAAAAGTTAAACCTGGAAAATTTCGATTGGAGTCTTCGATCTCGAGATTTCTGAATTTGAATATGTCTAAGATGGTCAGAATCGCTGATTAATTTTTAGCGAGATAAAAAATCAAATTATGAAGAGAAGAGAAGAAATTTGTAGTTACCTATTAAGAAATGAAATGCGTATTTCAGTTTAAAAAACGTGAATTTCCTTAGATTTAATTTTCTAGCCTATGAAATAAACTGGTTCTGAGATGTTTTTGAAATTTCCAAACTCAAATACCTCAGAAACGAAGCCTCTTTTTAAAATTTTCCCAGTTTAATTTTTTTTTTTCAAATTGGACGTAGAATTCAAAAATTGAAATTATTTGGAAAAATAACTAGGGGGGTAAAAAATAGGGGGAAAAATTATTACACCCCCAATTATCTACGCCCCTGATTTTATTTCTTTTTTAAACACGTTACTATGATTCGATGGAAACCTATTTCACTAAACCTTGGTTAAAATTTGAACAAAATCGGTTGAATGGTTCAAAAGTGAAGTATGTCAAAAAATCTATTTTAAAAATTCAACTTGAACACCCTGTAACTTTTTCAACGGAGCATTTTAGGACATCGAAAGTATATTTGTTGATGGGAATGTACCCTAGGAGTTTGTATCACCATTTTAGAAACATCCTGTATATTATATACGGGGTGTCTCATATTTAGGTGTCAACTCCGCCACCAGATTCTATGACCAAAAATAAGTAAAACAGTTTTAATGAACATGGGTTGAAAAATGCTTCATAAGGAGTTACAGCCCCCAAAAAGTGGAGCCCAGAAGATGGTTTTTATTTAATATCTCCAAAACCGTTAAGGACGAAGTTAGATTGGTGATGACTGATGGCATAAGCGTTTCGAAATCAATCACAGCGAGTTTATTCCTTGACAAAATTTTACCATTCAGGTCTCTTTCGATAGCTACAGAGACGTAGATTCGTTGTAGAACATTTTTTCAAATGTTAGAGCTCAAACGAATCTACGTCTCTGTAGCTTTCGAAAGAGACCTGAATGGTAAAATTCTGTCAAGGAATAAACTCGCTGTGATTGATTTCGAAACGCTTATGTCATCAGTCATCACCAATCTACAGTACGTTTTTTAATCAAAAAACCACCACCTGTTGCTTTTGCTTGGTAGAAAAAAAAACCCCTGCTGCACGATTAATGTTGTTGTGTTGACGTCAGGTCAAAAACGAAAAAATGTCAGAGTGAAAGGCCCGTCACTGTCAGGCCATTCAAACGCGAAACTCAAAAGGCCGCTTTGACAATAAAAATGCGGAATTTGCTGAAACGTGAGTTGAGAATATCGTTGCTTCGCCGTTATGAAGAAATCGGACGTCTTGCACCTCAGAACTCAGAACAAAACAACTATGACAGTGTGACAGTGACAGTGTGATATAACCTTACATAATTACAGACCGCTTGATGCCGTCTGTACTCTCAACATTTTACTAAAATATTCCTATATTTTCACACCAAACAGCGTTGCCGTCGTTATTTTGGAGGTAGAATGCGACGTTGGTGGTTTTTTGATTAAAAAACGTACTGTAACTTCGTCCTTGAGGGATTTTCATAAAATTTTTACCATGCATTAATCTTTGTAGGCCCAACAAAATGAGGTAACGTTATATTTAAAATATTTACGAGGGGCGAGTCAGTCTGGTGGGTGAGGGAGTAAAAATAACTCTAGCTTTTTTGCACGTAATTTTTTTTCCTATTTGAAATTATGGAGTTTTCTACTAAAAAAAGGTACTCTTGGTTAACCTCGGTAGGGTGTACTAACGAGATATTTGTGTTTGAATTTCAAAACTATGGGTGAGAAACGTTGATTTTGGGGGCCTATAATTTAAAATATTGGGGAAATCTAGATTTTCAGGGTTTCTTCAATCGAGCGTTGTACCATGACTCACCCCGCCTGTATAAGAATGTACGTAATTACATATTATATAAATAAATCACTAAATATTTATGCAAATTCATGTGACTACCCTAAACGAACTTTTTAGCCTCCGCATGCAATGGTTATAAAAATTAAAATAACGTACACTTTAGAAAAACCACAGTGAACTCACTTTTTGAACAAATCTCCAACTTTCTGTTCTGTGGTGTCCCTGGTGTTGTTGTGGAGTCATGTAACTTGCTTGGTGAAGAATGAAGTGGTGGCAGATCGGAAGGATTCAATCGGGTTAACAGGACAACTGGATTCTGAAGTGGTCCCTCTCTGACAGCAGGAATCCAGTCTTCATTGCCGCCAATTTTTTGCGACAAATTTTCCTGAACAATCACAGAAAAATCAATATTTTATTGCGTCTACATTTAGTCTAATTAGTTGACAATCTCTATTTTTGGCAGTCAAGCAGTACCTAACATGCAAGATATGAGATATGTTTATAATATTATAATTTTTGGCCAGATTAAATTCTCTCACCGTCGTCAGGTCAGTGTCTGGCTGTAAATCAAGTCGATCTTCAAAAGCATCATCCACATCAGGACTATTTGGATTTAATCCAAAATCCGATTCCGCTTCATCGCCTTGATGGGAGCCAGCTTCCGGGAACTGTTCATCATCGTCAATTTCAGGATGATCTGGATTCCGTGGCAACACAAACCCGTTTGCATCGAGAGCCGGCACGTCGTTGGCCAGTTGTTCTAATGTGCGACCTTTATAGCGTGAAACGTCCTGTTTCCCAACCTTCATTAGAAAGGCTGCCAATTTAGTGACTTGGAGTGTGAGTTCCGGCTGCCGGTAAGTGGACATGTGCACCTCAAAACTGTGCCCCATGAATGACGCCATCTGGTGGACTTCATTATCGCTCATCCGGAGCATTTGAGCCAAAGTGGCGATTTGTCTTCTTAAATGAGCCACCACGCAATGAGCTGCCACGTAGGGTGGCAGGATTTATGGCTCCGCAGGCGTCCGCCAATTTCTTCATGGTGATCGAAGGATCTAGGAACTGTGACTTGCCAGGTATAGCGAATAGATACACATTATCATCGGGCACTCCTGCTTGTTGTCGAAAAGTTATATACAGATTAATCTCCCTGAAAAAAAAACACGAATATTAAAATTATTGTCCAGCGAAACGCTTTGCTTTTTAATACCTTATCTGTTGCTTATTTAAGATGACAACTAAATGTCGATTTCTTTTGCCCAATAATTTTACCCTTTCGAGATCCTTTGCTCTGGCCTGTTCTAAAAGTGTCAACGCTTTAAGATCTTCCTCACACACCCTCTCCCGAAGCTGCATGATACAAATCCATATGAATTTTTGCCACCTCGCCAATTCTCCTCCGGTTGAAAAGAATGATTCCCGCCATCAAACCTCTGCCCAGTGCCAGCCAATTTCTGCGGTCGAACCCTTTCGATTGCAAGACTTCGTAGGCATCCCGTATTGTTGACCGAATATGATCGGCAAAAACCTTTACATCTCGAGTGGTGGGTACAACATCAACTTTTCCCAACTTTTTTTGGCCAACTGCGTAATGAGCGCACTTCGCTACGTCTTTATTGAAGTCTTCTTTGTGAACCGTAAGAAAGCCGCGCACGATCTGCATGCGAGGGTCATAAGAGGACATCCCACTTTTCGAAAAATGAGCCCACAGACGCTTCGCCAGCCGAGTTACAGCGGAACCGTATGCCTTCGCAAGGCATGGCAGCAAATACGTTTGCTTCCTTTTGTCAAAACGGCAAATTCTTTTAATCGCTGCTATGAAGAACTTGTAGTTGTTAGGATGCAAAGCTTGCATGTAATCCTTTATCTCTGGCTTGATCTCGCGAATGGCAATTAGCAGTCTGGCCATTCTGCGAAGATGTTGTCTACTATTCTTCGAATGTCCAGTATGGCTACCCTTGTGCAATTCAGCGTAGTACTTAGCCAATTCAGATAGGCAGAAATCTGAGCGAACTACTTTTCCCACTTCGTCATCCTTCATTCCAGACAGCAGATATTCCACGAGATATTTTTCAAAATCATCATCACCCTCATTGGCCGTTGGGGTTTGACCTTCGGTGAGTTCTTGAAACGCAGCTTCGGCGGCAGCATGTTTATAGTTCGCCGACCTTCCACTGCACTTCCTGTCATGTGTTGAGAAGTTGTTTCTTGAAAATACTCGTTTGCATGTCGGACATGTGACGTACTTTCGCGGTTTTTTTGGAACGCCGCCGTCAGGTGGAAGAAATCGCCTTGCCACAATAACTTCATTGGGAGCAGAGTGTTGCACCTGCAAGCAAAAACTGAATTAGATAGGGAGTGTTGGGATTAGCATACATGGTGGTCCAGGTTTTAGTAGCAAGACTCTTATGATCTGTAGAGAATTAAAAACGGAAAGTAAATCTTCCCAGAAATTCATAGGTAACAGCTCTTCAAAGCAGCACCTTCAAAATCCTCTTTTGTGATAATTTTGAAAGCTAGCCTTGACCAATTTAGTCTAACTTTGGTAGGCATCATACATGGTTATGATCCACTGATAGTAACTTTTCCCAAAATTTTCCAGCGACGTAGATACTGAGGGGTCGCCTTCTTCTGTCAGCCCTATTTGTTGCTGGCATACAAATTCAATACATTATATGATTCTACATGTGATGTCGGAAGAAACGTTTACTATTTGCTAAAATGTGATTTAAGGTTTTTTATGGGGGGGGGGAGGGAAAATTATAATAACATTGTAATTGTAATTGACGCCTATTGCTGAAAACATGGTGAAAGTGAGCTACAGCATGAGATGTTGCATAGAATATGTTAATAACCTGACGAATTCGCAAGAAATTGGTGATTTCTTATGCTACTTTTATGCCTCATTGGGAGCAAACACTGACTGAAAATTCACGGCTTTTTCAATATTTAATTATTCACGTCAAAAAATCGCTGTTTCTGATCATGGTTTTTTAAGTTTCAAACTCATCTCAACATACCAATCAAGCTTTGAGTCAATACAAGGTGTCCCGGTGAAGGTGGGCAACCTCTTACGAAATGATTCCCCTCACAAAAATAAGCCGATTCGCCAAAAATCACCTTAGTAAAATATTTCACCCCTGAAGTTGATTTTTCAAATTAGTTCTTCTTTTTATAACTTAAACGGTTTGATGGGATCTATGAATTTTGGCACAACCTCCAACTTTGTCATGACCAGTGAAATCAAAGACCTGTAATACTAGGATAGTTGTTTACATCGGCATCGGTGCCAACATCTAATGATTTGCCATGTATATTAACTGTTTACATGGAACGCGTTTAATGAATATAGGGCCAATGTGTGGAATCTGACTTCAAGTCGTCAATATAAATTAGATGTGTACCATTTTCAAGAAGGATTTCGTATTTATAATTAAAAAAATAAAAAAAGTTAAAGTAATAGGTATGGCTTTAAATTAAAATTCCAAGTGGTCACACCTCGTAATGTAACACCTTGTCTTGAAAACGTTTAGAATATAACAACGCCCCGCGCTCCCCCCACTTAGCCCCCACCAACCCTTGATCTAAGTGGTTCCGGCACGTAAACACACTGTGCGCTGGGCATATGAGTACTCGGTCTAGTGTATTACATATCTTTGAGTGAAATAATGTGAAAGTAATTTCAAAATTTTGACCAGGGATGGGACAAAAGCTTGGGGGTGGGAGGGGTAAAAACTACCCCAACTTTTTTGCATGTGGATTTTTTCAAAATTTGACACGAAATTATGGAACTTGGGAGTTTTCTGTCAAGATGAGTCACTCTTGTTCAATCTAGATAAAACGCACCGTTTATGGTTTCCGTTTTCGAAACATTTCAGGTTGAATGTTGGAAAACATGTCAGAGATATGCATTTTTGGGGGGCATAAATTAAATTAAAAAAACCTAAAATTTACATTCCCTTACCTGAAGTACCGTTTGAAGACCTTATATATACTCATGAAAAACAACATTTCGATGCGAAATCACAGATTTTTCAAATTTTTATTTTTTGGGCCCCCAAAATCAGCGTTTCTGACCAAGTTTTTAAACATTTAATCTAAAATATCTCGTAAACGTAACGAGGTTGAACAAGAGTGACTCTTTTTGATAGAAAACTCCAAAATTTCATAATTCCGTCAAATTTTGAAAAAATTCACATGCAAAAAAGTTAGGGTATTTTTTACCCCTCCCACCCCCCACTTGATCCACCTCTGATCAAAATTGTGTAATGACATTTGCACTATTTAATTAGTCATGACAAAATTTGGGGTTGTGCCAAAATTTAATAAATTCCATCAAACCGTTCAAAAGTTATAAAAAAATAATATTTTGAAAAATTAACTTTAGAGGTGAATATTTCCTTAGGGGTGAATATTTTACTGAGGTGATTTTTGGCGAATCGGCTTATTTTTGTCAGGGGAATAATCTCCTGCGAGGTTGCCCACCTACCGGGGCACCTTGTATGGCAAGAGCCAGTCATGTTTCTTTCTAAATTGAATGTTGAATCAGAAAATTAGTTTAATTCTAGTACCAGTGGCGTAACAAATAGGGCTGGAAAAAAATGGGTAACCTCTCAATATCTATGCCACTGCGTAGTTTAAAGCGAAATATTTTCATGTGATAATTTTGGTTTAAATCGGTCCAACAACGGTTCAACAGTTAGAGTAAGTAAGTAAGTAAGTAAGTAAGTAAGTAATAATTTATTGTCTTTACCATAAGGTATACAACTTTGAAAATAAAACAATTATAATATGGATTCCAGCAATCAGGAGAGACAAAAATAAACAATCATTCAGTAAGTATCCTATTTACATAATATACTAAATCACATCAAATTAGCAACATTTCCTGCCTAAATCTCAGCGCACTCACGAGGAAGTTGTAGATGTTGTTGATTTTTTCGCTGGTCAGGTTTTCAAACAGTGTAATGTGATAATTATTAGGTTGTACCTCCCGTGTTAGGTATCCTGAAAGATGGTAAGCTCTAAAGGAGACCAGAGCTGGACACGTACAGGTTATGTGGTAGATATCTTCCCTTTCCCTTAAGTTGCATAAGGTGCATTCCGCTTCTAGATTTATGAAGTACTTTACATGATTGAGATATAATCTTAAGAATCGTTTAGAGTGCAATCTTATCTGGCATATTGTTCTTATTTTGTTTATGTGAAGATCCAAGTTAAGGTAGTCAGCGTTGCCCCTATCGTGCAGGTAGTCTCGATATACATTGTTGTAGCGCGATTCTTCCGCAGCCGTGACATCAACAGTAAAAAAGTTCTTCGCAACGGTTTCAAGCGCAAAGTCTAAATTATTTTCGGTATACAAGAAGCTTTGCATCTGCCACATTTCATTTAGGTTGTTGTTAATAAGGAGTTGTTTGAATTGTGTCACCCAGTTAAATTTGATGTTTGTGTTCAAACCTGCGCTATCCAGTTCTTTGAGTCGTTCGTAGCAGATTTTTGGTAACCGATAGTCGGGCATTCTCAAAATTCTGCACCACCAAAGTATTGACTTTCTTAAAATGGCGAGTTCCAGTCTAGGGAGACCGGTCTCCAATCTGACGAAAGAATTAGGTGTGGAGGAGGGGAGGTAGAACAGTGATTTTACAAATTTTGCCTGGGTTTTTTCCGCGTGTTCAATGTAACGTAGACCCCATATTTCTATAGCGTACAAGAGGACAGACAGTATTATACTGGAGTAGAGTTTTTTCTTCGTTTCCCATGAATTTGACCTGCTTCGACTCAGTAAGCTGATCGTGTTGCCGACTGCCGCATTAGTTTTGTTATTGAAATGTTGTTGTGCTTCACAAAATATGCCTGAGCTTGTAAAAGGAACCCCGAGGTATGTGTACTTTTTGACTGTTTCCAGAGCTTCGCCATCATAAAAGAATTTGATTGAGGTTCTAGTCGCTGTACCTTTCGCAAAGATTAAAATTTTTGTTTTTTGTGTATTAAGTGTCAGTTTGTTTATGTTGCAGTATTGACTCAGGAGGTTGATCTTTTTTTGTAGTTTAACCGGGGAGTCCGCGAAAATGACAAGGTCGTCCGCATACATAAGCACGACGAGATCATTCTTTCCATCGATAGCAATACCTGTACAGCCATTTGCCCTGAAATACATTTCTAGATCGCTTATGAAAAGTGAAAAAAGGATGGGGCTGATGCTGTCTCCCTGTAAAACTCCCCTTGTCACACGTACATTGCTCGTGGTTTGGTTGCCTTCCTTTACATGTACCGTAGCGCCGCGATAAATGTTTTGTAGAATTCGTATGACCTTTCCACTCACCCCGACGCTATACAACTTACTGAACAGAAGAGAGTGGTCGACCGAGTCAAATGCCGCTTTGAAGTCAACAAAACACGCATAGATTTTTCTTTTGGGTAGTCGGAGATGTAATTGAATCACGGAGTTAAGGACAAATAAGTTGTCTAAGCAACCTCGGTTTTTCCTGAATCCAGCTTGTGTTTCCGGTATGATTTTTTTACTTTCTGCCCAGGTATTAAGGCGACTGCACAGTATCTGGGTGAATAATTTTAAAATGTTGTTACATAACGCGATTCTTCTGTAATTATTAGGGTCGGTTTCGTCCCCTTTTTTGTAGATCATTACCAACACGGAACGTGACCATTCCGCGGGGGGGTCTTCATTTTCCATTACGCTGTTGAAAATATCTAATAAACGTTTTCTATGAGTGTAATCGAGATGTTTGTAGAATTCATTAGATATCGCGTCAGGGCCGTCAGATTTTTTGTTCTTGAGTTTGGATAAGTTCAAAGTTAGTTCAGTCATGTTGATGGTTTCGTCTAAGTAGGGGTGGGTACAGTCGAAAAACGTATAGACGGTATCGGTGTGGTAACCGTAGAAGTCCTGCAGAAAGTCGTTCCATACGTTAAGTTCCAGTCTGTAATTTTTTTTCTTAGGTTTGAAGCTGTTAACAGTTTTCCAGAACTCAGCTGAATTTTTGGTGTTTGTCAGGGAGATTTGTATGTTGTTGTGATATTGATCTTTGGCTTTCCGAATTATGTTTTTGTAATCGATCTTGGCTTTTGCATATTGTTCTAAAGAGTTGTTGTTGAAATTGTTAGATTTACATATTTTGAGATAGGTTTTTATGTCTTTTTTTGCCTTTTTACAATCTCTTGTGTACCAAGGTTTGAATTCAATGTCAAATAGGGGTTTCGGATGTACTACTTTTTTTACCTTCAACATTCCCGAGTTGGTCGCGGCTCGCTGGATGTCGTGAGTCAGGATTTTATAAAGATCCTCCGCTCTGTTCGAACCAGGTATGTAGTAGTCGACGTTAGTAATTAGTGATTGTGTGTATTTTAGTCGGTTGGTTTCGTTCCAGGAGAATTTTATGTCATAGGAGGTACTACTCGTTTTGTTAGGATAATTTGAGGTTACAAGGTTGTTAGTAAGCATTGTTAAATGGCATGGGAAATGGTCTGAATAGGGGAAATCGTGAGAGATGCAAAGGTCTTTGATGAGGTCCAGGCCTCTCGCGTTGGTCCACACCAGATCTATTACGCTTGAACCGTTCGCGTTGGCGAAAGTGAATCGCGCTGGCGAGTCACTCTTCGATCTGCCGTTAAGTACACTAAAACCCCTGCCCGCGAGACAATCTACCAAATACCTTCCTCGTCTATTACACTTCTCGTCGCATGAAGTGCGTTCGTGTGTGCTTTCAAATGAAAGTTCCTCTGCCTGATCTAGCAGGCCAATTCTAGCATTGAAGTCCCCGGTAAGAACGATAGGTTGGGTACGGTCCAGCACAGTCTCCAGCAGATCATCCATCTTCTCCACACATACATCATCCCCAAGTCGCGGAGGAAAGTAAAAACAACCTAAAACAAAAGGCAAGCCGTTATCGGAAGTTATGTTAAGGATTATCCAGTACGCTGTTAGGTCTATTATAGTATATTTAACGTTAAGTTTTTTCTTAATTAAGATCAAAATGCCACAGCTTGGTCTGCCATGTTTGTTATTTTTAACGGCAGCGCTGGAAACAATGTGGTGCGTATCGGAAAAATAAGTGAAATTAAAGGTTTCTGAAAATATCCAGGTTTCATTTAAACAAATAATATAGGCGATAGAAAATAAGGACTACGCACCCTGGTGTGAGATCTGTGAACCAACTTAAACCCGCTCGGCCCGGCGCCCGGAGCGCACAGTCACGATGGCTGTGGCGCGAAATTGATATTTGACATGAGTAGGTACGTCAAAAGTTGAAAAAAGTTCTGAAGTTTTCCATACTCCGGAACATCGCTTTCCAGTTATCTCCTGAGATGACTACACAGTGAAGAAATTGTCACTGGCACACGGAAATGTAATCAAGAGGATTTTGAAATGGAAGCAAGTGCTAGTGATCCGCCCCAAAATTCGAAATTGTGTTGAGAAATGTGCGGGTACACCTCGGGGTACACCCTCTTGAAACATTCATCCGAGAAAGAGAAGCCGTTATAGATTGAAAAGTTTATTATTGTAGTTCACATTTTTGTATTGTAACATTGTAGTAACATCCATGTACCATGTAGATGCTCTAAAGAAGCCCTAATAAATTGGGGCGAAATATATCAGCCGGTTGAGGGAAGGACGTTTTTCATTCCGATGAGAACGAAGGGGGGAAACCAGAAGGAAACAGGGAAAATTTCGGGGAGCCACTTGGGAACAGGATACGGGCTACAACGCTCTCTGAACCCGGAAATTCTCCCTAAAAACTGAAAGCAAAACAAGATTAAAACATAACCTCACACCTTGGGTTCCTTTTACTATCATCATCGACAAGCACACAGCACCCTTGTGAGTGGCAAAGGCTTTTATTTTCATGCCATTTTCGGGGAGGATGTTGCTTCGATGGACATCCGCCAGCTAAGGACGAAGTCCTAGACAAGAAATCCTTCAAATCCAAGAGGTATTTTCCAACATGCATGCCGGTCATTTCAGCGCCCACATTATTATTGACACCGACACCCTGAGAGTCCTGGGACGTCCGCATCAGCTGTTGGATCCTTTAGGCAGAATCTCCTCGAGAACAGGAATTCTTGTTGGTATTTTATCACGATGAAAACGAAGCGCGAGTTTTCAACTTGAAAAGTGTCAGTCGAGGTGACAGTCATTTGAAATATAAATCCGAACTGTCAAGTTCAAGGTCAAATTGTCATCTGTAAAGTTGTTTCGGACAGTTCCGTAATTGGCCACCTGGCGCTGGGATCTTAAATTCAATCGCCTATCGGTTTCCGTGAGAAGGCCAAGGTCGAATAAACTGAGATTTGATAAGTTTTTGTAGCCGTTAACATTCCATATCATCACATTTCTAATAGAGTTTGCGTTGGGTTTTTTACTAAAGGGCGAGGAACTTTGACGCCTAGATCTCTCTTCGGGGACTCATCCTCTTCGTCACGTCTACGTTTATTTTCACCTCCATCTGTAACAATCTTTGGTTCACCCATTACATATTTAATGGTTAGGTTTTCTTCTCCGCTTCGGCTCCTCCTTGCTAGTTCGTCTCTAAGTTTCCGTAAATGGTCCAGCTGGTTAGGTGTGAGGTCGCCAGAAACTGAGATTCCCGGTTGTTGTTTAATCAGGGTTTTTCTGTTTTTCAATATCTCCAAGACTTCTCGACGTTCACGAAAAGTAACTTTGAGTGGGAGTGGGCCCTTTGTCACGTTCTTTCCGAATCTCAAACATGCAGTCCCATTTATTCCTGGCGTTACACTCTGTATCAGTCTGTTCACTTCAGCTAGGTCCGATAAGGTGTCTTTTTGCGTGTTTAGACCGAAAATAATTATATTATTTTGCTTCTCAAGTCGGAGGCGTGTTTCTGCGAATAGTTCATTGATGTTCTGTTTCGGGCTGCTGTCGATTTTGGCTTGCATTGCTGCCCCTTCTGCAGCTAGGACGGCGATATCTTGTTGACATTTCGTAATGAGCCTGGCGTGCGATGATATAGTTGTGTTCATTTCTTGTATGCTGCGCTTGATGGCTTCGCTCTCGTATTTCAGGCCGCTGAGCTCCCTCATCAAGGCTTGGAAATGTTTAACTGTCATGGGGGCATCAGATGCTTCAGAGCACCCTGGGCAGGTCCAGGTGGTACCCGGTGATGTCTCGGTGCAGCCACGGTGGGCGACGCCCTCGCATGTTGGACAGCGGAGTCGTTCCCTGTCGTCTATGGTGGTGTGGCACACAAGGCAGTTGTTCGATGGCATTCCTTCGGTGAATTATGGGATTTTGGACTCTGTTGACTTCGGTGATAAGGCGTGTACTGATGATATCAAGACACGTGTTTTTTCAGTGGGCTAGTCGTTGAGTTTAATCGTTTAATTAGTGTAGAAACTGGGATTTTTCTGCTGAATCAGCTATCACCTCACGTTCCCGACTCATCAAATAAACGGCACGGCCAAATCGAATACTTTTAAATGCACTATAACTCGCGTAATTTGGAAAACTTCAGAGAGCGGTCGACATGCGTAGTCATCAGCTGGAATCCACCTGCAAATCCGACAGTTAGAGTAAAAAAAAAAAATTTAACAGCCTGTACCTTTTTAAAGAAACATCTAGAACCATGAGTTTTTCCATCTTTCGACTCAAAATTGTGTTACTTGGACCAGGACTGTCCTGTCTAATTTTGTTCTTTGAAAATAAGTACAAGCATTCCTCAATTAGTCAAATAAAGTTTCTATAAAACCTTTTCCATAATAAAATCTATGTTATACCTGCAAGTTGTGTTTGCGGTCTCCCTTGTTCCACAGCACCGCGAGAGCACACGTTCTCTGCGCCGTATTTTTTGGCATTGCCAGTATTTCTTTCACGTCTTCCTCTTCAAAATGTTTTGTGAATAAATGCGCTCTGATGTCGTTCAGCATTTTCCCACAGAAGTAGCATGAATGTAGTTTCAATGGCTTTCTTTTTTCGGCACTCGTTGCAGTGGCAGCAGGATGTGGTTTAGCAGCAGGACTTTCAACAGCAAGATCGGAGGCAGATGCCCAACTTTCTGAATCTGAAACAACAACACGTTGAGAAACGGAATGGCCAAAAATTTGGATCAACGCACCGAAAGACAAACGACGACGACCCGGTTCCTTTAGCGCCTGAGAAGAGGTCCTTGCCACAGCTTTAACTGGAAGGGGCAAGTCGACTTTTTCGTTTGTGGTATTCGTGTTGTCCGTCTCAATGGAATCACTGGACTCATTGGAGGATACCAAATAGTCTGGATCATCACCACTTGAATTATGAAAAGGGTCTTGCGGTGAAGCTGGAGGAGTATCGTCGTAGGTGAAAGTAGTGTTGTTCTGGTGGTGGTAATCCCTCTGACCAAGAGCACGGTCACACAGCCTGATAAGATTGTTGCATAAATAATTTGAATTATCCAATCAAAAACAAAGTCACAAAAAAAATGTGTTCCTGCCACACAAAAACAAAAAAAAAACAACAAAAGAAACATGCGTTAGTCAAACTCAAAGCTTATATTTAATGTCTGCCATGCAACAAAAAAAAAAAAAAAAAAAAAAAAAAAAAAAAAAAAAAAAAAAAAGAAACATGCATGAGGCGAACTCAAAGCTTACGTTTAATATATGTTCATATACTTGCTATCAGTGGATTCAGTGAAGTTGTTGGTTCGGCACACTCACTGTGCCGCAAATAGCGCAGACGGCAGAAGGTGGGTTTTCACCTCTGGAGAAGCGATACCGCAACTCGACCACACATCTCTCGCAGTAAATGTGTCCACACGCTGGCAAGATCGCTGCCTATGGAACGCCGTCGTGGACATAATGAAATGTCTCAGAGAGATTAAATTTTTGCACGTTTTGATGGAAATCACACAACTTATTTATAAAATGTACAGATTTATAAACATATTCTGCCCTTATTTGAAACTATTCTGCACTTATTGACAGAAACAGAGGTAGTTTTAAAAGACTTGGCGCAACAGCCATATCAAACCTCGACTGAAACGTCTCCATCAAACATTACTTGTGCCTGCGCGCCATTGCGGACAATATAAAAACCCCTGTGAAATAATAATCCTGATCTACTCTGATTGAAATTATTGGATTTATTTATACATTTGCCTTGTTATTTATAGAAACTTTAGGACTTACTCTATAAGTTACCCAAAACTTTTCACACTTACTCTAACCAAGTCATAAAAAAATAAATCTCTCGACATGCAACAAATAAATCACTCACACGCACCGGTACACGTTGAGAGATTTATTTTCTGAGGAGCATCCGGCAACGCCGCAGGTTCGCATTGTTCTTTCAGTGCTTTCTCCTTCGTTACCCTTTCAGGGGAATTCTAAAATCCAAGCCGGCAAAAATTCTTGCAGGTTTGTTGCTGTCACCTTCTCCGAGCATTTCCAGACAATTTTCGTGGTCCTCCAGGTCCTTGGACGTTTACTACTGGCGACCAAAGTTCGAAACTTTTGCAGGTCGTTATACAGGCTGTTGCTGTCACCTTCTTCGAGCATTTCCAGACAATTTCCCTGGTCCTCCAGGTCCTTGGACGTTTGCTACTGGCGACCAAAGTACGAAACTTATGCAGGCCGGCAAAAACTCTTGCAGGTCGGTACACAGGCGTTGCTATCACCTACTTCGAGCATTTTCAGACAACTTTCAAGGTCCTCCAGGTCCTTGGAGGTTTGCTGCTGGCGACCAAACTACGGAACTTTTGCAGGCCGGCGAAAATTCTTGCAAGTCGGCACACAGGCCGTTACTATCTCCTTCTTCGAGCACTTCTAGACAACTTTCGTGATCCTCCAGATCCTTGGAGGTTTGCTGCTGGCGACCAAAGTACGAAACTTTTGCAGGTCGGCAAAAATAAACCATGTAGCGATAGCCCCCTTAGTACAAGAAAGATAGATTTCAACCTCGGAATAAATATGGACGTCCTGAAAATTTGATATCCTGTTCAGAATTGAGTGCTCTACAACATATCCAAAATCGCCAAAAATCGCACCCGGGGGTTTTGAGTTATTGGAGGGGGGGGGGGGGTGAAAAATTGCAACTTAAAATAGAGGGGATGAAACCTGTCAATCCATTGGAAGCAAATACATTATAATTCGACGCATCATATCCCGTTGATACCATTTTGGCACAAAAAATGTCGATCACTGTTGAAGGGGGGTCGTGGGGGGGCGAAGCCCTGCTGGGTGGTCCATATTTTGGTTTTTCTACCCATGTAGAACCGATCACGACAAGTTTATCTTTTCCGACTATATTTAATCTCCTGAACTCGAATCCGATGTGTTTATTTGGATGAAAGCAAGTTTGAATAAGTTAACTTGAAAAAACTTGTTTTTTCTTTGACCATTTTGACGGATTTTTTTTCACTGTTAGATGTGAAAATCTTTAGAAATTTTCAGGGGCCATTGAATTGAAGTGCATCCTTGACAAAAATCATCTACTCGATGTTTGATTATGTTTCTCGAGTTTACAAAATCGATTTGAACTTGAACCGGCCCGGCGCCGCTTCTAATAATGACCAGAACACGACAACATGCACCTTTAAATGAAAATAGCATAAACTATTGGAAAACTGATAACTTATCTTTGAAAATTCGAGGATTTGTGCAGAACTGAATTTCCAATAACATAAACAAAATCGCCGTGGATCGCACTGCAGGATTTTGAGTTATTCGAGGAGGAGGATAACATTTTGTCAAGATTCGTACTATATGAACTGTTACCATTCCCCTCAAATATCTCAAACCCTGCAGTGCGATTCATGGCGGTTTTGTTTATGTTATAGGGAATTCAATTCTGCACAGATCATCAAATTTTCAAAGATAAGTTATTATTTCTTTGATAGTTTGAGCTATTTTCATTGAAAGGTGCATGCTGTAGTGTTCTGGTCTGTAGCAGACGATGCGTCGGGCCGGCTCAGGTTCAAATCGATTTTTCAAACTCGAGAAACAAAATGGAACATCAAGTAGATGATTTTTGTGAAGAACTCACTTCAATTCAATGGCCCCTGAAAATTTTTCAAAGATGACCACCTCTAACAGTGAAAAAAAAAATCGTCAAAATTCTCAAAGAGAAAACAAGTTTTTTCAAGTTAACTTGTTCAAACTTGTTTTCATCTTAATTAATACATCGGATTCGAGTTCAGGAGATTGAATATAGTCCGAAAAGATACCAAACTTGTCGTGATCGGTTCTACATGGTCAGAAAAACAAAATGGACCACCTAGCAGGGCTTCCCCCCCCCACGACTCCCCTTCAACAGTGATCGACATTTTTTGTGCCGAAATGGTATCAGCGGGATACGATGCGTCGAATGTTAACGTATTTGCTTCCAATGGATTGACTGGTTTCATCCCCTCCATTTTAAGTTGCAATTTTTTACCCCCCCTCCAATGACTCAAAACCCCCGGGTGCGATTTTTGGCGATTTTGGTTATGTTGTAGAACACTCAATTCTGAACAGAATATCAAATTATCAGGACGTCCATATTTTTTCCGAGGTTTGGCCGATTTTTTTACTATCTTTCCTGTACTATCTGTACAGGTGTCCCGAAATTTATGCAACAAAATTTACAGGGAGGTAGAAAATTGAAAAATAAGGAGACTTTCCTAATAAAAATACTCTCGCAAACGTAATAACGGAGATACAGGCCTTCAAGTTTGGTTTTTTACGCGAAAAACAGTTTTTTTCGCGTAACTTTTGTACCGTTGAGCTGATTTTATTCAAATTTGAACCAAAGTTCACTAAAATAGGTCTCTATTGAACAATGATAACGCATTTTATCAAACATTTTCAGGGGCGAAGATAGTAGGGGGTACCTTCCCCCCCTTTTTCCCCTCTTTTTCACCCCCCCAAATAATTTTTGAAATGGTTGCAATTTTTAAATTCTACGTTCAATTTAAAGGAAAAAGTTGCTCTTGCAAAATTTTGATTGAAGGCTTCATTTTCGAGATATTTGGGTTTGAAACTTCGGAGAACATCTCGAAAACACCACTTTCAAAGCCTTAAAAATTAAAATTCAAGAAAACTCAAGATTCCTCAACTGAAATGAATTTTATAGGTGTTTCAAGTTTTTTTTTTTTATTCGTTTATTTAACGTCGGCCTATTTCCGCAACGAGGCCTAACACCGACGCCGGTGAATGCTTTCCCCCACTATACCGGAAATTTTGCCGAACCCCTGTGTGTTCCAACACAGGGTAGGGATTTTTAACGACCACCAACATCGCATGGGGTCGGCACCATCGTTCGTATTTTACGTGCTATGCGACACACGGCGCGTCTTGCATTTAGCAAGCATTCCAACTAAACCAAGGAGCTTGTTTTTCGAGGTGTGTTTCAAGTTGATAAACTACTATTTTTGCTAGAAAACATGAAGCTTCTCAGAAAAATTTTTGCCCTGAAAAGTGACTATTCTGAGATGTTTTCCAAAGTTTCAAACACAAATATCTCAAAAATGAAGCGTCTAGTCAAAATTTTGCACGTGTAAATTTTTTCTCTAAATTGAACGTAGAATTCAAAAATTGCAACCATTTTAAAAATTATTCAGGGGGGTGAAAAATAGGGGGAAAAGAAAGAAAGTACCCCCTATTATCTTCACCCCTGAAAATGTTGAAAATGATGAAATGCGCTATTATTCTTCAATAGAGACCTATTTTAGTAAACGTTGGTTCAAATTTGAATGAAATCGGTTCGAATGAAATTTGAAAAACGAACTTTGAACTAGCAGTGAAATGAAAAAATCAATGAAGATGAAAACGGAGCGAGGACCTAGCTGATGAAAGTCCGTTTCAGACAGGATGGCTGAGAAGAAACTAAGAAGCTTATTGCTCGATCATGTTGCGACCTCAAGTGATGGACAGTCGATCCCTACCTATCTCCACAAATTTCCGGAGTCCGAAATGTTCCGAGTTCAAGTACCTTGTTTCTAAAAGTACCTACCCTAATAAAAATTAATAGGCCAGAGCCATCATTCGTTTCAATTCAAAGGTCTTCACTTTTATTGTTATTGGTAGATGCCAGTACCAGATCGATCTCTATCGACTGAATGAAACACGGCTTTCATGACACAGATTTATTCTCCTTGTTAAATACAGCCAAATTTTAAATTTCTCTTCTCACTTTGTATAGCACCGCCTGTACAACTTCGTTTGTTCCATATGTAGAATGAGGAAGAACTTCTCCACTACGCTTGAAGAATGACAAGCGGTTGATAGTTTATGTCATTCGGACATTCAATCACTCAGAAATGAACTTGCAACACTGTTCTGGATTTTGAAGTGAAGCGATAACCCCAGAAAATAATGCATAACCTAAACTGTGGCATTCCACTGACAGCGCTTTTACAGAGTGGATTCTGTCAAACTAGGCTCGCCTGCTTTGTTGCAAATAAAAGCTGAATGCATAATGCTCAGTTTATGATGAGCGATACCCGGCGGAGCGGAGCTGAGCTGAGCGATTTTTTTTTGTCTGGACCAATCCTGTCCATTCATGATGTCACTTCCCCGCATCGTAATTGGCCTAGGCAAAAAAATCGCTCCGCTCCGCTCAGCTCAGCTCAAATCGCGGCAAAAAATCGCTCATCATAAACTAAGCTTAATAGGTACCTACTTCATTTTATTCCGTCATGGTGAATTTTTTACTTAATTTTCTTTTCTTAAGTTACCTATACATACTTATTGTGCCGCCCTATACCTACTTTCCTACTTATTATTAATTTTATTGTGCAATAAAGTGTAACAAATTTTACTTGTTATTGGTCTGTTTGACACAATGCAGTTTCTATGGATTACAAAAATTCGAGCCGTTTCAGTCAATTTTGTGTTCAAAGTAAATCCAGGTTTGGATCTAGAAACCCCCCTCCCCCCCGGGCCCATACATTTTTGGGGGGCCCTGTAGGTCCTGGGTCTTTGATAAAACTTTCAAAGTTGTTTATTTAGTTTCAAAATGTTTTCGAAACCTTTCCACTACGAAATTAAATCTAGTTCGCGTCGACCACTGAACAAAAAAAAACATTATTATAATTAAATAAACTTCGTAAATTTCGGTAAATTTCGCCCGCGGCGCTACAGGAGAAGTCCTACCTGCTTTCTGATTTTCAAAAGTTGGTAACCCTAAGCTTAACTGGAGATTAAAAGATTGGCCCTTAGTAAATAAAGTAGGTAGGTACGCTTCACAAAAAAAAATGCATTCTTCATAGCCTGACTGTATTAGAAAGAAGGCGCGTCGAGCGGAAAAGCTCGCGCTGAAAAGTGTTCGAAACAAAGAAGAACAATTGAGCCTCTTGCTTTAGGCGGTCTGCTTACAGTTTTCTACAAGCAAAAGCCAAGTCGCTACAAGCAGCGACTGACTTACCTAAATAGAAAAACAACCTTAACATTTATTAAAGACCAGATCGACCCCTTCAGCGAAAATTTATTACATTTCTCTGGATACTCGCCGGTCAAGTTTTGGGGCGACACAACCGTATTTTTTTGATAATAGGTAGGTACGTAATAATCTGTTATCATCAAAAAACCAAAGCAAAAAAACTAAAAAAAAAATCGATGCAGACGGGATGCGAACCTGCTATACCTACACCCTTGGTGTTTGGACCAAAATCGATCGCAAAACGGCGCGTTAGTCTCATAAAAAAAAATCAAGTAGTGCGCGAAAATCTTGTGTCGTCACCGAGGTCGTCACGCATTGATTGGATGCTGTGTTTATGTATGAGGCAAAGCCAATATCGAGAAAAATATAGTCGGTCAGGCTTGCATTTGTTCCGCTGCAGCAATTCAACTTGTGGTAGAGTGCTATAGTTTTTTATTTATTTCAACCCCAATTTAAATCTCGGACTTAACTCGCATAAAAGTGTTACGGTTGTTGTTTCACCCGCATCGCATGGTTAAAATGCAGGCAGAAAATTATATTGCTACCTGCCCTATTTCTTAATGCAAGATGCAACCAACATTACACTTCTCATAAGTGGTTGCTAATTTACTTTCAGGTGCATTTACAGCGTGCGCCATCTGTCGCAAAATTTCGAAAGTTACTGCGACGGTATTTGTCCTGTTACAGCCGATTAGGCGCTATCAGGACCCCATGTTAGGGCCGATTTTTCGTCGGTCGTAAACCAAAATTTGTGAAAATTAATAGGCGCTAAGTGAAAGATATAATAATAATATCGATAATAACAATAATAATAATCTCTCCGGGATTCTCACAAAATATCTCCTTCAACATGTACGCTTGAAGCGGGACTCCTGCGTCGAATCCAAACATTGCAATGTTCTCGTACATTTTTTCCAGTACCATTTCAAACTCTTCAGGATCGCATTTGTCCTTGAGCTTTTGATTCACGTAATTTCTCAGATCGGCTTCTCTGAAGTGCGTCAAGTTTAAACCGAACGTATCGAATACGTCTTGCAACATTACCGAATATATAATAATATTCGAATTCACGAGCCGCCTTACGAAGAACCTTTGCTGCTGGTAAGTGAGCTGACTCTTGATCACCGAAGTTCGTCATGTTTCTAGCTTCTTGTCGTCTATATCCACTTGCAGATGCACCTGTTTGAACAAGTTTTTGTGCGATTTCCCTTTTCCTAGTTAATGTTGAAGGTCTCCTCTTTTGGTGGACCAACATTTGTTTGAAAACACCTTTGTATTTAGTGACAAATAAGACTCGACAATCTTTTTTTGGTTCATCCTTCAAGGTTGCAATCAATGTCGAGCCACATTCTTCGCACCTTCCTGCGGTATTGATGAAAATATCGGGATCGTTCTTGTACACTTTGGCGCGCTTGAAAATGATTGAACAGGGTAATTTGGTGTGATACCAGAAATGGGGAAAATGGGAAAAATTGGATTAGGTGAGTTCTTTACTGCCTTTTTGTCTGAATTGGGCTTTACGCCTTCTGGGGTTATGATATGTCCCAAGTATGCCACTTCTTTTTTTTCAACTCTGACCTATTCAATCGGATCTTGAAATTCGTTTCTCTCTTTGGAATACCTACATTTATAACAATATCTGCAATGAAGTTGCAAAAATAATTATATCGATCGCGGTATGCCAAAAATATTCCGTTCTGTAAGCCTTTTAAAACATTGCCCATTACTCTCTGAAAAGTCGCTGGAGCATTCTTAAGTCCAATTGGCATTCTCAAAAACTCGTAGTGACCGTTATCTACATCTAACGCTGTTTTTTAATGTCTTCAGGACTTATTTCGATTTGATGGAAGCCACTTGCCAAATCGAGTGTCGTAAAATAATTACATCCACCTAGTTTGTCTAGCACATCTGTAATATTTGGTGAAGGATGTCTGTCATCAATTGTTTTTTTCATTGAGTTAGCGATAGTCCACGACTACACACCATTCCTTTTACCTAATGATCTGTTTCTTAGGAACAATCCAGATTGGAGACGACCATGGATTGCTCGGTCCGATGATTTGTTGTTCTTCTACAGACTCTCTCCTTATCTCCATTCAAAGGCAAGTAACAGCTTTTTGACAATGATTTCCGGCTTTCTGTCTTGACCCTCTCTCTTTTTGCGACGTACACATCAATATTGCTGGGATTAAAATCTCGTTGTCTTTGATGATCAGCTAGTGATCAATATTCTTCATTAATACGTTTCCGTGCATTTTCAGTGAATTTATTGCATTGGTTTGTACACTTCTTTCCCAAGCTTAGATTCAGTTTGCCTTGCTTCTTAGGTATTATTTTGTTCTTGTTTCCGACGTAGCTCTCTCCTCTGCATCTCTTCAATTTTCTTACTTTCTGGTGATTCTCTTCCAGTGGTCTTCTCTTTCCTGTCCACACTTTCTTCATGGGCGCTTCCTCAGGAAATCTCCAGTTTCTCTGTCATTGAGTTATTGAGTTTTTTGCCGAGTAACTGTAAGGGGACGCACACCGTACGAATCCAGTTTGGTTTGTCGCTCATGGCTTTTTGATGGGGTAACCTTTGGTTCTGAAGCTGTTGTAACTGTTGAAGGATCTGCTGTAGTTATTGGTGAAACATCCATTGTGATTGTTGAAGAAGATGATGTAATTGTTGAAGGAGCAATTCTTGAGGTTGATGGTTGTGGTTGGAAAAACTGTTGCATTGTCCCTGAAGATGTTTGGGATGTTGATGGATCAGGATTTTCTGGTTCTGACGCACTAACTGAGATCATCAGCTGCATCTGAATCTTGAGGTGAGGTTACGGCTGAAGTTCTGGATCTTTTCTTGGCCTCCGCCTCCTTCTATCTCAACAGTAGAGTGCTTGCTTGTCGTGTGTTTTTTTTTATCATGTTTATCAGAAAATGCTGTTTTGCAAATGTCACATTTTGCCTCAGAACCGCTGATTGCGGTAAAATGTAACCGCACCGCGCTTCTTTTTCGGAATAGTGTGACTGCCCAGCGCTCCCGGCAGATGTCGTGACATTGTTACCACTGTCGCAGTCATCATCTGTTTTACAGTCGTCCTGCTGACTTGTAAAAGATGAGTCTTCCGTTGAGATTCCGGGCAATATTGTGGCCATGATGTCCCACATATCCTGCTGACCAGTGTTGCCTGAGGCAACCGGGGACGCAACATTTCCTGCAGTTCTGGAAAAAGTCAGACCATGATTTTTTTAAGTTCATGTCTGAAGCTTATATGCCACCAAACTTACTTCAGAGGGACCACAAACGGGGCCAAAAAAATCATTGTCTCGAACAGCCTCCAACTGACAGTTCCACTTTCGGATGGTACCTTTTCATCATCATCATCATCATCATCATCATCATCATCATGGCTTGTATGTTCTGCTTGAACGTTTGGATGTATCTTTCAGCCCGTACATTCGCTTCTGGGTGGAACTGTGCAGAAAACTCATGATGAATTCCGTTTGACTTCATGGATTGGTCCATTCCACATGATCGAAACTGAGGTCCATTGTCACCGACTACAGTCTTGAATACCGAAAATTGAGAAAAATTTGTTATCCATGCTGATTTTTTGACTTCCCTTTAAAGCATTTCCCAAAGCCCAGATACTGGATGTCCGATCATTAACGAAAAAAATTCTTGCCTATCGATAATCCAAGAAAAAAACAAAACAGTTCTTTTTGTCTGGATTCCAGCTCAGACTGGTATCGCTGGAAACGAACATGCGGATGCAGAGGCAAAAGAGGCAACAAAACTTGACGACATCCAAAACTTTTATGTATCCAAAGATCTCAGGTCTCTGACGAAAAGAAAAGGCTTGGTCTAGATGACATCAACTATGGTCCCAAACACCAGATAGCCAACTAAAACTGTTGTCGACTCATGACCGTCTCTTTTGGATCGTAAAAGTGAAATTGCCCTGACACGCCTGAGAATTGCCCACCTCACACATTCCCATCTTTTCGAAAGGACCCAACCTCCGGTCTGAACACGTCGTCATCTGCTGCAGGGGATTACAGAACGAAAGAACCTTACAAAGCATTCCGAACAACCTATCCGAAGCTCTGTCTCCCGATAATGGACAGCGAGCGGTGACTTTCTTGAAAAACACCGGATTGTACAACAAAATTTGTAAATAAATAGGACACTGAAGGAAATCCATGATTGCTGTTCCAGCAAAGCCAGCTGAAAGTAAATAACTGGTGTGGCCTTTTCTGTCAAATCAGTGCTACCTACGAAAACAAATGTCCATCCCGAATACTGTACAGCATACACGCGCAATCTCTGCAGTCCTTCTAAATAAAGAAAAAATAAAAAAAGTCTTGCTAATAGTACAAATGGCTGATGCAAAAATTTTATTGTGAAAAATAAATCTATGCAAAATAACGCTGATAATAAATTGTGCTTCGTACATAAATATAGGGCAGTCAAAATGGGACACAGCTGAAAATAACTCCTGGTCATAGGTCTAATCGAACCATACAACTGTCCTCTTACATCTTTTTTCTATCTAATTCTTGAAGCGGATGTAGTAGGTGGGTGTAGTAAGGTTGAAGGCAGTGGTATCCGCTATGTGCGTTCGTCAAAAAAGTGGGAGAAGTCGACATCAGCGCTCAGGGTGGCGATTTACGAAACTGAATAATGCCCATTTGTTTTGCTTCAGGTCACATTCTCACAAAATATCTCCGTCAACATGTACGCTTGAAGCGGGACTCCTGCGTCAAATCCAAACATTGCAATGTTCTCGTACATTTTTTCCAGTACCATTTCAAACTCTTCAGGATCGCATTTGTCCTTGAGCTTTTGATTCACGTAATTTCGTCTTGTAACATTACCGAATATATAATAATATTTGGCCGAAAGGAATCTTCATTTGGCCAGTTGGTCCTTGTAGTGCGGGAGCCCACTGCAAAATTCTGGGTCGATCGCTTTTATGAAGAATTTCTGTTTCAATCGATAGTGGGAAATACAATGACTCTTCCGATACCCGACAGCCACCTTCCATCCCCTGCTTCAAGGGTCGCCGCCGGTTTTAAAGATGCCCATTTTGAATCATTTTTCACACCTCTTGCTTATATAAAAAAAATGTCACAATGATTGACAGAAGGCCAGATGGTCGAGTGGTCTAGATAAAAGTAAACGGATTCAAAGGTCAGAGGTTCTAATCTCCGCGAATATCTTTTTTTTATTATTTTTTTTTTTCGCATTTGAAAAGCTTGACGTACTTGAACTTTTGAAAATTGCGGAATTGAACGATGTTTCTCAATTTGGAGTAACTTTCGTCGCCAAATTTATTGATGCTGCCGTTTTTTCCACACAAAAAATACGGCATTTCCTAGTATAGTGATCTTTCTTTAAACGTGAGTGCCATGAAAACCAGTGGAGTGGGGGAATTGAAAAAAATAAGGGTTTCCTAAAATCAGGTGTGAAAATGTATAAGCATTTCAAAATTTCAAAATCCGAAAAACTCGATTTTTTTCAACATTTTTATATATTTTTTGAAAAAAGACCCTCATTCTCTTGCCAGCTCAGATTTAAGCAACTAATTTTTCTGTTACGTTTTTAGCTGCACAGATTTGGCAGTAACTCACGCCAAAAGAATCTATCTGTTGTTTCTCTTCCGCTCTGCAGCTGATCCGCAGTCTGTTTCAGCCGTTTTTTATGCTAGGAAATAACATCCTTAACTACTGAAAATGGTATCTTTGTATTAAACAGTGATATGTGTCTGTCAAGCTTTTAAAATGCGAAAAAAAAAAATAAAAAAAAAAGGTATTCGCGAAGATTAGAACCTCTGACCTTTGAATCCGTATACTTTTATCAAGACCACTCGACCATCAAGCCTTCTGTCAATCATTGTGACATTTGTTTATATAAGCAAGAGGTGTAAAAAAAATGATTCAAAATGAGCATCTTTAAAACCGGCGGCGACCCTAAAAGCAGGGGATGGAAGGTGGCTGTCGGGTGTCGGAGGGTTCATTGTATTGCCCACTATTGATTGAAACAGAAATTCTTCACAAAAGCGATCGACCCAGAATTTTGCAGTGGGCTCCCGGACTATTGATCCCTTGAGCCATGGCGGCCCTGCGAACCACAAATCTGAATGTTCCAACTCTTTCACAGACATTTACCCTTGTGATAATATCAGCAGGGTTATTCTCAGAACTTACCATGGCCCCAATCCGTAATGTCGGTCAAAGTTTGTATCTGAGCCACACGATGTGCTACGAATGTCTTCCAGCTGAAAAATGGAGCTGAAATCGAAAACGATCTGAGAGTCTGTCCACTAGTGCCTTTTTTCCTGTTGCAACTCTAATGCTTTACTCATTTTTTCCATCAACTTGCCAGGTGATGAGGTTCCTGGGTGCCAGCCCAGGTGGCACACTGTCGTCAAATTCACGTCATTTTTACGTACATTTTTGTCACCAATCACGTCATTTGGCCAGTCAAATTGACGTCTAAGTGACCCTAAACTGACGGCGATTTGTCACAGGCAAAATGACGTCTTGAACTGACGTCAAAAGTGACGCCTTGGACTGACGTCAAAAGTGACGTCTTTTACTGACGTCAAAAGTGACTCAAAAAAATGCCCTATTAATGTCGTCAATTTGACTTTTATCACTGACTAAAAATGACCCTGTAAAATGCTTTAAAAGATACAAATATGGTAATAAGTGAATGTATATTGCCACTTACATACAATTAGATAAAGAAAATGAAATGAAATCTTAACCCTATCTACACGACTTCTAACAAATGATATAGACTGTACTTCAAACATCAAAACTTTAAAATATGGAAAAGTGAACAATAAAATAACAAAAAATAATTTCTAAGGTAGGCATACCTACTCAACAACACACCACGATTGAAACAGTACTTACATGGCAAAATCATTAGGTACAAAGTAAACATAACTTTTTTTTTTCAGAAATTTCAAGTTATAGTATGAATTAATGGAAATGAAACCCATGTATCATTTTCTAAAGGAAATACTAAACATTTTGCAATCACTTCATCAAGGGACCATACTTTAATGTAAGAAGATAAATTTTTCAGCACATAAATATTCAATTCTTTGGAATCCAAGGGGTAAAGATACAGAGAGCTGTAACAACTGAAGTATTTACCGACAATAAAAGTATTTCCTTGGCTGAAAACAATGTTTTGCACTTGCACTACTTTATATTTGTTTGTTAGGATATATGAGTCCCCAGGAGAATGACAATTAATAGAGATTACAAAACCTGAATGTATACATTTCTTAAACTGTTTGCAAATAATTGTATTAAAATTGTTGGTCAGTGGTCCTGAACTATGTTCTATATAATGCGAGTTTCTTTCTTCCGTGTTTTTGATATGACATCGTAATTGCTGTATTTCATGTAACCTTCGACAAGCTTGTTGTAGTGTATGAGTAGGGGATCTTATCAAACGTTTTATTTGACCAAGAAAGTTCTCGAAAGGAAAACATGAAAATACATCCAAGGGTCCATATTTATTTACATCATTGGCTAAATGTAAAAGAATGTGTACATTGTATATCAAAAACTGTGAACCATACAACCTTTCGCAATGTTTGACAAATAGCACCAAAAGCTCATTTGCAAATGTACATCCCAACTTTAATATCAGTTTTTCAGAAATCAGGATCGAAATGGCAACATGGAACAATAAGAAATTCTCGTAAACAGCTTGATCCACTTGACCTCTAAGGACAAATGGGCCCAAGTACAACATGAATGTGCGGAATTCCGTTGCTTTCCATCTCGGAATTTCACTGAGAGGTCTTGGTTTCCGATTGAATTCTACAGGAATGAAACGTTTCAATTCAACCAAATGCTTAGAAAGAACCTGAACCTTCCGACTGCATAATTTGGTTGGTAAAGCACCACCTATCCAAAAGTTCAAGAGTTTCTTCATAACTCCTAAGCAACGAGCATGCATGTAATCTATTGGAAACAAGGTTACCATCCCTATTCCTAATTTTAATAAAGGGGAGATTCCAACATGGTGATCTTCATCTTCCTGGGCAATAAAGTCAGCATCTGTTCTTTTGGGTGCAGCTGTATTTTTGAAAACAACTCTATTTTGTACATATTCTCCTGGATCATTACATTTTTCACAGCTTGAATAACCACTGTGGGTCTTTACACACTTGATAAAAGCCCTGGCAGGCGCATCACACACAATGCTGTGAAGAGTTAACTGGTATTTTTTATCACCATGTTGAAATCCCTCTTGCTGCAAAAATTGCAGTTCATTAACAAAGTCTTCTAGAAACAGTTCCAATGGGTTTGGTTTTGATCTCCCGCAAAAAATCCCCACAGCAAAAGGTTTACATTTTACATTGGTGATCAATCCTAGAATTGGCCAAAATTGTAAATTTGAACTTTTGAATAACGGAATACCATCAATATTGATACTAATTTCAATTTTGTCACTGTTGATTTCCTGGACGGTTGAAAGTGTAGATTCTATTGTGTTTTGTAAACCAAAATAATGAAATTCCCCTGCTCCAATTTGTTTGATATCAGTTCTCCTGGGAGTTTTTAACAATGTTTTAGAATTTAACGGTAATTCAGGATGTAAGGGGTGCATTATGTGTAACAAACTTGTAATAGCAGAGTGTGAAACATTAAAATCAATTGACCACTGCCTTAGTTCTGAGAGTAAACACGGTTGTACATTAATAACTGTTTGATTTGGATCATTTTCTGCCAAAAAATCAGGTGTTGTAATTTTGCGAATGAAATCAGTTCTTGTACTCAACAGTTCCACACCGCTTTCTAAATTTTTAGCAGGCAAATCATTCTCAGGTGATGATGGTAATGTAACTGATACATCATTTCCAAGTTCACCTGCACTAAAATTACCACTGCTGTCATTAATACAATTATTATTATGTGATGAAGTGATTGAGAGTGTTTTTTTAACAGTTTGAGCTACTCTGCGATATAACTGTCTCTTACCAACTAAAGGCTTTAATCTATACTTGATTTTTTCTGGCATGACTATCCTGTTTCTTCAAACGCTCTTGTGCATGTTTCAGCCAGACCTTCATTACATCTTCAATTTCTTTATCGGTTGAATTGGGAATACTATTCTTGACAACCCCTAGATGAATAAAAATTAGATGTTGCAAAATTTTACGGATTCAAGATTAATGTGGAGCTTACCCAAGATCAAATTTTTCAAAGCCAGGTCTGAAAAGGGTCTTTTATGTGATCGCTGCCCGTAATAATTAAATTTTACCGCGACTGTATCAGCAAGAAGGTGTTTGAAAATCCTGTTGGTTTTGGCAGTTATTGTGGCACCACCCAACGTGCCCAGATATGATGCCTGAAATTACGATATCTTAAAATTGAAGTTTCATGATGGATTATTTCATTTTTTCATATCATACCAAGGCGATGTTATTGTCGTTGTTGTTAATATAGTCATTAAGTTCGTGCAATTCTTCTTCTGATTTCACCGGAAGCGAAAATGGAATGTCTGGGATGCCAAAAGATGTTCCATTGTTATTTACTGCTACATTTTGCTTGCCAATCCACGCAAGAATTTGATCGTTCTGTTCCTTCACATGCGACACCAGAGCTATAAGTTTATCTAGAAATAAATTTAATGATTTCTTGAATTTTAATTATTTATTACAGCAATAATTACTTGTCACATTCAAATAGTTTGGATTATGTTCCTCGGCAGTTGAAGCAGTTGGATTCTCCAGAATCTGAGTACTGGTTCTACCAAAAGCTATTAAAAATTAAAAAACAATAGATAAAATTAATAACTGAATCAAAATTACACTGGATAGTTAAGCAACCACATCCGAATATTGGTTTTACAGAACAGAAGACACTATAAGCTCGACTGCAAGTACTTAAGTACCTATGTCTGGCAGCCACATATCGTTCTTTTTTTTATTGGTAAAAAATAAAATAGGAGAAATAAATACCGGGTGTTAGGGGTTGGTTGTTACAAACTTTGAGGGATGATTCCCCATCCAAAATGATGAAGAATAACATGAAAACTCGTGATGCTAAAATGCTTCTTTAAAAAGATACAGGCTGCATGTCAACGTTGACTTTTTGAAATTGTTTTTTTGGCCGATTGCAACCAAATTTGGTAAGCGTGATAATCAAATCAATACCTCTGACCCAGTCATAACCGATTTATTGAAAATTGTCCAGTGGCATAGAAACTTGAGGGTTGCTTCTTTTTTCTACCCTACCTGTTACGCCACTGGATTTTTACCAAAACTGAATAAATTTTTGGATTCCTCGTTTGATTTTAAAGAAAAAGTTACTCTTGCAAAATTTTGATTAAAGGCTTCGTTTTCGAGATATTTCAGCTTGAATGTTTGGAAATATCTAAAAAAATTACCATTTCAAGGACTTTAAAAAATTAAAATTGGAAAAATTTGATGTTCTTCAGCTGATATGATAATTTCTCAATAAGAAAGATCTAGAATCTTGAAGAAAAAAGAAACAAGAAAGAAAATCTTGTATAATCATTGATTTTTATTCTCTTGAAATTAGAATTTTTGAGGTGGTTTTTAAACCTTCAGACTCAAATATCTCGAAAACGAAACGTTTAATCAAAATTTCGCAAGAGTAATTTTTTCTTTAAAATCGAACGAGGAATCCAAAAAGTTCAGTTTTGGTAAAAATCCAGTGGCGTAACAGGTAGGGTAGAAAAGAAGAAGCGATCCCTTAATTTCTACTCCACTGGACAATTTTCAATAAATCGGTTATGGACGGGGTCAAAGGTATTGATTTGACTGTCACGTTTACCTTTGGTTGCAATCGGTCAAGCGGCTCAAAAGTTACGGTAAAATAACAATTTCAAAAAGTCAACTTTGACAGCCTGTATTTTTTTAAAGAAGCATTTTTTTATGACATAATTACCCAAGTCAATAATATAAATATAAACGTTTCATGTATAATATTTTATTTTACTTCTCACCTCCATTATTTTCCACTGAAGACTCAATGGGCTGACTGTGATAAGTGTGATGGCTTGAAACTGGAGAACTATGAAATTTGGATATCTGGCGAGCCGTCGCCACAGACGGAGATGTATCACAACCTAACACAAATAAATATTATCAAATAACTGGGCGACATTTTTGAAAATCCTACATACTCTTTGAAAGTTTTCTGCTCAAGTTACTTGAATTCAAAAGTGGTGGCCTTGGTAATGATTTTTTCGGTTTGGTATTTCTGACCTCTTCATGGTCTGAGCCTGGCTGGCTGTCATCACTTATCGAGTACCTCCTAGGTTTTTTTCTCCTTCTTGAGGGTTCTTCTGGGTCATCGGATTCTAGATTTGATGTGACTTCAGCTTGTTTAATTTTTTTTTTAGCAATCTCATAATCATCTGTAATTCACAAAAATATTAGTGGATTATTTAGGTACCTAAGTACTTATATGCAGATTTCAATTTCAATGTCATGTTTACTTTGCATCACAGCATTCCTTACATCAGCCCACGATCATTTGTTCTGTATACTCACTTACTACTCGTTGATATCCCTCATCTTCACTAGTATAGGAAAATACAGAATCGTGGCCCAATAGGAGAAACAAACAAACAATAGGAGAAAGAGTATACCTGCTAAAGAATTAATAAATACCTGTTTCAAAAAACAGGCGTTTTACGTTGTAAAGCTTCCAACCTTCATCTTCACAAGGTTCTCGATTAGACTGTACAAGTCTGGCAAAACTTCCTGTTGTTTGTTTCGGGGGCCAATAAACTTCTCTTTTTAGGGGTGTAAGCCAAGCCACGTTGACTATGGCAATGTCTGAACCTCGGCCTGCAACATTATCATCCATAAATTCCACACCGCAGTAAGCCATCTGAAAGTTGTTATAAAAGAGTAATTAAGGGGGGCTACCACCACCAAGAGAACAGATAACAGATAGAAAACTACAAAATTAACTTATTACCTACCTCTGAAATTATACATATACTCTTGTGTCCACAAAACTAGGCACCATCCATATAACAAAACATGCAGCAACAATCGCCATGAGACTAGCGGGAAAGGCTTCGTGCGTTCGCAATGGTGCTCGTGGCTCATCGTTTTCTTTCTTGCGAAGGCGCGTTATTCGAATTAAACAGATTCTGGACTCGTTGAAAATATGGTTGATAACGTAGGTATATGGTAAGTATAGGTATTGACTTGATAATTTATTGTGGTAGGTAATTTTCTATTATGCAGACACATTATATTTTATAAATTAGCTGAATTGTGAACAATCCTATGAAAATTGTACCTATTGATACAATGAATTAATGCATGAAGTACGTAATAATTAAATATCACAAAATTACCCACACTTTGGTCAATTCACTGCATGCTTTAGATTTCCAGAAAAAATAATAAATTTAAAATATTTAATTCCGTAACCATCGCAAAATTTGTACTTCCAACTGACCAAATGACCAAACAAAGACGTCATAAAGACGTTGTTGAAAAACGTCAAATGTACGTCTTAAAACTCACGTCACGCGGACGTCATTTATTCGTCACATGACGTCCCCGACGAGCAATGACCAATAAATGACGACATTAGGACGGCAGTGTGCCACCTGGGAGGTGATGAGCGATGAGGGTTCTCTCCATTACAACACCATTGATTGCCCATTGCTGTAATCAACTGATTTTTCTTCAAATAATGCACTACGATGTTACTATTCATAGATATCTTGTATTTAGTCTGGATATAATCATGACCTCGACCATGACTTAGCTTCTAATTTTTTTTCTTCCGCTGGGGTGCACTAATTATTGTATATCCTTTTCATTGAATTAAAAAAAAGGTCGTTTCCGGTTGACTTGCCAGATTCATAAATAAGGCAATTTATTGCAGTGCGATTAGCAGATCTTTGGTCGCAGATGGTCGCCACAACATCCAACCCGACAGCTTGCAGTTTTGAAATAAACTTATCATAGAATTTTTCAAAGCTACAGACGAGACTTTCTAGTGATCCAATTGGAATAAAATTTGCAAGCGATGTAAACCACATCCAGATCCATCCAATTTTCGATAATTGATGCCCCGCCGCCATCTTATATTCTCCATATTGGACATGTTTCAAAGTGGTAGAACTAGGAGAATTATGCCTCAACGAAAAGAGATATTGATGTGGTGGAGACGCCAATCGAATGCGTAGGTACGTGTCCACCACATGAAGTTGACCAATGATTTTTGTCACTTCGCCGTCATCTTTGATCCTCCATTATTTTGGCCGCCATATTGAAATTTGTGCCCAAATAACGGTAGAACCCTAATTAACACCTTGCGCTCACTGATCCTTCAAAAAGGAAGTGTGCTACTGAGCCTCATGCCCATGAGGCATTTCGCACGTTCTCATCATTTTCGAAACGAAATAATAGCAAAAAATCACAAATTGAACACGATTGACGCAAGTAACACTTACACTTAACGCAAGGCGGAACGGAAAATGGGTGCCAGGCCCAGACAGCACACAATATCTTATAGTCATCCAAGGGATATATTTTGTATATATCTAGTAAATCCATTGGATATTTCAAGAGGGCATCCAGGGGATGTACTTCTCGACAGAAATGGGATCTGGTACTTACTGTAGAAATAATTCGAATCAATACATGTTTCAAGAATTCATTTATCGCGAACTTCAACAAAAAATAAGTAAATAGGAAATAAGTAATAATTATTATTATTGAGATAATGAGAAGTTAGGAAATTATAGGTTGATTTCTTATTTTTCGGAAAAAAAGAAAAAATAATATCGATAATAATAATAATAATAACTATCTCGCCGGGATTCTCACAAAATATCTCCGTCAACATGTACGCTTGAAGCGGGACTCCTGCGTCGAATCCAAACATTGCAATGTTCTCGTACATTTTTGTCCAGTACCATTTCAAACTCTTCAGGATCGCATTTGTCCTTGAGCTTTTGATTCACGTAATTTCGTCTTGTAACATTACCGAATATATAATAATATTCGGCCGAAAGGAATCTTGATTTGGCCAGTTGGTCCTTGATCCCTTGAGCCATGGCGGCCCTGCGAACCACAAATCTGAATGTTCCAACTCTTTCACAGACATTCCCCTTGTGATAATATCAGCAGGGTTATTCTCGGAACTTACATGGCCCCAATCCGTAATATCGGTCAAAGTTTGTATCTGAGCCACACGATGTGCTACGAATGTCTTCCAGCTGGAAGATGGAGCTGAAACCCAAAACGATCTGAGAGTCTGTCCAATAGTACCTTTTTTCCTGTTGCAACTCTAATGCTTTACTCATTTTCCCCATCAACTTGCCAGGTGATGAGGTTCCCAGGTGCCAGGTGATGAACGATGAGGGTTTTCTCCATTACAACACCATTGATTGCCCATTGCTGTAATCAAATGATTTTTCTTCATATAATGCACTACGATGTTACTATTATCATAGAAATCTTGATATCATAGAACTATCATAGATCATTTGTATCAAAAACAAAGAAGCAAACAAATTTTGTAAATTTTCAATGAGAAAAAATCTTGAATGTAGTTTATACGCCACTGGTTTGATTTTATTGAAACTTCACCAGTAGGTGTGACCCTCGGTGTGGCCCCAAGTTTAAAAAAAAATCTAGCTTAAAACGGTTCTCAAGATATTGAGCAAAAACTGCTTAATTGCAACGGCCTTTTTTCAAGTTTAAACGACTGCATCTCCGTAGTCAAAGTTAGGTCGGGAAAAATTAGTCGTCAATCATCACCATTTGAGCCAAGGAATTTCGCCAAGGGTTTTCGTTCGGCAGGATGATCCTAATAATCCTGTATTTATTGAGATAGCATAAACGCAGTAATGCACCGATTCACACTTCCAGATAAAGCACATTCAACATGTTACTTCTAGGACGCATAATGAATTTGTTAGGTTTGAATAAATAAAAATCCAATTACGATTTAAACTCGCTTCGGTCTTCAAAGATCAAAAAGTTGTTACTAATAAAAAAAATCTTTTAACCTTCAACGGAGGGAACCGCGTCTTCCATGGGTTGTGAATCACCTTCAACGGGGAGAGCCGTTTCCGCAACGTCTTCCATGGGTTGTGGAAAATAAAAGTCATCGTCGAACATCGGTTCATCTGAAATAACATACAAATCTTCAAACCTTTTTCCTTTAAAACGAGACATAGCATCGTTTACAACGGAAAGGAAGTTCGCTATCTTAGCGCCCAGCAGAGGCATTTCAGTAAGCTTGTAGGAAAAATTGTGCACCTCTGTTAAGTGCCATGAAATTGATAGGTTTGAATGAATAAAAA
Source organism: Anaspis maculata (assembly GCA_949128115.1). Taxonomy (NCBI): domain Eukaryota; kingdom Metazoa; phylum Arthropoda; class Insecta; order Coleoptera; family Scraptiidae; genus Anaspis; species Anaspis maculata. The sequence continues at coordinate 5,638,627 of OX421961.1, forward strand.
TCCATTTATGATTTGAACTCGCTTCGGTTTTTAAAGATCAAAAAGCTCTTACTAATTAAAAAAATCTTTTCACCTTCAACGGGGAGAGCCGCGTCTTCCATGGGTTGTGGAAAATCTAAGCCATCGTCGTACATCGGTTCATCTAAAATAGTATCCAAATCTTCAAACCGTTTGCCTTTAAAGCGAGACATATCAGCATCGTTTACAACGGAAAGGAAGTTCGCTATCTTAGCGCCCAGCAGAGGCATTTCAGTAAGCTTGTAGGAAAAATTGTGCACCTCTGTTGAGTGCCCCCCATGAATCTTGCGAGCACTTCTACGTCGGTAGTATTCATGCTCATTAACTGCGACATGGTCGCCACCTGCTTACGCAGGAGTGTGGCTCTGAGCGTTTCAGGGTGTTCAGCCCCACAAAGTGAGGCAAATTTTGTTATGGCTGGTGTGGAGGTCTCGTATTACGACCTTGGGTATAGGTAATGTAGAGTAGTGGTAGCACGACTATGCAGTTTGACTTTGGTATATTGAATGAATTGCAATAATGATGCCTTATAATACGTAAACTATTCTACCTCTTCTCTAAGCTAAGCCTGAACCCTACATCATCCCCCTTACAGAAAGAAAAAAAAATATATCTAAAATAGTAGATTTTTTTTTGTAAGTTTTTATTTCTTAAAATTAGCTTATGAATAACAAAATGAACAATATACAAATGAATTCAATTCTTGCAGCGTCCTGCGAAATAAAAAGTTAACAACACACTTAACGTAAAAAGTTCAATGTCTCTCTTTTCTTATCATAGAACACTGTAAAAATAGCACTATGTAATATTGTCTACTAAGCGTGTTTTATAATAACATTAGTCGTGGTATAGTTTGACTCGATTTTTATGCACCGTAATTAGTTTTTTATTATGATCCAAAATAATGTTCGGGTGTTCCTCTTTGCGAACCACGTAAAGTCCCAAATACAAGGGTTCCATTTTCTTCCCGCCATCATTCTTTACCATAACCTTATCGCCAGTTTTGTATGAGGTGAATTGGCAATTGCTATCGAACGCGAGTTTTCGTTTCATTTTACCTGCAGTTAGGTTTTCTCGTGCTTCTAAACATGCCGTCTGTAGCCGATATTTCAGCTCTGCAGGATAATCCGTGAAATTATATAATGGTTCGATAGTGTCTTTGATGGTTGACGGTAATATACAAGGTTTTCCAAAAACTAATTCATACGGGCTGTACCGCGTTTCGCTTTGTACTGATGCATTGTACGCGAAGGACCAGAATGGAAGCCATGAGGTCCAGGTTTCTTTAAATTTATTAATATGCATACGTAAGAAGAAACCTAAACCTTTGTGGCTATTTTCTAATCCTCCAATCGTCTCGTGGTGAAACGGTGTTGAAGTGAGCTTTTCAATATCTAGAATTTTACATACTTCCTTGAACACTGAAGCTATAAATTCCGATCCCTTATCGCTCAAAATTTGCCGCGGTGTTCCGTATCGTAAAATGAAATTTTCAACAAACGATTTCGCAACTGTGGTAGCTTCTTTGTTTTTTAAAGGATATACTTCGATAAATTTGGTCAAATCGCATTGTAAAGTTAATACATATTTATTACCTTCTGCATCTTCTTCAAGTGGCCCAAGTAAATCGATTGCGACTTTTTCAAAAGCTGTCGTCGCGGTAGAAGTGATTGTCAACGGTTGTTTTTTCATGTTCACGTGTTTATATCTTTGGCAATCATCACACTTTTTTATGAAGTCTTGAATATGTTGCTTGAGCCCATCCCAGAAATAAAATTTCTTTATATTTCTATAGGTTCGGTTAATACCGGAGTGTCCCCCAGTTTTCAGTATGTGGTAGTCGTTTATAATCAAGTTTTGCGTCTCTCTGTCCGGTACAAATTGTACGCCTCGTAAAACTGAGATATTTATTCCAGCTTTTTTCAGCTTTCGTCCCCTTTGTTTGATCCCTGTGAGTAGATTGTCATGGTGGCCACCTGTTTTCACTACTAATTCGGGTATCTGAAACTTTTTCACTATTGTAGACAGGTCTGATATGCTTGCGTCTAAGGCAGAGCTTATTTCAGGATCCTGTCGCAAGTAAATAATATTTTTCGAGATGTCATAACATACATCCTTCAGTGCGAAAAATTCTCGCTGTGTTTTAACTTGATTATATCATTCGGACAAATGCATCTCAACTCCGTAGCAGAAGCAGGCTGTTTTAAAATTTGCGTTAGCCCCGGGTGATCAAGCCGTTGCTTTGAATCTTCCAAAACATCCTGTTTTGTTACTGAGTTTTTACTTCGCTTAGTCTGAGCTCTAGTGACTGCATTGACATTTTCTTCTAGGTTTCTAAGGTCGTCAGATTTAATCTGAATTCGTGAAAGTGCATCGGCACTGACATTACTAGGGCCTCTTATGTATTCTATGTTGAAGTCGAATTCCTCCAACGCTATTCTCAATTTTGTCATTCGAGACCCTGGGTCCTTAAGTGAAAATAGGTAGATTAACGAGCGATGATCTGTCTGAATAATCGTTTTGTGCCCTAGTACATATGGGCGAAATTTTTTCAAAGCCCAGGTGACCGCTAACAGTTCTCGATGCATAACTGGCCAATTTTTCTCTGCTTTATTTAGCTGGCGACTAGCATATGCTATCGGCCTATCATCCCCGTTTGACAAAACTGCTCCTTTTGCAATACCTGAGGCGTCAGTTTTCAAAATAAACGCGTCGTCTTTTGAAAAGTTTGGAAACTGTAAAATTGGTGGACTGCTTAAAGCTGCTTTTAGCGCTTCGAAAGCTTTTTGACATTCTTGTGTCCATTCAAATGCGACGTTTTTCTTTGATAACTGATTCAGTGGTGCTGCTATGTCAGCGAAATTGGCAATATATTTCCGGTAGTAATTCGCAAACGCCACGAAACGCTTTGTTTCCGCCGCGTCTTTTGGCACTGGATAATTCTTCATAACGGCAATTTTTTCAGGATCCGGAACTATGCCCTTCTCTGAAATGACGTGCCCCAAATAGAGCATTTCTTTTTGCAAAAATTCACACTTACTTGGATTTAATTTTAAATTCCACTTTCTCAATCTGTAGAGTACCTACCTGAACCAAATTCTCGTTATGTTTTTGCAAATTACTTCCAGAAATGCACACGTCGTCTGACCCAAACAAGACTGTATATGGGTTATATGGGACGTCCTTATTCTATAAAAAAAAAATCGGTAAAAATTTTCTAAAACTGGACCTACAAAATGGCAAATAAAAAAGCGTCCCATATTAGACTTTTTTTATTATAAAATGTAAACAAAAATAACAAAAAATAAATTCTTGGTCCCTTAGGACATTTCAACACATTTCTTATACTATCAAAAATATTTTTGGCAGGTAAAAGTAAACAAATCCCTCAAAACGCAGGGCAGGTACATAGGTATTATTAAAATTAAAAAAAAACACGCTCACTTCTACCACACCAACAGCCAACAATATAAAGATATAAAAATAAAAAAATATTCATAAGGCACTCATATTGAGCATAAATGTTAATACTTAATTAGGAAAAATCTCTTTGTCAAAAGTGTACACACCCCTTACAATTGAGGGATGTTTCAAAACATACAAAATTTGATCAGTCTTCACTGTTGCTTCGTCAGGAACATTAGGAAATACAAAAACATTGCTTTTCCCCTTGTAAGATCTCAAGCAAGACACATTAATTTTTGCCTTCCCTATCTTCACCACTTTTGCAACAAACTCTTTGGTTTTTTCTTTCTTGGAAGTGGCATTATAAACAAAACTAACTACAACAAATTGGTCGGTTTCTAGTTCAGACTTTGATGTAAATGGTGTTTTAACAGGTTCATCATCTTGGGTTGATTCATCATCCTGGATTGATTCATCATCCTGGATTGACTCAACATCTTGGATCGACTCATCATCAGCATGAGTTGATTCCTCACCCTGAGTTGATCCATCAGTCTCTTCAAATTCTTCTGCATCCAATTTTGGAAACTTAATTGGGCGAGATTGGGTTCTTTTCGGTGTTGATGTTCCTGAAGGGCCAGCTTCTGATTCGTTGATGTCAGATACAGTGCGTTTTTTTCCAGTCTTCTTTGCATTTTTCTTAATTCTAACGGCACCATTGGAGGTCGGATCATCTTCTTCAGGAGGCAGATCTGCACAAATGATGCCTCTTCCTGCCGGTACATTAACTTTTTTGCTTCGGGTCACTTTTCTGGCCTGGTTGAGATGAGTGACTGTGCCCATTATTTCTGCAAAGCTGGCATCCAGAGCTTGGATTGCAACCGCTGGAGCTGCAGGACCTTTTAGGATCACTTTATCCAAGACCTTTCTTGGATTCAGTGGCACGATGCCGCATGCTTCAAAGCCAGCAGGCAAGTTAATATCTGTTTTGGATGCTTCGATTGTTGCCCTTAACAACCTCGGGAATTCAGTCTTTGGTAGACAACCTGCGTTTTTTTCTTTCCATCCCATCAATTCTTTCCTCCACTGGGCTTTAACGGTGCGAAATACAGCTACATCTAGGGGTTGGCACAAGTGAGTGCTGTTCGGAGGAAGTAAAACGAATTCGACTTGGTTTTCTTCACAAAACTTTAGCACACCAAATGACAGGTGACTCCCAAGGTTGTCTCCGATGATAATCTTCTTCCCTTCTTTTCTCCGAAAATACGGTCCAGCAATTTTTCGGAACCAATCTTCAAATATTATGGCATCAAACCATCCTGAGGAAGATCTATTGTAGCAAGCACCTTCAGGTCCTCCTTGCATCCATTCTGGATACAAATTCTTTGACTTATACACGATGTAGGGTGGAAGAAGTGTACCATCAGCGGCACCCGCAAACATTACAGATGTCGCACTTTTTGACGTGTCCAAAATTCTATAGGCGTGCTTGACCCCTCGCCGTACCAAAACTTGTCTTTTTCCTGGATCATCGGTGAAGTTGCTCTCGTCATAATTCACAATGTTCCCCTCTGGAACACCCTCTAATGTAGTCTCCAATTCAGTAAAATAATTCGTAAGAATTTCTGGGCTCAGGTCGGCTCTGGCCCTCTTAATGTTTTCCGAGTTTCGTCGTCTCAGTTCAGGATTTCGATTTAAAAAGCTTCTGACCCACTCTGGTCCAGGTAAATTGTCTTTAAAAGGACGTATTTTTACACCCTTTCGATTGAGATAATCCTGAACGAACATCTTAAGCGCACCGTCAGTAAATGGGTAACCAAATTTGGCAGCAGTTTCCATGGCCGACACAAATTTCTTTTCTTCCAACTCATTGAGGACGGGGGGCTTTCCGAGCCTGTCTGAATTTTGGCCTTTGTACCTCCTGAAGATGGTGTTACGGGGCACCTGGTACCGCTCCTCTGCCTGACGAAAGGAGATGCCCTCCATAATGACCGCCTCTAATGCTCTTTCTAAGTTTTCAATACAATAATTTCTGCGGTACGCCGTTCCCGGTTTGTGAACGTGGTGCCGAGGCATGATGCATATGCGTCCCAAATAACCCTGTAAACGTGCATTTTATCAAAATATTGGAAATTAAAAAAAATTTGCACTGCAAAACCAAAACAAAACAGTGTGTTGTGTTGTTGAGGTTATGTACAAGAATTTGTTTCATAGGATCGAGATTCTAGCTCTTATACTTCAGGCAGTCCAGATGAGACTCTTAGCACAAAGTAAAATTTCACTTTTTTTTTTAAATACCGATTTTTTTTTACACTTACTTGATGTTTTTTTCATCGTCTCACCGGCGACTTTGGCGGCCTTCGGCACTTGTCAGTGCTAGGGAATTTTTTACCACCTCGATTGGTACCCCGGAACCGAGTTAAGGCGGCACATTTGAAAAATTGTAGTAACGTCCCATATAACCCGTAATGTCCCATAAATACCCACTTGACGGTACCTGAACCAAATTCTCGTTATGTTTTTGCAAATTACTTCCAAAAATGCACACGTCGTCTAAATATGTGAAACAACGTATGTTGTTTAAACCTGACATCGCGATTTCCATAGCCCTAGCAAACTTGGCCGGTGACGCCTTGCATCCCATTGGTAGACGTGTCAGTTCAAACTTTCCCTTATCGGTTGCGAATGCTGTATACTTTCTAGACTCGTTACTTAAGCCAAGCTGATAATAAATAGCCTTACTGAAGATCAAGGTGACTGAAATAAAGGGCACCTCCCAATGAATCTAGAATCGTATCCACACACGGTAGGGGAAAAGTATCGTTTTTCATTGCCCGGTTGACCAACCGATAGTCGATCACCACTCGCCATTTTTTTTCACCATTCTTATCTGCTTTTTTCGGTACTATCAGCAAAGGGCTCGACCATTCCGACGTTGATTCCTGAATTATCCCGTCGGTCAGCAATTTCCCGATTTGTTTGTCAATCTCCGTTTTCTGTGCATGTGGGAGTCTGTACGGTTTGACATACACTGGTGACGCGTCGGGTTGTACCTCTAACCGCTGTTTGGGCAGTTTAGATACATTCATTGGGTCGCCGTCGAGAAAAAACACATCGGCAAATTTTGCTACAATTTTTTGTACTGATGTCTTTTCTTCCTGATTCATATTAGTGTAATCAACGAATTTTAAAACTTTGTCAACACGGTCGACGGAAATAGGTACTTCTCCAAAATTAAATACTTCGTAATCATCAAAATTCTCCGTCTTTGGTTTGAAATTTTTCAACGTCACTTCCTCGTCTGTTACATTAATAAACTTGATTGGTATTTTGCCTTGGTCAGGTGTCGCAATTATGCTAGCTGTAAAAATCTCTTGTGTCAGCTTTTGTGGTACGGAAATAATTGTGTTTGTTCCACGCGCTTCCATGTATCGTATTACTTCGCACCTAGGTGGTATTGTCATATAAACATTTTTGCTAGATTGCATATCCATCTTTTGTTCAATGCCTCTATTCCAATATGTAAAATCAAACGTTTCGTAATTTATTACTGCTGCAAATTTTTGGAAAAAATCAGCTCCAATGATCCCTTCAATGTTTTTCCTTTTGTTACGTCGTTTTCTCCTTCGTGCTTTCTGGTTGTTTCTCAACGGTGGTTGGTACGCTTGGTTACTAGAATTGACAGCCGACAGAGCGCTGTCACTGTCACGGCCAATTCTAACCACAAAAAAGGTAGTAAACAAAAACACACGCTAGCTCGAGAGCTTTGAGACTACAGAATTAAAGTGACGGTGATGCTGCGGCAGTTAAATTTCGTATATTGTGACACTTCAGTATATACAAGGTGCGTCCGCTGGCAGAATATACAATATACAAATTGCAATTTAACTGAGATTTTCAGGAAAGTGCCAGGTGGTCGGTGGTCTGTAGAAATGGCTTGGGTTCGTAATGCGAAAGGCCCTATCTGTACTATTTACAGAGTCCCTACAGCGAAAGAATTCGGTGGTTTGAATAACGACGCGGCCACGGGTCTTACTTGAGAGCTCTCCTGTCCGAGGTGACCGAAAAACGCGACATAAATAAATAACCCGAGCTGAAATTCGTTAATTCACTGCAGAAAACCAAGGCAATAGCAAGATCGGCTTACGAACGTGTTGAAGTGATGCAAGCCTCCTTCCACGTGGCCTCCCAAATCACCGGTAATGCCAGAGAGCGGGACGGGGCCCTTCCCTGGAGATGTAAGCGTGGATTCGGCTCGTGTCTGCTTTGGCCCAACGGGATCGTAGTGTGGAACGTTTCTCGTGGACTACGGCGAGTGAGACGCCTGCCCGGCGTTCGATGGAAGGTCCTGGTGAAGTGCGAAGACGCCGTAGTAACCAGAAAACGCTGGACCCCCAGATACAGGTGATTGTCGGTTTCCTAACCGCAAACCGAGGGAACAAGCAGCACAAATGGTACGTGGATGGATACAACGCCAAACTTGACGGTACAATAAAAACCTGGAAGATTTACCTTTCAGCACAACGAGCTAAAAGAAGAAACCACAATGCGACATACCCTATAAGATGGTGAGGGTTTTTTTTCCAGAACAGGAACAGCGGGTGGGGTTTTTCGAAGAATTCTTCGCCGGCTTCGTCGTCGGCCGTGTCTTCTTTACGCAAGACTCGCGGCTTGGGAGCAAGAATAAGAAAATTTCAACTACTCTATTCTGCCCTAAAATCGCTGCACGGTCGAAGAATAGCCACACCGCTTAGATGTCAAATACCAAAAAACAATCGTTCATGAATTATCAAATTCATGACCAAAAAACCGCCGTCCCTTCCAGAACACGTGAGCGCTAGCCTGTCAAGTGATGACAGCTCTCAGTGACAGGTGGTTTGTTTGTTTACGTGCTGGAAAAGCGACTTCGCGAATAAAAGAAAAACAGACGATGGAAAAGAACTTGTGAAAATTTGATCGATAGTTGGAAATCGACTAGCCGAGGCCCAACCGCTGCCAAGGTAGGCGAACCGGTTGTGTTTATCTAGGAAGATAACCTCTTTATTTGTTGGTTGCAGATGACGATGCTCTTGTGACAATTTTTGTGTAACACTTTTCTGTAAATTCTCGATGATATGGAAGTCATGAGCTAATGAATCGTTATTAATTTGGAATAAAATGTTAGCTTTGCCAAGCGTGAATTGGCTACCTGCTATACCACTGATTTTAATTTTTTGTGACTTATCTATTTCTTGGTTTATTGGAATAATGTCATTGAATAAAATCGATACACTTGCTCTAGTGTCGAGCAGTAATCGACAGATTTTGGAATTGTATGTAATAGAAATATAGTTTAAACCGTCCGCGTCTAATACTTCCTCGAAATCGAATTTTTGGCTTTTTCTATTGTTCACGAAAAAATTCGCCATCATTCGCGCCATTGTCTGTACCGTTTATGACATAAGTCGAACCATTATTCCTAGACGCGTTCCCGTTTGTTCTGTATGAAGTCTGGTTGTTGTCTCTACTTGTGAATCTTTGGCCCCGAGAGTTTTGACCATTGGTCGAACGATAGCTATTATTGTCGCGATTTGTGGTTTTGTTATAATTATTATAACTCCGATTATAATTTTGCTTTGGTCGGTTATTTTGAAACTTACCACCTGTTCGTTGACCTCTGGGTGCATTATTTGATCGCCTGTTTCTGCCATACGCGTATACCTGTCCACTCGGCTCTGCATTATTCGTGTATTCATCTTTTGCTGTCTGGACCGCATCTCGCAAAAATTGACAATTTCGCGATTTAACTATTGTACGTAGCTCTGGGCTATTGATCCCGTTTGCAAAGCTATTTATTGCAAGCTTTTCATTGATCTTTGCAAGCGTATCTTTTGACCCCGTTACATCCCTAGATTGCGCTATCGTGAGGTCCAAAAATAATTGTTCGATCGATTTGCCAAAATCGTCAATTGATCGGCCGCCTTGTTTCGCTGAATTTAACCTTTGCGACAGAGTAGCTGCACTTTTTTGAGTCAGCAAATGCCTTTTCATATCCTCGACTAACGCCGCGTTTGAAACGTACGTTGCTTTCAACCTCATCTTAGCACTCTGGTTTAACCTTGCCTTCAACACGTAAACCGTCAAAGACTTTTTCCCGTTTTCGTCCAAATGCATATCGTTTAATTCAATCGCGTCTATTAGTTGTTTCACCGATTCCTCGCTACTGGTCATGTTAGGTAAAGTCGCTGCTGCGGTTCGCAGGTCAAATTTTTCACCCATTGTTACAGTTATTCCTTGAATATTGGTATTTAATTGACTACTATAGTCTGTTCCACTGATAAAATCTTCTCTGCTCTTTAACGTAGCTTCAATGGATGCTATTAAATTTTTACTTCGTTGTATGTATTCTGTTACTGATTTTATTAGTGATCCAGTTAAAGTAGTCTTTTCAATCGCTAACTTATTGAATGTTTCCCTAGTTACAAAAAATTTCTCTTTCAATTTGTTTAACTTTTCAATGTGCGAACGCAATACCTCCTCGCTCGATCTTCTCTGAAGGGAATCCTTCCCTAGGTTCCTATGGAAGACGGTCAGCTCCTCGATAACGGCTCGGAACGGTTCCTCGTAGCTCATGAGGTTCTTGGATGGCTTCTTCTTCGGGCTAAAGCCGGATAGAATACAAGTGCTGGGTTACAGATGTGGGACATTGAAGTTGGTACCAGTTGTGGTTCAGCATTGGTTCCGCATAGGTTCAGCATAGGTTCAGCATTGGTTCAGCATAGGTTCAGCATTGGTATGCATGGCCGGATTTGACGTGGCAGGGCGTTGGTCGTGCGGTTGGCGTCGTTTTTGTGGCATCTATTTAGTTGAGCGGCTCGTGAAATTCACTATTTTGAATTTTTCTTCGCTTTTCATGCTGCTGCTGCCGTGTATATCGCACTTTTGCGCTTTGGTTGCACTTTTTACGCGTGCCGGGTTCGTTGTCTGGTCTGGATCGCCATGTGGAGGTCTCGTATTACGACCTTGGGTATAGGTAATGCAGAGTAGTAGTAGCACGACTATGCAGTTCGACTTTAGTATATTGAACGAATTGCAATAATGATGCCTTATAATACGTAAACTATTCTACCCCTTCTCTAAGCTAAGCCTGAACCCTACACTGGTCCAGCATCGGTATGCTGCTTTTTGCTTCTGTCAGCAAAATGAAACACATTGTTTGAAGCTATACCAGCTTTATCTCGATACTTTAAAAGTAGTGTGATTTGGTCCAGTTGTTCTCTATCAATCAGAACACACAGGTGTCTCTCGCGCTTGCCCAGTAACTTAACTGCGACATATTTGTCCGCGAAGAGCTTTTCCAACCGGGACATAGTTTCTCTGAGTTCTGGACTCGTTTCTTCTCTATCTTTGAACATTTCAAGAGTCAACCTCGACACCTCTCCCGGTCTCCGCCGGTTAAATGCGATTAGCAGCACGAGCAGGGTTTTCGTCAGTTGCTCGTAATTGTACGAATCGTAGCCGTTTTTTCGCATGGATTCATAACATCGTTTTGCCTGATTTTTCAAATATTTAACGAACTTCTGAACATCTGGTAACGCAGGTATTTTGGATCGCTTTCTTAAGGCTGGTTTATATTGGATGTAACCGGTAACTTAGTCCCTTACCGTAAAGTTCAGAGGTAGCATTTGAATACAAACGTTTATATTGACAGGGAATAATCCCGTGATTTATTCCCTTACCGTAAAAGTTCGCCAAGTTTCAAGTTTTACGGCATAGGGAATACGGACAGCCAATCACATACAACCAGCTACACAATCATATCGTCGAACGTCACTGTCGATCTGATGTTGATTTGTTGGTTATTTTTGTTCTCACTACTTGTGCGAAAACGGAGGAAAAAATGGATCTCGACACCAAGTTGATCCAACTCGGTTGCTTCGTTTCACCAGTTCTGTCCAACATCGCCCCTCCTGAGATCCGTAGAAAACTTATCACAAAAAAAGAATGGTTCAATCAATTGCCAGTCCACCCGGACTGCACAAGACGAACGAGACTAAAAGAAAGCCAACGTGGAGTCTGACAAACGAGCTCTTGGAACAAACTTCGACACAGAAACGACCTAGATGAACGAATGGTCAAGAACAAATCCAGACAGACTGAATCTGATCGAAGACCCGAATAAATGCAACCTGCAGGATTCGAACTAGACAGGCATTTGTGGTGTAAACTGAACCGAATCAGAACCGGGGCCATGGGAGGTGGGGGTTTTCAAGCATAAATGGGGACTTTCGGAAGAACCAGGATGTGACTGCGGACACCCAATCCAAACTATGGACCTTATCGTGTTAGATTGCCTCATTAGACCTTTTACGGAAACAAAATGGAAACACACCAGCCTGTGAGGACGCAACTGACTGGATAGCGGCACTTGATGTTGAAATTTGATACTTTTTTCTTCTTCCATTTGCTGTATACCATTTTTGCTTTTGAACTCTACGAAATATATATACCAGTTTATGGCACACCATGGTTTGAAATAAATTACAGAATGCCTTTTTTCATTTCGTTCCGTAAATATTGGCCGGACGCTCCGGCGCCTCTTCCTTTGTTTGTGGTCTCTTCTTGTTTTGTTCTTCAGCTGCTGCACTGGCGGAATCGCAAATGGCAAAATCTTCGGTATCGTTACTACATATTCGTATTCATTTTTAATATTGTATACTATAACTCTCCTGCAGACTTGGAGGGAAATAGTTAACAAAACAAGCAAGTTATTCAAATTAATCTGACGGTTTGATATGTGTAACTCTCACTGTCACATGTAGAACACGTGTCTTCCCTGTCAAGGCTCTGTCAGCTGAAATGCTTTTACGGTGAATATAAACCACAGCGTTAAAGTTTAAAGAATAAAGAATACGGTTAAGTACGAAGGCGCAGAGCGGACATCAGAGTTTTTTTATGATTTCGGAAAAAAAACACGAAATTATGGGAATAAAGTCAGAATTCTGAGTTTAAAGTCGGAATTCTGAGAATAAAGTCAGAATTCTGAGTTTGAAAGTCAGAATTCTGAGATTAAAGTCGGAATTCTGAGTTTGAAAGTCAGAATTCTGAGTTTAAAGTCGGAATTCTGAGTTTAAAGTCGGAATTCTGAGTTTGAAAGTCAGAATTCTGAGTTTAAAGTCGGAATTCCGAGTTTGAAAGTCAGAATTATGAGTTTCAAACTCGGAATTCTGCGCGCGCACAATTCCGAGTTTCAAAGTCAGAATTCTGCGCGCGCATCGGCAGGAATCGAGCCGGTTGATGACGAGTTGATGAACCTAACGATACCTACTTACTCACTAGGTATTTAATAAAATCTTCGGGAGATGTAACAACTTGTGCCTTTTCTAAACCCGAGTCTAAACCCTTTTTTTCCTCAACATGATACGGACATTCCACACAGCCGAACTGGTTAATTCTTTGTCCGTAGCGTGCGTCATCATGTGCTTCTTCATAGGTACACCTCTCCTTCGCGCAATACGAACATTTGGTACAATCGAACCAGTCTATGGCGTCGGCGGCGACATGGCTCCGCCTGAATGAAGTTCCTTTGTGCTTTGAACGATAAGCCTCGATAAGAACACTCGGCGCATTGTAGGTACAATAGCAGCAATAGCATATTATTACATAGGGTTGTGAAAAATGCTATAAATGCTACCTATTAGGTATAGCTGCGGCGCCTCTTTAAACCCCGAAGCGCAGCGCAGTAATGTTTTCGTTGGGCTGGCAGTATCGTGGCTGTCAAGCACATAACTGGGGCACTATTTGGTGCCACTGACAAATTACGACCAACGTGATTAGGTAGGTGTACCTACTAACAACCCAAATTGTGGACACTTCCAACTGTTCGCAATGTTCGCATCGGACTGACTGAATTTTTCTTCCAACTCAACCAACACGTCCAAAGGAATTACAAAAATGTTCAAGCAGCCGAACTGTACAATGCCATTGTCGAACCGGAACAGTTCTCTTGCATCTACTGCAACTACAAGAGCCATAAGCGTTTCGACTTATACGAACATTACAAACACATGGATACCTACAATGTTAATTTCGCGCCGTCCCCTCCCCCCCTCCACCTTTGCGTTATAACGTGAAACAGCTGTAATAGCATATAGCATTATTCACAACCCTATGTAATATGCTATTGTTGCTTTTGTACAATGCGCCGAAAGCTCTTATCGAGGCTCATCGTTCAAAGCCGAGTTCAAAGCGCAAAGGAACTTCATTCGGGTGGAACCATGTCGCCGCCGACGCCATCGAGTGGTTCGATTGTACCAAGTGTTCGTATTGTGCGAAGGAGAGGCCATTTAACCAACCGGCTCGATTCCTGCCGATGCGCGCGCAGAATTCTGACTTTGAAACTCGGAATTGTGCGCGCGCAGAATTCCGAGTTTCAAACTCAGAATTCCGACTTTCAAACTCAGAATTCCGACTTTAAACTCAGAGTTCCGACTTTAAGCTCAGAATTCTGACTTTCAAACTCAGAATTCCGCCTTTAAACTCAGAATTCCGACTTTCAAACTCAGAATTCCGACTTTAATCTCAGAATTCTGACTTTCAAACTCAGAATTCCGACTTTAAACTCAGAATTCTGACTTTATTCTAATAATTTCGTGTTTTATTTTCGAAATCATAGAAAAAACTCTGATGTCCGCTCTGCGCCTTCGTAGTTAAGGATAAGTTAACATCCAATATAAACCAGCCTTTAATCGGTTAAGCTTCGCACAATCCCCTGCGGTACGCCCGACATGAATCAAATACAACCTGTTATGTAGACGGATAATTCGTTCTTGTTCAGCTACCTGTTCCGGTTTTGCCGTCATGAGGTAGGTTTCCATCAATTCTTTTATTATGTTGTGGAACAGCTGCGCTACGGTTGGCTTGCTGTAGATCTTTTCGTTTTTGTCATAACCGCAGATCATGTTAACTATAGAATAGAATAGAATAGAATAGAATACAATTTATTTCATTTTCCAAATATGTAGATTATATACAGGCAATAATTTCACAAAAAAACAAAGTTGAAATAAATTTACAAACAACCACAGAAATATTGATATATTTGTGCGTGGTTAAAATGATTAAAATTCACATTTAGAAATACATTATAAACGACAATTTGAAACAGATTCAAAGGAACAGGCTGAAACCGACTTAAAAAGATTGAGAAACCGATAATCAATCATAGAAGTGATTAAACGACCTCAAGCATAAACTGAGCACAACGATATAGCAGAGACTAACAACATGCAGGCAGAATCAGAACGACGCATGAGCTCACCCAACCCAAAAATCTAAGGGAAAATCCAAGAGAAGCCAGGACCCCAAGAATTCGTACTCAATACCTTTGACTTTTAACTATTCTTAAGGTCGATCTGTTGATGGATGAGCCCCCTATCACACGAAAGCAAAAAATGTCTACACTTCCTTCTAAATAGGTGGATACCTGATGAAGCTTTAATCCTTTCCGGTAACAAGTTGAACACTTTAGGCGCCAGATATTCACAGCTTCTTTGTCCTATGGTTCTGTTCCTTCTTTGCACCCTCAATAAACCTTTATCCCTTAAGTCATACTGAACTGATTGGCCGACAGTAACATTTGCTCCTTGCGCAGAGTATTGGTAAATAGCTAGATCCTGGAAAAACAGCTGTCTCAAGTCCATAATCATACTTTCTCTGAACAAGTCCTCCGTGGAATACATATATGACTTGTTCATTACTATTTTGATTATTCTTTTCTGCAAAATCTCTAGTCCCTTCAAATGAACATTTAGTACACCTCCCCAGCCCATCAAACCATATCTCAGATGGGACTCTACGAATGAACTGTAAATCATGAGTAATTGCTTTTTGTCCAATATGTCTTTCAGAACTCTGAAGAGGTATACAAAACCCCTGAGTTTATTTCTTATGTACTCGGTATGTTTGTTCCATTTTAAATGACAGTCGATGGTTATCCCCAGATATCTCGCGGTGTCCGCTGATTCGATCCGAAAGCTCTGATTTCTTGTCTTTATATTTAGACACTTATAGTCAGGTTGCCCTGTTCTGTTACAAGAGAAAGCCACATACGACGTTTTCTGAAAATTTATAAAAAGTTGTTTTAAATCAAACCAATCTACAATCCTCACAAAATCCCTTTCAATTATATGTTTCAGATCAATCCAGGAATCACCCTCATAAAATATTGCAGTATCGTCAGCGTAGCTTACAATAGTTCCTCCGCTCCTCACCAGAAACAAGTCGTTTAAATAAATTAGAAATAGAAGCGGGCCCAGAATTGTACCTTGAGGTACGCCACACGTTATTATCTGGTAGGAGCTGCGTGACTTTGCAATTTTTACGCACTGTTGTCTATCTGACAGGTAGCTTTTGATCAACTTTAGCGGCACACCCCCTATTCCCATGCGCTCCAGTGACTCAGCCAGGTGTCCATGATTTACCGTATCAAAAGCCTTCTCCAGATCGACAAAAATAGCTACACATTTCCTGCCGCTATCTAAAGAGTCATATATTTTAGATGTTAGAACTTTAATTGCATCTCGTGTAGATTTACCCTCTTGGAATCCATACTGCGCTGCCGAGAGGATGTTGAATTTCTTAAGGTACGCGGATAATCTCGTTTTAACAATTTTTTCAAATATCTTGGCAAAATTTGTGATGAGTGAAATCGGTCGGTAGCTAAGGGCATCCTTCCTATCCCCCCTTTTAAACACAGGCCTAACAACTGAGCACTTGAAGGCCGAGGGACACATGCCATCCTCAAAACATCTATTTATGACGAACGTAAGGGGTTCACACACCAAATGTGCTATCTCTTTCAGACACCCTGTCCCTATTTCGTCGATTCCTGGGGCTTTTGCTTTTTTCAATTGCTGAATGCAGCTCAGCACCTCAGCACTGTCAGTGGGAAACAGAAAGAAAGACCCAGTCGCCCTCGCTCCTCGCGCATTATAATGCAATGAACAAAAATCTATTAGTGGCATGTATCAACTTTGATCTATCAAAAGCATACGATTTAGTAGATCACAAAATTCTTTTAGATAAATTATATAGTTATGGGATTAGGGGTAATATTTATAAATTGATAAGTTCATACTTAAGTGACCGACAACAAATAACCGAGGTCAAATGGGTAGAGAATGGGCATCAGAAATTATACGTATCAGATCTAAGTAAAATTATTAATACAGGTTTGCCACAAGGTGCAATAGTGTCACCAAATTTTTTTAACATTTTCATGAATGACCTACCTAACCACGTCAAAATTAAAGATTGTAAATCGATCATATATGCAGATGATACAAATTTATGTGTTTGCGGAACAAACGTTGAAGAACTCACTTTAAAAATTAGAACAGCGATCACACAAACAATCAACTGGTTTAGGAAAAATAAAATGATAATAAACACGAACAAAACTAAAATTATTGGATTCGGGGTAGCTTTTCCCATTAAAAACGTTTCATATACAAACACAAATTTTGAAGTAACAGAGAATTGTAAATTTTTAGGAATATTTCTGGACCGAAAACTTTCGTGGATAAACCATATAGAAAATTTAAAATCTAGATTAGGTTCGGCAATTTTTGTGCTAAAAAAATTAAGATTAACTTTAAATTTAAAAACTTTATTGATGGTTTATCATGCGTATTTTGGATCAATAATTCAATATGGAATACAATTTTGGGGAAACAGTTGTCATATAAAAATTATTTTAAAACTCCAAAAAAAGGCAATTCGAGCAATGTTAGGCTTAGTTCAAAGAGAATCTTGTAGGGAACATTTCAAAGATTTAAACATCATGACAGTAATCTCTTTATATATATTAAATTGCTTGAGTTACATGCATAAACATAAAGGGGAATTTAGTGTAGGAACTTCTGTCCATAATCATCAAACTAGAAAAAATAACGAAATTAGGGGGGAAATCCCAAAGAATGACATTTTTCTAAGATCTTTTGTACATCAATCAATAGTATTATATAACAAAATTCCAATCGATATCAGAAATCTCAGCTCAAAATTTTTCAATCAAAATTTAAAAACAATGTTAAAATCAAAAGTATATTATTCAATGGGGGAATATATTAATGACACTTCAAAGTGGGAATAAGTAAACTTTTATACAATTACATTTTCTGTTATCATTTTATGACATTTTATTAATGTATAATTGTTATTGTTTTCTATTATTCTTGTATGTTACCTATATACCTAATTGTTATGTATTCGACACCAGTAATGGTATATGAATAAACATTATCTATCTATCTATCTATCTATCATTGCAGTCAGGTGCAGGTGTATCATCTTTGATTTTTTTCTGTAGCATATTTTTTACCATGTTTATGTAAGTGTTATTGAAAGTCTCAGCAATCAGTTTATCATTCTTTGTGATATCCCCTTCCTTATTTATATAAATACCAGATATGTCATCCTGCTTTCTTTTGCCATTTCTGTTCCCAACACAATTTACAGTATCCCAGAGAACTTTACTACTTTTCCTATTCTCCTCTATTCTCTTCTTATAATATTCACATTTTGTCTTTTTTATCAATCTACTTAACTGTGCTTTGTACACACTATATTGCGCTTGTAAAGTTAAATTGTTTGGATTGTTTCTGACGTCTAAATATAATTTGTTTTTTCGATTTATTGACTTTATTAGGCCTCCAGTAATCCACTCTCTCCTACCTCTTTCCTTCCGCCGAACTCTGATTAATCTTGTGCTCCCTGCAATAGTCCTTTCCACAAATTCTGTGAACTGCCTTGCAGCAGCTTCAACATTGGTCTCCAAATATACTCCTTGCCATGAACAACGGCGAAGGTTGTTCTTTAATGTAGTATAGTTTATAAACTTGCGGTACTCAACCGTGGTAGCATCACGTTCAGGCCTACCCAAAACTATCTGTAACCCAATTGGAAAATGATCAGTTATATCCTGCTGTACAATGAATGGAACAAGAAAATCAAACAGCTCAGGGTCGCTCTTTATAAATATGTGATCTATACAACTCTTTGAATTTAATTGCATTCTAGTCTCCCCATTTATCACAGATCTAAAACCGTGCTCTGCCATCAGATTTAGGTATTCGTCCGAAATGTCACACTTCTTTAAAATGTCGATATTTATATCACCAATCACCACATTTATCTTGGATCTCATTATTTTTTCATTTAGGTATCTCTCGAAATCATATACAAAATCCTTAACACTAGTAGAAGGCGATCTATATATACCGAGGACTGTGAAAGACGTATTTAGGTACTGGAATTCCGATCTTATTACCTTCACCCCATCTATCAGGTCAACCCTAGATAAGAAACTTATTCCCTCTCTAATCAACATTATGACACCATCGTTTGCACTTACCTCACCCTCATTGTAAACAATACTATAGCCATTCAATCTGAACATATTTACATCGTGAATCCTCCTGGTTTCACTTAAGACCACACAATCAAACGGCTCCGAGAACCCATCCAAAAACATTTCGAACTCTTCGATGTTTTTATAGACACTTCTGATATTAATGTGTACCATTCTGAAGTTCAAAGAGCCCGAATTCACGTTTAGCACCTGGCTTCCCTCCCAGCTGCTCCCCAAAACCTCAGTAACCACCCGCTCATCATCATGATTCTCCACTATGTAGTCCATGCTAAAACAAAATATCAATAAAATAGCAGAACAAACACAAACAGTCTCAGCCAGTTCCCAAATGTGTGTAAATTCAGATTGCAAGAACAAAACAAAAACAAACAACAATTGTTATCTTTACCAAGTCTATACAAGGCCAAAAAACATACAATATATTACTTCCATCCAAGCATTACAAATCAAACACAATCAAACACATAGGCACTTTATAATATAAAAAGCTCGAAGTTGAGTCGACCTATTCTATTTTCTCAGCCTATTCACCGGGGGGGTTTTCTTTGAATCCTGTGACGACTGAGTTATCAATCTTTTGCGGGTGTTCTGGGCCACAGTCTCACTCGCCGTCTGAGAAACCGCTGCGCTCGTTTTACACTGGCCGATTGGATTTTTCTGTGAAGCTCCCTCTGGGTCGTTGACAGGTTGCCCACTCCGTTCAACGATCGGGTCGTTCGGCTGCTGCACAAGGTCCTCTTTCTTTGACTTTGAGACGTTTGGAGTAGGAGGAGAACTGTTGCTCTTTCCTCTTTCCGCCGGTTCCGATTCCCTCCACTTCAGGTCCTGAACTGAGTATTTCTCACCGTTCACGTGAAGAATGTTTCTTTTTATGAAACACTCAGCTCCGTCCTTGTACTCTGCACGGGCTAGCTTAAGATGCCTTCTAAGGATACTGAAGTCGTCGCGTTCCTTTCTGGTGAGATCTTGATTCAAGTAAATCTTCGTTCCCCTGAGTTGCTGTTTCTTCGAAAGTACTTTTTCCTTGAATAAGTAGGATACAAACTCGATTTTGATTGGCTTACTCCTGGAGTGTTGTAAACAGTAGATGTTATTTATGTCTCTTATGTCGATATCAATCTTGATAAGACGCCTCAGCTCAGATGTAACAAACTCGATGAGTTTTTCGCCCTGCAATTCTGCAGTGTTCAGGCCGTGAAGCAACACACCATTTCGTCGCTGAAACTGTTCTTGCTTCTCGATTTCTTCCCTTAGCACGGCAACTTCTTTTTCCAAATTTTTGATTTTGTTGTTCGAGTCTTCAAGTTTCAGGAGAATTCTAGTTTCTGAGGCCTCGATTGAGTTCCTGATTTTGCCTTCAGAGGTTGCTATAAGGTTTTCGATTTGCTTTATCAAGTCCAGGTTCGATTCATCAGGCATGCATTGTTTCGAAACAAAAACCGCCTCGGACCGGCCACAAAAACACACAAGCCAACGATCACTCACGGATAATAAAGAATTTCTCTGAACTTTCTGCAGCAGGGACGCACACAGGGCCGCAAATAACATTCGCAGTTCGATCACAGGCTTTCACTCAATTTTTCAAAACCACTCAGACTCGTATTTACTTGGATAAACACATTTAAAACAACTTTATAGCTGGAGCTGGTCCGACACACCTTATCTCTTCAACGTACTTTTTCTAATAATTCTAATAATAACTGCTAATAACTGTATCTAATTTCTAATAACTGCTCTGATAATATGGCTAAGATATCTGTGTCGAGTAAAGCATTGATACAGTTGTTCTATTTCAGGATCTATTTTTTTCTGAATAGTCTGCAACAGTTTGCCGCTGTACCTGAGATACTCTCTGCTATTATATTTGCGATCTTTCCAGGCTCTGTTTCCTGTTGCCAATCTGGCCGCTAACAGTTTGATTACGTCGTCTGTGTCGATACAATGTTTCACGTCATCCTCATGCATATCTGATTCAAGATCATACACGAGGCCCACCTGTTCCTCGGTCATTAGATTCAGATCGGATTCGTCGCAGACCCGTTTTGCATTTTCCAATCGACGCATTTTCGATGTAATAAAAACTCCAGTGGCCTCACCCTTCGTGCAAAATCTGTAATGTCTTGCAAAATTGCTTTTTGCAAAAGATTCACTGCAATTTTGGCATTCTACATACGACATGCGCTTGTTCACAGTCGGATTCTTTACCAATATCCTTTCAGATTTTGACACTTTGGCGTTATAGACACTGTCGCCTTCCAATCTGAGTTTTCTAAGAGCAGCATCTCTTTCTCGCGAACCTGCGGCCAACGATCTCACGTCTAGACGCGAGGTTCATTTTCATGGATGGAAAATAAATGTCTCGGTAATATGGTGACAAGTTTTCCACAGAAGAGACAGGAGTGTCTCTTACACTTCCCTTCTCCAATGGGATTTACCAATTCACCACAATCTTGTATCGCATCTGAAAAAAAAAACAGAAAATGATAAGAAAATAATTTGGCTATTGAAACTTTAGGTTACGCAACGTAACAGAACCTATACAGCCACAACTTATAGAAAATATCCATCTTTTTGAAGCCCGAAGTTGAGAATCTCCTAAATACACTTATCTACCTCACACTCTATCTCCACGATTTCATTTTGCCGCATCACAATCTTGGGGATGGACTCCAAACAACAAAATCAATATCTACACATATTGGTCAATTTTTCAAAGTCCAAGAACTCCCGTGAATATCTCGAAATAAAAGGTCTCCGCGGAAAGATGTGTTCAAAAACAAATTCTACCATTATAATAATTAAACCCAATAACACTCGTCTGCTGCCCTGCAGTACTGTGCTTTTATTAGGGAAATAGAACTCAAATGTAGATGCCATTTTGTCCACGCGTCCATCAATCTTGAAATATTTTTATTTCGGACAAGGATAAATTATCTTTTTGTACATAGAATATGTTGTCAACGACCATCAAAGAAACCCGGGAAAAATATATTTATCTATTTCAGTTACACTATGACTCCATAGTAGCACTGTTTTTCCTCAAAACAGTGTTACAAAGTTCAACTTTGTGCAATCGTTTTCATAGTGACGCGTTGACGCGTAACTAAGGGACGACGCCGGGGAGTAGCATCATATCGTTTGTCACTGACAGCTGTCATGCCTTTTCTTTTTGAGAAATTTAAGTGAAATAAATAAAATAGTGTAAAATACATGTGTTACAACTCCTTTTTGTAATACTCGTATTTTAAATAACTATTATCTATTTCAGTTACACTATGACTCCATAGTAGCACTGTTTTTCCTCAAAACAGTGTTACAAAGTTCAACTTTGTGCAATCGTTTTCATAGTGATTTGTTGACGCGTAACTAAGGGACGACGCCGGGGAGTAGCATCATATCGTTTGTCACTGACAGCTGTCATGCCTTTTCTTTTTGAGAAATTTAAGTGAAATAGATAAAATAGTGTAAAATACATGTGTTACAACTCCTTTTTGTAATACTCGTGCATTGCCTAACTCACTGCGCCGCTACGCGGCTTGTTCGTTGAGGCAAACTCACTCGTATTACAAAAAGCGTCATTGTAACACTCGTATTTTAAATAACTATTATCTATTTCAGTTACACTATGACTCCATAGTAGCACTGTTTTTCCAACTCCTTTTTGTAATACTCGTGCATTGCCTAACTCACTGCGCCGCTACGCGGCTTGTTCGTTGAGGCAAAATTACTCGTATTACAAAAAGCGTCATTGTAACACTCGTATTTTAAATAACTATTATAAAATGTAGGTTGTCAAATTACGGAGATACATGAATGTAAATTTGACCCTCAATTGTTTAATAGCTAGGAATTTTTAAACTGGACAGATCACATCCTAAGTGATATCTCCGAGCCAGGAATTGCCGAGTTTTATGGTTTTTCCATCTGTGACTCTGTACCAAAAATCTCCATTATGGGTTTCGCAGACGATACGGTATTGGTTGCTAATAATGAAGATTCTGCCTTCTTTCTGTTGGGAATGGCTCAGCAACGATTTTCAGAGATAGGCCTTTCTCTCAATGATTCGAAAACACAAATCATCCATATCCGCCATGGACAATTAATTGAAAAGGAGTTCTTTATTAATAACACCATTGTCAACTCTATTGGTAACGATAAAACAGTCAAATATCTAGGAGTATCTTTCAACAACACAATAATTTTCAATGAATCAAAAATCATCAAGGACTTGAATGAAAATATACGACAAGTGGTCAGTTCTCCATTTTTACATCAAGACCAGAAGATTACAGTACTCAACCAGTATATATGGCCAACCCTTGTATATCCCTACCAAACAACTCCAGCTCACATGATGCCTAAATCATTTCTCAACAACTTGGATAAAATGATAAAATCAGCGGTGAAAGAAGTTCTTTGTATTCCGTCCGACACACCAGACCACCTGTTGTACTCACCTCGCACTCATAAAGGGCTAGGACTCATAAAAGCTTCTTGGGAAGCCTTCCTACAGAGGTTCAATATCTGCAAAACTTTGGAGAAATCCGATAACCAACTTGTTCCACGGATCATGAACCTAACAAACGAGAAACAAATATGTCTGAAAGCCCTGAATTTGACTGCTTCTGAAGATCTTGAAATTAGCACGGAAGATTCTTCTCTTAATTCTACGAAAATTAGGAAGATACTACGCCTGAGGGAATTCTCGCAGTGGTGTAAATTGCCCCACAAGGGCCGTGGAGTCATACTATTTGCAGAATACACACCGGCAAATTCCTGGATGTCAACCAGAAAGGGCCTGACGAGCTCCGAATACACCGAAGCAATTAAAATGAACGGGAACGTAACGGCATGCAGAGCCACCCCAGGACGAAGCCAAGACGGCAACCGATGTCGCCGCTGTAGTGTCGGCATTGAGAATAATGTAGCTTTTGAAACATTGCCGCACATTCTTGGTGTATGTCCATTTGGTGAAGCTCTTCGCAATGCACGCCATCACACAATCCGAGCATCCCTTGCGAAAATTCTCAAAACCAAAGGCTGGGAAACACACGAAGAGGTACCGGGTTTGGCAGACAACGGCAGCTGGCGAAGAGTTGACGTCCTTGCCATCGACAGAAAGCGACGGAAAGGATACATACTAGATCCAACTATAAGATTTGAAGATAGCAAAGAACAACCTGAAGCTGTTCATGTTGAAAAGCGAACCATTTATGAACCGACTATATCTTATTTTAAAACAAAATATGATATAGATAGTATTCAGGTGTTCGGGTACCTTATAGGAGCTCGGGGAACCATTCCCAAATTTTTTATCACAAATTTCTGTCAGTTATTTAATGTATCGACCAGAAGGGCAAAGGATATCGCATTATCCGCACTCAAGGATTCCATCAGAATTTTCAAACACCATATGTTCTCAATTTAAAATTTAACTCTATGTATAAATTCCAACTTATCAAATTATTTATTCAACTTAATTAGAAAATTCACTATGATGCGGTATCCTTTGTCTTAGGCAATCTATTTTATATAGAAAGGTGTTAATTTATTTTATTTGAATAAAAAAATAGACATATTATGTCCCTAATCATTAATCGGGGGTGAATACTCAAAGAGGTCGATTTTTTCCCGAATTTCGGCCGAAAGGAATCTTGATTTGGCCAGTTGGTCCTTGATCACAAATCTGAATGTTCCAACTCTTCCACAGACATTCCCCTTGTGATAATATCAGCAGGGTTATTCTCAGAACCTACATGGCCCCAATCCGTAATATCGGTCAAAGTTTGTATCTGAGCCACACGATGTGCTACGAATGTCTTCCAGCTGGAAGATGGAGCTGAAATCGAAAACGATCTGAGAGTCTGTCCCCCAGTATTTTTTTCCTGTTGCATCTCTAATGCTTTACTCATTTTTTCCATCAACTTGCCAGGTGATGACATTCCCAGGTGCCAGGTGATGAACGATGAGGGTTTTCTCCATTACAACACCATTGATTGCCCATTGCTGTAATCAAATGATTTTTCTTCATATAATGCACTACGATGTTACTATGCATAGAAATCTTGTATTTAGTCTAGATATAACTATGACCTCGACCATGACTTACCTTCTAATTTTTTTTCTTTCGCTGGGGTGCACTCTGGCCCTGCCTCGCCGTCCTTCATGATAGGGCACGCTGCCCCAGTCACACTCCGAGAGCATAGCTTACCTCGGGACCAGAGTAAATCCGTGATATTTTTGATGAAACGGGAATCGCTCGAAGGCCGAAGGAGAATTATGCCTCAACGAAAAGAGATAATGATGTGATGGAAACGCCAATCGAATGCGTAGGTACGTGTCCACCACATGAAGTTGACCAATGATTTTTGTCACTTCGCCGTCATCTTTGATCCGCCATTATTTTGGCCGTCATATTGAAATTTGTGCCCAAATAACGGTAAAACCCTAATTAACACCTTGCGTTCACTGATCCTTCAAAAAGGAAGTGTGCTGCTGAGCCTCATGCCTATGAGGCATTTCGCTCGTTGTCACCATTTTCGAAACGAAATAATAGCAAGAAATCACAAATTGAACACGATTGACGCAAGTAACACTTACACTTAACGCAAGGCGGAACGGAAAATGGCTGCCAGGCCCAGACAGCACACAATATCTTATAGTCATCCAAGGGATATATTTTGTAGATATCCAGTAAATCCATTGGATATTTCAAGAGGACATCCAGGGGATGTGCTTCTCGTCAGAAATGGGATCTGGACCTACTGTAGAAAAAAATTCGAATCAATACATGTTTCAAGAATTCATTTATTGCGAACTTCAACAAAAAGTAAGTAAATAGGAAATAAGTAATATTAATTATCAATGAGATAATGAGAAGTTGAGAAATTATAAGTTGATTTCTTATATTTTGGAAAAAAAAGAAAAAATAATATCGATGATAATAACAATAATAATCTCTCCGGGATTCTCACAAAATATCTCCGTCAACATGTACGCTTGAAGCGGGACTCCTGCGTCGAATCCAAACATTGCAATGTTCTCGTACATTTTTTCCAGTACCATTTCAAACTCTTCAGGATCGCATTTGTCCTTGAGCTTTTGATTCACGTAATTTCGTCTTGTAACATTACCGAATATATAATAATATTCGGCCGAAAGGAATCTTGATTTGGCCAGTTGGTCCTTGATCCCTTGAGCCATGGCGGCCCTGCGAACCACAAATCTGAATGTTCCAACTCTTTCACAGACATTCCCCTTGTGATAATATCAGCAGGGTTATTCTCAGAACTTACATGGCCCCAATCCGTATTATCGGTCAAAGTTTGTATCTGAGCCACACGATGTGCTACGAATGTCTTCCAGATGGAAGATGGAGCGCGGAAAACGCGCAAGATGGAACGTTACTGAATTCTGTTGGACGATGCATTAATCTATTGTTTATTATGCTTAGAAAAAGCACCGCTCGAAAGAAACGCCACAACGGATTTTTCACTTTCAACTTTATGGCTGAAAATTTAAGGATAGTTTCAGTACCTACCTAAATAAAATTTGACGAAAGTTGATTGGACTCGAGCTAGAGCTACACTCCCATCAATATATTGGCATCGTATCGATCTTTGTCAAAATTAGATCAGAAAAGTCAAAACAGATTAGGTACTCAATTAAAAAAAATTGCAGCGCTCGCCTGCCCAGATTTTGGACTGTAAAAATGCAGTAAATTGAATTCATTAAAATGTTGCACAATTCTGACAACTGACGACGAAAAAATGCTTTTTTTTCCATGAGAAGGTCCCTTGCAAATCCCAAGTCGCATGAAAATGACGACTTGAAACACAGTTCACCATAGAATTTTATAAAAAATATTCCACTGGCTAACAGACTTCATTCTAATAGAATTTGCGTTAAGCAGCGATCAAGACAAGTTTATTATTGCACTCCATAAAATAACCCGATTGTTAAGCACTTTTCTATATTACGATGAATCTTACCTTGAACGTCGTCATCGCCAGGGTATTCATTATCATTGCCAGGATGTTCATTATCATCGCAAGTGTATTCATTGTCACCGCCAGGGTATTCATTGTCACCGCCAGGGTATTCACTGTCATCGCCAGGGTATTCATTGTCATCGCCAGGGTATTCATTGTCATCCTCAGGGCTTGAAAAAGTTACTTCACGTTGAGTACCTAACTACTGTTATGGATCATATTATCTGGCAGCTAAGCAACATGACTTTACTCAACAATTACTTGTTAATCAATATTTCCCCACCATGAAATTCAGTGGGTTGAGAGCAATCCTCGATATCGTCGTACTCGGCATCCTGCAGAATGACTTCCAATTCTTCCATTCTTTTCCCTTTGAAAATGGACATGTCCGCTTCGTTCACGGCCGATAAGAAGTTTGCGATTTTAGCTCCCAACAGGGGGGCATTTCCGTCAACTTATAGGAGAAATTGTGTACTTCGGTTGAATGACCCATGAACCTCGCAAGTATTTCGACATCTGCTGTGCTCAAATTCATGAACTGCGACATCGTCGCTACTTGCTTTCTTAAAAGGGTGGCTCTCAACAAATCGCTGTCTTCTGCACCACAGAGATTGGCAAATTTTGTGATGGCCGGCCCAGCATCGAAATATCCAGCTTTACTTCGGTTAGCGAAGAGATATACACATTGTCTCTGCTGATTCCAGCTTCATCCCTGTACCTTTTTAGCATTTCGATTTGTTCCACTCGTTCTCTATCCACTAAAATGCACAAGTGTCTCTCCCTCTTTCCAAGCAACTTTACCGCCTCATACTTATCAGCAAAGAGCCTTTCCAAACGGCTCATCGTTGCCTTCAATTCTGGACTTGTACCCTCTCTTCCCTCAATACATTTCCAATGTTATTCTCGATACTTCTCCGATTCTCCTTCTATTGAACGCTATCAATTGGACAAGAACCGCCTTCGATGGCAATTCGAAATGGTACGCGTCGAAGCCATTTGTCCGCAGAAATGTGTAACTGCGTTTGGCCTGTTTCTTCAGGTGATCAATAAATTTTTTAACGTCAGCTAAAGTGGGAATTCGGGTTTTCTTTCTTGGCCGATTCAATTTGGCGCAGTTGCCTGCCGTTCGACCCACGAAGATCTTGTATAACCTCTGGTGTAATCTTATAACATCTTCAATTCTTTTCACATCATTTGGGGCTGTTATCATCAGATGGTCCAGGTGTGACAGTTCGCTAACCCTCTCCCGCCTAATTATTCAAATTCAAATACTCACTTCCCGCTTATTTGAACTTCTTACTCCGGATTGGCACGTGAAATCGTCAAAGTGGGAAAGAAACCAACGCTGTTTAGTTCGATACGACGTAGCTTAATGTCTCACAATAAAATTAGGAATTAAACACAAAATACCTTTGAATGCAATTTATTCAAGCTTCGTTTTGTACGAGAATTGCCTTTCAGTTCAGGTAAATCTGTATGTCCTTTTGGCTAGTGACATTGGTAAAGATTGTTAAACTTTGAATGGAGAGCCTTGGGGCTTCAACCCTTCATGTTCAGTTATAGATTTGTTCGAATTAGAGATGGGTTAATTTGTTTTGCAACGAGAACAGGTTTGTGAATAGGATGTGCCAGTATTATGCTGTAACACACCAATCTTGTTTTGGAATTCGTCGTCACCTATTGACACCTTTATTTGGATATTACCCAGGAATTTTTGCTCTGTAAGTAATGTTACCACTATCCAGGTTCTTCTGTAAATAGGGCCTATCACGGAGATTCCAAATAGGATGACAATGGACTTAGTTCATCATTACATAGTAATCAAACCAAACTCTGTGATAAGTAGTTGTTGGCTGAACAATTGTGGTTGAAAACCCGAGGTGAAATTCAACAGCAATGTAATTGATTTTAGCTCACTAGCTTCGAGGATAAACAGATCTGTTAGACTCTGCACGACAATTCCAATTCAAGTATTTAGTAATTGGTAAAAGTATTGCATTGGTAATCACTTCATTTTCAAGTATCTTTTCAAACCACATTATTATAAAAATACTGACTGTTGCAAGTGCAGTAAGAAACAAACAAACAAATTATTAGATTGCTGGATTAATTACTCGTTAGGTTGGTGATGCGCGGTCCTCGGCTTATACTTGGGGGTTTACTGCCGCTAGTTTCTCCGGAAAGCGGGTCGTAGGACGTTGGGTCCATCTGGCCGTCGGAACTAGCCATGGAGATGACTTTCCGAGCGGTGTGGCAGCCGGGCTTCGGGACCCGCGGGTGGCACGGGAGGCCTCGGACAGTGGTGTTGGCAGTAGTGGGCTCGTGGTGCTTGGGAACCTCTGGTGTGGTCGGTGATGATGTTGTAGAGAGAAAGTAGAGGTGCGGCGGACGAACTTTGCCTAAAAGGCTCAGTAATCGCCACTACCTATACGCCACTAACGACGGGCTCCCAGCCCCAGCTCCGTCTTTAAACCTCCGGCGAGCAGACTTCCCGCCTGTTCTCAGCTCCGTCCTCCCAGGACTCCGGCGAGCAAACAGCGAGACAGCCCTCAGCTCCGACCTAAAGACTTCGTAACAAAGCCAACTTCTTGCTAGAGATTCCACAGGGATTCTCCTCGCGAGGACTGAAACACGGAAATATTTATGTGAATATCGTTCTTGCCATCTCTCTTGTGTAATTACGGGACTTGTGGGTTCTACTCTACGGAGACGTGTCGCGGTGGTTTCTTTCATCCTACAGCTTTCAAAGAACACACAAACAATTTCTCTCTTTCTCTGACTCATTCCTTGATGGAAGGATTAGATGTGTTTATTAGGTTTTGATTTCTTGTGGTTGCACAGGAACCGACGGAACTAAATAGGCCATAAATTGGAACCTTGACAGGGGTGGGCGCCTAAATGGTAAAAACGTAAACTTCCCTGTCTTTCTTCAATCCTCGGGTTCTTGGTTCTTTCTTTGTTGCGCTCTCTTGTAAATGGGTGCGTAGCCTGGTGTGGAAGGGGATGTGTGGTGTGGTCAGTTCCTCATCGGCTCTTGCAAAGTGGATGGTGCCGCGGTGTGCTTTGAGGTGGGGGATGAATTCTTTCTCTTCTCTCTTAGGTCTGTGGTAAAAGACTGAAACAGAAAAGGTTAAGTGTGTCGGATTCTAAGTTGGCTCTCTCCTCCGGATCACACAGCTCCGCACGAAGAGAAAAATGTGCGCTTCTTGGTGCTCTGACGGCTCTTGAAGATTTTTCCTCCGATTGAGTTTTACTGGTTGCCCAGCTTCCAGGGGTATCCTTACGAACCGTTTCACAGGTAAGTGTTGAGCAGCTCTCTGATTATATTTTGATATAAAATTGCCACAGTTGGTTTCTCATACACATGATCAACACTGTCGTAGCCACAGATAATGTTTATCGCCTTGATGACATAGCTTTTATATCTGTCCACAGTGAAACAATCGTAGAATTGTGCTACCTCTGGATCAATGTGCCTTCTTATCGTATCCAATAATTTGCCGCCATACCTGAGAAATTCAGAAATTTTGTCAATTTTTTGATTCGCTTTTGACGCTGTGTATCGAACGGGGAAAAATTAATTCACACAGGGGACGGGAGTTTTTTTTCAAGCTTTTCAAAAGTTGAAGTTTGTCGCGATTGTAAATTCAAGTCAATCAATAAAAATAAACACAATTTTTATATTTTTGAGCTCATTTAGAAATATTTGGTTCGATTTTCCATTCGTGAGCAAGTATGATAATTACCCAAACAAAAAAAAAAACGCCTGCAAGCTGTCAATCGCTTGAAAGTTTCTACATTAGGTATTATGTGATTTCAGAATGATTGACCTCGCAGTAGGCTGGGCTCACGTATGGTGAAACAGGTTTAACCTAGGAGTTTTAAAGTTTAACGGCGTCGACTGACATTTTCGCACGTAGATTTAAAGCTACGCTTAGTTTTTTCACGGTCTACTGCGAGGTCAATCATTCTGAATCAACATAAATTGAGTAAACTTCCTAGAACTGTTCCAATTTCTACTTTCATGCCGTAAGTATTCTCTGCTGTTGTATTTTCTGTCCTTCCTGGATCTGTTTGCAGTTGCAAGTCTAGCAGACATCAATTTAAGCACATCATCAGTGTCCACATAGTGTTTGATGCCGTCTTCGTGCATATCGGCTTGCAGATCTTCTACCAGGGCAACTTCTTCCTCCGATATCAGTCGCAAGTCGTTTTCGTCACAAATTCTTTTTGCGTTCTCTAAACGCCGCATTTTGGTCGTTATGTGAACCCGAGTAGGGTCAATTTTCGTGCACTGTCTGAAATGCCTAGAAAATTCCATGTATTCTCGTTCAATGGCTATTACTAATTTGAATGCTTTAATGACACTCGCCAAAAGCTCGTGTCGGCAAACACTTGAGTAAAAGCATTCATTACATGGATCGTTGAATAATAAATAGGTACTGTGGGCGAATGTTAGTAAATAACTTAAACACTTCCACAACAAACTATTTAATCACTACTTGAATGTATGAATGTATGAACGCACATGGCAAAAAATAACAAAAGAAATGTAATGATAATTTTACTCCATAAGGCGTGGACCGCTCGGCTTCCCTCTTCTCAATAATACACCCACTCGCCCTCCCTCTCCCTCTGTGACCCGGCACGTCGCTTTGGTCTCTTGCTACCAGTGGCGGCGGTATAGGTATCGGTAACGGGGCCACCCGTTACACCCTCTCCCTTTGAAGGGGGTACGGAATTTGGAGAAACCGGACCCACTTCAACAACTTCTTTTCGGGATCTCCCCCGTCGACGTACGCCTACTTGGGGCTCAGGAGGCGTCGCAGTGGGGAATCCATGGTACTTCTCGAGTGCAGACTGATGATAACGTCCCAAAAGAACGCTTGGGGACTTGATGTCGGCGATGTCGTAACTGGTACTTGATGCTGGTCGTAAAACCACGTAGGGGCCGTCACGCTTGGGGTGGAATTTGGAGGTGACGCCCTTGGCAGCGATGCTGTGTGAGTGCAATTTCACCCACACCAAATCACCAGAAGTGAAAGCTGATCCTGGACGCCTGGATTGGTTAGCATACTCATTTCGCTTATCTTGTTTCTCTTCGTGGATGTCTTTGGCCTCAGACAACGTACGGGAAAGCCTCTGAAGATACGGAGTGATGCGAGGAGCAAAATTGTCTTCGGAACCAATAGTCTTGACGTCATTCTGGGCTTCGTGTGGCGTACGAAGTTCACGGTCAAACGTCAGAAAGGCGGCAGTTTGACCCGTAGAATCGCAGTGGGCAGTATTCATGGCGAACCGTATAGATGGCAGTTTGTCGAGCCACGACGAATGATCGTCTCCGACCAGAATGGCCAGCCGAGGTTTCAAGTCGCGGTTCTTCCTTTCTACCATATTTGCTTGCGGATGGTACAGTGGTGTCAGACTTTGTTTGATGTCGAAATAGTCACATACGTGCTGCATGACGTTCGACACGAATTGGACGCCGTTGTCACTCACTAATTTTCTCGGGATTCCATACCGCAAGAAGACGTTGTCAATCATGGTCATGGCGCATTCCTCGGCGGTTGCTTTGACTAGGCCGAACAGCTCGACCCATCTCGATGCGGTGTCTTCCACAATCAATATCCATTTTTCACCGGATGATGACTCTGGCAAGGGCCCGAACTGGTCGACATTCACGACCTCAAAGCGTTGATTGAATGCTGGTGTTTGGACAAGTCCAGCGGGTCTCTGGTTCGCAGCTTTGTATCGTTGGCATTCGACACAATTCTTGACATAATCGGCGACATACCTTCGCATCCCCTTGAAGTAGTAGCGCTTCGCTATTCGTAGGTACGTTCGCTCCGATCCGTAGTGGGCGGCTATGGGGCTGTCGTGGTATTCTTTCAGCACGCAACTCCTCTCGTGAGCAGGCACGACCAACTGAGCATCCTCTGCGGTATCGTCGTGAGAAAGGTGGTACAGTACCCCATTTACCAAAAGGTATCCACGGTCGGTTCACTTCGCAACTTCATCACTGTCAGGATCCTCAAATGACGAAACAATGTCTGCCAACTCCTGATCCTTCAGTTGTTCCTCTCGAATCTCAGAAGATGAGCGGCTGGGCACTTCGACGGAGGCTGCGCAGATCTCACTGGTAGCTTCCTGATGCGTAGAACATGAAGGTCTGGACAAGTAGTCGGCAATGACATTACTTCTTCCTGGCTTGTACTCAATCTGGATGTTGAACGGCTGCAGGCGCAGAGCCCATCGAGCAAGACGTCCGCTCGGTGATTTTAGAGACATCAACCACCTCAAGGGTTGATGGTCGGTCATGATCTTCACCCCCTGTCCCTCGAGGTAACCTCGAAATTTCTCCACCGCGTAGAGAACTGCCAGAGCCTCGCGTTCAGTGGTGTTGTAATTCTGCTCTGCCGATGTCAGCAAACGGCTGGCGTACTCTACGGGTTTTTCATCCGCTCCCTCTCCCTGGAGCAGACAGGCACCCAGAGCAACGGCACTTGCATCGGTTCGCAGAACGTAGGGCAAGCTTGGGTCAGCCTGGCGCAGGATTGGCGCTTGCGTAAGCAACTGCTGCAGTTTGGCAAAAGCGTTTTGCTGTTCAGCACCCCACTTCCACGTGGCTCGTTTCTTTGTCAATTCTGTGAACGGCCTGGCAACTTCGGCAAACTCAGGGACGAACCGTCGAAACCAGCTGCACAGCTGAACAAACGAAAGTAGCTCCTTGACGTTCGAAGGAGGGGCCCTCTCCCTAATGGCAGCCACCTTTTCCGGACTCGGGCTGATTCCATCGGCCGAGATGACGTGACCCAAATACAATACGGAAGGTCGAAAGAAGCAGCACTTCTTCCTGTTGACGGTTAGATTGAATTGCAGCAACTTGGTGAACATCTGTTCCAGGTCCTGGAGATGCTTCTGGAAATCTGCGCTGATCACAAGCAAATCGTCGAGGTATCCAAAAATGACGACATCCTTGAGGCCCACTTTCAATCGGTCTATCAGCCGCTGGAAGGTTGCTCCTGCGTTCCGCAGCCCGAACCGTAAGCGACGAAAACGGAACAGACCAAACGGGGTGATGAAGCTCGTTTTATCCACGTCTCCTTCTTTCACGGGGACCTGATGGTACCCGGACTTCAAGTCCATTGTAGACATGTATGCCGCAGGCTTCGCCGAGTGGAGAAGGTCGTCCAGTCTCGGCATCGGATATCGATCAGGAACATTCGACACGACGTAATCCATGTCCTGGTCACCCATTGTGTGTGAGTTTGTGTGGGACGGGGTGAGCTTTACTCATTGTTGATCTTCTTTTACATCTCTTTATTTCAGGGAGTGTATGATGGTATTTTATTCATTTATTGGGTGTAAATGGGCTCTTTCTTGCGGCACTAGTATACTTGTGTTTGTTCCGAGTTGAGTTGTATTACGTCCAGCCAGTAGCCACGAGACATGCTTTGCTAGTTGGTCCGGTCAAGCTAGCTCAGTATGCGGGGAAGGTCCATGATGACCCGGCACTTAACTGGCGTTAGTGCCCGATGGTAATACACTCGTTCTCCTGACTTGCATCACAAGTGGTGGGCATTCCTTATGTTTTCTGCTTTTGTTGACCTTACAAGAGCTTTCCCATAAACTGTCCGTTAGGGGTGAAATTTGGGGTTCTCTTCCCAAGGTTTAGGATTAAGTTAAGTTATGGTTTATTGATTATTTATTGTTTTCTGTGCCACACCATTTCCATTTACATTGTGCATGTTTATACTGTGTGTCTTAATCCTTTGCCACCTTCGTGTCCACGTCAAAAGAAAGAGTCGTGTATTGAGAGTGTGTTCTCCTCTAGGTACACCAACGACACTGATTTAGTTTGTTCCAGATTAATCTTCTGTCTCTCTTTACACATTGTCGCGTCGCTCTCTGTCCGGGCGCAAACGCGATAAAAAGTAGGGGGGGGGGGGGGGGGGGGGTGTTGAGCTTTGTTATGAGGGAAAATCTCGCCTGACGAAATCTTGTAATTTGTGAATTTTGATTCTGTTTGACTCACACTGACTCATACATTATTTAACGTAGTAAAAGAGACCTTTATAAAATTCTTTCTGAAAGTAAAACTGTTTGTCGAGAGTGTGTGTTTTGATTCTTCTTCTACTTCTTTCGCCTGACTTACTCCTTCGAGACTGCTCTTACCTAGGATACGACCTTGAGATGCTACGCAAAGCGGTGCAACTACCCTAGATCCAGATCAGCCGGCAAAAAAACATTGAGTAAAGGGAAAGGTGAAGTATAATTTTCATTTGTGTATGTCAAACGCCTCTGGCGGGCCCTTTCATTTCTGCCTCATTCATTTTCGTGAATGGGGTGGGGTGCGATCGGTCACAGTACCTATGTCACAGAGCTTGTGAAACGGCAATGTATGATTTGAATTGAGCAGGATTCAATTTTGAATGATTATTTAAACATCGTAAGTATCACTTCCGCAAAAAAAAGGACGTGACGTCGGCGAGATTTGAACACGCGGCGTCAAATCGACGACCCAGTACCATAACCACTCGGCCACAGGCATCGACCCAGCTGCGCGCAGATTAACAAGATGTAGAACACACGACAAGACAGTGTGAAAAAGTTCAACTACCACATTCTCTAAGCCTTGTAGGATGTCATGGGCTGCCTGTAAATTGTCTTCTTGTGCAGCTGATGTAAAATAAAGAGTTAAAGCTGGCCATTGCTCCAGTAGTCTAGATAGTCAGATAGTCAATAGATACTCAAATACTTGTGTTTAAAATATATGGTTTACCTCCAACGATAACCACCTTGTCTGGCACGGTTTCAAAATCTTATGTGGCTTCAGTTGGACAAATTCCTGGAACTCCTTATACGAATCCAATCGTTTCGGGCTGTTACACAAGTAATTATAGACATCTCTGCAGAAACCTTCTATTTCTCGAGGCAATGTGTTGGCAGCTGCCGAAGCTGCTAGATGCAATGAATGACAAATGCAGCCACTCACAAAAATTTCTGGGTTGATATTTTTTAGTTTTGCCTTGCAGCATTATCAGCTGCATACCCAATCATGTTTTCACGAGGTATCCCCTTTTCTGCAAGTGTTTCCAGCAACTTATCTACAATTCCTTGAGCTGTGCAATCACTTAACTCCACCATGGCCAACAATCGGTCACACACCTTCTTCTGATCGATGTCTACAAACCGTACCACAATTGCTAATTCTTTTTTTGTTGAAACATCTGTTGTTTCATCCATCATTACTGAGTACTGACGGGTTTCCAATATATTTTTCATATTGAATATAGCCTCCTCCTCAAGTACTTTCATGATTTTTGTCATTTTAGTTCTGCTACAATTCATGCGTTTAAATATCTTCGAGTTAGGGTCTGCCGAAGCCACAAGTTTGGGTAAGTGCTCCATTATAAGCATAGGTAAGTTATGCTCAACAATAAATCGCTAAGTTATCAAAAGATACGGAGTCCCACCACTGATTCGTTATTAATGTGAGCTTTCCCATCATTGACATCTAGATCGTAAAATTCCTCAATGTAACTCCATGAGGCCACTTTCTGTTGTCCGTCTTGGACAAAGTGGAGGTCCTCCGTTGAGAAATTGTTCCTGATCGCCTTCAACAGATGGGGAACGCCATACAAAGGAACTATTCATTAGATATCCTTTTCATTGAATTAAAAAAAAGTCGTTTTCAGTTGACTTGCCAGATTCCTATAAAAAGCAATTAATTGCAGTGCGATCTAGCACTCGGATTAGCAGATCCCTGGTCGCAGATGGTCGCCACAACATCCAACCCGACAGCTTGCAGTTTTGAAATAAACTTATCATAGGATTTTTCAAAGCTACAGACTTCATAGTGATACAATCGGAATGAAATTTCCAGACAATGTGAACCACATCCAGATACATCCAATTTTCGACAATTGATGCCCCGCCGCCATCTTATATTTTCCATATTGAACATGTTTCAAAGTGATAGAACTTGGAGAATTATGCCTCAACGAAAAGAGATACTGATGTGGTGGAAACGCCAATCGAATGCGTACGTGTCCACCACATGAAGTTGACCACTGATTTTTGTCACTTCCCCGTCATCTTTGATCCGCCATTATTTTGACCGCCATATTGAAATTTGTGCCCAAATAACGGTAGAACCTCGGGTAGAACCCTAATCAACACCTTGCGCTCACTAATCCTTCAAAAAGGAAGTGTGCTACTGAGCCTCATGCCTATGAGGCATATTCGCTCGTTCTCGCCATTTTCGAAACGAAATAATAGCAAAAAATCACAAATTGAACACGATTGACGCAAGTAACACTTACACTTAACGCAAGGCGGAACGGAAAATGGCTGCGAGGCCCAGACAGCACACAATATCTTATAGTCATCCAAGGGATATATTTTGTAGATATCCAGTAAATCCAATGGATATTTCAAGAGAACATCCAGGGGATGTACTTCTCGACAGAAATGAGATCTGGTACCTACCGTAGAAATAATTCGAATCAATACATGTTTCAAGAATTCATTTATTGCGAACTTCAACAAAAAATAAGTAATAGGAATAGGAAATAAGTAATATTAATTATTAATGAGGTAATGAGAAGTTGAGAAATTATAAGTTGATTTTTTATTTTTGGAAAAAAAGAAAAAATAATATCGATTATTACATACAACGCCCTTGATTATTAGACCTACAAGGATAATATTCACTTATCTAAATCCCACTGTCAATAGCAACGGAATAAAATTCATGTAAACAACAAAATCTGACAGCTGTCACTTCGGACTTCTTTTATGTAATAATCTTCAAAATATCACTCGTGCTCGAGATTTTCCCAGATAATTTTGGCCAGGCGTTTCCCTCGGGCTGATTGTCCCTGGATAAATGCCCTTCTCCTACGGAGTCGGGCATTTATCGCTACAATCAGCACTCGCGATCGCCTGACCAAAATTATCGTGAGAATCTAAGCACTTGTGATATTACTGTTGATAATAATAATTATAATAATCTCTCCGGGATTCTCACAAAATATCTCCGTCAACATGTACGCTTGAAACGGGACTCCTGCGTCGAATCCAAACATTGCAATGTTCTCGTACATTTTTTCCAGTACCATTTCAAACTCTTCAGGATCGCATTTGTTCTTGAGCTTTTGATTCACGTAATTTCTCATATCGGCATCTCTGAAGTGCGTCAAGGTTAAAGCGAACGTATCGGAGGCGTCTTGTAACATTACCGAATATATAATAATAGTCGACCGAAAGGAATCTTGATTTGGCCAGTTGGTCCTTGATCCCTTGAGCCATGGCGGCCCTGCGAACCACAAATCTGAATGTTCCAACTCTTTCACAGACATTCCCCTTGTGATAATATCAGCAGGGTTATTCTCAGAACTTACATGGCCCCAATCCGTAATATCGGTCAAAGTTTGTATCTGAGCCACACGATGTGCTACGAATGTCTTCCAGCTGGAAGATGGAGCTGAAATCGAAAACGATCTGAGAGTCTGTCCACTAGTGCCTTTTTTCCTGTTGCAACTCTAATGCTTCACTCACTTTTTCCATCAACTTAGCTAAGAGGAATGCTTCCTTAAGTTCCCACGATATGTTACAATTTGTCATCAGTTGTCAGTAGAGCAGAACCAAAATGTGGAGAAAAGTCTTGCCACGATGCAAACCTACAGACTCGACAACGCTTCACTTGTTTATATTATAAGCGTGAGCATCAAATATGACGGGGAACCAGCGTGATAAGGGGTTGGAGTATAGTGCGGAAGGATATTTTGAAGACGTACTTGTGAATAACCTGAAGGTAGAAGTGAAGTGCTACAGGAGCCAGAGAAAGGAACAAGCTCCTCAAGAAAATGTTCGGAACAGCATTTGTTTTCAGTGTCGGTATGGGTAAAGGCACACATTGGCATACAACATAATGAGTATGTTGATCAATTGGCTAAGGACAGCGCCAATACTGGCATTGAGCATAGTGTTCAACCTTGTTGGTCGTGGTTGCCTAATAAACTGAAATTGATGATGAGAGAGGATTGGTGTCGGCAGTACAGGAAATATTGCTCTGCAAAACAATCATGGTATACGTCAGTGCAATCAGATATCCCTCGTCCGCCATGGTTTAAAGATCTTAATTTGCCTAGAGCATCAGTTGCAAGTATCACGCGGCTTCGGCTGGGGCACGGTTCGTACCCAGCTCATCTAAATCGAATCGATGTGGTTAAGTCGGACAGGTGCGACGTTTGCTTAGTTCGATGCGACCTCAACCATTTATTCTTGGGTTGTGAAAAATATACTGGTGAAACGGAAGTTCTGTTAAAGGACCTAGCATCTTTAAAAGAGATACAGTTTCCGCTCAATTTGGAAGGGGTCCTCAACACTGGGAGTGTGGAGGCCTACAATCCTACGTGTCCCTCATCCAATTTTTAAATAGTACTTCGCTCAACATCCAAGTCACATCCTGGAGAAGGTTTATAATCTCTCATATTACCTACACACAATGGATCTACCAAACAAACATGAACCGCCGCAACAGTACGACTGACCGACTCTGTTCAGAGAAACAATGAATAAAAATAGCATTGAAGTCAGTTGAGCTGTTTTTGTTTTGTTTTGGATTAGTTGAATAAAAAGGAAAAAACAATAGTGGCTAATGGGAGAAATCCAAAAGCCAAAAAAAATCATCACCAATGAATAGAAATCTTCCGTTTTGAAGTGCCCCGTGAGACACCTAAGATTGAAGCAAAATATTGAGGTTTTCTTGTAAATAAGTTACAGTAATCGCCAAATAGGAAGGTGAGGTAGCATTCCCAGCACTTTACACGCCCCCTTTTTGGCCTTGCAAGTACAACTTGCTGATGCCGGCATCGTGTCTTCTAGTGGCGGCCATCCATTTATTTCGCTTATTTTCGTCGGCAGGAAAACCGTGGAATGCAACATTTGAGGGAAATGCTGTATTGGACTTTGTGCGGACAACTTTTCACACAACATACGCGCATTTTTCACATTTTTCGATCAGTGTAGCGACACAACACATGTTACAGTCATAGTGACAGTGACAATTCTAATTTATTGTAACAGTATCGCCTTCCTCGAATTTCGCGCCTAATAATTAAAGGCGTTTAATTGGCCAGGGGTGTGGCTTAAAATTATTCATCCTTGTCTGAACGTCTCTGTTCCCCATAAGAAATAGGTCTATTAACACCTTGCGCTCACTGATCCTTCAAAAAGAAAGTGTGCTACTGAGCCTCATGCCTATGAGGCATATTCGCTCGTTCTCACCATTTTCGAAACGAAATAATAGCAAAAAATCACAAATTGAACACGATTGACGCAAGTAACACACTTAACGCAAGGCGAAACGGAAAATGGCTGCCAGGCCCAGACAGCACACAATATCTTATTGTCATCCAAGGGATATATTTTGTAGATATCCAGTAAATCCATTGGATATTTCAAGAGGACATCCAGGGGATGTACTTTTCGTCAGAAATGGGATCTGGTACCTACTGTAGAAATAATTCGAATCAATACATGTTTCAAAAATTCATTTATTGCGAACTTCAACAAAAAATAAGTGAATAGGAAATAAGTAATATTAATTATTAATGAGATAATGAGAAGTCAAGAAATTATGAGTTGATTTCTTATTTCTGGAAAAAAGAGAAAAACTAATATCGATAATAACAATAATAATAATAATAATCTCTCCGGGATTCTCACAAAATATCTCTGTCAACATGTACGCTTGAAGCGGGACTCCAGCGTCGAATCCAAACATTGCAATGTTCTCGTACATTTTTTCCAGTACCATTTTAAACTCTTCAGGATCGCATTTGTCCTTGAGCTTTTGATTCACGTTATTTCTCAAATCGACATCTCTGAAGTGCGTCAAGGTTAAAACGAACGTATCGAAGGCGTCTTGTAACATTACCGAATATGTACCTAATAATATTCGGCCGAAAGGAATTTTGGCCGACACAAGAGTTTCCAAACTATGTGGTCGATCTCGCTGAATTCGGAAATCTATTTTTCTATACAAATGAGGGGTTTCTGAAAATGTTCCACGTTTGACAATCAACAGCTCAAAAGGGTTATCTACTGGCTCCAGTTTGTACCAGCAGCTGTCGAAAATACATCAATTTTGGACGATTTCTTATAAGCTACTGTGGACAAATTTTGCCACAGAAAAACTTGATAAATGCTCATGACTTTTATAGTTATACAATGCTTTCAACAAGCTTTGTAGGAGGTTTTTGTTTTTATTTTACAGCTGTCATCACAAACTTAGATAAAAACTCCATCAAAATTGGGCTCCAAATATAATTTATAACGACAATTAGGCTGAAACAACAACGTTGATCTCTATCTGTACTACCAAGTACACTGAGAGAAAAGTGACTTTGAATTAAATGATATGCATTTATGGCAAAGTCATCCAATTTTAGGATATGGCCGAAGTCAGTGTATTTGTGGGTAAAGTCACGTTGACTATAGGAAAGTCAAAGTCACCATAATTTAACACTGAGTATATCATATTTTAAAATAAGCAATAACGATTTATCAATAAAGACCGCAAAATTTTTGTCAAAACACCAACGACTTTATAATTAGATCTTGAATTTTCTACTACCCCCATTACTCTCCTATCAAACGTAATCTTTGATTTAGTTTTCAATACGCTGATTTTATATTTAGAACGTGCCTTTCTTACAAAAGAACGAATGTTTGCTACTACCCTAATTACATTTCCATTATACGTCATCTGTGATTTAGCTTTTAAAGCGTCAAGTTCATATTAAAAACCTATTGCTTAGTTAATAAATTAATGATTTTGTGCTAGTAACTTTCTCAGCAAAGGATCGATTTGTTTATAATGAATATCAAGAAACTACGGGTGGGTCATAAAGCTTCCCTATTCAATAATCCAATAACTTTTTTGTATTTAGGTTTTTGATTTTTTTTTGCAACATAATGAGTTATTCAGAGAATGGCAATTTGTTACAGTCATGCCTAAATGGGGAATGCTATACCGTAGATTCATATACTTCCATATTTTTCAAGCAGTGCAAACACTGGCCCTTTTTACAGCATTTTCCATAACATATCCCAACATATCCGGAAAATGGAAAATGCGCATGTGAAAAGGGCTTGAGTTTGCGACGCTGAAAATTGAGCTCATCTATCTATGTATGATCTCGATTTCAAAACATGACTGATGGAACAAATTTCCATTCTTTTGAGTTAATTGTGTTGCAAGAAATCCAAAACATGAAAACAAAAAAGTTATTGGATCA
Source organism: Anaspis maculata (assembly GCA_949128115.1). Classification (NCBI taxonomy): domain Eukaryota; kingdom Metazoa; phylum Arthropoda; class Insecta; order Coleoptera; family Scraptiidae; genus Anaspis; species Anaspis maculata. The sequence goes on from OX421961.1 coordinate 5,680,761, forward strand.
TTGAATAAGAAGCTGTTACCAAAAAAGGCCGAAACAAGAATTACATATTTGATGATACATTGTTAGGAAAGAATCTGACAATTTTCATAAAAGTATGCTCCCAGTGAACACGGCGAGGTTGTATGTAACTCTTATGGAGTTCACATGCGGCAAATATAAAGCCATTGCGATGTTCCCAGCGAGGTCTCCAAGCAATCCCTGCGACCGCGAAATGTCCGCCCCAAATGCAATGAAACGAACTTCCCATAGAAGTAACATTGTGGAGGTTACTGGGAGATCTTATTAATACTTCCTGGGGAAGTAATTTTCATACGCCTATTAGAATCACGATGTGACTTCCCAAAGATTTCTAGTTTTTGACGTCCACAGTACCTCTCAGTAGTACTTTTCAGGTAGGTACTTCGATATGTGGGACCTCGTGAGGGGTAATGTAATAAAAAATGTTTTTTGTATAACACATTTTATTACAACACATGACACTTGAGCTACAAGTCTATTCAATACATAATTATTTCATTTGACTCTGAGATACAGAAATATAAAAATAGCTCAAATTAATTTGGCAGCCTCCCGCTCCCGACGCCGGCGTTAATTGGAATGGCATAGCCATATTCTTTGAGAAAGATCTCAAGATCTCTTTTGAAATTGAGTGTGTATCCCGAACTGCACCTGAACAAACAAAAAATAAATAAATAATACAACATAATAGATATTTAAGATACTAGTAGTCACATTAATATAGCCAAATTCAAAAATTAGTGCTATTCCCGTTAGGAAATTGCACTAAAAGAAGCTAATAAAGTGTATACTCACCTGGAAGGATATTCACTCACCACTCAGGGCTTCTGACGATTAGTAGGTACTGCTCGATTTTGATATATTCATAATATTTCACTGCCAATAACTGAACTGCGAACAACATCCGTCATCATCCAAAGCCAAGAACGGAAAGAATGCCACGGCACTCGGAGTAGAAAAGCACCATCAACGGCCAATTCTCTCACTACGGCTTTTGAGCATCCCCGGGCTGTCACAGAAGTACATCGCCAAGACTTCACATTGTGGTGAAAAATTGGTATTGCTAAATGCGCGTGCAATTACGAATAACATCTAAATGAACTCCTTCATGGGAAATCCAAATAAACATCGTTTTGCGACGTACATGGGTGCTTGCAATGTTGACAATAATTGGACATAGGTTCTTGGACCTCCCGAAGCAAGCTGTGGGAAGTCGCTTTGAGAAGTCACTAATTTAACCTTTTATGGACATCGTGAAAATTCTCGGTTTCCGGAGAGACCTCCCCAGGCAAACTATGCGAAGTTATTTTGGGACTTCACAAATTTCACTTAAAATGGACATCACAAAACCTCTTATAGAGGTCCGTGTTCACTGGGCTAGCACCTAAAATATGATAGGTAGGTACCCTAAGTTGTAAGACATATATAGAACAATAATACAAGCTTTTGAAAATTACAATAATTTATTTCATGCACATAAATATAGTTTATACACATAAATATAAAAATAGTTTCACATAACATTCACATCCACAATCCACATCCACATCCACATTTTTTGCACATTATTAATATCTAATAATTATATTTCATCACAGTGGAAATTATGGAATAACAATAGAACATAACATTGAACATACTTGTTACTTATAGCATAAAGTATAAGTAGTCATAAGTCTCTAATATTCTGCAATGCAATGCCCCCTTTTATCTTATGGGGTGCAATGGGACGTAAGTCATCTCTGAACATGATGTTTTTCAATTGCCCAGTAGTAGTGAGAGTTGCACTCGCTTACAGATGTTTCAGTAAATGAACGTTTCAAAGACGACGTGATGGTGATGAGGAGCCGAGTGAGGAGCCTAATCCTGATGGTGTCACCACTGTCACCGGTGCCTTCGTGGGCACTAGGGACGAACTTTGCGGTAGTGATATTATTTTCGGTACTGCCAGCGATTCCGATTCATTGACCGTCGGAATCCACACATGCAATTTTTTTTTGTAGATTTTCGTTGTTTGACGTGGAAGCAGTAGTGTTGGCATCAACTTGAATAGTTTCAAAGATTTCAGAGTCACTTCCTGCCTCTTGCTGCTCAGAAGCCAGCTAAAAGTAAAACCGAAAGTAAGAACTTTTCTTTCTCAAACTTGAAACTTGTGCTCAAAATTTCAATTTGAAAATGAAAATGCAGCCTCTGATCAAAAATTTGCAGAAGACCCTTTTTTACCTCAACTTGACATGAAATTCAAAAATTAGAACTGAAAATGTTTGATGAAACGCGCTATTTCTGTAGGATACAGAGTACAGACTTATTTCAGCAATCTTTGGTTGAAATTTGATTCGAATCGGTTAAACGGTTAAAAAGTAACGGTAAAAAAACGATTTTGAAAATTGAACTTTAAGAGGCCTTAACTGTCTCAGGGAACCTCTTGCAATTTACGTGACGTTTACACTGAATAATCATATCTCTTGCAATTCATTTTTATCGCAAACTAGGAAAAAATATAACATTGATGTCCTGAAATATTCCGTTGAAAAAATACAGGCTGTTCAAGTTGAATTTTTGAAGTTACCAAGTTTACTGAAATATGTCTTTACTGAACAATACTTGAGTGTTAAAAAAAATAGAGGCGTAGGTAAGGGAGGAGTGTCATAATTTTTCCCCTATTTTTTACCCCCCTAGTTTTTTTTTTCTTCTTATTATTTTTATTTTTGAGTCTACGTTCAGTTTTTAAAAAAAGTAACTGTTCTAAAATTTTGAATAGAGGCTCCGTTTTTGAGATCTTCAGATGAAACTTTGAAAAACATCTCGAAATCGCCAATTTCAAAGACCTCAAAATCAAAATCCCAGGACTACTCATGTCTCCTCGACTGAAAAATAAGTTCTCTAGGTGTTTTAAATTTATAAACTACCGTTTTTTGCTGAGAAATGGGGAGTTGAAAAAAAACAATTTTGGCTCTGGAAAGTGGCGATTTTGAAATGTTTTAAGTCCAAATATCTCGAAACATTACCATTGTTCGATAGAGATTTATCTCAGTAAACTTTAATTCAACTACGGTTCAAAAGTTATGTCAAAAAAACGATTTTAAAAATTCAAGTAAAACACCTGTAACTTTAAAATGGGGCATTTTAGGACATTAAAGTTACATTTATTCCGGATCTCGTTTTTATGGGGAATCAGCTCCCGAAGTTTGTATTACAATTTTGGAAACACCTGTACCTATATCTATCCATTTATACTGAACCTAACTGAAGTGGTATGGAAAATCGCAGGATGGATAGATTAGATACTCTCCAGCGAAATCATTTTCCAAATAATTGAGTCCGCAAGCGGACAAGATCTTGGACAACTGGATGTCCACCTGAATTTCGTTGGACTGGTCGGTGGTATTCATGATATCCAAATCCTATTAACTATTATTGGAATACGTATTCAGTAGTATGTGCAACAAATCGCTCAACAACAATAAATGCTATACTGTCAGGAGTCACCTGCACTTTTCAAACATTAAATAAGTAGTGTAGGTATAGGTACTTACCAATCAATAATTGCAATTTTTCGAAACACCAGTCACTTCACCGGCCACCTCAGCATTCATTAGTATGGAACGCCGTCGTGGACATAATGAAATGTCTCAGAGAGATTAAATTTTTGCACGTTTTGATGGAAATCACACAACTTATTTATAAAATGTACAGATTTATAAACATATTTTGCCCTTATTTAAAACTATTCTGCACTTATTGACAGAAACAGAGGTAGTTTTAAAAGACTTGGCGCAACAGCCATATCAAACCTCGACTGAAACGTTTCCATCAAACATTACTTGTGCCTGCGCGCCATTGCGGACAATATAAAAACTCCTGTGAAATAATAATCCTGATCTACTCTGATTGAAATTATTGGATTTATTTATACATTTGCCTTGTTATTTATAGAAACTTTAGGACTTACTCTATAAGTTACCCAAAACTTTTCACACTTACTCTAACCAAGTCATAAAAAAATAGATCTCTCAACATGCAACAAATAAATCACTCACATACGCACCGGTACACGTTGAGAGATTTATTTTCTGAGGAGCATCCGGCAACGCCGCAGGTTCGCATTGTTCTTTCAGTGCTTTCTCCTTCATTACCCTTTCAGGGGAATTCTAAAATCCAAGTCGGCAAAAATTCTTGCAGGTTTGTTGCTGTCACCTTCTTCGAGCATTTCCAGACAATTTTCGTGGTCCTCCAGGTCCTTGGACGTTTACTACTGGCGATCAAAGTACGAAACTTTTGCAGGCCGGCTAAAATTCTTGCAACTCGGCACAACAGGCCGTTACTATCACCTACTTCGAGCACTTCCAGACAACTTTCGTGGTCCTCCAGGTCCTTGGAGGTTTGCTGCTAGCGACCAAAGTTCGAAACTTTTGCAGGTCGTCATCAGGCTGTTACTGTCACCTTCTTCGAGCATTTCCAGACAATTTCCCTGGTCCTCCAGGTCCTTGGACGTTTGCTACTGGCGACCAAAGTACGAAACTTATGCAGGCCGGCAAAAACTCTTGCAGGTCGGTACACAGGCGTTGCTATCACCTACTTCGAGCATTTTCAGACAACTTTCAAGGTCCTCCAGGTCCTTGGAGGTTTGCTGCTGGCGACCAAACTACGGAACTTTTGCAGGCCGGCGAAAATCCTTGCAAGTCGGCACACAGGCCGTTACTATCTCCTTCTTCGAGCACTTCTAGACAACTTTCGTGATCCTCCAGGTCCTTGGAGGTTTGCTGCTGGCGACCAAAGTACGAAACTTTTGCAGGTCGGCAAAAATGAACCATGTAGCGATAGCCCCCTTAGTACAAGAAAGATAGATTTCAACCTCGGAATAAATATGGACGTCCTGAAAATTTGATATCCTGTACAGAATTGAGTGGTCTACAACATATCCAAAATCGCCAAAAATCGCACCCGGGGGTTTTGAGTTATTGGAGGGGGGGGGGGGGGGTAAAAAATTGCAACTTAAAATAGAGGGGATGAAACCTGTCAATCCATTGGAAGCAAATACATTATAATTCGACGCATCATATCCCGTTGATACCATTTTGGCACAAAAAATGTCGATCACTGTTGAAGGGGGGTCGTGGGGGGCGAAGCCCTGCTAGGTGGTCCATATTTTGGTTTTTCGGCCCATGTAGAACCGATCACGACAAGTTTGGTATCTTTCCGACTATATTTAATCTCCTGAACTCGAATCCGATGTGTTTATTTGGATGAAAGCAAGTTTGAATAAGTTTACTTGAAAAAACTTGTTTTTTCTTTGACCATTTTGACGAATTTTTTTGTCACTGTTAGATGTGAAAATCTTTAGAAATTTTCAGGGGCCATTGAATTGAAGTGTATTCTTGACGAAAATCATCTACTCGATGTTTGATTTTGTTTCTCGAGTTTACAAAATCGATTTGAACTTGAACCGGCCCGGCGCCGCTTCTAATAATGACCAGAACACGACAACATGCACCTTTAAATGAAAATAGCATAAACTATTGGAAAACTGATAACTTATCTTTGAAAATTCGAGGATTTGTGCAGAACTGAATTTCCAATAACATAAACAAAATCGCCGTGGATCGCACTGCAGGATTTTGAGTTATTCGAGGAGGAAGATAACATTTTGTCAAGATTCGTACGATATGAACTGTTACCATTCCCCTCAAATATCTCAAACCCTGCAGTGCGATTCATGGCGGTTTTGTTTATGTTATAGGGAATTCAATTCTGCACAGATCATCAAATTTTCAAAGATAAGTTATTATTTCTTTGATAGTTTGAGCTATTTTCATTGAAAGGTGCATGCTGTAGTGTTCTGGTCTGTAGCAGACGATGCGTCGGGCCGGCTCAGGTTCAAATCGATTTTTTATACTCGAGAAACAAAATGGAACATCAAGTAGATGATTTTTGTGGAGAACTCACTTCAATTCAATGGCCCCTGAAAATTTTTCAAAGATGACCACCTCTAACAGTCAAAAAAAAATCGTCAAAATTCTCAAAGAAAAAACAAGTTTTTTCAAGTTAACTTGTTCAAACTTGTTTTCATCTAAATTAATACATCGGATTCGAGTCAGGAGATTGAATATAGTCCGAAAAAATACCAAACTTGTCGTGATCGGTTCTACATGGTCAGAAAAACAAAATGGACCACCTAGCAGGGCTTCGCCCCCCCCACGACTCCCCTTCAACAGTGATCGACATTTTTTGTGCCAAAATGGTATCAGCGGGATATGATGCGTCGAATGTTAACCTATCTGCTTCCAATGGATTGACGGGTTTCATCCCCTCCATTTTAAGTTGCAATTTTTTACCCCCCCTCCAATGACTCAAAACCCCCGGGTGCGATTTTTGGCGATTTTGGTAATGTTGTAGAACACTCAATTCTGAACAGAATATCAAATTATCAGGACGTCCATATTTTTTCCGAGGTTTGGCCGATTTTTTTACTATTTTTCCTGTACTACCTGTACAGGTGTCCCGAAATTTATGCAACAAAATTTACAGGGAGGTAGAAAATTGAAAAATAAGGAGACTTTCCTAATAAAAATACTCTCGCAAACGTAATAATACAGATACAGGCCTTCAAGTTTGGTTTTTTAAAACAGTTTTTTTCGCGTAACTTTTGAACCGTTGAGCTGATTTTATTCAAATTTAAACCAAATTCATTAAAATAGGTCTCTATTGAACAATGATAACGCATTTTATCAAACATTTTCAGGGGCGAAGATGATAGGGGGTACCTTCCCCCTTTTTCCCCTCTTTTTCACCCCTCTGTATAATTTTTGAAATGGTTGCAATTTTTAAATTCTACGTTCTGTAAGAGTGATCATCAGAAAGATCTCTCCATTTATTACATTTAATCAAAATCAAAGAGGCTTCACATCAACACCTGGCACCTTTATTAACTCTAGCATACTACAAGGCATTCTAACAGCCGCTAAGCAGCAAAAGAAAGACATGACCACTATGTTCCTCGACATAAGCAAAGCATATGACAACGTTGGTTTGAAACAAATAGAGAAAACTGTGAATGCCACGAAAATCCCATCTAGATTCAAACGACTTATAATAGAACTTCAAAGGGGAAACTCCATCCAAATCGAAACCAGCCTAGGGAAAACGAAACCAATAGAACTGAAGAGGGGTCTTCTTCAAGGAGCGCCACTTTCTCCTATTCTCTACAATATGTGTACAGATCACATCCTAAGTGATATCTCCGAGCCAGGAATTGCCGAGTTTTATGGTTTTTCCATCTGTGACTCTGTATCAAAAATCTCCATTATGGGTTTCGCAGACGATACGGTATTGGTTGCTAATAATGAAGATTCTGCCTTCTTTCTGTTGAGAATGGCTCAGCAACGATTTTCAGAGATAGGCCTTTCTCTCAATGATTCGAAAACACAAATCATCCATATCCGCCATGGACAATTAATTGAAAAGGAGTTCTTTATTAATAACACCATTGTCAACTCTATTGGTAACGATAAAACAGTCAAATATCTAGGAGTATCTTTCAACAACACAATAATTTTCAATGAATCAAAAATCATCAAGGACTTGAATGAAAATATACGACAAGTGGTCAGTTCTCCATTTTTACATCAAGACCAGAAGATTACAGTACTCAACCAGTATATATGGCCAACCCTTGTATATCCCTACCAAACAACTCCAGCTCACATGATGCCTAAATCATTTCTCAACAACTTGGATAAAATGATAAAATCAGCGGTGAAAAAAGTTCTTTGTATTCCGTCCGACACACCAGACCACCTGTTGTACTCACCTCGCACTCATAAAGGGCTAGGACTCATAAAAGCTTCTTGGGAAGCCTTCCTACAGAGGTTCAATATCTGCAAAACTTTGGAGAAATCCGATAACCAACTTGTTCCACGGATCATGAACCTAACAAACGAGAAACAAATATGTCTGAAAGCCCTGAATTTGACTGCTTCTGAAGATCTTGAAATTAGCACGGAAGATTCTTCTCTTAATTCTACGAAAATTAGGAAGATACTACGTCTGAGGGAATTCTCGCAGTGGTGTAAATTGCCCCACAAGGGCCGTGGAGTCATACTATTTGCAGAATACACACCGGCAAATTCCTGGATGTCAACCAGAAAGGGCCTGACGAGCTCCGAATACACCGAAGCAATTAAAATGAACGGGAACGTAACGGCATGCAGAGCCACCCCAGGACGAAGCCAAGACGGCAACCGATGTCGCCGCTGTAGTGTCGGCATTGAGAATAATGTAGCTTTTGAAACATTGCCGCACATTCTTGGTGTATGTCCATTTGGTGAAGCTCTTCGCAATGCACGCCATCACACAATCCGAGCATCCCTTGCGAAAATTCTCAAAACCAAAGGCTGGGAAACACACGAAGAGGTACCGGGTTTGGCAGACAACGGCAGCTGGCGAAGAGTTGACGTCCTTGCCATCGACAGAAAGCGACGGAAAGGATACATACTAGATCCAACTATAAGATTTGAAGATAGCAAAGAACAACCTGAAGCTGTTCATGTTGAAAAGCGAACCATTTATGAACCGACTATATCTTATTTTAAAACAAAATATGATATAGATAGTATTCAGGTGTTCGGGTACCTTATAGGAGCTCGGGGAACCATTCCCAAATTTTTTATCACAAATTTCTGTCAGTTATTTAATGTATCGACCAGAAGGGCAAAGGATATCGCATTATCCGCACTCAAGGATTCCATCAGAATTTTCAAACACCATATGTTCTCAATTTAAAATTTAACTCTATGTATAAATTCCAACTTATCAAATTATTTATTCAACTTAATTAGAAAATTCACTATGATGCGGTATCCTTTGTCTTAGGCAATCTATTTTATATAGAAAGGTGTTAATTTATTTTATTTGAATAAATTATTTATATAAAAGTTGCTCCTGCAAAATTTTGATTCAAGACTTCATTTTTGAGATATTTGGGTTTGCAACTTCGGAGAACATCTCGAAAACACCACTTTCAAGGCCTTAAAAATTAAAATTCAAGAAAACTCAAGATTCCTCAACTGAAATGAATTTTCTAGGTGTTTCAAGTTGATAAACTACTATTTTTGCTAGAAAACATGAAGCTTCTCAGAAAAAAAAATTTGGGCCCTGAAAAGTGACTATTTTGAGATGTTTTCCAAAGTTTCAAACACAAATATCTCAAAAATGAAGCGTCTAGTCAAAATTTTGCACGTGTAAATTTTTTCTCTAAATTGGACGTAGAATTCAAAAATTGCAACCATTTTGAAAATTATCCAGGGGGGTGAAAAATAGGGGGAAAAGAAAGAAAGTACTCCCTATTATCTTCGCCCCTGAAAATGTTTGATGAAATGCGTTATTATTCTTCAATAGAGACCTATTTTAGTAAACGTTGGTTCAAATTTGAATGAAATCGGTTCGAATGAAATTTGAAAAACGAACTTTGAAGGCCTGTATCTCCGCTATAACGTTTGCGAGGGTGTTTTTATCGGAGAAGTACCCTTATTTTTCAATTGTCTACCTCCCTGTAAATTTTGTTGCATTAATTTCGGGACAGCCTGTATACGTTTGAATCAAACTGTATTCAAATAGAAATGATCAAAAAGCAGTGAAATGTTCATACGTATTTTTTTAAGCCAATAAGAAGATACGCTACAATCTATAGTTGAAACACTCCTGAGTTCACAAATTCAGATTTTTTCCTTTAATGTTTGCAGTTTATCTCAGCATTAAGAGAAAATCGGAGGGGCCAGGCCAGGCCCCCCAAGGCTAAGATTGGGGGGGGGGTATGACTCCCAAATTTTTAATTGAATTATTACGTAAAACTACCCTTATTCTAAGAGAGGGCGACTGGGATTTTTTGTTGTAGATCATATACACTCGCATACACTACTGTATGGGTATACTATTTGCTATTGCTATCAAATTTTGAAGGTTTCAGTGCCACTTCTTCTGCCTGGTCAGCAAGGAAATATGGTTGAATAATTGGAAAACAACGCCTTGTGGAGGAGGGGTGGAGAATAGATCAATCAAAGATTTTATTAATTCGTGGAATTCTACATACATTGCACAATCGTCAGAAAAAGCGAGAGAGGTACTATCAGATGTGGTAGTAAAGTGTCCAAGTCATCAAATTATTCTCTTCCACAGAATCTGAGGTATTACGAGCTCCGCCCCACATCAGTTGGTCCAGATGCGATGACTTCACTTTTATTATCCAGATAAATACAGGGAGCCCCGGAGCTCGCCCTGGAGTTCAAGTGTGGAAACTTGTCAATCGATGAAGAATAAAATAATAACTAGAATGATCCGAAATGAATGTATTTCGGAAAAGTCAAATATCGGAGATACAGCCCTTCGAATTTGTGTTAGAAAATCGATTTGCGAAATCGATTTGCGAATCGAAAATCGAAGAGACATTTCTGACATAGCCAACTATGCCCAGCAACCGAGTTAGCTGGAAAAAACCATTTGGGGAGGAGGTTCCATTTCATCACCACATTTTCTTCTGCGCAGGCGCTGGAGATTCAATCCTAGAATATGTTTAAAGGTACTAGCCTGTAGTGACATGAACAAAAAACAATATTTAAAAAAATATTGACATTCTGATCATTGATTTTCTAGAAATTGCATTTTTACTGATGGGCCAACTGATGTGGGACGGGGCTCGTATTCCCTTGAGCACATGTGTAATTGTATTTTGCTTTGAGAAAATGAAATCTTCCTTTCAATGTGCGCCTGAAATAAACTTTCTTTATTTCTTATAAAAAGTGATCGACTTGAGTTCGATCTCGAATTCGATTATAGGCTATCCTGATTAAACAGCCAACTGAACCCGTGAGCTTGTATATTTGAACACCTGCGCACAAGCTGCGAGCAAAAGGTATCGCCTATATGAGAGAGAGACGAACATTATGAACATTGCGGAGATTTTCCGTTAAGAACACTGCAAACATTTCATTTCATTTGGAGTTATTGTGTTTCACTAAATAATCCCGTTATTGGCTGTCAACCTAGAGGACATCAAAAGTTCTCCGGAAGTACTCGAAGAAGGTGACAGCAACGGCCTGTATACTGACCTGCAGGAATTTTTGCCGACCTGCAAAAGTTTCGTACTTTGGTCGCCAGCAGCAAACATCCAAGGACCTGGAGGACCACGAAAGTTGTCTGGAAATGCTCGAAGTAGGTGATAGCAACGCCTGTGTACCGACCTGCAAGAGTTTTTGCCAGCCTGCATAAGTTACGTACTTTGGTCGCCAGTAGCAAATGTCCCAGGACCTGGAGGACTAGGAAAATTGTCTGGAAATGCTCGAAGAAGGTGACAGCAACAGCCTGTATAACGACCTGCAAAAGTTTCGAACTTTGGTCGCCAGCAGCAAACCTCCAAGGACCTGGAGGACCACGAAAGTTATTTGGAAGTGCTCGAAGTAGATGATAGTAACGGCCTTTATACCAAACAGCAAGAATTTTTGATGGCCTGCAAAAGTTTCGAACTTTTGTCGCCAGCAGCAAACCTCCAAGGACCTGGAGGACCACGAAAGTTATTTGGAAGTGCTCGAAGTAGATGATAGTAACGGCCTTTATACCAAACAGCAAGAATTTTTGATGGCCTGCAAAAGTTTCGAACTTTTGTCGCCAGCAGCAAACCTCCAAGGACCTGGAGGACCACGAAAGTTGTCTGAAAATGCTCGAAGTAGGTGATAGCAACGCCTGTGTACCGACCTGCAAGAGTTTTTGCCGGCCTGCATAAGTTTCGTACTTTGGTCGCCAGTAGCAAACGTCCAAGGACCTGGAGGACCAGGGAAATTGTCTGGAAATGCTCGAAGAAGGTGACAGCAACAGCCTGTATGACGACCTGCAAAAGTTTCGAACTTTGGTCGCCAGCAGCAAACCTCCAAGGACCTGGAGGACCACGAAAGTTATTTGGAAGTGCTCAAAGTAGATGATAGTAACGGCCTTTATACCAAACAGCAAGAATTTTTGATGGCCTGCAAAAGTTTCGAACTTTTGTCGCCAGCAGCAAACCTCCAAGGACCTGGAGGACCACGAAAGTTGTCTGAAAATGCTCGAAGTGGGTGATAGCAACGCCTGTGTACCGACCTGCAAGAGTTTTTGCCGGCCTGCATAAGTTTCGTACTTTGGTCGCCAGTAGCAAACGTCCAAGGACCTGGAGGACCAGGGAAATTGTCTGGAAATGCTCGAAGAAGGTGACAGCAACAGCCTGTATGACGACCTGCAAAAATTTCGAACTTTGGTCGCCAGCAGCAAACCTCCAAGGACCTGGAGGACCACGAAAGTTATTTGGAAGTGCTCGAAGTAGATGATAGTAACGGCCTTTATACCAAACAGCAAGAATTTTTGATGGCCTGCAAAAGTTTCGAACTTTTGTCGCCAGCAGCAAACCTCCAAGGACCTGGAGGACCACGAAAGTTGTCTGAAAATGCTCGAAGTAGGTGATAGCAACGCCTGTGTACCGACCTGCAAGAGTTTTTGCCGGCCTGCATGGGTTTCGTACTTTGGTCGCCAGTAGCAAACGTCCAAGGACCTGGAGGACCAGGGAAATTGTCTGGAAATGCTCGAAGAAGGTGACAGCAACAGCAACAGCCTGTATAACGACCTGCAAAAGTTTCGAACTTTGGTCGCTAGCAGCAAACCTCCAAGGACCTGGAGGACCACGAAAGTTGTCTGGAAGTGCTCGAAGTAGGTGATAGTAACGGCCTGTTGTGCCGAGTTGCAAGAATTTTAGCCAGCCTGCAAAAGTTTCGTACTTTGATCGCCAGTAGTAAACGTCCAAGGACCTGGAGGACCACGAAAATTGTCTGGAAATGCTCGAAGAAGGTGACAGCAACAAACCTGCAAGAATTTTTGCCGACTTGGATTTTAGAATTCCCCTGAAAGGGTAATGAAGGAGAAAGCACTGAAAGAACAATGCGAACCTGCGGCGTTGCCGGATGCTCCTTAGAAAATAAATCTCTCAACGTGTACCGGTGTGTATGTGAGTGATTTATTTGTTGCATGTTGAGAGATTTATTTTTTTATGACTTGGTTAGAGTAAGTGTGAAAAGTTTTGGGTAACTTATAGAGTAAGTCCTAAAGTTTCTATAAATAACAAGGCAAATGTATAAATAAATCCAATAATTTCAATCAGAGTAGATCAGGATTATTATTTCACAGGGGTTTTTATATTGTCCGCAATGGCGCGCAGGCACAAGTAATGTTTGATGGAAACGTTTCAGTCGAGGTTTGATATGGCTGTTGCGCCAAGTCTTTTAAAACTACCTCTGTTTCTGTCAATAAGTGCAGAATAGTTTTAAATAAGGGCAAAACGAGGGGCAAAATATGTTTATAAATCTGTACATTTTATAAATAAGTTGTGATTTCCATCAAAACGTGCAAAAATTTAATCTCTCTGAGACATTTCATTATGTCCACGACGGCGTTCCATACATTAGCACGCACACATGAAGATCCTGCAGGCAGGCACTTGTTTGTTCACCCAGCACCCCACTTCTTTCGCCTGTGTAGTAATTATTACATTTCGGGGATCATTGGAACACTGGTGGTTTTATAATCAAGTCACGGCTCTATTTCCTAATATTGCAAAACTTCCCTTAATGCTACTGATTTGACGACAATATGAACCCCTCCAGACTGTCTCCTATATTGGGCAAGATATAAGTCTCGATATAAGTATTATCGGAACATTGGTGGTTTTATATTTAAAGTCACGGGCTTTTCCCTAAATACTACAAAACTTCTCACTATATCACTGCTCTCAACTACAACGTAAACCCTTTGAGACTGTCTCCTTTATTCACCAAGATAAATCTTTTTTTATTAAGACTTGATTCATTCCAATCCAGAACTGATCCTTCCACAGGAGGCGCACTCGAAGTTTTTTTGTTATTCACATAGAGGATTACAAACTAAGATTCATCATTTAGTCTCAAAATTTTGAGGATTTTTGGTGTAAATCTGAAATTAGATGAATTCACCATTAACAACTTGTATTATACTGGAAGTAAGAGCTTTAGCTCTCAAGCAATACTCCCCAAAGTCAAGGTGACTGTTCCCCTAATGCTATGAAGAACATAGAATATTTAGAGATCATGGCATATTTTTAAAAATGAGAACAGATCATTTTCAATGACATCAATACATTTTATTTCAAAAGAATATGCTGGGAAGCCATCATTACTGTAGCCAATAATAACACCTTTCTCTCAGTGTATAGCACCTGGAATTGCATTTCAGCATGATTTTCTATAGCATTTACAATAAGAATACTGGAACAATTCTGTACTTGTGACAGTATACTCCAGGGCTTAGTAGTAAATAATTATAAGCATTTTCCTCGTGAAGCTGGTTTTTGTTTTGAAATTTGGTCAAACAAACTTTTTGAACTTGACAGTTTTGGTAGGATTCGAGGAACAGTAAGACATAGGTAATATTATGAACTAATATTATTGTCGATAACACTCACTGACTGTTTCTTAATCTTATTGGAGCGTGCCTCAGCCAATTTTTAATTGAAGATACGATGTCTTGCTCTCGCTCAGTCACTTTTTTTGCATTAGGACTGATTGCTGCAGCTTCTGAATAAGCACAATCATGAACGAAAGCAATAATGAACGAGCTAAATGAATGAAAGAAACATACTTTGATACAATCTGATATAATCAAGGAATGAAACATCTTCTTCCCCTTCTTCCCTTCACAATTGTAGGCTACAGTGACAGAATCGATGAGCAATTTTCTTGAGATGTTTTTTACAACCGTATTGATTTCATGGCCACCGATTCGGGAAAGAAAAGATATCTGAAACACAAAAACACAAACTTTGATCGAAGATCGATTATGAGGGTAAAAGGAAAAAGTGCCGGAAACTCACCGGCAACCGTTTACCTTACAAGAATTCGCTATATCGAATGTTTTATCATTCACGTAACACCGCTATCATAATGAATGATTGATAAGTACCACGTAAATAAGTAGGAATTACCTTTTCTTGGTGCTTGGATATGGTTTGCACTATTCTCTGGTTTACTCTGCACTTGTCCAGAGAATCACTTGTGTGGTTCTGGACGCAAGTGAAGCTGGAACCGGTAGATATTTGCCATTAGGAATGTCTTGCGTTGAAATTGGAGTCGTAGCACCCAAATTTGAATTTCTGGACTTGATACTGTCCACGCCGCATTCCGGTGTGCTGTGGTCGAGGATGAATCTCATCTCTCCGTATTGCCACAACGTGGGCTTGCAAATCTGCAAAATAAACATAGTTTGCCAGTTTCGTACGTTGCAAAAATATAAAACATTATGGGTTTATGCCATACTACTTATATGCCGATCAGCTTTTAAATTCAGCACTAGAACGGTAATTTTCTCACGCCAAGTTGGCCATTCTGCGATAATTGGGGATGCTCAAATTTGTAATGTTGGATCACTTTTTCCCTAGATGACCTTGAATTTGTATTGTCAATCGAGTAAAGCGCTGTTGCAAGATTGTATGAACATTCAAGGCGTCTTGATTTTGGTAGATTTTCGCCAGTTCAAATAGGCGACTGGTGGAATGTTTTTTCAAATAAAATAATAAATTACGTTGAGGAAACTGTTCTAGTTTTCAGTCAAAAATAAAGGTCAATAGCTGATATCTAAAATTAATCTGTGTCCTTCAAATTTAACACTAAGCAATAGATTTTACAAGCTCTCGAAGGTAATAATCGAAAATTTCACAATTTTTCTGAATTTATTGCTATGCCTGTATTAAGGATACAATATTAGTGACAACGTAAATCAACTTATATAGTGCAATGTGCAATAGTACCTAGTATCACTATATGTAGGTAGGTACTTAAGATACATTGATACTATAACTAAATATATACAACAATTCTTGAAAACCTGTGAGATGAATTAACTTCAGCTACAGCATTCGCTCGAAGATCTATAGGCAAACCACAGAGAAACTGCTCGACGTAGCTTTAATGCAAAAAAAAAAGGAAAAGATGTCAGTGAGGCTGATATCAGTGGCCATCTTAGGAAACAGAGGGTAAAGTAGATGCAGCAAGTGGGCGAGTGCGAAGTTGCCGATGGAGATGTTGAGGAACTACAGGTCTAGCTCAGATGCAGTTTTTGATAGCCATTGTCCGCAGACACCTACTCCGCGACGATGTGGTTCATGGTCTGGTTCTCAGTTCCACATGGCTGCGATGTTCAAAATTGGCAGCCAGAAAGTCTGGTAGATTTGACAACTCCAGCAATGATTCTCAATGCTTGGTTAAGAATGACGTCAATGATGTTGTGTGTGTGTGCTATTCATTCAAACAGGAGCGCAGTATTCCGCTGTCGACTAGACCAAGACAAAGGTGGATATCCGAAGAGTAGTGGCGTCGACACTCCATGTAGTTCTCGCAAGTCTCTGAACCAGGTTCATTCGTGTCTTCGTCTTGGCACTGAGTTTCTCCAAGTTGAGTTTGAAGGACAATGTTTGGTCGAAGGTCACACCGAGGTACTTGGGAGTGGGAATGTGCTGCAGATGAAGTCCAGCCATCAAAGCTGACATTGAGGTGACGATCTGCTCCTCTGTTGTTCAGATGAATGGTTCTAGTCTCTATCTCCCGAGAGTTTGGATTCAATCCTCATTTCTGAAAGATGACAAAATTCTGTTGGAAAATCGTAATACATATTTATTTTGTGCAGAAATATCAGTGAAAAATCACAGAATTGGCGGGTTTTTATTTTGCACATCTGTGTTATTTGTCCAAAAAGTTCGTTTTCAGTTTTGACAAAAAAATACAAGGTAAAACTTTGGATCAAGTTTTCATTTTTGGCTGGTCATAATCTACTCACTGTTCGACTGAATTGGTTCAAATTCATTTCATGGCTTGTCTCTGTTGACAGAAGGGCTGGCCTAAAAAGCTAAAATTACAGAAGCCAACTTTTTTCAAGAAAGAATCGAGCCACATCGCGGGTCAACCATTAAATTTGCCTCAATATAGCTCGAACCCGATAACAGTATTCCCAAAAATGTAAATTTGACCAAATAACACAGGGATACATTTTTCCGAATCTGCGGCCCAGGACTTGGATTTACCCAGTAATTCTTGACAAGTTTTAACAGGGGAATATTGCTGGTGAATCTAAACAAAATTGAAGTCCTCTATCTGCCATTGGTCTATGTAACGTAAATGAATAACCTTATAGCGTGGAGACCTCAGGTGATAATAAGCACCGCAAAGCAAGAGCGCCTTTCTCTGGTGGCGATTCAGGCGTGGCCCCAAACTGTTCCCGTGGCTATCCATTTAATTTGAAGAAATCGTATCCGGTGGAAATCCCGTGGTAATCCCGTGGCAATCCATCACAATCCGTTGAACGTTCTGATGTCCCAGTAATTCACCCGAGGATTCACCCCTTGGTCATTTGCATCTGAAGTCAACTTTGAATGAAAGAAAAAATTTACATGCACCTAAGTACTCAGACAAAGAGTGTTACTCGTACTTACCTTATAAATGTACAGGCAGAACCATGAATATAGCAATGGCAGAACCGGGGGCAGAACACTTTAATGAAATTTTTCCAGGAATGTAAACAACTATGACACTCACCTGACATCATGACAAACAACGGCCAAGGCAACAGGGCAGCGGATGTGATGCAAGGAGACGCCAAAACTGGCATTTCTTGTCAAAATTTTCTAACCTCTTTGAGCTCAGCCCGTTTTCGCGCAACTTGGTCTATGAGCGTCCGTTACACTGTAGGCAACATGGCCAACCGCGTTTTAAATTGTGCTGAATTTAAAACGTGATCGGCATATACCTCACTTGTTCCTTGGCCATTTTTCGCAACAACGAGAACTAGCAAAAAAAATACTCCACCTGCACTGTGCTCGTAGACAACTGTACATACTCAACTCACTGTGGTAAAATCGCAAAATGAAACTAACACGTGCAAACACCAACAGCAACGCACATAACCTATTGATTGCATGACGGGATTGACGGGGCGGAATCCAGGGTAGCACCCTGTCAACTGATGCGCGTCAAACACTAATATCCCTGAACAAATTTAAACAAGCCGATAAAGTAGGTCAGCACTGTTAACGGCAATCATATATGAGAGCTCATAAGGAATAGGCGCTGTTCTATTCCTTGTGACCGCCTACGAAACCTTACGATTTTCCGTGTGATTTTTCTTATGACTATTTTCATGATATGATAAATCACATAGTGTAAACGTCTAATGACAAAGTCATATGATGAAATCATATATGTAGTGTAAAAGCTCCTAATTGTTCACGATGGACTCATTGCGGATGTTGCTCCAACCGTCACACATAATTCCAACGCTGCTAGCTCTTTGTAAACATTCGTCGCGCTCAGTTTTCACTTTATATTCTACAAAGATGTACCTATATGCCGATCACGTTTTAAATTCAGCAGAATTTAAAACGCGGTTGGCCATGTTGCCTAGAGTGTAACGGACGCTCATAGACCAAGTTGCGCGAAAACGGGCTGAGCTCAAAGAGGTTAGAAAATTTTGACAAGAAATGCCAGTTTTGGCGTCTCCTTGCATCATATCCGCTGCCCTGTTGCCTTGGCCGTTGTTTGTCATGATGTCAGGTGAGTGTCATAGTTGTTTACATTCCTGGAAAAATTTCATTAAAGTGTTCTGCCCCCGGTTCTGCCATTGCTATATTCATGGTTCTGCCTGTACATTTATAAGGTAAGTACGAGTAACACTCTTTGTCTGAGTACTTAGGTGCATGTAAATTTTTTCTTTCATTCAAAGTTGACTTCAGATGCAAATGACCAAGGGGTGAATCCTGGGGTGAATTACTGGGACATCAGAACGTTCAACGGATTGTGATGGATTGCCACGGGATTACCACGGGATTTCCACCGGATACGATTTCTTCAAATTAAATGGATAGCCACGGGAACAGTTTGGGGCCACGCCTGAATCGCCACCAGAGAAAGGCGCTCTTGCTTTGCGGTGCTTATTATCACCTGAGGTCTCCACGCTATAAGGTTATTCATTAACGTTACATAGACCAATGGCAGATAGGGGACTTCAATTTTGTTTAGATTCACCAGCAATATTCCCCTGTTAAAACTTGTCAAGAATTACTGGGTAAATCCAAGTCCTGGGCCGCAGATTCGGAAAAATGTATCCCTGTGTTATTTGGTCCAATTTACATTTTTGGGAATACTGTTATCGGGTTCGAGCTATATTGAGGCAAATTTAATGGTTGACCCGCGATGTGGCTCGATTCTTTCTTGAAAAAAGTTGGCTTCTGTAATTTTAGCTTTTTAGGCCAGCCCTTCTGTCAACAGAGACAAGCCATGAAATGAATTTGAACCAATTCAGTCGAACAGTGAGTAGATTATGACCAGCCAAAAATGAAAACTTGATCCAAAGTTTTACCTTGTATTTTTTTGTCAAAACTGAAAACGAACTTTTTGGACAAATAACACAGATGTGCAAAATAAAAACCCGCCAATTCTGTGATTTTTCACTGATATTTCTGCACAAAATAAATATGTATTACGATTTTCCAACAGAATTTTGTCATCTTTCAGAAATGAGGATTGAATCCAAACTCTCGGGAGATAGAGACTAGAACCATTCATCTGAACAACAGAGGAGCAGATCGTCACCTCAATGTCAGCTTTGATGGCTGGACTTCATCTGCAGCACATTCCCACTCCCAAGTACCTCGGTGTGACCTTCGACCAAACATTGTCCTTCAAACTCAACTTGGAGAAACTCAGTGCCAAGACGAAGACACGAATGAACCTGGTTCAGAGACTTGCGAGAACTACATGGAGTGTCGACGCCACTACTCTTCGGATATCCACCTTTGTCTTGGTCTAGTCGACAGCGGAATACTGCGCTCCTGTTTGGATGAATAGCACACACACACAACATCATTGACGTCATTCTTAACCAAGCATTGAGAATCATTGCTGGAGTTGTCAAATCTACCAGACTTTCTGGCTGCCAATTTTGAACATCGCAGCCATGTGGAACTGAGAACCAGACCATGAACCACATCGTCGCGGAGTAGGTGTCTGCGGACAATGGCTATCAAAAACTGCATCTGAGCTAGACCTGTAGTTCCTCAACATCTCCATCGGCAACTTCGCACTCGCCCACTTGCTGCATCTACTCTACCCTCTTTCCTAAGATGGCCACTGATATCAGCCTCACTGACATCTTTTCCTTTTTTTTTGCATTAAAGCTACGTCGAGCAGTTTCTCTGTGGTTTGCCTATAGATCTTCGAGCGAATGCTGTAGCTGAAGTTAAATCATCTCACAGGTTTTCAAGAATTGTTGTATATATTTAGTTATAGTATCAATGTATCTTAAGTACCTACCTACATATAGTGATATTAGGTATTATTGCACTATATAAGTTGATTTACGTTGTCACTAATATTGTATCCTTAATACAGGCATAGCAATAAATTCAGAAAAATTGTGAAATTTTCGATTATTACCTTCGAGAGCTTGTAAAATCTATTGCCTAGTGTTAAATTTGAAGGGCACAGATTAATTTTAGATATCAGCTATTGACCTTTATTTTTGACTGAAAACTAGAACAGTTTCCTCAACGTAATTTATTATTTTGTTTGAAAAAACATTCTACCAGTCGCCTATTTGAACTGGCGAAAATCTACCAAAATCAAGACGCCTTGAATGTTCATACAATCTTGCAACAGCGCTGTACTCGATTGACAATACAAATTCAAGGTCATCTAGGGAAAAAGTGATCCAACATTACAAATTTGAGCATCCCCAATTATCGCAGAATGGCCAACTTGGCGTGAGAAAATTGCCGTTCTAGTGCTGAATTTAAAAGCTGATCGGCATATAGTACCACAGTCCCACGAATTCTCAGCCCTCACACGATCTTGATAATTTTCATCGCTTTTATCCCATAAATGGGGAAATCGGCGTATCAACTCTCGTCGTGCTTATTTGCAAGTGAATATAAAATAACAGAACGTTTTGCTAAATGAAAACCATAACCTCTTAAAAAAAAGTCTATGCTCTTGAATACAAATGTCAATATTGGCAGTGCCAGTAATAGCGCAACCTGTAAGCCGATATCTTGCGGTTATGTTCGGCCATCTTATGGTGGCCTTACATTGAGCATCAAATGCTGCAGCTTTTTTTGCTGCGTAGCTCTCATTGGTCAAATGTTGGTCACTGACAGCAATAACAGGCGTCAGTTCCGATCAGAATTCTGCTGCAAAGAAAGCTGCAGCATTTGATGCTCAATGTAAGGCCAGCATTACGACTAAAATTAAAATTAAAACCCTGTATGAACGCGCGCATATGACGCCGTGCGCCCACATACTTAAATAGCTATACCGCTCATGAACCTATTGCGCATTCTGCTGCGCCGCGTAATAAAAGGAGTTAGAGAATGACGCCATCTTGATGGTTAATTTCCAGTGTATCTCAAAATACCGAGCTATATAGCTACCACAAAATATCCTAAGGCCCGTGAAACTGATCAAACCTTCTGCAATTTTACAATAGCGATCCAGTTTTCTCAAGTACCATCACGTAAGTGTATTTAGTTTTCTTGAAATTACGAAATACTCACATCGAGTTGGATGGTTGGGAGTCACTGTACTCTGAGTAAACGAAACGTCAAGTGAGAGCTTTTTGACAGTGTAAATAAACATCACGTAGTTAACCGAACTTTTGGATGCTGGAATGATCGCACACCTTTTCTTCACCTGTTGATTCTCACTTGATGTTATTAGTGTTGATTCCACGTACTTTGAGGGAGAAATAAAATAATGTCGTGCTTAGTCAAGTGACCAACTAGCGAAGTGGTGCCAGTCCACACCACCCAAAGTCCCTAAATAACCATCAAGATGGCGGCGCCCATAATTACAGGTGTCGGACGTCTCTCTTGCGCGGTATAGCTATTTAAGTATGTGCGTGCGCCGTGCTTTCTACTTTCAAATTTACGACAACGACTACGACCAGGGGGTGGTCACTGGTATTGCGGCAGAGTTTTTCTGTTTAGCTTATGCGTGATAAGTATAGATGGCGCTCATGCTGGAAAATTTGAACTCCCGCCGCTCTCCCACTGCTCGCCGCTCTGTTTACGCTCGTTGGCCGAGTCTCGGTCTCGTTTATTTCAAATTTTTCGTTCCTTTGTTTCGCTACATGCGTGCACTTTTGGTTTGTTTTTTTCGTGTGTTATGTGCCTAAAGTATCTATCGCGAAGAAGTGAAAATAGAAGAAAGATCACGGTCCTGTTTTGTGCTAGGATGCAAGGAATAAACTTCGCCAAGGTAAGAAGTAGGAATTTCTAAACACAGCCAGAATTTGTATGAATAAAACTGTTTGTTCTCTAGATTTTCCATCCTGACGGATGAAAACATTCGTCGGGTTTGGATCTAGCGCATCAAAAATGAAAAATTAGTGAGCTGTGAAGATGTGAACTCCCTCCGAAGCCTCCGAAGAGTCCGAAGTTACCCTGTTTGTAAAGCCCATTTCCACGAGATGTGCCTGGACCACAGCGTATCGGGACGATGCAGGACGGCTGAAAAAGTTTTTTGTTGCCAACAATCAATTTACCTGGTAAGTTCAAATTCTGCTTACTTGATCATCGAAATTAACAGTTACGGCCCCATAGAAACGTGTGTGGCCCAAGGAGAGCCACGCTTATTCAAAATGTGTTCGGAATTACGTGAGAATTGAATTAACATGGCCACTTGATTGCCATCGGTGTAAAGTTTCATAAGGCCGCAACTGTAGGTACTTGAATGTAACGTATGCAAAAGAGAACCTAAATTGGAGAAGCAGGATGATAGTTTTTTTTTCAGTCTACTCCAATTGGGACAATTTTTTTTGTTTACACTGCATTTTTCAATTCATGAATCAGCATGAAGCAAATTGAGATTTTTGAACTTATTTTCAGATCACAATATATCTACTGGAGAAACTTGCTTCTGTTGTCCAGACGAGACGTCCAGTATGAGATACCCTTACGAAACATCTGAGAAATTGAGAGGTATGTAGCAATAACATGGCTGTTGTTAGTAGTAGCACTGTAATGTTTTTTTCAATAGAGATTTTGAAAACGCTGCCCAATGCTGTTGCCACAGCAGGAGCTGGTCCATCGAGAGGTGAAGACGACGACAGTCCAGTTCCACAAGTAGGGAAGCCCGAGAGGGTCTATAGGAGATTAAAAAGAACAGTTTTCACTTCTCTACCGCACTCTGACGAGCCTGGTAACTATTTTTGATCCTTTTTTTTTATTTTATAATTATATATTGTCTTATTCCCAGGTCCTTCAACTGCTGCTGTATCAGGTATACCCACAGCCCACAGCAAATGAAAAACTTTATGGTGACATTTCTTCTTTGGGCGTAAGTGTGCTGTCAAAAACACAATCACCACCTGAACCTCGACCTGAACAAAACAACCGACCGAACAAAGATGAAGAGAGCTGCCTCACCAATCTATACGCCAAAAACAGGTGAACAGGTGGTACGGGCCTTCCCGGCCCGTACTCCTAAAAGGTTAAAAAGAGGTTGAATCGATTTTGTTCAGACCAATAATAGTAGTTAATTGACCATGGAAAATGCATAAAATCTGAAGAACACTCATTATTTGATTTGCAGCTGAAATTTACATTAGTCAATTTCGAATTAGCTATTCATTTTGTGACTTGTAAGCTACAATTGTGATTTCAAACTCGTATCTTACATTAGCATGTTATCCAATTGATTGTGTGATTGTGAACTAGCTTATGAGTCACAGAATTATTACACTCGCCTTACTCGGTGTACAAAACAGTCATATTTTTTTGACATTGTATTCACCTATTGGATAGTACTCCAGTGTGTATCAACAATTATTTCAATCGCTTTCGATATCCTATGAAAACATTACTCCCAACTTGAAATCAATCAAGTGAAGATTTTGTAAACCACGTTGGTTCAAAATGACTAGAAGTATAAACTCGCCACACCTGTATAAATGTATATCGTCTCACAGTCTTTTCCAGTGTTCGTATCGATGTCAATTGAATTTTTTTATTAATTCGTATTGTCTATATTATGTATTATAATTTTGTAAAAATACATTTGTTCTTGTATTATTTTTATGTTTCTATCCATTAATCAGTCAAAATCTATAATGATTCGCATTTTAAAATCTATAATAATTCGCATGTTCAACGATGTGTTTTTTCATTAGATTTTTATCTCACGTGAAACTTTTTGGTTAAAATTTCAGCCCAAGCGAGGTTTTAATCAGCAGAGTTTTCACGTAGTATAAAAATTTCATGAAAAATGCACACCGTGAACGGGCCCCAGAAAAACCGCGAAATTTAAATTCCCCGGGTAAAAGCAGTGGAGCGATTACAGGGGTCTGCACTGCTATCAATCAAACTTGTGTGTGATGATCATAGATGGCGCTACAAAATTAGGTCCTGTAGTGCCACTTGATCAAAGAAGGCCGTGAAAGAATCCTATATGAGGATTCTTTCCATAGACAAGCCTAAATAGATAGGCCACTCTCCATACAGCAGGCGTGTATGAATTAGAGCGCCATCTACCGAAATGGGACAGTATCATTCGCATTGTATTGTGATATCTTGGAAGAAATCTGTAAAAAATTGTGGCGGGGAAATATGAAATCCCTGTATTTTTGTTCTTTTTACTTTTTCAAGCCCAAGTGCAAAAATCATGCATGAAAGATATTTCACAGTATTTTTCTCGAATAATATTGTAAAATCATTTGAGAAAATTTACTGTTGTCTACCCTTCACACATAATTTTTACAAGTAAGCTTTTCACAAGAACTTTTTAGTTTGTAATTTACTTAGAAAATATCATTTGATCAAAAACTTTCTTGTTCAAGTCAGGCTGTGGCCTGGCCAAAATCAGCCTCGTTTGCCTGTCAATGACCAAGACCACAGCCTGCCTTGAGTAGGAAAGTTTTTGATCATACGGTACTCATATGGTTACTGATGGACTCGAAGGTATGGCAAACAGAAAATTATACAGAAATAAACAAATTTCGAGACGTCACTTCTGAAAAAATCTTTATTATTTATCTTCTCTTCCAATTCGTTTTAGAAAATCTCAGACAGTTAGCTTGTTGTTAGCCGCAATGTTCACTGTTTTGTTCTGTTCGACAACCTCGGGGAAATTAGGTATAAGCACACGAGCACCTCATCAAGATGGTGTTTCCACGCGAAATTCTGTTGTAGTCATCTGAAGGAGAGAAGTACCTAGATCAATCCAACAAAATACGATGTAGACGCATGTAAATCAACTTACCGTGTTTGAGGTTAAATTAAAAGGAATGCTTCAAAAAGAAATCAAACTTAATCCAAGCAATTCCTGACAAGGACTGGAGTCCGAAACAATCACTGGAAACTTGGATGTTGAAATTTTCCGACGAAAACCACAGAACAGACGCCAAACAGAAATAAGTAAAAAAATTTCAACGGTTTCTCTCCTGTCAGTTGAAGGTGTCAGGTGTTGTACTGTCAATTGTGTCAGTTTTGATGTCTGGTGTATGTCAAATTGGGTGCTGCTGTCGCCATCTATACCTGTGGGACAGAACCGCAATATAACTGTAAACAATCATATCCCAGTTTCCTACCCCTGATTCTTTCCACGGCCTACTTTGATGGAGTGGCCCTAAGGTCCTGTAACGAGTGTGAGAGAGTGGGCGTTCTCTACCTTACTGCCCTCTGACTACGACTAAAACTAAAACCAAGCTGACTGAACGCACCTTTATCTGACAGTTTGTAAATCTCTACGATTTCGGCTGCTTCTCAACGTTCATAAGTGTTTTTGACCAGGAATATTCATATTTTGGTAAGTATCATAATTATTTAGTATGGAATGCTCAAGGATGCACTGAATGCTACTGAAATATCGCACCAACATGTGTTTCCGCTGCACATAACCTAACTTTCACATGTGTTTTCAGACTGTGTTTCATTCAAAGATAGCACGTGAACAAACATCAAACATCCCTGTCGTTGTCCTGTGTGTTGTTACACTGTTACCTGTGCTGTTGTTGTGCCATGGCTTCAAGACCTTTTTGCCTTGTCTGTGGAGCTTCTGACTCGGAGGTGGAAAGAATGCATTATTTTCCAGCAAAACTTGAGAGGTAAGTACAAAACTAACAACATACTAACGATGATTAAAATAAAACCAAGAGTATCTACATGTTGCACTACTCATTTTCAGATCGAAGATTTGGCAAGAAAACATGGGGATGGTGTACATTGGAGACTCCCTCAGGAACCACCGGATATGCTCTCGTCATTTCGAAAACCACTGTTACTTGGACACTAGACTTCGGCGTGATGCCATACCCACACTTTATTCTAGCTCCAGTTCATTGGCCACTGCCTCAGCTACACCCAGTGCTGCTTTAACCTCAGCAAGTGATGTCCCAATGTTAATCGACGCCCCGGTCCCAGCCTCGAAATGTGATGAGTTCGTTCAAGCCAGTGTTGCCTCCACCTCAACCACTGATGTCACAAAATCGACCGAGCATGCTTCTTCCAAAACTACTTTCAGTTCTACTTATGCTGGTGATGGGACTGCTGCTTCTGTTGGTGGCAAAGAATCTTTTGGTAAATAATTTTTTTATACAGGGTGAGTCATTGATATGGGCGAGCTCAATTACATCTACGCCATTAATGATATGGAAATGAACCAAACGGCACTGCAAAAGGGGGGTCAAAGTGCAGTTTGTAAAATTATTTTGCTCCATACAGGGTGCCCCATTTTTGCAGAGCAGTTTTTGAACGAGCTTTTTTAAATGGCACCCGCTGTATATTTTTGCATATTTGTATTTGCCCCTTCTCAGGCATTACAAATTTGTTTAGTTTTTGCAATTCGCTTCAACTGTTCAGAAGTTATTAATTTTTTTCTAAAAAATAATGCGTTTGTAGGCACTTACTAAATAAATCGCAAGGCTCTTGGTTTTTAGGTTATCAAGTTGGGACTTTGCTCATGTTTAAGCAATAACATAGGGTATCTTTTGGTGGTAATATCGCCTATTTCCGTTTCGGTTTCACTTTGCTGTGACACATTGATTTTGGTAAACTTTGAAGGGTCATAACTTCATTTTTTCAAATAGCACACCCTGTTTTTTATTTCTTATTCGTATCAAGCGCCTCATTTCACATCTTTTCTACCTTCTATGTTTTTTTCTGAAAAGTTGATAGTTTGGAAAATAATCCGGTTTTTATAAAAACTGGACACAAATTTCATCGATTAAACTCGGCGTGCAATGAAAATCAACTATTTCTGACAACCAATGTCAAAGTGACTCCTATTGTACGTCACTTTCAAATTTTGTCAAGAATTTTTGCCATTTTGAACAGTTTTTACGATTGTAAATGTAGTAGTAAATGTTATCACTATTGATTTGTTGCACTACCTCAATAAATGATATTGTTCAGCTCCTTGTTCCGACATTTTGAGTTTTTTGATTTTTACATAATATTTTTTGTCAAAATTTGAAAGTGACGCACAGTAGAAGTCATATTGGTTGTCAGAATCAGTTGATGCAGTTTGGATTTAGAATTAATTTGATTCTTGAGTTGATTACTTGATCCGGTGCCATGGCCTGCGGGGTCCCCTGACTTGACTAACCTGATTTTTTCTTCAGGGCTTAGTTTACGATCGGGTGTATGAAGCCTAAGTCAGTACCAGGGAAAATATTAAAGACATGATTTGAGAGGCTTTCCGTAGCATTCTTTATTTTCACTTGATAGTTTTTTGTCAAAATTTAAAAATGACGTACAATAGAAGTCACTTTGACATTTGTTGGACGCAAACTGTCCGGTAAAATGCGAGTAAACGCACTGAATTGTAGTTGAAGAATTGGATCAGTGTATAATTATTGTGAAAACAAAACCCACGTGATTTTAGGTTAGAACCGCCGAAATCGGACGCCATGCACCACCAGTGTAAGGAGTGTTCGCATCGAACAGTGTGGTTGTTCCAGCTCGACCGCCACATTCAGATGAACCACCTCAACGTTCACGCAGCTGAACCCTTCCATGCTGGAAGAGAACCTGTACCGTACCGTACTTGTGAAACAATTGTTGCCTTGGGCTCGACGTGTATGCGAACTGCAAAGAAGATGAACTTGGCAAGCATCGAAGAGATCATCGGTGAGTTGCATGAAAATTTAGAAATGTTTCCGTGTGGTCGTGGCAATTGCTATTTCTAAGTAATTTCGTATTTGCCATTTGTTAAGCATCAATCCACGTGTAAAATATCAAAGCCCGATAGGAATGGCTTGAAACCGCAAGATTTTGACTGGTTACGCTTTCAATGTGATCAATGTTCGTATAGCAAACTATCGAATCTGACTTGAAAAAGCTGTTCTAGTACTGCTCAGTTTCAAGATATTCTTGCATCGTACTGAAGAAAGCAGCAATTTTGAGCTGAACACGGCAATCTAGCCATAATACGAGCCATAATCTTCAATGCAGCCGAATAAAGTGCAATTTATATATAGACCGGAGAAGTGATGACGTCACAACATGGCAACATGGCCGGCGGTTGACATTTTCTGGAGGCCAACGTCACATGAACATGACGTTTCTATATGTTTGGTTGTGTTTGGCATGACATTTTGTGGAGGTTCACAACAAAAGTCACAAAAGTCAGTGCAAAATGGCAGTGAGCATTGCTGAAATTGCCAGCCTAAGAGACAGTCAGCGTCATACAGGCGGACTTGGTTGCAAAAAGGCCAGACATAGCCCAACAGAGAGCTGCGCAAAGCTGCACTCAGAATCATCAGTGCCTACAGAACGGTTCCGCATGATGCAGCACGAGTGCTCTCGGGTATCCCACCCTTCGCCCTGATGCTTGCGATCAGAGGAAACAAGCCTAGGAGTGCCCACCAGCAAACCAGAAAGCAGAAACAAGGCCAGAGAGCAGTTCGTCGAGCAGTGGCAACGGCAGTGGAACACCTTGGTTCAAAGTTGGATGAAAGAAATACTGGGGAGCCTCAAAAGCCTCAGCGTCAGGACAACGCGGAACACGCTCGTTTTCATTGTAACGGTCCATCAAGTCAGCGAGAAGACCTCGAAGAAAAACTGGGCAGGAGAATCGCCGTCGACAATCTCGTTCATGAGATGCTCAGAGGCAAAGAGCAATGGATCGCAGTCTATAGTTAGCAGTTTTTAGTTTATAGCAATATAGTTTCATTTCCTCCACCTGTTATAGCCCAAAATATGAATCTTTTTTGTTATATCCATTTCCGTTATTTACCTTCGCAAAAATTTGACAAACACAAACAGAGAAACGTCAAGTGCATGCCACGTGCCGTGCATCCCACGGTCATGTCACGTTTGACGTTGGCCTCCAGAAAATGTCAACCGCCGGCCATGTTGCCATGTTGTGACGTCACACTTCTTCGGTCTATAGTCCGGATGCTAGTTGAAAGTACCTTGCATTTTTTGATGAGAAGATGCCACTCGGTGGAAATGTTCTTTGCATCGTACTCTTCCGATCCAGAAAGGTAGCCATCAGCGCCATCCATGCCGGCGGCGTATACAGGGTGATACAGAAAAAAAAAGTTGAAAAATTATATTTAATTGACCGAAACATGTGGAGACGTGTAACTCACCACATACATCAACTATTTTATGTCCATGAAGTTACAGCAAACTGTTCTTGATTACCTTAAACCGTCTTTGAAATGTAGGGGGAAACCAGAAAGAAAAACAAGAACACTCTTTTTCCCATAATCAAGTAATTCTTCGAGATATTGACACAATACTTGGTAATTCTACAAAAAGTAATGTAAGAAATCATATGAGCTGGGTAGCCAGTTTCTAGGCCAACTATTTCCAGAAATACAATTGTCAACTTTTTTTTCCTCTTGAGCACCATCTTGAATCTGCCCTGTGGGGCATCGTTGAAAAAGTGATTGGTTATCACAATAATGGTAACATGAAATTATTGCATCGCAAAAACAACCTCCTCATCATAATTTAGTGACCTCTTCGGCGGGAAAGAATTGTCATTCACGTATTTTTTGGCTCTTCGAAGCTTTAGTGCCCATGATGGCATTTGCATTATCTGGAATGGTGGAATATGTTACGCATTATGAACCTTGATGTACTTTGAGGTAGCCTACCAAGTTTCACCATCATCAATTGAGAGGTTTGTTCTTAAAAGCTGTTTGAACAAAATTTGTGTCATTGTTTTATGAAAAATACAAAATATTGGGTCTCTCACTCTTACTTGATCCCTCACTGAGGATAGCCTGAAACCGAAAGTCTCCGAATTTTTTATGATAATGGTTCAATGGGAAGTGCTCTTCAATGTTTAGTTGTCAAAAATCGCATTGTTGCGTTCAGATTCCAGGCAGAGAGCGACAAAGAAGTTCATGCAGTGAAAAAAGACATAAATTACAGTCGAGAAAAAACTAGTCCAGAGCTAGACTAAAAGCCCTCTGGAGACCTTGCTTTTTATAACATTATTGTGCAATTTGGTACACTGTTAGAACCTCAAGTTAGTAATGTTTCAAGCCTTTCACCCACGCTTGAGAGTCTTACAGAACCTGTGTATTGCGGGAAGCCTATCTAAAAGGGACAATTCCTGAATTTCTCCGTTGCATTGAAACTTGTGTCTTTTTTTATTGCATCAACTTCTTCGTCGCTCTCTGTCTGGAATCTGAACGTAACTATGCAGATTTTGACAACTACACATTGAAGAGCAGTTCTTAGTTAACCATCAACATGAAAATTTTGGAGACTTTCGGTTTCAGGCTTTTCTCAACGAGGGATCAAATGAGGGTGAAAGATCCAATATTTTGCATTTTCCATGAAAAAATCGAACAAATTTTGTTCAAACAGCTTTTAAGAACAAACCTTTCAATTGTTGATTGCAAAACTTGGTGAGCTACCTCAAAGTACATCAAGGTTCATAATGCGTGACATATTTTACCATTCCAGATGTTGCAAATGTCATCATGGGCACTAAAGCTTTGAAGAGCCAAAAAATACGTGAATGGCAATTCTTTCCCGCCGAAGAGTTCACTAAATTATGATGAGGAGGTTGTTTTTATGATGCACTGAATTAATATTACCATTATCATGATAACCAATCACTCTTTCAACGATGCTTCACAGGGTAGATTCATGATGGTGCTCAAGAGAAAAAAAAAGTTGACGATCGTATTTCTGGAAATAGTTGGCTTAGGAATTGACTACCCAGCTCATATCATTTCTAACATTACTTTTTGTAGAAATACCAAGTATTGTGTCAATATCTCTAAGAATCATCCCTTTATGGAAAAAACAGTGTTTTTGTTTTTCTTTCTGTTTTTCCCCTACAGTTCAAAGACGGTTCAAGGTAATTAGGAACAGTTGGCTGTGACTTCATTAGCATAAAACAGTTGATGTATGTGGTGATTGACACGTCTCCACATGCTTCGGTTAATTAAATATAATTTTCCAACTTTTTTTTTCTGTTTCACCCTGTATACGCTGCCGGCATGGATGGCGCTGATGGCTACCTTTTTAGATCGAAAGAGTATGATGCAAAGAACATTTCCACCAAGTAGCATCTTCTCATCGGAAAATGCAAGGTTCACTCCATTTTATGCAACTAGCATCCGGACTAATAACTCGATTTTAATTTTAGTCGCAATTTTAATCGCAATTTTAACGAAGTTCAAAGATACGATTTCCTCTATACCTTTTATAACCCGATTTTAATCGCAAGCCGCAATCGCAACGATTTTAAGGATTTTAAGAATTTGGCCAATATCCAACTCTTACGATCCGATCCTTGATCCTTACGATCGACCAATGAAAATCAAGATTAGCGAAAATGAACACAGTAGTCTTCTTGAGTAGCAAGGTTATGTTAGGGGATTTTCTAGGGACTTTCAGCAACAAGCTGACAGGTGAGCAGTGGTGCAACTAGGGGGAGGTCGTCCGGGTACCCGCACCCACCTGTACAAATATTTTATTTGACCGCAACGGCGCCTTTTCAACCTGAACAATTCACACGAACATACAGGGTGTTCACGCGAGACTAGGGTTACCATCCTCAAACCACACGAAAAGAGTACAGTGTGAGCAAAGCGACCGAAATTGCTCCGCGGGCGAAAATTTTTCGGGAAAAGGGGCGTGATCAGTCAGTTTTGAATACCACGAAGACTTGAGGCGGATTCCCATATAAAGATATTCGCAAAAACATTCGATGACACTCGTCAAATTTGAATTTTCCAAGGATTTGCTGACCCTTCAAATTTGACAATTATTGATAATCAAAATTTTGCGATATTCACACATGAAAACCCTCTGCTTCGCGTGTATTGCATATTGTATAATATGATGTCGTCCTAATGTGAAACACAACGGAAAAGTTGAATATAACAAAAATATAGTTGATAGAAATTCCTCATATTCTTGGATCTTGGCCGCATGCATGATTGCATGCGAACGTGATAGTAGGTACAGGGAGCTTTGGTTAGTGGTTACATTACTGACACAGATATCGATATCACCAATATCGCACTGCACAGTAGTCACAGCAGTGGACTGATATTATTGGTATTGATATCTGTGGTCTTGATTGTGTCTTGAATCTACAGTAGTACGCATGCGCCCAAGAACATACCTAATTTGTGGAGTCGTAGATTTTAATATTATATAGTCTACAGCAATAGAAAAAATAGAAAGAGAAAAATTCGTCCGAATAAATTAAAAAGAGTACATTTGGCTTCGGAACGTGAAAAGTGAGAGTACGCTACTTTTTCACCTTAAAAAGAGTACCTGTACCCTTTAAAGAGTACGGTTGGTAACCCTACGCGAGACGGATATCCCCCCATTAAAAGCTTCCCCTTCACGACAATTATTGAAAAAAGAAAAAACTTTCCTGGAACAATATTCCTTGTAGTTTCTGAATATGTCAAGTAGAATTTTCTATTTCGTGCTATATACAGGGTGTCGCATTTTTTTTGCATTTTTACGAAACACTCTGTATTTCATCACCAAAATCGATGCAAATTGTTATCCCAATTTCAAATATGCAATAAAGTTCTGGATTAAAAAAAAAATCACAATGTCATTTTCAAAAACATCTATTTTTTGAGAATGATGGACTCATTTTAAAATCCAAATACGTCCAGGATATTTTGTTTACTTTTAAATGACATTAAATGACTGACAAATATTCGGGACATTTTAGTATACCGTTCGTTTTTTTTTTCTAGGCCCCAGCGCGTAGCGCCTTTATCATAGGTTCCACACCCAACATATGATATATTTTTGAAATCAGAAGAACAAAATCTTTCGATTGATGGTATGTTAAATTATTTTTGACATATGTCATTTTTTGACAACTGACAGATCAGGACTTGTGGCACATCATCTAAAAGCCCATTAAATTCTGAGAAGAACTGTGTCTTCATTTTTGGAATAGGATGTCTTTCACTGCTTCTAGAGGTCTTCAAATAGGAAAAATTGTTGAAATTCAGGAATACTCAATAAGTACGTAAGTAGGCAAAACAGGTATTTTTAATAATAACTAATGATAATAATCAATAAATAATCACAATGAAACGAAAAATGTACTGAAGAAGTTACTCGAAATGACCGTCTCCTCGTTCCTTGAATGAGAGGTTCAACGACCGGTGAATTCGAACTGCCAGCCCAACGCGATAGAATCCGAGGTGGCCACGTATGACCCCCTCGATTTTTTTTTATGAGCCTATCTGAAAGATAAGGTGTTTATAGAATCTTCCGCTAATTTGAACGATTTAAAATCAGAATATTATCATCAGTTGATATTAAAAATACCCATTAATTATTGAGTAGGTATTTCTGAATTTTAACAATTTTTCCTATTCAAAGACCTCCAGAAGCTGTAAAAGATATCCTATTCTAGAAATAAAACCACAGTTCTCCTTAGAATTTTATGGGCTTGAAAATGGTGTGTCACAAGTACTATTCCGTCAATTGTCAAAAAAGGACATCAGTCAAAAATAATTTGACATACCATCACTGCCGTGTTAATTGAATAGGGCGTAACTGCATGTGACCTTATTTTACAGCAGATCAGTTTATGTAAAATTTACTGTGCCATGCATACATTTCAGTATAACGGATATATGATTTTTGCTCTAAATCCAATTCATACATTACTTCTAACTATCCTTT
The DNA here is from genome assembly GCA_949128115.1 of Anaspis maculata. Classification (NCBI taxonomy): domain Eukaryota; kingdom Metazoa; phylum Arthropoda; class Insecta; order Coleoptera; family Scraptiidae; genus Anaspis; species Anaspis maculata. Next base: position 5,715,001 of record OX421961.1, read on the forward strand.
CATTTATTCCGTTGAGTTTATCGTAAACAGGACTTTTGATAGTTACGCCCTTTTCACCTAATATTTTTGTAACAATAAAAGCCGTAACTACTAACGAAACATAAATATGACACATAACTTGACTGAACTGTTTTATTTTGTGCATTTGCCACAAAGTAAGCTTAGAAAAACGGAATAAAAAAAAAAGATACAAATTCTTAACACATTTCAAAGTAATCACTTAGTTCGTTAATCGTCATGAGTGAATTCATCCTCTTCTGCTTCTTTTTCCCCTTCACAAATAGGAATATTCTGCCAGAAAATCATCCTACTAGCTGGACTTATTTCAGACATCTTATTAATTGTGGCATCTCTTCGGTATCGGGTTATTCCTTTGCACTTCACTTGACAGCTTGGTTTTGGAATACCCTGCTTCTGGTACTTGGCGAGTAGAAAGTTCAACTTCATGTCAACTCCGTTGAAAGTATGTTTGTAAGTGAGTGTCTTCTCGCCTCTTTTAAAATCCACTTGGACCATATCCTTTAGGTATGGCCTAGGAGACAATTTGCCCAGTTTGTATTGGGAAGTGTGACTTTCCCAATTGTGAAAGTCACTTATCTTCATTTCGATCACATTCACGTGAGCTCTAGCTATACTTACAGCATCCTTATAATCACCAAAATCGTAGACTTTTCCCTTTTTTTTCAGAGACAGTTCCACTTGGTGATGAAAAGCGTCAGCGGCCCTGAACGTATGCCCGACTTCAAAGTATTTCACATGTAATGATTTCAAGTTAGTTTCTGCAGAATTCACCAAGTATACAAAGAACGAAAATAGTGCCCAGTTCTTGTTCTGCGCGGAGCAGTTGTCCATCCAAAAGGTTATATCTTCAATATCTCGCACCGATAAAAAGTATGCATAATAGGCACTTATGATATCCTCTTGAGACCGTCCACGAATGGCGTGATGCCATATTACAGCAACTGAAGGTACAATCTTCTCATTTCCCGCGGGGACAATACTTTCGTTATAGGCCACAAGTCTGGGACAAAAGATGATCTCTTTGAATGTATCGCATCTTGGCAACATTATTACCTAATTGAAAAACGACTTTATTAATTAAGTTTTTGTTATAAATTGTTATTTTTTACCTTTTCCAAGTCAGCTGTTATTGTAATCTTGTTAGCGGTCTGGGCGTCTGCATCCTTCTGGTACTCCTCTCGTGCAGCTACGTACTTATTATGATGCTGATTCCACTTATTGCACTGTTCACAGTCTTCTATTAAGGTTTCTTTCTTGTGTCCCGTATCTCTTGTATGTTGTGTAAACATTTCACATGACCAGCACTCCTCATGGCCAAGTTTAGCGAATGAAATAGGTAACTATCTGACGATAAAGACAATAGGAAAACTCCGTATCTGGAAATTTCCTTTGAAAATCATCGAACATCAGTTTGATTGTTATATCTTTTGGCAAATACCTGCGTCGAGGAGCATGTTCCCTGCGGTAATGGGATATTTTTGGCTCGAAGGACTCTATGTGAGAGACAATTGCTTGGCGATCGACAGTTTTGTCCTTATTTTGACGGCGTCCGTCATGTTTTGGTGTTATTGCTGTTTTTTCAGTTCGAGCTAATACATTCATAACAGCCTTGTCGTTTGTTGGTCCATAGCCTAAAGTTGTCAAGAAGAACCGCTTACAAACTTGTTGTCTCGTACCGTTACGATTCTTGAAACTGTACGTGAAGGTGTTTGATCGACGGGAATCTGGTCTTCCTGTCGTTTTTCTCTTGGTTGTAGCTCGTGTTGTTGCATGAAGAATGAAGTTCCTTCGTTCATCAATTTCCATAGACCAATACTGATTATGTATATCTTGGCGTAAATTGGCATCAATCATTTGCGTGCATTTTTTCGGGCATTCTTTCTTGCAAGCGTGCTGCAGTTGATGTTTTTTCTTTACATGCTCCTTCTTTAACACCTGACCTTCTTCCACAGTAGCATCATACTTCTTCCTCTTCCGGGGCTCCACCTTTTTAGTGTAAGCTCGAGAATATACGACGTGATATACGTTTTCTAAAACTTCGTTTAGAATTTTGCAAACAATTATTTTTGTAACACCGGCGTTTGAACGCAATACACCACCGTTGTCGTCAGTTTTATCTTTAGAAGATGAAGCAGGGACCAGTATGATGTCACTCAGAATTTTTATTTTCTTTTTCGCCGGCATAAGAATGTCTGTATCTGCAGAAACAACTTCATCTTTAGTCGTAACGTACTTCTCGCAGTCTGTTGTGGCGTTATTTGAATCTTCAGAGCTATTATCATCGTTCACAATTGACCCACCCGAGAACCCACCATGCTCGTTATTGGGCTTATATATAATCTGGATCCACTGTTTGATTTCTTTTCTGTTTGGTAACACCTGATTTGTATGCGTCGATTTTTCGATAAAGTTCTTGGTTCAGAGCTAGAGTTGAAAGCTTTTTGCCTCTGCTCCCCAGATTCATTTTAGGACTTCAAGATCACACGCTTTTCCTTGAAACAATAATAATACATTGATTAGTTGCTTATGCATAAGCAAACATTTTCTGTATATATACCTGATTTTACAATAAACACAAGATAGTTTTACTGCAGGCTTACACTTTCACAGACCAGCTGAAATATGCATTTGACGTTTCAACATAACCACAAAGTAAAAGAAGCGGGAAGTAGGCAGACGCAGACGCAGACGTAACAGACGTAACTAGCATCTAACATCTCACAATATTAGAACAGAAGGCCGTATCTACCTTTTGGTGGGGAGATACGCCTTTTGATACTAACAAAGTTGGTTACGTCTTTTGTCACTAACATTGAGGGCTGTTTCTGCAGATACGCTTATCTTTATTCGTGTTTTACCAGCTAACCACTCACAGTTACGCCTTCTTTCTCAACGAAACGACATCCTAACATGTACAGAATCAGATACGCCTTTTTTCTCAAAAACGGAGAAAATGTAGATACGCCCTTTTCAATTAACACGGCAGTATGGTGAAGGACTAAAAGCAAAATAGTCTACAGCATTTGTGAACGTAAATATATGTATTAAAATAATAAAAAATCAGCAATTACAAAAAAACATCGATTGAGTAGGTATCTACATGTACTATTACCACTTAGATAACTTGAATTTAAAAAAAATTGACCTCCGGTTGCACCAAGCCTTTATAATATATTATCGATTTACCAACTAAACCATGGGCATTTCACTGTTGTTTGACCAACAACACTGCGAGTTTATATTTAATTTGATGATCAAATTTATGAGCTTGGTGAATCCAGGGGGAGGGGGGGGGGGTGTCCGCCCGTGTAGGTATGAATTTTTTCAGCAGCTTCAGGTCTGTCCTCTGGGACCAAGAGGTGACTATCTTACTCCGGAAATGGCTTAGCTCCTTGTTTCTTTCAAAACCTGAAGGCTAGCAGGCATCCATTGCAAAAAGTGTCTCTCCTTAGGGGCTGAAAAATACACATGAGTAGATAAATCCAAAGCCTTTCAATTATTTGATTTGAGCAGTAATTATATTAAACTGGTCCAATAATTCGACCCATCACCATTTCGTGACCGCGACTTTGTCGGTCGATATCTTTTGAACGAGTTGATGGATTTAAAAAATCTTATCCACCAAGTAGCGGCCGCAAAATGGTGATAAGATGTGTCAAGTTATTGGAGCAGTGTATTTGGTAGTAATAGCAGCCGGCGAGGCCTTTCTTGCAGGTCAGAATTCTTTTGAAAACAACAAAATTATGTAGGTACCCGAGTAGGTACCTATAAGAGACAGTGACGATGTCCACAATTAGGTATTTGCCTGTCACCCTACCTGATGGCCATCTTAGCCTGAAGGGACGATCTTCTGTCCTGGTCCTGGATGCAAGGGCAAGTAGGTACGATGTGACGATGACTTGCTCACCCTTTGAGCGAGCCTGATATGATTATCACAAGGGTCTTTGACAAGGATATCAACCAGTTCTGGAAGAAACCCAGCCTCAAGTCCCAAGACAGAAAACATATCCTCCCCCGAAATGATACTATTGTGTCTCTCCGGAGCCACTAAAAAATACACCTTTAAATCATCTACCTACATAAAAATTAAATCCAATTTTACTCCAAACTCTATTTGTTTTACCTACCTTTATGTTTATAAACTGGCATTATTATATGGGACACATGGACAACAAATCAAACAATAATAAAGCAACAAACGCGACAGTGCGACGTTGCCTAGCGCTTTTGGAGGGTGGGAGCTTGGGTGGGAGGGGTGCTTGTAGGAAGGGGATTGCATTTTTTCAAGTTTTTGACATTTCCGTCAAATTAGATGGCCATGTTGCCATGTTTATTCAACCTGTCGCTCTTGTGGCCTGTCGCGCTTGAAATTGTCGCGCTAACTGCCCGTAATCTAGTATTATGACAGTAGTTTAGACAAGTCAATGATGAACGAGGTATAGTGAAAGCGATTTTTCTCAAACCCCGCCGGCACTAACTGAAGCTCAAATGCGACAGCTTTGGAATTGCTTCCGCTGAAATCACAAGCTGTGTAGGTACCTGAAGCAGTATGAACATTTTGTGAGTTGGTGCCTGTAAAACAAGGCAAATATCTGGACAGGGTCTGTTTCTCTGGCGTACCTTTCGGTAAAATCACAATCGTGCAAGTCATCAACGTTGGTGGTCTATTTATTCCGTGGTGAGGGCTGCGGTATCCATCGAAATCCAACAGACACGCGAGCTTCGAACCTAGTTGGGCCAATTTTCACGACATAAGCATAACCCATAACCAACAAAACAAAATAATGATATTGCCTTTGACTTTGACAGCATTCACATTGACATTGTAGCATTGAATTGACCAATGATGTAGGAGCGTAGCAATCTTGCAACTGAAATCACCTCGGAAATCATCGCAGTCCACATAGCACAGGCATATTCGATGTAGATACCATGTATATTCCCCGCAAGCCACGGTATATCCAGAGAATGTCAATTTTTAATGCCGTGTATATCGCATAGATATCCTATGAATATAATTTTGTCTCACACTTTATAATACAGTGTATATACAAAATGTATGTGAAATGTATATCCAGTATATACATTAATATACAATGTATATCAAATGGATATCCCGTATATTCCTTAAATCTACACTGTACATACAAAACGTATGTGAAATAGGTATCAGTTATGTATATTATACAGGGTGAGGCAAATGTGTGGAATATTGGATTTTTCCCACTAGGTCCATTGAAAAATGCTCGGAGCTAAAAAATCTCACTATTAATATAAGGATAACTAAACAAATACCTGTCCGCGAATTTTCGAAAAGACAAAGCGAAAACTCTTCCAATATTTCATATACTTGGCTGCCCCCGTACATTTTTATGAAACTCTCAAAATCAGTGGATTATAAATTTATTATCGAAACAAAATCATAATAATTATTTGTGAATCGTCATTTTGTTTCTCGAGGAGTTCTTCATTTGAATTTAACCTGCAAAAAATTTAAAAAATATAAGAAAAAAATCAATCCACAATAATTTATCTAACCTTTCCGCATTACGCTTCTTTTGCAGGATCATGCGATCCTTGCATCGAACCAGCCACTTTTTAATTTGGATGATTACCCCAGCCTCCGTGGCATCTTGGGTGTTTTTATTGGCTCGTACAGCACCTACAAACATAGCAAGTGATAACGGAACTTCATTATTACTTGGATTATTATTATTATTATTATTATTTGTGAGCTGTTTTGATTGATGAATTTGAGGTTAGTTGGACGTGTCGGGGGTCGGCAACCCCATGGGCAATGGCCATCTCGTTGCGTACGCCGACTACGACAGTCGTAAGTGGTACCGACAGACGATTGCGCGTGCGCACGACTTCCGACTCTGTCTCCCGACTGATTGTAGAACGGGCTTTAAGCTTGAGGCGACGGAGTGAGCAAACGCGTCGTTCGGGTCCATCGTGGTTTCATCTTTCAATAAGAAAGTTGACAATGCTTCAGCTGTTGTGCTCAGGTTTTCTTCTGGCCCACTTGTGCCTATTTTCCTTTTCTTGCTAGCAGGAGCCCCTTCTGCGTCTTGCAGTCTCCTGGGCGCAATGTGTGCCGGCGGTGTCCTGGAAGCGCCTGGAGCATTTTCTTCGTCCCCTCCTTGCTCAGCCGTCAGATCTTCATCGAAACGGGAAGTTTCCAGTACTTCAATGACCGTGTCCCACATGCTCGTCATGCTGCTGCTGCTGCTGCTAGATGTACTGCAGGAGCTCGATGCCGACGCTGGGACGGTTGCCTTCTGCACATTAGATGATGTTCTGCAACAAGAAGTTGAAATAGTCGTGTTCACTACTTTAAAGTCTACCTTGTATTTTTTCTAGATAAACGACATTAACTGTACGTATACATACTTTCGTGGGTTGATGTGCGTCTGTAGAAAATGCAGGTTATTAAATAAGGCCCATCGACCCTCTTCTTCCACCTGGCTGGCAGCTCCTGAGGGAACCTCATTTCTTTTCCGAAGTTCTTTGCTGTACCTCGTTCTGAGGTTTAACCAGACCCGCTGGCAATCTTGTGCTGCAACACATTGGTGGATTTAGTACCTTTTGTTTAAAAAAATGGGTCGAAAACTTACGAGTACTTCCCATCCCAAAAGCTATCTCACTCCAAGAATTTTCCTTCTTTCTGGCATCCTTGAAGTCCCCTCGTTTCTTGTCAAAGATATTGGGGTGTAGTTCCACCAGAGTGATAAGCATACTTTCGTCCATTTTAACGTTCAGAAAACAAAATTACAAAATAACGTCCACGACAAACAAACGCACGTGGCTCATTAAACACGTCGCTGCACTATTGCACCCTTGATTGCACCAAGAACATTGCACTTCTGCGACGAAGTAAACAATGAATTAACTAAAATTAAATTTTTTGTTGCTCGTGGTTTAGCTTTAAAACATCTAATGCACGTATGAACTACCTTCCTGCACTGATTTCTTCCGGACAGAGGCCAGTACCTTTCTCTAACTGAAGATAATAAAGCCTGAGGTCCGCAATGCAGCAGTCTGATATGTTCTTCTTCAAGAATCAATTTTGTGACATGATGTTTGGCAGGAAGAAGTATCGGATGTTTTTTTTTTGATAGTCGAATTGAGAATTTCCTAACCCCCCACCCACTCTTATGAGATCGTCCGAGTCAATGAAAGGATTTAGTGACAAAATTGAACTCTTGCAAGGCAGTTCAGAAGATGTTTTTAATGCTTGAAATTCGCTGTGAAACGCGTCTTTTTGAACCAATTTAATGATTGATATGGTGGAATTGTGTAATTCTGAAGTTGTTAGAGGTCCCTTGAAATTTGACTTCCGCGAACAAATTGAACCGAATCTTGAGATGAACGCGACCGTACGAATCAACCTATGCAGTGATGAAAACCGTTTGAACAGTGCTTCAGAGAATGATTTTTCGTTTGTTGCTACAAACGTATAGACTTCATTTCCGGTGCGAATTTCTGGAATATCTTCAGTTCGATTTTTTTCTTGTAATGGCCATGAATCTGAATCATGAGTCAACCATGGAGGTCCATTCCACCATTTAGACAAATCAGACAATTGGTCTGGTTGGACACCTCGAGATACGAAGTCCGCTGGATTGTCGTGAGTTCCCACGTGTTCCCAATTGTCGATTTGAGTCAGCTCCTGGATCTCGGCTACTCGATTGGCAACGAATGTTTTCCAATTTCGTGATGGCGCAGACAACCACGAAAGGACAATCGTAGAATCGGTCCACAAATAAACCTCGTTCAATGGTTGTTTGATTGCTTGCTGAACCTTTTGTGCATCAGTTGTGCAAGCAACAATGCACCACACAATTCTAATCTTGGCAACGTGACTTTCTTTAACGGTGCTACTCGAGACTTTGAACAAAGCAAGGTCGCCGAATGTGTACCAAGATTGCTTGTTATTCGAACATACAAACATGCCCCGTATGCGGATTGCGAAGCATCGCAAAATCCATGTAACTGCTTTGATTGCACTTGTATGGTTCCATGGGCGATGTGTCTTGGTATGTTGAGCTGGTTGATCTCTTGCAGATTGTTTCTGAAATTGTTCCAAAGTTCAATCAACTCCTCCGGTAACGGATCATCCCAATCAACCCGCAATTGCCAAAGCCTTTGTATGATAATTTTGGGTATTATGATGGCTGCACCCAGATGTCCCAATGGGTCAAATAATCTGGCAATGCTTGACAGAATTGTTCTCTTGGTGGGGGTTTGACTGGAGGACTTCGTCACCTTGAAGTGAAAACTGTCAGACTCTGAATTCCAGAGTAGACCCAACGTCTTGATGTCGTCGTTTTTGTCGAAGATGATGATCGTTTGATTTGATGTCTTGTTTCGAAGATCGTCTAGTATCTCATTCGAGTTTGAAGCCCATTTGTTCAGTTGAAAACCACCCTGGCTCAACGCTGTTATGGTACCGTCTCGAATCTTCATCAATGTTTCGATGTCGTTCGCTCCTGTGATGAGGTCATCGACGTAGAAATCTTCTCGTATTGTACTGGAAATCAGTGGATCTAGATTAGGATCATTTGCTAATTCTAGCAAGGACCTAATTGCCAGAAATGGAGCTGATGAAGTTCCGTACGTGACTGTTTTCAGTCTGTAAGTTTGAATTTGACTGTTGTCGTCCCGCCAGATGATTCTTGGAAGATCTCGGTAATCTGGAGCAACTTCAACTTGACGATACATTTTGGATGATGTCTGTGAGCAAAACATAGGTATGGAAACGAAATCGTATCAGAATTGAGAACAGATCTTCCTGAATGGTTGGACCAGTGAGGAGTATGTCGTTCAAAGAAAGACCGCTTGTCGTCTTCATGGATGCATCGAAAACAACTCTAAGTTTGGTCGTCGCACTTTTTTCCCTCAGGACTGGATGGTGTGGAATATAATACGTCAAATCTGATTCGCTCTGCGTCCAATTTACGCATTGTAATTTGCTATCTCAAGAGCAAGAGCTACCTTTTTAATACTAAAGAAGTTACACAGAACGATTAAATGAAGCATAACAGCAATTTGATTGTCAGAGACTTATACAAAAAACTGGGCTCAGACCTTTTTTTTTGTACATATATTATCAATTGCTGGCCAACCAAATCAGGACATGAGTTATGAAAACTGTGAATACTGTTAGTTCTCTTTGGGTTTTGAGTACCTAAGAAAACAAACATAAATCATCATAAGCTTTGTAAGCATAGAAGAAGCAACAGGTCTTCCGAGGTTACGTTTATGTTAATTTTAAAATTGTTTCCATTTTTCAATTCACCTGGCCGCAGTTTTTGTCCCTCAAAAAACCCAACACGGTTTTCTCTTGGCATCTTGGATAATCGAGATGAACGCAAAATTTTTCAGAAACACACAGGATCAGCTAAAGCCTCAGTTCTGCCGTTTTCTCAAGTGATTTCTGCAATCACATCATCAAATTTGTGCCGCAATTAGAGAAGGCGAGGTCTACCGAGGTGAACTGAACGTTCATTATTCGCTACGACAACACGCGGAGGCCTTCTGAACGATGATGTTTGCTGGACTAGGGCACCTTTTTCTGTCGAACGAGGAGACGGAGACGGAATGAATGATTGTTATCAACACATACATGCCGTCTCAACATGTGGAATTCACTCGATCTACGAACGGCTCTCTCTATGTGATTTCGTAGAGCTGCTGTTCTACGAATCTCTTCCACCTCCTCTTTGGTTGGCTTTATATTTTTCAGAATACTTGATGACCCCACTATTTTACAGTTGGGTTTCAACAAATGTGCAACATTTTTGAATCCACGATCTAACAGTATGTCACAATTTTCAGGGAGCACATCTGAGCTCCTAAACTTTGTTAATATTGTTTTGTCACTGATTTTACCACTGTGCCTTAGAGAAATCAAGTTCATCAACCTATCTTGGCGGAGTCTTCAATGAATCATCTGTGATATCTTAGCAAGTCTAAAAATGGTTTGATTTGGTAACAGTTTGGTTTGAACAGTTTTAGGTAATATAGTAAATTTTAAATCTTTATGATTTTCCTGGGATTCGGTTCAATCCCTTCGGGTGTTATAATTTCTTCTAAGAACTCTACCTCTTTTCGCCGGAATTCACTTTCCTTCAGTTGAATTTTCAAATTTTATCCACGTATTTTTGAAAGACAGATCTAAAATTTGCAATGTGTTCCTCTAAAGAAGCTGAAAAAATGATAACGTCGTCTATGTAGACAAGAGCAACTTGCTCTGTAGGTCTCGTAACACGTTATCCATGACTGTCTGGAACGTCATCTTTTAATCCAAGAGGCATTCTGCTAAATTCATATTCTACGTTTTCTACGTTCAAAAGGGTTTTTGGGGATGCTGTCTGGATGCATTTCTATCTGGTGGAAACCTGAAGCCAGGTCAAGGGTGGAAAAATACCGGCATCTTTCTTCCTCATTTCAAAAGTCAGTAATGTTTGCTATTGGATATCGATCGTCGATGGTTCGGTTAATGATTATTCGGTAATCGACCACAAGTCTCCCATTTTGCTTTCCTCTCGCGTCTAGTTTCTTGGCAGCAATCCATTGGGAAAGAGTAAGGACTGATAAGGCGGCGACGTTGCGATGCCGAATAGGACGGTTGCTTCCGGTTCTTCCTCTTTCCATCACATCGGGACACAAATACGTTTTCAAGCTTTGTCTTCTGGCGTATTTGGCCTTTTCTCAGGAGAATTCTTGCCAAATAATAACGAGTCAATAGGACGGTTTTCTAGCACTTCTCGTATGGAATTGTCTGTTGTTATCGTCGAACTTCACTGTTTGTTTATTGTTCCGCTAATCAGTTGCTGCAGCTAACGGTCGTTTTTGCCCTTGGGCTTCGGTGTTTGTTTGTTGTTCCTCTTCTTCAACACCAGCTATCGAAAGTTGTACTTCCAGTCATGTTTAGTGCTGGATTATTCGTATTTCCAAGTTCTAAAAAATTGAATTGTTCAATGAATGAATGCAAATCGTCCGTGTTCATGAAAAGATGGTTACAAATCAGCGATAGCTCTGTTGAAGGTCGGAGGAAAGAAATGGAAGACGATTCGGTTCTCACGCAGATTTCCACTTGAGTTCCTTCTCGCTGTTGAATGGTTGAGAATACCAAGGGAATATCTTCGATAGACGTTTCCCACCGAAAATCCCACCGACTGTGCCAATTAAATTTCTCACTTGTTGAAATTTGTTCATAGTGGATATGGAAAAGTTCTTAGCAAACAGATTTTACATATCTACTCAGAGGTTATTATTCCTCGTTTCCAATTTTATAGGGTCAACTAATATGTTTCTTTTCGTCTCAAATATCTGACAAAATTTTCATCTCTACCTCATGAATCTTACAATCAAAGCTGCGGCCAAATCTCTAACCTGAGCATGAATGGCGGAGTTCAACACCATGGGAGTAATTTCTTTTATAGTAACCTTTTTTTAACAATTTAAACAACTCACGAAACAAGGCGGTCATGATCAGCAGCATAATAATCATCGACACAAGTTTTCTCAAGTTTCGAAATAAAATAGTACTTACCGGCTTTAGATTGTTAATTGATTGAACGTTACTACGAATCAGAATACTCAAGCATTCAATTTCAGGGGAAGGATACCTACAGACCCTCTGCAATTACTGAAACAGTGTGACTGACCGCCTCTGATCAGAGAACAATGCCCTCAAGTAAGGCATTCAAGTCAGTCGACATATACAAACTTCCTTGCAATATAATAGTATTGTTGCTTATAACTCCCAGCAGTTAATGGGTCAATCAACATTGAAAAGAAGGCTGCCAAAAACGAATTCCATTGCGAGTGGACTAAGAACTGGGGCGATCCAACGGCTACCCAACAGTTATCTAATCTTCACGTGTACGTGTGGTATTTTATTGTGAGATTGCGGTATATCACTAAATGATTGTTCTAATATCTGTGCTGCCTCTTCATGGGTATAATTCTTGCTCTTCAATTCTTGAACAATAGATCTCTCTGGGAGACTTTCTGCAGTGTTTTCTTCTTGTATATGAACTTTTGAATGTGTGTAGAAATCTGCTCATTCTCTTTGTCAAGAGATTTTTTTTTGTTCTGTTCTTTGACGGAATTTTTTGGGCTGTAACCTCCATTGCGGAAGCCTTTAGGCAATTTCGCTGCTATCGTCCACTTCGGATCAATCAAATTGATTTGTGTGTCAATTGGGTAGAGTTTCATGTCGTGATGAAAAAAAAAATCGCTAATCTCCTTGTAGCTGCGGCATAAAATCCTAGCGAGCTCAGCTCAGATATCTTTTCATGGCTTTCCTATCCCTATTCAATTCTTGTCCAAAATTTAAAAATACTGGTGAGAATTGGGTTGACTCGTGTGTCGACGTATTCACCGCAAAAATTAGCTCAGGTAGGAATTTATCCCACTGTTTTTTCTCCTTGCCACATGATTGGGCGCGATGGCTTTTCTCAAAACTCTGTTCACTCTCTCAACCGGGTTTGCTTGGGAGGGTATGTGGGGCGTTTTTTGATGTCTCTTCGCCAGCTCGTTCACCAATTTGTTGCCGATTTCCGACTCTTGGTGCTTGCGTTCTACGTTCTTCGCTACGTCAGGCATATCGGCTCAAGTTCCTCCTTTGCGTATCATATGTGGTCTTCCAGAACGGATCCAATTGTATGCAGTTTTATAGAGCACTTCCAATGACCTCGACAAAGTTACCTAATCCTCTCCCCTGTTCGCACATTCAAAAATGCGTTGCCGATCTTGGTTGCTGTGCGTTCAATTTTTTTCTCCCACAACTCCTCTACCTTCAATTTCACTGCAACACTAAGGACAAGTTGCCTCTTCATTGAAACGATGTGCACATCTTTCATGGACGAGGTGGACAAATGGCTGCAATCGGATTACTGTTTTGCGCAACATCAATTGTGGGTATTACCGATGGGAACTTACCTTACTTTACCACTGGCATTACGTCAAAAAAACCTAAGAAAAGTCGTTGTCTTCGGACTTCAATCTTACTTCCAATAATAAAGTGATTGGTTTTGGAAAACTTCTGAATGAATACATTGCTTTTCATTAGATCATTAGCTATTTATCATTTACTCATCAAATGTTACATGGTTGTTTTATCTTACATACAAAAATGTTGAAATCTAGTATAATAACCATTACTTTCGACGCACTTCTCTGGGCGTTTTCTCATTCCACCTGCCAAACTTCCACATGCGCTTGATCCTCTGAAAAACTCCCACACTGCCATGGTGTGCTCCGTCAGCTGTTCCATGGTTCAGGGCCTGACTCCATTGAAACAACATCATTCCCATAAATGTGCCCCCATAGATTTTCAATGGGATTCAAGTCTGTCGACTTGGCCGGCCATGGTAGCAATTCCAGTGTCCCATGATGATCCCAAAACTATCCCATAACTTGTCGTGATTTATGCATGGGGCTATTATCGTGCAATAATGACATTGTCTCTTTCATTTTCTGGATATAGAATATTCAATGTCGGTATCAGAACGTCCTCTGATACTCCAATATATTCAGCTGAATTGAAATTTGGTGGCTTACATTAGGTCTCCAGAGTCGGACTGGGGCTTCTTGAAAAGTACCAAACATCTTCTCTTCGCCAAAAATGCTTTTGACCAATCCAAATTCTTCCCGCCGAATTCCAGTCTGGCCGCCTGTTCCTGCGTCAATAGAATTTCTTTGGCTCGTCGCCCGTGGCGGTTCCCACTAGAATGGAGCTGCCTCCTGGGTCCCTCTTCCTGTTGATGTTCAAAGGTTTGTGAAAAGTTGAATCACAATTTTCTTCTGGTGTGATCTTTCTGCCTCTTGTCTTATTCCAAGCAAGAAGTTTAGAAGTACATGAAAGCGTTTTTGTGTTCAGTGATTCTTACTTGCACTAATCGAAATTTCCTGTCACTCTTTGACAGTGACATTTCCCGTTGACAGATCACGTTGAAAATCGTATTTTCTCTTCTACCATGAAAAAAAAACAAGAAAACAAATTGAAGACTTTTCTCGTCAAGCCCCACCATCCATCCCATTTGCTCTCAAGAATACAACTTTCAACTTTATTGGAAGTTATATCGGGATTTTGGCAGAGCGCAAACAATTCCTCGACGGTTTTTCCCGTGCAATTTGCAAGTGAACCAATTCAGTGTCACCGGGTAGGGTAGGAAGGATCGGTACAAGATGTTCTCCACTGAGTTCATCACCGAGTTTAAAGCAAGGTGGCCTAGAACTGGTATACTTCCATACTACTTCTGTGTGTACTTTTGGCTCTCCCATTGCCTATAAAAGAGCGGCAAAGAGTCGGCGCCTCCACCATGTCAGCTTAACGAGAGCTTGCTGCTTGGCTAGCTGAGACTGTACGGCGCTTTCGAACCGCTGATTCTTCTGAGGGCGTGAAAGGGGGTTCAAACAGAAGGCGCACACGTTCTTCAAATGTCTGATCATAGACTGAGGATGGAATGTTCTTTGTTGTATTGGTAATCAGTAATTCAGTTTTATTTTCAACTTTTTTGTTGAATACACCGGTAGTTTTGTCGAAAAAGCGGAAGTATTTTCCACCAGCTTGACAAATGCTGATGGCAAAACCAAATAGGTTTCCCAATTTTTCCATATGTTTTCGTTTTTTGCAGGTAGGATGCGTTGTCATCCTTTTTCAACAAATGCTGACATTTTGAACAAGTTGCAACTTGATCAAGGGTTTTCTTTTCACAATGAACCCCGCAATATCGGTCGCAACATCTTTCACAAAATCAGTCAAATCCCAAACATCTGAGAAAAGAAATCCGTGAACGGCGATTCGATTCTTGGAATTGAACCTCTATGACATTATTTAGGTCATTGGCCACAAGGTTTAGCTTATGGTTAGAACAATGAAAATATTGTCCTTTAGTGAATGTCTTCTGCAATATTTTTTGCACGCCTCCGTCTTTTCCCGCCATCGTTGAGCAACCGTCATACTCTTGCCCGACGCACTTCTCAGGATCAATACTTAGAGGACGAGGGTATGTCCTGATGTAGAAGGTGTAAGGTCGGTTTTAAGGACTTCTTGGAGCTAAGGCGAAGGTGTTTCCTCTTCATCACTCGGAATTCGTTCCAGCAGCTCGCTTCCTCTTGGATTCATCAAACGCCAATAACTACTGGCATGGCTTAACCATTGTAGCTTGATTGACAACTTTGGAGCCGTTCTTTTATGAGACATCTAAATCGCATTTTCATTAAACCGCAACATTCTTCTGCATTTGTAGTGAGAAATCGGATCCGTTGCTGGGTCAAGTGTTCATATATAGCATTAGTGACATCCCGTACACATTTGCTTATAGACTGCTGCGACATGTTCAACAAATATGGTTGACCCACGCCTCTTCGGTAAGAACCAGTTCCATGAAAATGAAGGATGCTTGAAATGCACAAAGTTGGATGTACCGGGTGGGCCTAAATAAACCGTCAAATATGGTAAAATGGTAAAAATTCATAAAATCCAAGCTGGCGGACGAAGTTGAACATAGTGGTACTTTTGGCCTCGTTTCTTTTCGAACAGTGATTTTCATTTTGACAGCGCAAAGACGGAATTCGAAAGACTGATCTTTTCCCAACATTTCAAGACCACAATGAACTGAATCTTTGAATAAATAAATGCTTCTTTAATTTCAATTTGAACCTTCAGATTCTCTTTCTGAATGACCAATTGTTCTTTAATTAGTTCTACCTTTTGCTTTTCGGCTCCAAGCATTTGTTCCATCGATTGGATTTTTTGTTTTTTGATATAGGAGCAGTGGATATTAGGGTGGGCCGAAAAAATAAAAATTTGCCAAATCGAAAAATAATAGTGCGGAAAACTTGTATTTGAGCTTTATAAGTATTCCTATGAAAATTTGAAAAAAATTAATTCAGGTCTTGGGGTGCCACAAAGCACTTGAAATTTAAAAAAATTGAAATTCTTTGAATTTTTTTTTTAAATCCAAGCATTTTTCTCAAATTTTTTTTTGTCGAAGGTTTGTATTGGGTCTTTGACATTGTGTGTACAATTTTTTGTTTCAATTAGTCAAGTTTCTGATTTTTACATGACATTTTCTGAAATGAATGGATTTTTTTCAACTATTAAAACTTTCTAATGTCCTGTAGAACCAAAAATCTTGACTAATTGAAACAAAAAATTGTACACACAATGTCAAAGACTCAATACAAACTTCCGTCAAAAAAAAATTTGAAAGAATGGTTGGATTCAAATAAAAAAAAATTCAAAGAATTTCAATTTTTTTAAATTTCAAGTGCTTTGTGGCACCCCAAGACCTAAATTAATTTTTTTCAAATTTTCATAGGAATACTTATAAAGCTCAAATACAAGTTTTCCGCACTATTATTTTTCGATTTGGCAAATTTTTATTTTTTCGGCCCTCCCTAGTGGATATAGGTAATGAATGGAGCGACTATGCAGTTCTGTCTTTAGTACATAACATTAAATTATCAGTTTTTTTTTGTTGCCATTATTGATACTATCAGTAGTGAATTTTCACCAAATATAATTTATTTTCCTTCCTCCACTGCTTCCAGTCTCTCACAGAACCTCCTGGTATGTTGTTTAATGCTGTTGTAATTTCTTGCCACCAATTCTGGGCTACGGTCCATGTGAAAGTTGATGTGAATTTTCCTGAATTTAATTCTGGATTGTTGTTAATAAACGCCTTCAAGACGCTTCAAGGCTTCTTCTTGACCCACTGTCACCTTTTCGCATTTCACGTGTTCTGCTTTCATCCTGTAAATTCAATGCTGAATAATTTATAAATATGTGCAACATAAAATACCCAGTGCATATATAGTATTGTTTATTGGTATGTAGAGGGTGAAAAGATGCATAATAAATAATATTATTATGCATAATGCATATTGGGTAAATTAAATTGGTGCATGCAGTTTCCCATCCCTCTATAAAATAATAAAATAAGATTAGAACTAGAACTTACTCCTCTTTTGGTCCAAATTTTTTGAGGTTATAAGAAACGTGCACGAGAACCTGAGAATAGCGTGCGCTCACAACCACACCGACAGCTGACAAAGCCGAGACCAGCGTTGCCAAATTTCTGGAAGCGAAGGCGCAACCGCGTCGACGAAAAATCGCCCAAAAGCGTCAAAACTTGAAAAATTCTTAAATTGTTCAATTTTTTCAAATAAAAACAGTTTTCGGGAAACATTTTTATTGAAACTTCATTACATATTATCGGATGCCACAAATACCGTTTCATACACGTCGTTTACATCATCCTCGTTATTACCAGGGTCATACATTTTCGATGTAAACCTTGAATACATCTCTCTGGTGGGCTCAAAATTTTTACAACAAATGTTGTTGACTTTAAAATATGATCTTATCAATAAAATTGAATTTAACAAAGCCAGCATCATTTTGTTACGTAGCTTTGTTTTCATAATATTCATCACTGAAAAACTTCTCTCTACATCAGCATTAGATGAAGGTAAAGTCAAGATCTTGAAAGCGAACAGAGCAATTTCTCGAGACATTAATTGCCCAGCAGCATTTTTGAGTGTTATAACTTTTTTCCAGAACTGAATGGTATCTTCAGAGACTTCCTCATTGAATACTTCCTCCCACTGCACACTCAACAACTGCCTGTACTTTTGACATACTTTTTGCAAGTGTTTCCCATAAATTTCTATATTTTTGTATATATTTGTGTTGTTATCTATTTATATATTTATGTGGTTATTTATTTGAGATATTTATTTATATTTGAATGCGATTTATATTTATTTATATTACGCATTGCTGTACAATGTACATACTGTGACGGTTCCACACCTGATGGGGTAAACATGGAACGAAATAAAGATCTATCTATCTATCTATCTATCTATCTAAATAAAAATCAGTCAGTTTCAATTACATTTCTTGGCACCACGTTGAATCCATTTGAACTCTCAGTATAAAGAGTTCGTCTGAGAGACTCAAATACCCTATGAAATCGCACCACATTAAACCTGTAATATTACGGAAATTATTATTTATTCCAGCCTTGAAGAAAAAAAAAGCTACCAGTCACAAGAAGTAATCCTTGAATCTGATAAAAATATGCGTGGTTCTTCCGAAATTCTAGTAGGCCTTCATTTCTCTTGAAGCAAAATGTTGGATGTTTCACAGCTTCTTCAAAAGAGCTGAAGTTTTTGCCAGAGAAACATTTTATCTCTATGAGGCCATCCAAGTCCTCCCCAATAACGTGGCCATCAGGTGAGGCGCCTAGGTGGCAAGCTTTATGGTTTACAACCAGTCCTCGCTGAATAACAGAGATCTTTGGATTTGTCGTCCTCTTGTGTTTTTCGTAAAACTTTCGTATGGGTCCTTCCATGTTTGATCCTCTCTTTACGTGGGATAAGTTGCTTATATTTTTGGGTGACACGAGGCTGGCTACAAAAGCATCATCCACCTCCTTCCTTCTTCGTGCTACTTTGGAAAAGTTGGAGGCGGTCAGGCGCACTTTTCGGGCATTGCTCCATGTCACGGTCTCAGCTTGCTTAACTGTGCTCCGTTCCAAAAGAAATGCTTCAGTTTCAGAAAGTCGACATTTCGTTTTTTCCAAAGTATCAGCATCTATTCTCTTACTTGAGAAAATAGCCTCTATGGTTTTGTTTTGTACAGGCAGCTTTTTCACATTCACTGTCTCCGCTCCCACTTCGCTGGATGATGTGGGATTATTTTCAAAAAGATTGGCATGCTTTATTAATTTGTAGTTCAAGCCCTGCACTATGCTGGAATTGTTTTCTTTGTTTGCATGTTCGGGACTCCGATACAGAGTAAAACATGGCTTGCAATCATTTTCTCTTATCATCTCTGCCAAAAATGTGTTTGCATTTCTTGGTTTTTTGTTTTCACAGAACTTTTGCAGCGTTTCTGTCAATACAGGGATGTTGCTGCAATCGGATTGTCTCATCAATCGATTATCGATGTGAGCAGATGTACTTTTTTCTTTATTTCGTGGATCTGGCTTTATAAACCGTAATTCAGAAAACTTGCAGACACTGTTGCCTTGTTTATTTGCTTTGCTAGAATTCCACGCACAGGGCATGGACGTTGATGCCACATCTTCCGGAACCTCACTTCGCCCTTGATTTTGCAAATCTAATATGGCCCACAATAGACCATAGATGTGCTTACACTCCCCTCTAGCACCGCCTTTGGAATTACATTGTGCTTCTATTCCACTTTCCACATTAAAACTTATGAGGCAGTTGTATGATATCGAAAGCTTCATGGTGGCTTGAACGGTACCTAGAATAGAATGATAATGAAATGAACATTTATTGTTCCAAAATAGGTACATAGGTATGCGTGTAATACAACAACGTACCTTTCACATGGACAGTATCTTGTTGTTGTCCGAAAAACATTTTTTTAACTTTGTCACTCCTAAAGATATTGTAACCTGCTGTTGGGCCCTTTCTATTATAGCATCGTACCACTTCATAATCGGCTTGTTTGTAATTATAAATGCTTGCCTCATTAAACCGGAGAGGGAACACACACTTTTTCGACCAGCAAATATCCATTTTAAACCACTCTACTACACAAATTTGAACTTTCACACAACTCAAAACAACGTCAAACACAAAAGTCATGTTACCAAATTGTGAGCATGCGCGATGATAACTTGTCACCGCTTTCTTAGTTCGCATGACATGTGTGCGGGAGCGCCACGTCCGTGCAATATTGTGTATTGACCCCCCTTACGGATCGAAAACATAGACGTATCCACGTCAAAAATCTTCAGAAATTCCCAGTAATCTCGTAAATTTTTTTTTGAAATTCCCACGAATATTGTAGAATTCTCCAAAAATCCACAAAGCGAATAGTAATATACTGGGTCATCCGACTTTTATCTCATTAAATTTAAGAATCGATAGAGAATGAAAAATGAAGGGGACTCCAAAATGGCCTTCCAAGATAAATACCTATTACGTCAATGAAAATAAACTTACCTCTCGTTAGTCGTTAAGAGCACCACCGCTCGGTATTCTTCGATTGTTTCATCGGCGCCGGCGTCGGCGTCGATCCACTTGACGCGGAATCGTTTTCTGTTAATCTTGTTTTCATTGAAGTTAACAATTCGGTCCACCGGTACGATTTCGGTTTTGTTGTCGACTAAATAGAAACCCATAGAAAAATGTCAAGTTTTTTTTGCTACCTCCTCGTGGTAAAAGCGAATTTTGAAATATTTTTCAATTAACAACTTAGCCATTTCGGTGCTTGATTATCAGTGGAGCCTTCATCAAAGTAATGTTCCTCAAAAGCCTGGTCATAAATGGAAAATAGAATGTTTGTTATTGTAGTGGTAATCAGTAAATGAAGAGTAAAATCAAGTTGAACGGTACAACCTCATGAGGTTAGTTTCACTTTCTCTCCAGCTTGTCTACATCCCTTTGGAAAAAAATATGACGTCTAAAATGATGCGTTCAGTGCATAGGCAAATAACACTGTCAGTGTAATTTATTACATATAAATAATAAATTACATAGACAGACATTCTTCCTATTCCTTGCATGACTAAGATCATCCTCGCGGCTCTCATACAATAAAATAAAAAGGAGAGTTTCATCCTCTGACCAAAAACTGAATTGGACTTCGGGTTCATCATTAACCTTTAGTTAGGTATGCGGGTAATAATTACGTGAGTAAGAATGTGGGGTGTTCACAACACCCCAATAAAAAATAGCACTCATTCGCCTGGCATTTGGAAATAGGTCAACTTTAAATCGATTTTTTTAGTACTCAGACGGGTCTGACGTTTATTCAGCATATTCCCAGTTTTTCTAGAATATGCTTCCGCATGGCACTGATGTGGCCAAGGCGCAACATTTGTTTTCCACAAGCTTTGTAAGATACGCATAGATGAACTTATAATCTTCCCACCACACCAGAGGGTCTTTTTTCCTGTCGACTAGATAGTCGACGTAGATCTTTGAATTTCAATCAAAGCCTTGGCGACAGCCATTCTGGATGATGTTTGATTTTCCTGACGACTGACCATATTGTCAAACGAATCCAGACAGATGGAGTTTCGGTTTGGGAACATTTTCCGCTTGACTGCCGCGTTCAACGGATCCCTTGTGGGCCATATCAGAAAAGACTTCGCTCTACAGTAGATGATGTCCAAGGTTTTGTAGAAAACTCGTGCGGCTGTTGACTGAGGAACCACTCTTCATGGTCGGTTCGCCCGGCTCCTGCTTCGCCTCGTAGAACGTCATCCTCTCTCCAAACGTGGATATCTTCCTTGAGAACTGCGAACTTGGTGTGGGCACACATCTCTTTGAATGTCGTGGACTGTGGATTGTCCGGGAAACATAGATCGCTTACAACTTTGCATCCGTATGCAAAGTTGTAATCAGCACTGCTACTTGCTTCGCCGCCGTGATGTCGTTGGCAACGGAAAAACTGCTCCAACTTGGCTTGGTAGATCTTGGAATCATCCGATTCCCTGAATTCATTAGAGAATTCCTCCGTAGAATGCAAAAAGGGCGATGAAACTCGTGGCGCAGATGTACCGATGCCACGACCCAATAGAATTGATGACGACGGTCTGCTGTCTAAAATTTCTGATAACATCTGGTCACTTGTGGTAGCACTGTTCCCGCTGATTTTATTGTGTGCTTTGACAGCCTGGTGGCCCCTCTTTAGATTCTGCCACTTTTGCTTGATTTGTGGGACTGTTCTGTTGAACCCCAAATTTGCCATTTCGCTGGTGACAATGGCATAAACGCTGTATTATGGATCTTGCTCTGCAAAATTGGCATCTACGGATGCGATCACTTCCTGGTTTGACGAAAATTTTTGTCCTCCGAGCCAAACTTTTAGCTTAGGTAAAAGAAAAAAGTCACTGGGGGCCAGGTCTGGCGAATAGGGGCGTTGTCCTGATGGAACAACACTTTCTTCTTCTGCAAATGCGGTCTTTTTATGGCAATTTCTGCTTTCATTTTCTAAACTAATAATGCGTTGTACGCTCCCGTTATGGTTTTACCTTTTTCAGGGTGGTCGATGGACACAGTTCCATGACTATCCCAGAAAACCGTCGCCATCACCTTCCCGGCCGATAAAATCATCTTCGCCTACTTCGGAACAGATTCACCCTTCGCAGTCCTCTGTTTTGATTGTTCCTTCGTCTCAGGAATGTAGTGATGAATCCAAGTTTCATCAACAGTTATCAGAAGGGGACACCTGGTCTGCCAACGATAACTGAAGGCACAAGGGGGCTCAGTAGGGCTTGAAACGCTTCAATGTAGACACAAGAGAGGAGAGGCATCTTAAAATCTGGCGAAGGCCTGGCGGGGCTCACTGGGGCTCCAAATGACACTTAAAGACACGAGGGGGCCCCGTAGAACTTTGACCAGCACATTAAGACTAACAGGAGCTAACTAGAGCTTGGAAAACTAACACATTGTAAAATGGGACTCAGCAGGGCTACAAATGAAACATAAAGATAAAGGGGGGCCACATAGGGCTCTGAAAAACTCAATAAGGCAAAAAAGAGATTTCTAAGATTTCAGAAATTTCGAGAAATGAGAAGTGGGTCACCTGGTCTGCAACGATAATTGAAGACACAAGGGGGCTCAGTAGGGCTCCAAACGATACTTGAAGATACAAGGCGGCTCATAAGGGCTTGAAACGCTTTATTGTAGACACAAGAGAGGAGAGGCCTCTGAAAATCGGACGAACGCTTGGCGGGGCTCACTGGGGCTCCAAATGACACGAGGGGGCGCCCCGTAGAACTTTGACCAACACATAAAGACTGACAGGAGCTAACTGGAGCTTGGAAAACTAACACATTGTAGAAAGGGGCCCAGCAGAGCTACAAATGCAACATGAAGACACCAGGGGGCCACATAGGGCTCTGAGAAACCTAAGAAGGTACAAAGAGGTTTCTGAGAGTTCAGGAACATCAAAAAATCAGAAAAGAGGCACTTGAGCCGTCAACTATAGCTGAAGACACAAGGGGCTCAATAGGGCTCCAAACGATATTTAAAGATGAAAGGGGGCTCAGCCTCGCCGGTGCTTCTTCCACTTCCGCCATTTTGAGGTGATGTGTAACGTAACCACGTGCGAATTTGAATTTTGTCAACGACCCACTTTGTTGTTGTGTGGATCCTTGTTTCTTGTTCTCGTCGCCAATTGTTGTATATCCTCCTCGGACCCGGGATTGAAATAATGATAATTTTAAATAAAAAAATGGTAAGTTTGGTTTTAAATGAAGACTTAGACATACAGTTTTTTTTTCTCAAAATTTTTATTTCACGTTTTTTAGCAAAAAAATAATGTCCACTTGATTGGACAACAGGACTGTATAAGCTCAATTATTTTTCTTGTGATATTGATAAAAACAGTTGTGATCGCCTGTAATACAAAAAAAAACATCACATTTTTCACATGCAAACTTGGTTTTTTTGGTACATTTTGGATATTTGCACCTCACAGATTTTTTGAGGTCCGACCTCAAAACAGGTAGATGTTGCAGTTTACTGGTCTTTGACACGGTCCAGATGGAGCCAGGATTCACAAGGGGTGACATCGAGAAGCCTTTAGGGTTGTTCCTAGTATGAACTGATCTAGGTGTTCCGGCAGCCTCGTCGTCGCTGTCCTCTTCGTCGATGGTTTTCAGCAGTACTTGCGCAATGCTCAGTTTGAAGTCCATAAGCTCCATGATAGCACTTTTTCTGTGTCCAAATTTGCGACAATCATTGCGGTACAAAATCCACGAGTTTGCGATTGCCAAATCAAAAAAATGGAATATTGTTTTTACTGTCCACTTGTTGGTCCTTGCCGAAATGCGATAGTACGCAATCATTCTATCGACAAGATCTATACCTCCCATCGAGTCATTGTACTTCGACACCATGGCAGGCCTTGTTACGTCGATAAATTTGTTTTCAATTTTGGACCACCTTTTGCAAGTGTCAGTAGGTTGCTCTTGGAGGTTGGTAGAGGCCAGCAACACTGGTTTCATGTCGTACCATTGGATGATGTTTATTTTGTTGTCTGATCTAACATTTTGTTCTGTTGCTCCCCTTCCCAGTCTTTTCAGAGTTTTCTCCTGTGTCAGGTGAGCACATGAAGGTACTCTTGATTTCATTATCGTTCCTGTACCGTGAATTTTTCTCTCCAGCAAAAACTCAAGTAACGGAATTGTGGTAAAATATCTGTCCATGTACACATGTGAGCCTTCTTTCAGTGTTTCAATCAGTCGAATGACAGCTGAGGGACCGACGCCCAGCTCCTTCGTGTCATGTAGGAAAGTTTTTTTTCCCTGGTAAACCTCGAAGTCTAGTACGAGGCCAGATGGAGTTGCACATACAAAATTTTTCAGTCCTTCAGGGTTAGGTTTCCCCCGTATGAATTGTTTAACACCACAGATACCAGTGAAGGGAATCATCTGTTCATCAATGGCAACCGTATTCTCCCTTGCTAAACGCAAACAAGCTTGTTTAACTCTGTCCATTAGCGGCCTGATACGCCACAACTTATCTTTCTTCCGAGCATCTTCGGAAATATCTCCATCTACAGTCACTTTCAAGTGGCTTCTGATCGTATAAAATCTGTCCCTTGACATTGCTGTGGCAATCGAGAAAACTTTGGTGCTTTTTGCCCAGTACATTCTAATGCGAGGAAATTTCAATACTGACATTGTAATAACAATGCCAAAAAATTGTTTTATTTCGTTAACAGTGAGATTCAAAGGTTTGTGGTGCAACGTCATGTACTTGAGATTTGTACATTCGCAGATGTTACGAAAATCATTGTCATCTAAATAGTCGGAAAAATATTGAAATGGTTTGTGATCCCTTCTAGTCTCGCTAGTATCTTCATCTGGTTGAGACGTGAGCTCAATTCCAGAAAAAACTTCGGACTTCTTCCAAGTAAACTTTGGCTTAGCTGGTTTCTTTGGTACCTTTTTCTTTGGTTCTTTTTTCTTTGTTTGTTTGACTAGTTTCTTCTTTGTTGAATTCTTCTTCAGGTAAGCATTTAATGGCAAGTCATCATCAGAATCGTAACTATCGTCATGCAGTCCTTCTACAGGTTGATCCATTTCCAGATCTTCTATGGCTTCAGCTTCGTCTGACTCACTTCCTTCCTCTTCATGACTATGCCTTGATGATCCCTCATCATCTTCTTCGTTGTCTTCCTGCGCTTCTTCAGGTTCAGAATAGTGGTCTCGTTCTGTTTTACTTCTTTCCTCCGCGAAATACTGCCTACTTTCTTCATCTTCTTCAAAAACATCAATATTTTCATCTTCAGATGACTCGTTGATGTCTTCGATGTCAGAAGTATCTTGTAGTAGTTCCAACAATTTATCGTCATCCTCTCCTGGTCGGAGGTATTTTTTATTGCCGAAAATCGCTGCAAAAATCAAATTTCTCTGTTGATTTGTTCAAAAGTGAGGTTAGATTTTCGAGAGAAAAAAGTCATGATTAAACCTGGTGTCCATTCTGTTGGACAAGGTGAAAATGAGGTTAGTAGGTAGATTTCATGCATCCCCCTTAGCAGCCCAAACTGTAATTATGTTAATAAAGGATTAGTAATCAGTTTTACGCAGTTACAACACAAAAAAACTAGTTTAAATAGTCAAAAACATGTACTTACTATCGAGCGTCACTTTCTTGAACGTTGACATTGTGAAAGCCATACAAACCGCGCTTTTAGAGGTAGAATTTGGCTCGACAACAATTAGATGGCGCTGAGCTAGCATACATTGAGATGGACATTGGGTTTTAACCGGTATATTCTTTGCCGTTAAAAAATAGTGAGCGATGAACTAGATGTCCATTAAAATGGACGGTGGGTCCGAGGAGGATATGTACAGGTGTAATGAGGTGTAGTGTAAATTACAAACCACGATTGGTTTAATAGTTTAATGATAATAATGTGTTTTCGGTACAAGTGTCGTATGGTTGAAATTCGGAAGGTGAAAAAGAGGCGGGGTCCAGGCGCGTAATCTTATTTGAACCTTCCCCGTATGGATGGGTGACATTCAAGGTGACAACTGTATAAAATACCAAGTCCCTAAATTGGCTAGACAGGGCCGTTTTGCGCAGTTCCTCTTCGCACTGAACATCTACTCTAGTATGACCGCTCCTATGATTGTTGTCCACAGCTTGCCTTTTGCGCTTCAGGACAGTTTTATATTGGTTTTCAACCTGAAGTGCCGTTTTGATTATGTCGAAGTTGATGAGAAGATCCCTGCTTATTTGGTCCCACACATCTTTCTTTCTTTTGAACCTTTTCATAGGTCCAACATTTTTCATGTACAAAATATACTGGTCGAGCAAGAATTTTGTTTCTGGTTCAGTGGTTCTTCCCATCCAGGATCTAAAAATGAAGAAAAACGTTGGTTTTAATTTACAAGGTCAAGTGTGAGGTACGACTCTATACCATTTTCTTTGCAGTTTTCTTGGTTCTCTTGACGATGGAACATCTCCGGAGCCTCTACTTCTTCTTTGTCGGAGGGTTGTGAGCCATAGCTCGAAATATAATAATGTTGTTATAGGTACCTTGGACACTGGTGATAACTGAAGTTTGTAATTGCATGTTAAGTGTGGTAATTTCTCTGTTTTGATCCTTCATGTTACAAAGCTCTTGCTTTACTTGCTTCAATTCGCTTTTCAGTTTCTTATTCTCAAGCATCATTAAGTGTCATCTTGCTTTACGTTTTTCGATTGAAAATATAGGATAATGCCCGAAGGGACGCCACCCATTTTTTAAATTCACTTCTGTACACGTTTTTAAAACATATTTATGGCACTTTTTAGTGGGTCCATAAACAAAAAATAGTAGACAATATAAAGAACAAATAAACTTTATTTCCAGAAAAAAACATTATGAAAAAAAATCTTGAAACGCTGCTGATTTTGTTTTTCCATCCGTTATTACGACCTTCGCTTGTCACTATAACATGATAATGGACGCGAGCAAACCTTTTTGTGCTGAAGCAATTTGACCCACTTGTTTCTTCCCTTTTGTCCTGACAACTTTCACAGGCCTCGTAACAGTTGTGATTGTTTCATCCAAATTTCATACTTGATCAGTACGGACTTTGTATTTTTCCAAAACAGAAGCATATTTTTCAAAAAAAAAAAAAAATCATCCACCACAGGTTTATTAAATGCCATTGAACGGCTTGAACTGGTGCTCTCTGGATTTCGCAGTGACAGATCTTGACGTCTTTTCATGAAACTGAACAGCCAGTCCAGTCCTGCAAATGGTTGACAAATCGTTAGTTTGTTCGAACAAAATTCAATTACGAAGTACAAACCTGCTGCTTTATTTTTTCCCCAATTTCCAGGCATGAATTGTTACAATTGGAAATTGATTTTTCAAATTCAAATCCCTTACAGAAATGAATCAATTATTAAAAAAGCAAGAAAAAATCAATAGAGCAGTTCGTAGTCCGAAAAAGAGTAAGTATTGTTCAAAGTTGTTCATCTTAATCGTTTTGAGGCGTCTTGTGTTTGTTGGGGCTTTGGATGAATGTAGACAGAGCCGGGTTTCGGACACAACTTTGTTTTTCCATCCGTTATTACGACATTCATTTGTCACTATAACATGATAATGGACGCGAACAAACCCTCTTTCTGCTGAAGCAATTTGACCCACTTGTTTCTTCCCTTTTGTTCTGACAACTTTCACAGGCCTTGTAGCAGTTGTGATTGTTTCATCCAAATTTCTCACTTAAACAGTACGGACTTTGTATTTTTCCAAAACAGAAGCATATTGTCAAGGGTCAAGATTGCCCTTGAGCGTCGGGGGTTGGAAGCAGCGAACTTAAGTGAAGAATGCGAACCCAACTTGATAATATAATATAAGTTTATTTAAACACATGTTTGGATAGAATACACACTCGAGGCACACAACATGTAATTGAATCTGGCGTAGGTTTCAAGATAAGCGATGATCAACTTACATAGGAGTAACAACGTTCATGGTGTCTAACTGAATGAAATACATATTTATTAATTTAATTAAATCGCGTCTTTGACTGGCAAGGGCTTCCGCCAAAACTAGTGAAAATTGATTGATCATGAATCTTCTGCTGCGGTGGTTTTATAGCCGTGTCCTTTTGGATTTGTTGGTCACGTGCCTCCGCCGTCGCGTCACAGTTGCACCTTGTACGGCAATTCTTGCTGACAGGGTTAGATTCTGCACGTGGTGTTTTTGTCACCTGCAACTTGCAATTGGCTGGTGTTTCCAACCTTTATTCAAATACATTTCCCGCTATTTTATTGCTCTTCAACCTGGTTTTGACAATATTTTTCCAAAGAAAATCATCCACCACAGGTTTATTAAATGCCATTGAACGGCTTGAACTGGTGCTCTCTGGATTTCGCAGTGACAGATCTTGACATCTTTTCATGAAACTGAACAGCCAGTCCAGTCCTGCAAATGGTTGGCAAATCGTTAGTTTGTTCGAACAAAATTCAATTACGAAGTACAAACCTGCTGCTTTATTTTTTCCCCAATTTCCAGGCATGAATTGTTACAATTGGAAATTGATTTTTCAAATTCAAATCCCTTACAGAAATGAATCAATTATCAAAAAAGCAAGAAAAATCAATAGAGCAGTTCGTAGTCCAAAAAAGAGTAAGTAAATCACTGCTGGCATGAAATTGATATTTAATATACCTCTTCCTCGACTTTTTGGTCACACCCAATCAATGGAAAATCGACAGTAACAGTTGCTGCGGGAGTGCTATTTTTTCTGTCAATTTCAATTATTGAGCTGCTAATTGAGCTGCTGCTCCTCTCAAGACTTGGAAGACTCTCAGTAGAAGGCGAAGAACTTATCACACTGGAAATTGATGGACCGGACCGCTTTTATCAATTTTTTGTTTGGTCTTGTTATGTAGAAGCTGGAAATCAGCCAGAAGTCTTCCAGACATTCCAGCCATTTTAGTAAGATCTACAATAATTCACAAAGTCAAAGCACTATTGTACTGTTGGTGAAAACCGTTGGATGAGTTGTAGTAGTACGTTTGTTAGAATACACGTGAGAACATAATGAACATGGGTTAGGGTTAGGGACACACCTGATATGCGCTCAGCTTGTCAAGATGGCGGTCACCGCGGTCACAACAATAGCCAAATGCTTCGTGGCTGATTGGTCAGTTGATTCATCAACTAGAAGGGAAAACTTACAAGTTTTTAATTTATCCAAGAAGTTTTCAAAACTTGTTTGCCCAATAACATTATTAATCAAAGCTGTACACTTTGTTCTGCTGCAAGACATTTTTTTTACACTCTCAGAATCCACTCGTGACTTCGTATCTAGGCGCTGAAGGTCTCAGATTGAAAACTCCTCCAAAAAACCGGCGCAAGGTTGGGTCTCCCGAGAAACTTGAGGGTGCCAACAGAGCAATCGCTGACCTAGAGCACTATTGTACCCTTAATGGCGTGATAGGCGTTTTGGCGGAACCAGTCCGACAAAAAATCCAAAACCGAAGGCACCGTAATTTGAAGTGGGTCGAGCTCTCGTTCCATGCAGAAGATAGAAGATAATTGTAGATTTTTTTTCTCCACCAAGTCCATCTCCAGGATAAGGTCTCATGATGTTGAGTTTTAGGGGGAACGCTGCATCCGCAACAAAGAAATGCGGAAAAGATTCGTGGGTGCCAGGCAAGTTTTTCCTTGGGGGTAGTGGCATTTTATTATTGAGTATTGTCTGCCCAAATCCGGACTGTTGGAAAACGATGGAATCGTGTTGACTGCCAGCATTGCCAACATCGACCAAGGTCGCAAAACATCGCAAAACAAAAAACGTACCAAATACAGGTTTCCTCAAAAGAGAGATGGAGAATCCGCGATTCCGCGCAGCTGTTTTTGGCACGTTCTGGGCACAGTGTGCCACGAGTGATGGCGCCATTTGTATTTACATTGCTCCGCCGTGTTGAAAGTGCGTTTTATTTTTTGAATTCTAAAGCCAACCATGCTGGGAAAGTCGCTGAAAATATAACGAACTTATCAATGAATATTGCAAATGAATATTTCGCATAGAAGACTTTGCCAGAGAGGCATTTGATGCGCGGATACAACTATTTTTGTAATGGATATATCAACGATATATGGACGTGCCCAGAAAGCACAGGTAAGTGCGTGTTCCAAGTCCCAGTTTTAATACTTTCAATGGTGTAGGTATTATGGCCATCACTGTATAACTTGTGGACTTGCATAGGGCACACAACATTTATTTACCATAACTACTTGTAAAAACTATATAAATACCAATAATAACACCATCAAATGTTATTACCCACCACCACCACCATGTTGATACTCTTCATCAAAGAGAATGAAGCTAAATATAAAATAAATGCAAACATTCACGAACACTCAACCAGAGCAAAGAGCAATGTACACCATCCCTTTTCGAGACTTTCCGTCGCCCAGAACTCCCCGAGCCACAAAGGAGCTATATTTTTCAATAAAATAAAAACTGTTGTTGATTATCACCCCAACACCAATGTTTTCAGGAGAAGGGTTTTCAATTACCTAGTCGGTCGGGCGTTCTACACGGAGGAGGAGTTCATGACCTCTTGTTGAACCTTGCTTTGAGTGTGTCACTTGTTGTGTTGTTTTTTCAACATGTAATGTGATTGTTCATATGTACTTTAAGACAGGATTCTGTATATAGGTTTTTATAATGCTGTTCATATAGTATTAATTCCTTGACGTGTATAATGGGCATTACTGCCTCTTGCACAAAAAATAAATTCTATTCTATTCTATTCTATTCAAATGATCAAAACACACGTTCGGCTTACGGAATCGGGGCAATGTTGGCACACTATGACTGCGACGATTTACTGTGCAATCGAACGTGACGTCACGGGCCAGAAAGAGACGCTCAATTTAGAAAACCTGTATTGGGAGCCGTAGTATCACCGTACCACAGGCTCATCAATAGTACCACAAATGGTACGTTTGTACCACAACTGGCAACACTGCTCCACAATCATTCAAGAAGTGACGAAAGCCATCTGGGACGTCCTCTGCCCATTATACGTTAAACCACCAACACTGACAGGCTGGTCATCAATAGCAGACGGGTTTTTTAACCGGTGGAACATGCCCAATTGTGTGGGTGCAATAGATAGAGAACATGTCCAGATTCAGGCACCACCACATTCAGGAACCGAGTTCTTCAACTATAAAAAGTACCACAGCATCGTTCTGATGGCTGCCTGCGACGCTTTTTATAATTTGCGGTATCATCCTTGTTTTGCGTGAAATATTCGGTTTTATAAATTTCAGTTAATTTTCCAAATCGAGGCAAATTTCAAAATTTGGTTACATTTGAAATTGTTTTGTGGGAGTTGGTAGCAGTTCATTCTGACATTGACATATGTAGATGTCAGTGATGTAAATGTCACAGTCACATCAAGCGACGTGCGCTTCTGGGTCGTGCGTGGTTGGTTTTAGTTTAGCTCTCTGCGCACATTTTGCGTTCGTCGCGCTTTGCTTTGCGTTTGTGAATAATAATAATAATGCGGAAAGTTGAAATGAAAGTAAAACCTCATTAAAAATGGATAAGTAAGCATGGTGTAATGGCATATTTATCAATCAGGTATACCGCCGACTACTTCGTGATGTAAATATTCAACAGCTAAATCGGTCTAAAATCATGTAACGTGAAAAAAGCAGAATGACATTAGCGTCCTAACAAAGTACAACAACTGAGGTTTAGCGGCCGAAAAGGGAAATGAAGCTTGTGGTTTGGTTAGTTAGCGCGTTCGACTACCACTCCAGAGGTCGCGGGTTCGATCTCCGCCGGGGACGGATTTTCGGCCTCGAAAACAAGCTCCTTGGTTTAGTTGGAATGCTTGCTAAATGCAAGACGCGCCGTGTGTCGCATAGCACGTAAAATACGAACGATGGTGCCGACCCCATGCGATGTTGGTGGTCGTTAAAAATCCCTACCCTGTGTTGGAACACACAGGGGTTCGGCAAAATTTCCGGTATAGTGGAGGAAAGCATTCACCGGCGTCGGTGTTAGGCCTCGTTGCGGAAATAGGCCGACGTTAAATAAAACGAGTAATAATAATAAATAAGTAAATGTGTTGTCTTTAAATTTATTTTTGAATTGAAAAATATGAAAATAAAATTATTATCACATAATACATTATATAACTATATTATATGAAAAAAAAACAAAATATGGCTGTTTTCAACAACAAAATATCCTTACATACTAATACTAAATTATATATATGAAAAAAAAACAAAACAAAATGTTGCCTAGGAATACAAACTACTTTCTAAATTTCAATCCGACTCTTCATCATCATTCCCTAACAGTTGTTGACGTAGAGCCAGGTCAATTATTTTTCGAAGCTGCATTTTTGTTGACCACTTCAATTTTTTGTCCGTGATGGTGGCCAAGTCATATCCAATTGTTTGGCCGAATGAAATGTCCTGCATTTTTGGTACAGTTCTTGTGGCAGGTGCCTGGTCACTTTTTTGGGCAATGTATTGCCCAAAGTTGGACCAGGCTTCTTTTAAAGTCTCTGCCATGTCGTCTTGGGCGGTTTTTTTCTTTTTGAGTTTTGGGGTCAAATTCCCCATTGCCCCTCCCTACTTCGGCTGCCGGCCTTTTTTTTTGTAATACCGTTGGGATGTGGTTTACCGGTTCATTGAGCTCTTGGTTATTCTCTTTGTCATTGCTTGGCGGTTCCACCATCACATCTAGGTCATTTTCATTCCCAAACATCGACGACTGAGTTTGAGTGTTTAGGATTTCACTTATGGAATCCCAAGCCGATGTGGGTCGTTCCGGCACTTGCTGGACGTTGCTCTTGGTGGTTCTAAAAATATATGATTAGCCTTAAATGAAATGTCAAGAAATGCATCCATCTTTTTCCTTACCTTCTTCTGGCACAGTGGTCGTTAAGGAAAGCTATTTCATCGAATAGCTCCCACTTCTTCACCTCCATCGCCCCACTGCCAGAAGGTAGAGGGGTGTTCAACCGGCGTCGTTCAGCATTGAACCTATTCCGGAGAACACCCCATCGAGCTTCGCAGTTGGAAACTACAATAATAATGATGATGAGTTAAATAATTATACACTTCTTTATGCCAACATACCACTCTTGCCAAGGACGACAGAAATAGTATTCCACGCATTCTTTTTGGCGATTTTGTCCTTGTAGAGAGGATGTGCCTTTTTGTACAACAGCTCAAAAGAGCGCACTTGTTGTAACAGATTGCTGTCGTCTGCGACCGTCCAATCCATTTTTCAGTAGCCGAAGGAGATGCTTGCAGTTTCAATTACGAAGATACGAGAACAAGACGTAGAAAATGTCATACAGTGCGCAAGCGCCATTTAAGTTCCTAAATGCCGAGTTGAAAGTAGACCAACTTGTAAAATATTAAATTGAACCATAAATTTTAAATTTCATGTATGAATGGTTACATGGGAAAGCAATGGGTGAACACTTAAATCTTAAATCTTAAATTAAGTGTTAAATTTCAAATTTTAAATTTTCATGCATGAATCCACCATAAGTTGACTGTGAAAGAAAATAACCTCAAAATAAGTACACTTCATTTTTTTTTAAGTCCATTGTGGTGCAAATTGCAAACACTTTCGTATTGACAGTGAATGCAAAGGTGTGTGCCATTTGCACCACAATAGCCTTGAAAAAAAAGAACTGTACTTACATCGTTTTTTTTTTTTAATTTTTTAGTATTAAGAAGATTTTTATTGTGGAATGTCAGTAATGAATTTATTCAAGCTGTAAAACTCATCTCTTCCATTCTCTGAGAAACTAGTAAAAGTGACTTGAAGTCTTTTCAGTAATAAGCAATTAAAATAACCACGGCGTTTCAAAATTTTTTGGAAGGACAAAGATGTTAATGGGTCCTGCTTTGCAATTCTAACATCTTTGCCGTTTATAATTTTATTTACATTTTTAACATAGTTATGAAAAACAATAATTTATTGTTGTTTTTACGAAAAATGACACATTTTTTATATGGTCGGAACAAAACAGTTCCGAAATAGTGTCTCCAAGCTCTTGTCTTAACTTGACGTTCAGATGACCTTTCACCCCAATTAATTCCGTGCATATTTTAAATACCGATGTGAAATTTGCTGAGGGATGTATAAGGACAATCCTTCATATTGTCGTTCAGCAATTAGTGAGTTTGTTTCTTCTGTAGTACTGGCACACATTTTTTTCCGACATTTTTTGCACCGGTTTTCTTTCAGAATTTTTTTTGGCTACAAAACCTGCCACATATGGAGTAGTGCATTCTTTTAGATGGCCAAGTGATATTTTTGCTTGCGTTGGAAAAATAGGCTCTCGCACAGTCGCCGGTTCGAACTGCACACTTGGCTGTTCTGTTAAAAAAACTTCTTAAATTGTCGATAGGGCCTGCCGATTGATCGTTTTGACAATTTGAGTTGACCGACCGGTGTGACACCAAATTATTCACAAGCAGGGATTTATAGACGTTTATAAAAGATGAGCACGTGGGATTCCTATTAGGACCACCATAGCCTCTCACACACGAAAAGAAGTTCTCTACAGCATCTTGATTTGAATTTCTAGTTGCCACGTGCTGGAAACTCAAGTCGATTAGTTTAGGAACCAAATAAATCAACGATTTGATTGAGAACACCCAGTTTTTTAGGGAAGGTGGTATCACGTGCTGAGCAGAATTTCGGGTCTTGTACTGCATGGAGCTTAGAACTGGCAAGCATTTCTTCCAAAATGAGATGTGATTAGTTTTACTGCTTACAGCACATCGTAGCTCTTTGCCAGGTGATGATGGATGCAGTGATGCATCGTTCACACTGTCGAACAATTCATCAAAAAAAAAGAAGATCGGCAGTTTCGGAAGCCTGGGGATTTATATAGAACTTTGATTCTGGCGGTAAGTCATTACTCGTTTCGGCAGCCACAAACATTGCTGTGGCGACCGTATGGCTGAAGACCTGTGTGCATTTTTGTTTTGATTTTGGACGGAATCACATGTTCGTCAGTCAAGCTAACAAATTGGCTAGAAGCACCCCGATCCTTATCCATTTTGTACAGTTGCTCTATATTCTTCCACGACGCTACCTTCTACTTTCCATTGTGCTCGAAGCAAAGGTCTTCATCAAGGAGGCCATTACGCACTCCTTTCATTAAATGGTGGAAATCAAATAAATGCACAACCTCTATTTCATCAACAAGATAACCCCCCCCAAACGGTTATCCTCGCCTTTCTTCGCAAAGTGGGCCTTTGTGGCATCATACAAGCTTTTGATTGCGGACTGATTAGTGGCCCCCTGATCACATATGGTAGCCATCACATGCAAGCCTGTTTCTCGAAGTTTACGGATGGCGTCTTTCAAAATTCTCGCTAAATCAGCGGCAGAAGTGGGTACCTTGACAGAAATAAAAAAGGTGACAGGCATTTTCCACTTATTGTGGAGTCCCTTAATCATAAATTGTAAGGCGTGGTCGGCAAAACCAGCTCGCCTATCTGCTCCACCAAAATCGACAAACCCATGAACACTACTATCAGTTGCCTGATCATATTGTAGGCCTGGTTCTAATGATATCTCGTCGAACATCAGAACACAATGTCTGTCCAAGTTGGAAAGCTTATTCACCGTGACCTTTAGATGTTCGAATATGGCATCGTTGATACCACAATTTATAGGTATTTTGTTCAACATTGCCGTCAATGCCTTACGAGATGGCAAACTGAAGATTTGCGACAAAAACCGGTACGCCTTGCCACTTTGCTTATACAAAGACAATGAAAAAATCTTGTCTTTTAATGTGAATCTGCGTCCCCTAGGTTTATACTGCTGCGTTCTCTCTTGAGACAGACAGAAATTGAGGGTGGTTGCATTCACGTTCTTCAAGAAATCAGTGCCACGCTGTTGAAGTCACCTGAACCTTCTGATCCACTATTTTGCCCGGTTATCAAGCCTGGGGTTTCTATGCCACAGGCAGTTTACAAAATCACTTGCGCTTTGAGGCTGTCTCATAAGTAATTTGTTATTTGCTGAGCTTCATCTTATACAAGGATAGAAAGACCTGAAAACATACCGAAACTCTACTATTGGCAGCGAGTACTTCAACAGGTCTTTTTTGAGGTTGTGTTCATTTGTTTTCATTTTTACAACTTACCTCGCCGCAGTTTTGTCTCCGCATCCAAAAACACAACACGGTCTTTTTCTTGCCATCTTGAATCAAGATGAAAGCAAAAAATTCTCGAAAACACTTGTTAAACACACTGGATTAGGATGAATACGTATCGACTCTTCGCAGCATTCACAACAAAAACGAAAATGGCCGCTGCCAAAGTGGCCACGAGAAATGTCGAAAACACTGACAGGACAGCGGTAATGCAAGGGGAGTGTTTTACCGGCATAATTTGAATTTGCGCCATCTAGCGTCATTGCACAACCGTGTCCCTTCACGCTGGTATAGAGTGCACAGGCCGCGGCCTCTTAGCCACTGAAGTTGAGGTAGATTGCTGTCCTTTAACACGACTAAATCTCCGCAAACCCAGTCGGTAGCACGGTGAGTTGCTTTGGTGATGTTTGGCAAATTTAGAATTGCGCAAACGTATTCTTGAATGAATAATCTTTTGTTATTGTAGCGATCGCTGAGTGTTTTCCACGCGACTGTTCAATTGTCATTCGACAAAGTCAGTGATTCGATGGCCCTAGGTGCTTCATCGCTTAGACAGGATTTCAAATAGTGAAATTTTTCACTATCGCTGATCTTGCTGTTGACATGTATTAAAGATTCGAATGTGTCGTGAAAGCTAGTCCAAGATGAATAAAAGCCTTGAAATATGGGCAGTTTAATTGCTGGAAGCTGTAGACTATTTTGAGGTGTTTGCGAATTGTTACCGTTATTATTGTTCGGGGTGGAACTCGGTTGATGGTTGTTTATAGGTGCCAGACAAATTGAATCCATATAAGTGAGGGAATCAAAATATTGTTTATTCGGCGCCCTTGGCAGCCGAAGGGCGCCAACACTTGGTTTGTCGACACGGGTGATCACCTCCGATACAAATACCCTAAGCCTGTGCCGAGTCGTGCAATGGAGCCAGAGGAAAACGTACAATGCTCCTGTCCAGCTACACAGGATACTGCTAAATCCGCATCGTGCAATGGGGCCAGGGGATAACGCACAAAGCCCCTGCACCGTATTAGCGCAGACAAAACCTCAACCGTCTACTCTATATAAACAATGCTGAGGTTCTCATGTTTAATTATTCACATATGCATAACCTTTCTACAGTACACAAGTAGGTATTATGCCTCGTAAGAAGATTCACCGTTTAGATGCTGACAGCTTCGTAATTTGTCACAAAAAGAAATGCACCTTGTCATCAGTAACTCTGCATAATTTTACACACAAATGTGACCCAAAAATTTGATCTTGTGGATGCCGGTGATGCATTTTGCTTTGTTGAGGGTTATGCCCTCGTCGTTCAACTTCTCGAGAACTTTTCGTAGAATCGCATCGTGTTTCTCAAGAGTTTTCGCGTGAATTAGCAAGTCGTCCACGTGCATTTTTACCCCCTGGACGTCAAGAGACGATTTTTGCAAATCTGTTTCAAAAATATTCTGGCACGAAATACGGAACTGTAGTCTTCGAAACATGAACCTTCCATAGGGTGTAATGAACGTTAGTTCGCGAGACTTTTCCACTAGTCTGATCTGGTGATAGCCCGAGTCAGTATCCAACTTCGAAAAAAATTTGGACCCATGAAATTTCGCGGGAGTCGTTTCAACTTTTGGCATCATAAAATACGGTCGCATGGATACAATTTCCTAGGTCAGATTTTGCTGTGCTTGCTTTTGGTGACCCCTCGGAAGTTCTTCAGAATATTCGTCGGACTTGATCAATCTTGCCGCTCTTGTTGGTGATCTTTTCCCCCCCTTTTCTTCTGTTAACACTAGGCCCAGGAAGTATGCAACGGTTTTCTTTTGGTTTAATTCGTTTTGGCCCAAAAATTTGGCAATAGTCGTGGCCTGGAACTGTAAAAAGTATAAGTAAAAATCAATGAGATCCAATCGTGGTACTGGTGTTACGAGCACTATATTAGGTTCTATGCTTCCCCTCGCTGACTAGATTGTGCCGATGGTGGGCTGGAGGCTTCTAATGACGATGGGGATTTTGACTGTACTGGTGGTGGACTGCTGGTTTCTGATGAATAGTGAAATCTCATCAAGGGCTTTCTGCCACCTCAGGATTTAAGCTGACTGGTGTGTTTGAAATCAAATCTGACACGTTTTCGTCAATGGTTCCCCACACTTCCTTGGTTGGAGCCCCACTACCAGTATCATTCAAGCTTCTCCTCATTGTGTATATTGCGGGCAACCGCTTTCTCTTCGGTTCATAGTTTCTGTTCCTATACATAGTGTTCTCGACGCATGTGCAACTTTTGATTAGGAAACTTGTGCTACATCCGACAAACTGGGAAATTTGTTTACAATACGTTGGAAAACGTTGCGTTTCTTATCAAATGAGTTGTTGTTAGTGTGAAATAGTTATTGAGAAGCTAAATGGTGAATGCTAGAGTGATACGAAAAGGTTCAGTGAGCGATCAGGTCTTTTTGTATTATTTTATCATCAGGTTAGGCAACCAATGTTACATCCGAACATTCCGAACTAACGGTACTGTACTGACACACGTGCCACAAGCGAATAAACCATCTAAAATATGAAGCATAAAGTCTATTGTTTACCTTAAATCGACGGACACTTATCTCTGATGTATGTACTCTGATGTGATGACTTTTCTCGGCCAAATATTTGAGGTTAACACATGGCACATGGCACGTGGGACGTGGGTTTAAAACATGAACAGAGGGCAAACGGCCAACGAGCAGGCAACCAGTTATACAGTCTATCCTTGGATCAGAATCCGGGGGGGGGGGCAAAAATCATTAGTGTGAACTCACCCGTAGTGTCCGGTGTGATGAACGCTGTTTTGGCTCTGGCTTGTGGGGCGAAAGGTACTTGCATGTATCCGTTCGCTAGATCCAAGGTCACGAACATGACGGCGTTTGACAGATGCTGGAAC
The DNA here is from genome assembly GCA_949128115.1 of Anaspis maculata. Classification (NCBI taxonomy): domain Eukaryota; kingdom Metazoa; phylum Arthropoda; class Insecta; order Coleoptera; family Scraptiidae; genus Anaspis; species Anaspis maculata. Next base: position 5,754,131 of record OX421961.1, read on the forward strand.
AGCTCATCGATTTCGGGAACTGGATAGTTCTGCTTCACTGTCTGCGCATTTAGCTTACGGTAATCAACCACCAGTCTTGGTTCGCCGTTCTTCTTTCGTACTATCAGTACTGGGGATGCATATGCGCTGTTGGTCTCTGTGACCAGACCATTCCTTTTCCAGTCGGCCACAATTTCCGCAATTGTTTCTCAGTCTCTTGCTGACACCTTATATGGCTGACTTCTTACTGGAACGTTGTTGTCGACAATCTCCATCTCGATCAAATTGGTCTCTCCGAGTTCCGACAAACTCGAAGCTAAACAATGCCTATAACGGTTCAGCACATTCGTTACTGTTTGTCGCTGGTCGGCGTCCATCTTGGAGTCAAAATTAACCATGTCGGGGGCTATCGTCGTCATTTCTTCTTGTGTTTCGATCCCCATGATATCGATCTGGTGCCCGTGCTGAGCCGCAATCGGCATTCATGTGCTTGAATGGATAATCATCCACATGCCCAAATTTCAAATGATCATGCTTTTTCGCAAAAGCCACATGCTCCAACTCAGTGAAAGATCTTCCCAAGATGATTTTAAAGGTCTGTACTGATGTCGGCACCGCGTACAATTTTACTCCATCAGCTGCCACTTCATCAACCTGGAGTTGGCAGGTTATTGATCCTATCGCTTCGACTACTCCACCTCCGAATCCAAATAGGGGTCTCTTCTCCGGTGTTATCTTTGTGTTGAGACGGTGCGCGATGTCTTTTCTGATTCTCGTCACTGAACTTCCTGTGTCGACAAACGCTGTAACTGTCACGCCGTTGGCAATCACCTTTTTGTGGTACTTCGCCTCCATTTTCTTGTTCCGGGTGTCCTCGGTCAGTGTATGCACCGTCTCCTCTTTTTCTTTTTTCGGCTCCTTTCCTTTTTCACAGTACTTCGAAACGTGCCCATATCCTTTACACAAGAAACAAAGGGGTTGTCCTTCCTCATTTCGTGCCGGCAGCCAGGTTCGGCTTTCGCTTTTCGGCCTTGACGATTGATCTTGAACAGGTTTGCTTACTCTAACTTGGCTCGCTCTAACAGTTTCTTTCAAATTATTTCTTGATCGCTCACCAGTTCGCTGTTTCCGCGCCTCTTCAATCCGTTAATGTTGAATTAAATCTCGAAAGAGCTCGTCGTAGTCGTCATGGGCCTTCGACATGATGTAGTTGCTGAGCTCTCTTGACCAGAGTCCGATCGCTACCTGTTCCTTGATCTCATCAAAATGGAGGTCCAATTCCTTTCCCAAGGCAACTTTATCGTGATAGTAGAGGCTCACATCTTTGTGGCTGGACTGAGTACGGGCTTGCATACTACGCGCCACTGCTCGGTGGTGCTCTTCGGGATAACAAATGTCTTCTCAAAAGCTCGGCGAAATTCCCTCCAATCTCGTATTTCTCCACTCCGTGCTGTGCACCAGTGCTTGGCATGATTCCACTGATTGGAGCTTGAATCACAGCAGTTGTTGGATCACGGATGACTCTTTGAAGCTCACTAGCAACAGGAGACTGAGCAACAACTCCTTTCGGACCCTTCTGCTTGAATCGAGGGGATTCCCGAGATTGGGTTTTCGATCTCTTTCAGGGACCCTGGTCAGGGGATTCAACGGTTGAGGAACCACCCCTACATCCGGGGGAAACTGATCTCCGTCCAGAGGGGCTCTCATCCCTGGGATGCGTTTGAGGATCTTCATGGCTTGGTTCCTCTCCGATGTCAGGGCCTCCGAACAAGGAAGGTGACATCGGTCCTGGCGGAGGCTGACGGGGAGAGCTGCCTCCATCATCATCATCGTCCCTCCCTGTGCCTGGAAACTAGAACTTGGTCAAAGTCTCAAGATCTTGGCGCTCAAGTCCCTGGTTTGTTGATTTCATTATATTGTACAGGTCAACACAATCGGTTGTTGCCTCAAGATGGGCATCTATGGTGCTATTCAAGCAGACCTTGTTATTAATATTGGTATTCTGGGAGCCGGTTCCTTTATAATTCTTTAATGAATCCGTTCCCAATCGAATTAGCAATTGAGTGCAAAAGTATGCTAAATGTTTGACCTCAGCGCCAAATCCTGTGGCTTCAAGTCCGGCATATGGGTTTTCCGTCACAATTGGAACAATGTCAAGAACGAGTTGATACTCAGCTGATGGAGAGATAGGGCTAGAACTTCTCGATGACCTACTTGCTCTCGAAGCTCTCTTTCCTTCTCATCTGAGATGTCAGCCATTTTAAACTTCCGACACAGGGAGATAAAGTCAGTAACTAAAAAAATCATACACTGTCTCTTCATTATACGCGTGCGAGTGTGCCGCATTATAAAGTAAGGCGTCACAAAAAAGGTCTATGACTGAATTAGCATAAATCTTTCCAGAGTCTTCTCCTTTATGTCTAGCTTTGGAGATCGAGTAGCTAAGAACTATGTCTCGAGCAGCAAAATAAGTGGGATGGTCAACAGGATTCACACGAATACCATGGAATAGGTGATGAAACCCCATGACTTAGCATCAGTCGACTGAGCCAACACATCCCTCCAACCGATGGGAAGGTGGAATAGGGAGGCCGGTCGAGTGGTTTTACGCTGTGAAACCTGTTTCTTAAAGGAGCCTAATAATGACAAGATGGATAAAGTGGATCAAACTAAGTTATACTTAATCTAAACACTACCTAACTCACACGTCAAAGAAAGAGAACGGAATATAATTCAAAAAAACAAGAATGATGTTTTAAAAATTTTACAATTCTAAGTTTCTTTATAGTAAGGTTAGATCATCTTTACTTTTGGGAATAGGGTAAAAGGAGGAATCCATCATACCTGGCTCCAAGGGGGAATTTAATTCTTTTCAATGAAGTACGTGCCATAAATTTCAATAGGCCTTCCCACAAGATCTAGCAATAAGGGAAAACGAGTTAACTCAATTTTATCTGGATAAACTGAAACATCTCCTTCAGGACTAGGAACCATGTGGTGCCGCGAGAAAGGAGTTGTTGTTTTCAGGCCAATACTAATTGTTTGGGTTGGGAGAGTCAGTACTAAGTCAATATGAGGACCTAAGAGAGATACTGATTTGGTCTTCCTAGATTGACTAATGGACTTGCATAATCCACGATGTTCCCGCATACGTGCTTAAAATTGAAGCGAGAGATGACCCACTGGAGTAGTCTTTGTCAACCATAGGAGGACTTGACAAAATATGAGAGCATTTACACGAGAATCTACCTATTCCGACAACCAAGGTCTCATTGCAGACGATTCGGCTACTCCGGAATATGGGATCTGAGTCACCTGGAAATCCTCGATATCATTGATGAGTTGATGACATACCGGTCATTCGGTAGTACCTTAGTAACCTGGTGAGGGCCTTTAAATTCCGGAATGAGCTTTCTGTTGACACCGGGAGCTACATCGCAATTGGCTATCAGCACGTAATCACCTTCTTTGTATTCACGCGGAGGCTTATGGTTGTTTGTCAAAGTACTCAGAACTGTAGTTTTGACTCTTAGCAATCTTCGCAGAGGCACTTCGCCCGACAGTCTCCAGATCAGTAGGAACCTTCTCATCAACCGATTCGACAAATCTCCGGAAACTATCATCCACTTTTCCTCTCTGATACACCCCAAAAAGCAATTACTTGGTGCTTCCTCAGTGCTACTACTCACAACATTGTTTATGACAAATTCGACCTCTTTAAGATGCTTATTCCAGGCGCGCTTTTCTTCACTCAGCTTAGCTAGCACCTGACCATTTGCTCTGGGCGTTCTTACCGCAATTTCGACATGTTGAACGTCGCTGAATTCATAAAAAAATGCGATATCAGAATCAGCTAAAAAAACATGTAGTCCGGCGGCTTAGTAGATGGATCCATGCACTTTGTGCCGAAGCCAATTTCATTTTATTTTTGTGAAATATGGTTGAAAATGAAAGTTTTGAGGGGTGGAGCCATTCTCAATTTTTACCAGGAGGGGAGGGGGAGGTGGTTGTTCTGGCTTTTTGGGGGCCTCTTGGACCTTTTCTCTTGCACTCGATGTTGTAAGCGGAAGCAAGTTGTTTTCTAGTATTGCTCCATGGAAGAGTTTTATCGATGAAAATTAAATAATAATTGCTCCTTTCTCTTTCGTTGCCATTTTGTGCGTCGCTCTCACGATAGTGGCCTCGCCAATTTTTGTATACCTACCTGTTTTAGCCTGATTACCTACCTATTTAATAAATTGAAAAGAAAGGATCAATGATTAATTAATTCGAAAAAAACCAATGTTGTCAATCCACGTAGAAATATACTAATAATAAAAGAGGCGAGAATTTTCGCAAAATATATTGATTCAGTAAGGCAGGTACAATAGTAGTTTCTTGATGAACTAGATAACAAAATGAAAACATGAGGATATAATAAACAACAATAATTTTTTAAATGAACTAAACCAAAGAGATGAAATTAATGATATAAAAAAATATCTTCAATAAAGGAACAAGAATTTTCAGTATAAGCATAAAAAACTAAACAAATATTATTTCTAGCACAATCATGAACAAACAAAAAATTTGATGATAATTAGAGCTTATCTATTAACTTCGCCATCATTTCCTTGTATGCTACAACGCCTTTCTTCAGGGTTTCCTGCCTCTCAAGATGTCTTCTCTCTCGGGCAGCCTCTTTCTATCCATCTCTTTGGTTTAAATACGTGGCTAGTTCAGCAGAGTTCTTTTCTGGTTTAGTTTTTTTTTTTGGTGGCTCTGGAACGTCAGAAACCTCCAAAGACGACCCAACACTTGTGGGAATGATATTTGGTTTTCTCCCAAATATCTCCTCGAATTCAGTGAAATATTCAAATTTCAATGGACTCTACGCTGCCTTTATCCCCTGCATTGTTTTTTGATTCGTGTACCGCCCCTTCGAGTAGGTAAATTTCCATTCACAATGCTTTTGGCTGAAGGCATACCCCGCTGAATTCATCTGTTTGCCAACAGAACCCCACACTTCGGTGTTTTTCATAGCGGAGCTTTTGAAGTCCTTGATATGGTCCTCATATGGATAAGCTCAAGAATAGCTTGTCTACTCCAAATGTCCTTATCCTTTGCTTCTACTGCAGGGAGTGGGTTATTCTGCTTATTTTCTTTGTTATCATCATTTGCTTCTACTGCAGGGAGTGGGTTATTCTGCTTATTTTCTTTGTTATCATCATTTGACAACTTGAAATGAGTTGATAAGCGCTTGCCTTTTACATATCAGCAAAGATTCTGACCTAACTTACCTAGGTAAGAATCTTTACTCACAACCACTATGGTAATTGATTCATTACATACCTAGTAGGAGGTCGGGAAGTGACCCATCAACTTTTGAACGCCTGTAGACCTGCAAGCTGAGTACATGGTTGTGAGTAAAATAGTATACATACTCTCGACGGTAAATACATCATTCCAGCTTCGGGCTCTCTGTGCCCTCAGCAGTAATGATGTATTTCCCGTCTCGGTATATAATATACTATATCTAATCTGAGTAAATGTGGTAGTCTGAAAGGAACGCTGAAATCTGACTTTGCCAAGTGTAAAAACGCGGCATTGTGTGATTGTTCTTTTTGACGTTTCTTCCACTTTTTAAATCCAACTCGGTGACTAAGTATGGCCACGAAAGAAGAAAGTACCTTGACAGGGGTGAGGGAGGTAGTAAAATTCTGAGTTCGCCTGACTTGATCGCTGACAAAAGGAACGTCCTCTCAACTCAGTCAAAGTTAGTCAAAGTCAGATTATGTCAGATTTATGGTAAAAGGAAAGCGCTTAATATCTCTGGAGTGGGTGTGATGTAGAACGAACAGTTTCCTGGAAATAAAATAAGGGTACTTGTGCCATGAAGGGCAACGGAAACCGCACATTTTACACTAACAATTCCACCACCATTCTCTTTCTTATTCAATTTCGGGACGATTTAGGTACGGATGACTACGATTTATTCACAATAAATATTCCGTTTAGCCACTTGAACTCAACGTTTTCACTTGGATAGAAATCTTCCTCGTTGGGATGACTACCATGGAATAACTGAGCTTGTTTACGCGAGGCTTAGCAGAGATTTCAACAGTGGTTAGTTAGGAGTGTTTACGCGCGCCGACCAAAATCACAGCCGACAGCCCCTTAACCTAGGCCGCTATTCTTGAATCGTGTGAGAAAAGTCCCTGGCAGTAAAATACATTCCGCAGTACACTTCTGTAGTGAAAGTTGTCTAAAATCGTGGATTTTAGGCAACATTCGCTACAACAGTGTACTGCGGATGGGCATGGGCGTTTACGTGCAATTGCCAACACTTGTTTGCTTACTAAATGCAATCTAAAATCACATTTAGCTAAGCTTAACAGCTGTTGCGAAACTTGCGTTTAGAGGTGTTTATGCGGACGATAACAGTGATGTTACGGACCTTAACACCAGTTTAAAACCTCGCGTAAACAAGGTCAATATCACCTTCCTAACCCGCTTTCTTAAATTGTTTGTTGAGTTGCATACCCGACCGGCGTAGAAAATATATTATGTGTGGTTTCCAAATTTCAGTAATTTTTTCCTTAAAAACTAGTGGATAATCCGCAAATTTTCTTCCGCATTACCTTCTTGAACGCTGTTTTTAGTCTATTCTTCCTTCTTTTGAATTTTTCAAATCGAGTCGACCGCCCAAAATACACTACGTGAGCTCCGTAACTTTGATAATTAAAAAAAAATAAAATTTGTGGATAATCCGCAAATTTTCTTTCAGAGAATCTTCTAGGACACTGTTCTTAGTCCATTCCTTCTTTTGGAGTTATGGAAATTGCGTTGCCCTTTATGACTCAAGACCCTAAAATAAGTAAGTCCTGCAGTAATTAGGTACATATCGCTTTGTTACAAAACCACCAATTTTATATCTACCAGTCGAATTTTGCAAGATCTCAACAAAAAAAAAGTGAGAAAAAAGTAAGGTTACAATAATTATTTTTACTACTTATTTATTTTGCAGGTCTTACTTTTTGTATGAATCACGAGACACTGCCCATCTGTCCAACATCTTTCGTCACGATTTCGCCACATTCGTCTCTTATTAATAATAATGTCTTCATTCATACAGACTACAATACCAAAAATATACTGTGTACCAGCCGCGAGGTCTAGCATGTCACCCTAAACTAACCCGTGTGAGAACTTAACGACGTCTGACAGGAATTTGTGAAAACCAGACGTCGGATTTTGACGGGGTATTTTTTTAAAAATTTTCGCAAACGAACCGCAATACAAGTTGACGATGGGAAATTTCCAAAGTTCCTGCCGAATTTGAGGGGATTTTTCGAAAATTCATAATTCATTCCAATTTTTTCCAGGGAACCGCCGCTTCGAGTATTCCATTCCAAACATCTTGTTACGTTTTAGCGGCAAAAATTCGGCTTTTCGGGGAGAATTTCGAGAAATTTGGTGTGAAATGCCGACCGGGGGGTGTCCGGGGGCTCGGTTTCGTCCGTTGCGGGCCATTTGGCGGGGCTTTTCTTGAAATTTAGCCGAAAAATGTTGAAATTGGAACACGGCACGGCCAAAGTGACAGAAACGTCAAATTGACGCTCTGGGTTTTGGGAAAACACAACACCTCGGGGCATTTCAACAGTGCTTTTGGAAAAAATTACCTTGTCAGGGTACGAAATGTTACCGTAGCGGTCCAGGAGACCCGTTTGCCAGGCACCAGAAACACAAGGTCTCCTTCAAATAATAAGGCATTTCGCTTAGATTTCGCGGGCCGTGTCTGACGTTGACGGAGTAATTTCACAAAAAACAGATAAGTTGATGTTGATTTGGGGACAGAACACATCTGGGGGGTACTCACAATTTATTTGCAATTTCCAGCGGCTCCACATTTCGATAAAGGGGCCTTTTCGGCCCGCCAGAGCAAAGTTCATGTCGGTTACAGGGGTTCCTTGTCGCGACTTGTTTTCTACAGAATCCATGATAATTCCATCGGACCTTTTGGCTACACCTCAAGAAAGGGTTCGTGTTTAGATGTGCGTCCTTGTTTCGGAGTTTTTCTTGTCAAATTTTCCAAAATATCACTACAAACATCGGCAACAATTAATGAGCGTCGCAGTCATAGGTCGCAGTTGTGTTGTGCCATTTGCAAATGTCAATGTAATGTCACAGCAGTGACGGCACACCTTCAAGGCGATTTGTCGCGAACCATTCGGGCCTATTTTTCGCGAGTGCTTTTAAATACCTTGGAATGATGCTGACAGTTATGGACGTTTTCGCGAGTAAATGTAATGATGAAAGCGGAAATCGTTACATGACATTTTTCTATCATCATTACCACAACATCCGATTGGGATTTTGAACCTTTGCCAACTTGAAAAAGATTGTCTGAATGCATCTGTCAAATTTCGATTTTTGACGTTTCGAAAAGCCGCCATATTGAACTCTTGCATTTTTCAACCTATCCGATTGGGATCAAGAGCCTATACCCATTTGGGTTGGACAACCAAGATGCGTCTGTCAAATTTGGATTTTTGACGTTTCAACAGGCCGCCATATTGAACTTTTGCATTTTTCAACCGATCTGATTGGGATTTTGGATCTATACCCACTTGGAGGTTGGCAATCGAAATGCAGCTGTCAAATTTTGGTTTTTGACGTTTCAAGAGACCGCCATATTGAACTTTCACATTTCTCAACCACATACTTAAATAGCTATACCGCTTATGAACCTATTGCGCATTCTGCTGCGCCGCACAACAGAAGGAGTTAGAGAATGACGCCATCTTGATGGTTAATTTCCAGTGTATCTCAAAATACCGAGCTATATTGGCGAGTTTCAAGATCGAATACGCCATCTGACGGCCAACGTGTAAACGACGTTTGTGCACGGATCAACCGCAGATTTGTGTGGGCTCTTATGAGCGTTGCGGTGTTTGGTGACTTTAATTGATTCCATCTGACTTAACGCGGCGTTGATTTTTTCCAACAAAGTACGTGAGCCACGCACGTTTCATTATCTTGAATATACTAGGTGTCGTCGGTTGCAAAAGCATTGCATTTTTAAATAAGAGTGGCACGTGTACGACGACTGACAAGCAAAAGTGGCATCAGAATAGTAGGTGGTAAGATTTGTGATTTTTAGCCCAGGCTTTTTAGTCGAAAAAACGGCAAAACATGAAACAAATTAAAACACGGTCAATCTCTTCAGTTTTGGGTTCACTAGACTTTGCTGTATAACATACAAGAAGTCCCCAACTTTCCCCCGTGTGCGTCATAGTTTTTTTGACAGGCAAAGATGAAGACACCTCAAAATGCACTTTCCGCTTAAAAATGCTCTCAGTTCTCAACCACTCAATCGATTTCTCTTATCTTGGTCTTGAATGAAAGATAATGAATCAGAGTGAATGATATGGGATAGTTTTTGTCCAAAATTCGACACTAACAGACTTAATTTCTTGATAATGGCACTTTTTTCGTGTTTTTTTTCTTATGCTTCAGTTAACATTTCACTTTTGCATCGACCACCAAATATCACTTGGTATTATTATATGCAGTAGATTCCCTACAGTTTCAGCTTCAAAATGACGTATCTTTTAGCTCCATTGTGAATTGTCCAGCAATTCCAATAAGGATTCTATGAAGTTACGTCAAACGCATTATATGGGGAAAATTACTTCAACATTATTAACCTAGACTTTGATCTGTAATAATTGATCCTACGTTCAATATGTACAGCATTGTACTGACTAAATCTGGTCTGGTAGTACTCGTATGAGTAGGTACTAGGTACATTTTCGCAATTTTCCTCTATGGTTTTAGCGCTACTACTTGTAGCTCTTATAGTTTGTTCTTGTTATTGCTGTCTGCAGTATCCGGCAATATCTCAGCTACTAAGCTTTGGATTGCGCTTGAGTTTTTGCTAGATGATAGCTTAGGTACTCTAGATGTACAAACAACAGAGATATTTTATTTCATTATTCGTCCGTCCGTCCGTCTGTGTGTCTGTCATTTCACGCAATATCGCGGCTCCTAGACCTCGGATTAACTTCGGGTTTTTGCTAGATAATAATAGCTAAGGTACTCTAGATGTAAACAAACAACACGGTGGGCTATGCGGGAGCACCCACGTGTAGTTAGTCGCATCTTCCTCCAGCTCCGGAGACTCTTTTGAAGATAGTGTCTTGCAACTGCAAGAAGAACTGCGGTCTGAAATGTAGATGCAGGCGATCTTCTTTGTCTTATTCGCAAATGTGTAAGTAAGTTCTGTAGGGGCACAACATGTAAGAATCTACCCCACCTTGTTGAGTATGACCCTGAGGACGATCTGTTATTTTTATAAACTTATGTATTTAGTCCCTTTAGGTGCTAGATAACTTTGCTATTATTTTAGATGGGTATAGGTACTATAGGTAGGTATTCGAGGTACCTATCGATTTATTGTTTGGAAATCAACAGACGAGTTTTTAACGAAACTAATATTGGACAAAATAAGCTTAGAGTACGGATGGTAAGCTAGATGCCATTTTTTTTTGAGTACTTGTGAACTTGAGATTATAATAATAATAATTTGATATTTTTTGCAGAGCATGGCTATAAAAATCTTCCTGTGCTGTGCTAGACTTCCAATACATTATTAATATGTAAATACAATGTTAAAGCTCTGTTTTGAAAAGATTGTGAGCATTTTTGATTGGAAAAAATGATAAATTGCTCTTGAAAATTGTGGATTTTTAATTCACGATATTTTCACGTTGAATACATCAATGATCGAAATTTTGAATAGGATCGATAACTGCAACTATTTCACGCATTTACATCAGGCATTCGACATAATTATTATTTCTTGGATACTATAAAATGGAGTTGGTTTGATGTTCGGTGTAAGCCAGCTTGAAACTGAAAAATGTGGCTATACCCGCGGGAAAGTTGCTGTTGTTATATTATTATTATTTTAATGTAGAGTGTTCTTTTTTTGGAAGCTAGAGAATTGTTTTGGCTACAAGAAGAAACCTTTAAGGATGAAATCAAAGCCATATTACAGCTACAATACATTTTTTTCAACTGCGCGGAGATATTTTTGAGTGACATTTAGGACTTCGACGTTTTTTTCAATAAATTATTTTTCTCACCTTGTAACTACTGTTACCGGCCCGGCCGGAAGGAGGCGGAGCCAACGCTCGTCCCTCCGCTCCTATATAAGCCGACGCTTGTATGATTCTCCCCAGTCGTTCAGCAGTCCTGAGCCGACACACATCGCCGCATCGACTACGCACCGCACGTCCGCAGACGGCCTTCGCCCTGATGTTTCCCATCCAGGATCACCAAGAAGAAACCATTGGCCCTTTTCAGGGCCAAAGCACCGGCCCCCTCGGGGGCCACCGTCCCGAACCATCCGCCGAGCGGACAACGTCCGCTAGCAAGGCCTCAGGTCTCGCCACCGCCATCGAGAGTGCGCTTCCGCCAAAGCCCGAAGGCTCCGCCCTTCAGCCTGGCTGCGCCCCGTTCGCCCTTGGCATCATGGCGAGCCCAACGTGGGGCTTTTCTGGAACCGCAGTTCCGGAGGAATCCACCGACGCCCTGAGCATCACCGAGGAGTCGAGCGAGAACCGGACGTCTCTGTTCTCTTCGACGAATCCCTTTCTCGTCGCTTCAGCCGACGAGTGGCGCCCAACAACAAACCCCTTTCTGGAGTCAGCATCGGCACCCAGGAACGCATCGCTTCCGTCCCTGGACTACCCGACGCCAGAACCAGCACCGCCGATGGTCTCCAACACCATCTCCGACGCCGACATCAGCCTGGGTACTTTCGCCGCCGCCAGCCTATCGCCTCGCATACGGCTGCAGGTGAAAGGCATCCAGGTGTCGGCCCAGCTCAACACCAGCTCCGGCAACAACCTCATCCGAGCCGACCTGCTTCAGGACCTTTCCGCACCCCGGACGGCCCAAGCGAAGCTAGCCTTCGGCTCGACAGCCGTGACACGCTACCACGACCAGATTCTGGCCGTACGCGTGGACACGAACCACACGTTCACGGCGTTCTCGCCGATGGACAACCTACAGGAGGATTGCGTTCTCGGGCTGCCGTTCTTGCAGCAGACAGACGCCCACATCGACTTCAACCGGCAATGCGTACATCTTCACCTGCCGCATAGAGTCACGGCGTTCTTCGAGCAAGACCGGCCCGCAGCGCCCGCATCTACACACCGCCCGGCCAAGGGACCACAGACGTCTCCGTCCCCGGCCGAGAACCTCACCATGCACGAGCGCGTAGTGAGAGCACAGAGCACCTCCCCGCACATCATCCGCGATATAGCCTCCTGGCGCCGCCACCAGCCGTTCCATCCACGCACGCAGTGGCTGCTGGAGAACTATATTGTGGAAGAAAACATCCTCTGGCGCCGCACTCAACATGGGAAGCTACTGGTGGTGCCCCGGAGTATGGCTCGTCAAGTCATACACGCCTGTCATGACACGCAGGAGCCAGCGCATTCCGGCCACCAGGAAACTCTCTCACGGATCCAGCAGTCCTACCACTGGCGCCGAATGAGACAAGACGTTACCGCCTACGTCCGGGCTTGCGTTTCGTGTTCCACCAGTGACTCCCGCCAGAAGGAAGCCCCGAACTCGACACCAACACCTTCGCCGAAACACCAGGCGGAGACGAAATCCGTCGACGTCCGTCGACCGCACCGACAAACCACCGCCAAGAAGAAGCTCCGGCACCAGACCGTGCTAAAAACTCCAGCCGTAAGCCCAAGCAGGACGATCGCCTGCAACGGTACGCTGGCAGCCTACGCCATTCTCGGACCGCCCATCCCGCATCGGCGCCCGAGAACTTCTTCACAAGACCAGCACCAGATCCAGCCAGCCAAACACCCCGACCACCAGGCAAAGATCCAGGTCCACTCCTTCAGCGGCATCGAAGCGCCCCGGAAAGCACGAGTGCAAAGGCCGTCTTCCAGGAACCCGGTGGTGTTACCGGCCCGGCCGGAAGGAGGCGGAGCCAACGCTCGTCCCTCCGCTCCTATATAAGCCGACGCTTGTATGATTCTCCCCAGTCGTTCAGCAGTCCTGAGCCGACACACATCGCCGCATCGACTACGCACCGCACGTCCGCAGACGGCCTTCGCCCTGATGTTTCCCATCCAGGATCACCAAGAAGAAACCATTGGCCCTTTTCAGGGCCAAAGCACCGGCCCCCTCGGGGGCCACCGTCCCGAACCATCCGCCGAGCGGACAACGTCCGCTAGCAAGGCCTCAGGTCTCGCCACCGCCATCGAGAGTGCGCTTCCGCCAAAGCCCGAAGGCTCCGCCCTTCAGCCTGGCTGCGCCCCGTTCGCCCTTGGCATCACTACTTACGTCTCGTTTATGATATGATAGTCTTATGCAGAAAAGTCCATATAATTGATCCAATCTTGAATCCAAATGATTAATGCATCAAACGCAAAAATAACCCAAATTGAAAAACCGGCTTTATTTTGGTCCCAAAATCACGTTTTTCTGCCGAAAATTGCTCGAAAGAGTTTTTAAACAGAATTTAAATGTCATATTCGGATTTGCAAGGTCAGATTTAGTGAGAAACGATACCCAGCATGCCAGTATTGTCTCAATATTATTGAAAACCAAATTTCTTCCATAGGTCACCAATTGCCCCCCTCCCGAGCTCCCCTCACGGGGACCATAGACATCTAATTTGTCAATAAGCTTCACTTATAACCCACTGTATCCAAATATGATAAATCAGAAGCCACTGACTAGATTACTCTTGTCCTAGAATTTTTTTAATGAAAATTTTGACCCCCCCCCCTCAAAAATTATGACGCACACGGAGGAAAGTTGGGGACTTTTAGTATGTTGTTTAGTAAGGTTAAGTGGGTACGATACCGTGAAGATTGCACGTGGATTAATTTGTTTCATGTTAAATGCTAAAAAGCCTGGGCTATTTGTCATAGTGACAAAAATTGGCGGAGAATTTGTTGCGTTTCCAAGTGCGAGTCGCGCTGTGGAAACCGGAAAAAGGAAGAGTTACATTTTCACCGTTTCCCGTCGAAAGCGAAAGACGCAAGTTGGGTAGTCAAGATGACAAACAAACTTGGCACTGTGGAAAATATGACTACGAGAAAAACCTGGGAAAAGTGTCGCTGAAAATAGGAACTTTAAATGGCTGCATCGAAGAAGCACAGCTGCGATATGTTTGCATGTCCCGGACTGGCCTGCTTTGCAAGTGCAATTAAACGTTCCAATGTCACAGGAACTCGCAGGAACTGCTACTACTATTTCTTTTAATTACGATCTCAGTTGCCTCGTGAGGAGATTCATACAATGCGCTTGTTTGTAAACACAATCCAAATATGTCTATGTTTGAACTGAAGCTTGATTCGGTTCGCTTTCGACCACACAACACAAGAAATTGTGACTCCAGAATTTCCTCTCCCATCAGTATCCCATCACGATACATCGAGAATCCGTTGAGGCTTGAGGCCATCCAGTGATTGAAAACCTTCATAACACTCAATTCGCTTCTGCCATTTTCGACTTCCACCTCAATAGGTACTAATTAGCCACGTTTCACGTCTGGAGGACATTAAAAACCGCTTACTACTGATAATATTTTTGAACGCGCGGGCAACAATCCGTGCCCTATCCGACATGTTTGTTTACATGCGAAGCGCATCAGCAGCGCCACCATCGGTAATGTTACTCGCCAATAGCTACCACAAAATATCTTACGGGCCGTGAAACTGATCAAACCTTCTGCAATTTCACAACAGCGATCCAGTTTTCTCAACTACCATCACGTAAGTGTATTTAGTTTTCTTGAAATTACCAAATAATCACATCGAGTTGGATGATTGGGAGCCACTGTACTCTGAGTGAACGAAACGTCAAGTGACAGCTTTTTGACAGTAATAAACATCACGTAGTTAACCGAACTTTTGGACACTGGAATGATCGCACACCTTTTCTTCACCTGTTGAATCCCACGTGATGTTATTAGAGTTGATTCCACATACTTTGAGGGAGAAGCAAAATAATGTCGTGCGAAGTCAAGTGGCCAAGTAGCGAAGTGGTGCCAGTCCACATCACCCAAAATCCCTAAATAACCATCAAGATGGCGGCGCCCATAATTACAGGTGTCGGACGTCTCTCTTGCGCGGTATAGCTATTTAAGTATGTGTTCTCAACTGATCTGATTGGGAATTTGAACCCATAGCCACTTGAGATTGGCGATCAAAACGACTCTGTCAAATTTTGATTTTTGACGTTTCAAGAGGCGCCATATTGAATTTTTGCATTGTTCAACCGATTTGATTGAGATTCTAAATCTACACCCACTTGAGGTTGGCGATCAAAATGCATCTGTCAAATTTTGATTTTTGACGTTTCAACAGGCCGCCATATTGAACTTTTGCATTCTTCAACCGATCTAATTGGGACTTTGGACCTATACCCACTTGGAGGTTGGCGATCGAAATGCAGCTGTCAAATTTTGATTTTTGACGTTTCAAGAGGCCGCTATATTGAACTTTCACATTTCTCAACTGATCTGATTGGGAGTTTGAACCCATAGCCACTTGAGATTGGCGATCAAAACAAATCTGTCAAATTTTGATTTTTGACGTTTCAAGAGGCCGCCATATTGAATTTTTGCATTGTTCAACCGATCTGATTGAGATTCTAAATCTACACCCACTTGAGGTTGGCGATCAAAATGCATCTGTCAAATTTTGATTTTTGACGTTTCAACAGGCCGCCATATTGAACTTTCACATTTCTCAACTGATCTGATTGGGAATTTGAACCCATAGCCACTTGAGATTGACGATCAAAACGCATCTGTCAAATTTTGATTTTTGACGTTTCAACAGGCCGCCATATTGAACTTCTGCATTTTTCAACCGATCTGATTGGGATTTTGGACCCATAGCCACTTGAGATTGACGATAAAAAACGTATCTGTCAAATTTTGATTTTTGACGTTTCAAGAGGCCGCCATATTGAACTGTTGTATTTTTCAAGCGATCTGATCGGGATTTTAACCTTTACCCACTTGGAGGTTGGCGATCGATATGCAGCTTTCAAATTTTGGTTTTTGACGTTTCAAGGGGCCGCCATATTGAACTTTCACATTTTTCAACTTATCTGATTGGGGATTTGAACCCATAGCCACTTGAGATTGGCGATCAAAACGCATCTGTCACATTTTGATTTTTGACGTTTCAACAGGCCGCCATATTCAACTTTCGCATTTTTCAAGCGATCTGATTGGGATTTTAAACCTGTACCCACTTGGACGTTGGTAATCGAAATGCAGCTGTCAAATTTTGGTTTTTGACGTTTCAAGAGGCCGCCATATTGAACTTTCACATTTCTCAACTGATCTGATTGGGAATTTGAAACCATAGCCACTTGAGGTTCACAATGGAAATGCATCTGTCAAATTTTGAATATTGACGTTTCAAAGGCCGCCTTATGAACTTTTGCATTTTTCAACCGATCTGATTGAGATTTCACACCTACACCCACTTGAGGTTGGCGATCAAAATGGATCTGCCAAATGTAGATTCTTGACGTTTTAGAGGCCCCCATATTGAACTTTTGCATTTTTCAACCGATCTGATTGAGATTTAAAACCTATATTTACTTGAGGTTGACAATGAAAATGCATCTGTCAAATTTCGATTTTCGACAATATTAGATACCTACTGCCATATTGAACTTTTGCATTTTTCAACCGATCTGATTGAGATTTTGGACATACACCTACTTGAGGTTGGCGATCAAAATGCATCTGTCAAATTTTGATTTTTGACGTATTAGAGGCCGCCATATTGAACTTTTGCATTTTTCAACCGATCTGATTGGGATTTTGAATCTATACCCACTTAAAGTTGACAATGGAAATGTATCTGTCAAATTTTGATTCTTAACGTTTCAAGAGGGCGCCATATTGAACATTTGTATTTTTCAACTTATCCGATTGATATTTCAAACCTTTACCTACTTGAAGTAGACAATTAATTGAGATGCATCTGTCAAATCTGCCATTTTGACATTCGCAAGGCTGTCATATTGAACTTTTGTATTTTTCAACAGATTATATTGAGATTTTGAACAAAGACTTAGTCAAGATGGATAATCGAAACACATTTGTCAAATTCGACATTTTCGCAGTTTGAAGCCGCTGTGTATTGGACTCTTGCTTTTTTCAACCGAATTTATTGAGTTTTCAAACCTAGACTTGGTTCAGATGAACAATTGGAACGTAACTGTCAAATTTGGAATTTTGGACTTATTTTTATTCCATCTCAATTTCTCCTACAAATATTTAGAAAGGCTCCTGAATATTACAAATACCTACACGGTTCTGCTTTTCCTTCCACTACACGGTGTCTCCCACGACAGTTCCTTCTTCACGGTTCAGGTTTTCATAACACATATCGTCGCTTTCATTTTCAAAGCTTCATCATGTTTCCAGTATTTTTAGGAGTTACCTTGATCAAAAGTAGAAAAAAAAATTAATGAACAAAATAATGGTGTATCGATTTTTTCCGACAACTCTTCACTGACCAGACACCACCCACTGACATGCGTTTCGTTCACAATAGAACCCTATAAGTCGAGGCAGAAATTTCAAAACACGCGAAAAACAAACATCTTTTCGAATTCTTGTTACTCTTACAGTCATTGCTTACGCCTCTTGAAAAACTTCAACTAACCAAAACACTATCGACGGACATGCATGAAATTACTAAACTCGCCAAAGGAAAACCTGACATCTGCCTAAAACAACCGAAAATCAACATCATGTATACAATCCCCTTTCCACTTGTCCGGTGTCAGTGGAACAAATTCCCTGTCTACTTTTCAACCATAGCTGTCACCCAGGCGACGGCTTGCCGGCGCCGGTGACAGCTAGTCTACTCAACTAACCGCTGAATACTAAATCTACTAACTTAAGAGATTTTTCGATAATAAAAAAATCTGTTGTGGGGCGACACAAAACTTTCCCGGCGGTATCCAGAGACGTCAGTAATGATTTTGATCGAAGTGTCCCTTCGGGAGGGGGCGATTCGATTTGGAAATTGATGAAAAAATTCTATTTAGTCGAGCGTTTAGCGAGCATCCTGCATCCATTGTTGAGCGGACAGAAAAAATGACAGGTTAGGTCAGTTTTCCAAGGTGATGAAATGATCCAAAAGGTAGAACTAGGTAGCTAACTGTTGTGATATCTCAAAAATGCAATGCTGGTTCCTTATTGAAATTTTTGTTCCTACTTCAGATATGATGATGAAATTACAAAAACTTGATTGAAAACTTTCACTGCATCTTTGTGTCAAATTTCAACTCTATATTTTCAATTTAGAGCTTGGGCAGACAAACCCAGACCCAATGTGCCACCTGAGGGCTTCCGATCAAAATCATCCACCCAAAGTCTAATCAGAACATTCCAGGCTGAACTTAGGCCTCCGTACCTGATTTCGATTTGATCGGATCAATAATTCGGTAATTATCGTGACAGAACCGCTTAATTTGTACGATCGCATGAGTGGTTTTATATTTTCAGGAGGAAAATTTCCGGGAAATTGGAGAGAAATTATTGGAAAATGTTCAAGAACCAGTTATCTATTCTCTAAAAGAAACATTCCAAGAAATCTGTTCACGGAATAAAAAGTTGGAAAATTTGCAGTTTTTCCAGAGAGGAAAACTCGGCAACTGTTGATCCGATTTCGAAACTTTTTCCTTCAAAAATTAGCTCAATCTTTTCTCTAACTTTTATTCACAGCATGTCTGCACCTAAAATTGATATTTCGTGGGGCTTACCGCATGTAGAAGTTTGCATTGCGTTTTTCTCAAATTCACGGAATGTGCAAATTTCATTTTGAAAAATTTACAGTCGGGAAACCGAAACCGTGTCAACTCTGAAAATAGACCTGCACGACGCTCAATACAATCTACTTTCGATATCAGTTGAAATTTCCAAAAAAAAGTCGATCCCCGAGCAGGAATAAATTTTTGAGTGTAGTCCTGCTACAAAAGCGAGTCGTGCTGGTCGAAACACCGGCGAGAGCCCCTCCTGAGTGGCAACGGCCAGGAGAAATTTCGAAAATTCATTACGCTCAACTGGAGAATGGTGGAAAACTGCAACTGCGGCCTCAATTTGACTCTTTTGTTGTGTTGCTTCCTGCCAAATCTGGTTCCAATCCATCGGATAGATTTTGAATAATCAATTGGTAAAGTTTTGAACTTTAACATTTTTTATTATTTGACAGATGACAGATAGGGCAATGTTTCCAACTGTTCTGAATACAGTTTTTCAAGGGCTTTCAAATGACATATTGCAAGTTGAGTTCCGTGAGATATAGCTTCTGACATTTGATGATAGTGACAGTTGGGTTTGACAGATGACAGCCAAAAACTAATGGGCTCTTTTCAGGAAACAACCATGTTTGTATACCAAATATCAAGTCGATCCAGTCAACGTTACGGCAGTTATCGTGGAAGATCACAGACAGACACACATACACACACACACACATACACACACACACACATACACACACACACACACAGACAGACATCATTCTGAAAATGGTCTTAATCGTCTTGGGGGACCTCAAAACGGATATATCCGGTGAAATCTCAAAACTTTTTTTCTGCACGATTACAATACTTTCCCTCCGTGTTCGTGGGTGGGCCGGGAAAGTAATAATTCAAAATCAAAAGGTAACAAGGGGAAATAAAATGAGATGAACAATATAACTCTAGAGCACAAAATAAATACCTGTATTTCACTGGACTACCGGACACCCTCTTTTCTCCAAAATCAATTTTTTAATAGCTTTTTTAAAACTGTAGAACAAGGAACAATGACAAATACTAAGCGGTGTACAATCTTTCAAGTCAACATCCATATTTTAAGATTGTGTGGAACGGAACGTCGAAACTGAGCTGATGCACTGATGGACGAAGGACAATCGATGGCGCAAAAACGAGAGAATACAAAAACTGTAGAATGTCACTGAAGAAAAGAACTGAACTGACGGGCCAAGATGGCTGACGAACATATGACCATAGACATGATTATGACAGACTATATGACGGAGAAATATGTAGGGGTAGGGGCTAGGGGTAGAGTGGAGTGCTGAGGTGCGCATGACGAGTAACTTTTGTTTCAACAATACAAACAAACATTTGTTCAACAATACAACATACTACAAATTCGTCATTCAGATATTTATCAGATTTATGATACTTTTATACTGAGAGTCGAGTCGGCAACCGTGCACGGAAGACGTGACTAAATCGCTCCGGTGTGTATTGCCCGAAAAGGAGAGCTACCGAGTATTTTAATCCCGAAAAGTGACTGGTGCGGATAACGAAACTTGAAGATTGCACGTGAGTGTATAGTTTGAACCGAAGAAAGTGTTTTGGAAGAGAAAACGACTACTAAGAGAGAAATTAAAAGTGAAAAATCAACAATAAAGTGATAAGAGTACAAGCAAAAAACCCCAGCAAAAACACTTTGTGCGCGAAGCAGCTGACGACGGCGACGTTGCCACAACCGGAGATTTCCCTCAAACAAAGAACATTTATGGGAGGGCTCGAACGGCGTATTACTACGAGCGTTCTACGAGCAAGCAAGGAAACGATCAGATTGCCAGACCAGAGAGAAACGGAGGCGGAAAGACAAGAGGGAGCGAGGTACGAATCGGAGATTGAACAAATTAGCCCAGTCGCAAGGGAAAACAATGAGGAAATAATTGTTTAATGGCTGGAAACTAGCTTAAAATGTGTAGCTTAGGTTTTGACATACTAGTTTCCCCCCTTTCGGAAATGTCGGCGTCATGTCACCATCATCAACAAGAAGTGCACCAGCGTGGATTTTGCCAAATATCTTCATTTTGGGTCATCTGACAGCAAAAGATGCGAGGAGTCATTTTGAAGCCTATGAAATTCCCTACAGTTTGGTTTTTGAATCAACTTTGTGCGACCTATGGTCTTTTAGATAGAGCTTCTGGAAGCGAGAGTCATTGTTGTGAAAGCTCCATGGCCACTTGACTCGAAAAACTAAAATGTCGATGTGACAAAAAAATTTCGAATTGAGATTTCTCGAGAATCCTTCATGCTATAGTTGCGGTATAGTTGCGGGATACAAGGATCTCCCACTTGAGGTGGTCGGTAAATTCACCTACTTGGGCATTAACTTCACCTCTTCTTCTCTCTTCTCTGACGCAGCAAAAAATGCGGTGACTGCGGGTAAATCTGCGGTGGGTGCCGTTCTGGGTATAATGGCAAAGTCTAAAGTAAACTCGTGGCAGTCGCGCATTACACTATACAACACACTGATTCTTAACTCACTGACGCATTGCCTGCCTATTTGGGGACCGCGTTACGCTGAGCTTGTTGAGAGAGTGCAAGTAACGTTTTTTAAAAGGTTGTTGTGTTTGTCCAGGAACACTCCGGATTATTTGGTGAGACTCGAGACCGGCACAGTCAAGTTAAAATGGCTTATCTTTAAATCGTGCTTAAATTTTTTGATCAGTATCGTTGCCATGCCAGATTATCGTTTGCCAAGGGTCTGCTTCAACAGACTGTTCGCACTTGAGTCTTGGCCGCAGAATGACGTTCGATACAACTGGGTTTCACAGGTAGGGGAAATTATTGGGGAGGTGGGTTTCTCTCGGTTGTGGACCAAGGTGGGACTGCGGTCTGTTGCGCTTTACAAAAATGTCATGTTAGATAAGTATCGCGAAATTTTATTTCAACAGGATCTTGACGCTCTAGCCAACTCCAGCTTTGCCATGTTCTACAGATCTTTTGGCGTTGACAGAAGTGCTTGTGGATATCTGCAGTGCAGCAGACCCATTCACATCATTCGCTTTGTATCACAGTTGCGCCTCGCATCAAGGACTTTCGTACGGTTGCGGTTTCAAACAGTTTCTTACACTTTCAACCAGGACGAGAACTGCACACTTTGCAACATGGCTGAATCTGAGTCTGTTTCACACATCATGTTCCGTTGTCCGATGTACCGGCCTTTCAGGGGGGAGTTCATTAGGGGTTTAAATGACATCGATGGCCTCGCCTCCCTTCTAGAGCAAATCACATATCCTACAGCCAAAAAATTGTATACTGTCTTTGAGGGTATATTTAGGATGCGTTCATTTCTCATGAACGAGTAATTTTCTATTCTTTTTCTTTTCAATTTCCCTCTCTGTTGACCTGTTCTGTGAAATACCTATGTATCAATGAAACTCCTGAAAATGTATGTATAACCTGATAATGTTATTTAATTTCTTGTATTAGAACCATTTATTTGTTTATTTATTTTGTCAACGTACATTTTTTGTACACAAGACAATAAATATTTATTATTATTATTATTATTATTAGTTGCGGTGATGGTCTTGAACTGTTTTTACGTGTTTGTTTTTGAAAAAGCCTTTTTAAAAAATATTAACTTTATTAAACTGTGAAATAATTTAATTCGTACAAATTTTAGAACGTAATAACGGATCGACAATTTATGCGTGCGACGTGCACTCGGTCATGATACAGAAAATTGTGTTGTGTTTTAACTGCATGAAGTCGTATATATAAACAGCAGGGTGCTAAGTAAGCAAAACTAATCTTATTCATGACGGGGTCGTAACACCTCCCCCTTTTAGATAGAATTTTATAAAATTAACTGAAAATAAAAATAGAGGTAAATTTTTTAAAATTCTAAAAATATAAAATTATTGACATAAAAGGTAAGTAAGCTAAAAACTGAAATAACAAAATCGTCAAGTACTAAAGACTTAAAATTAAAAGATTACAAATTAAAAGAAAGTGTCTTTTAGGGTCACGAGCACTTTTCATTTCGTATGAGCTCTGCTTTTAAACACTTCGCGCACTGCAAAGTTTGTTCACAAGGATTTTCTTTGCTGCCTCGTTTTTCTTGGGACGGCTGCTGCTTCCAGAGGCGTCTCTTCAGTTTGTAGTTCGAGTGTCGATTGCAACTCGATATTCCACTGGTGAATAGATGTTCTACGGTGTGGTTTTGGATTGATATTGCAAAAGTTATAGATTTTTGCACAGCAACCCCTGTCGTCAGGTCTGGGGTTGTTAGAAGGTGAACTTTTCATGTAGCCAATGAAGTGGCGGCAACAGCCACATTCACAGCAGATGACTGTTACAATTATTATAACAAAGATGGTCAGGGTCCAGATGGTGGATGCGCTGAGGTACTTTGTTGCGAAGGGCTCTTGATTTAACGTTTTGAGTTCTTCTTCAAGCTCGCCAAGTTTGTGAGCGGCGACATTTAAGTCGTCCAAGTTGAACTGGTTGATTTTAAGTGGTTTTAAATGGAACTCTTCTTTTGATGTTTGTTCCTCGCAGCATTCGAATGGAATTTGAGGGATGAAGTTCTCTTCTGTATAGTTGGAAGTTTGTTCTTCTTTAGCATATAGTTGATAAATGCCAGTATATGCATTACACCGTTTTTGTAACGTGATGAGTTTGTTGCCCTCCAGAAGTTTGGTGGTTGTACCTTGATTAGGGCAGGTGTAGGTAATTGCCAACTTTGATGGTAGGACTAGTAACCATTGGTTCTTGCCGATGTACTGAATGTTATGGTTGATTACATTCATAATTAGTGGCTTGCATTTGTCGGAGTTTTGGAATGTCGTGATGAGGATGACCTCACATGGTCCTTGGGTCGAGTCAAGAGGAATTAAATCTTGACACATGGCGGTTCTGTCGTCCATTTCTTGGCAAGTGTAGAGGTCATGGATCTTGATGTAAGTTCTCTTATCTTTTGATAATGCTATCATCTTTGATTCGGGGATGATAGTATGGAAAAGGTTTGTAGAAGGATCTTTTGTTGGTACAGAGTAGAGATGGTAAAGGTCGAAGGTATCCTGATTTATTAAAGGTATTATTATTACAAATATTAACCTGTTTTTTGTCTGAAATGCTTGAAGTTTAAAAAGATTTAATAACTGGGGAAGATTTTCCAAAGTGGGTTTGAATGGTAAGTTATTTCGCGTTAGATGTCTATTGATGTCTATCAATTCGCTGAGTAAATTTCTAGGTTTAATTATCGATGGGTGGATTACTTTTAATTTCGCAAAGGTTAAACTATTGACTATATCAGTAAGTTCTTCTGAAATTAACGTGAATGATTCTAGAAGTTGTTCACAATTATTCATCAATTTTAATTGATGCTCAAAATATTTTTGACTCCCAAAAAGGGTTTTAATTTCGTTTTCTATTACTTTCATATCTTCGTTGAATGTTTGTTCGTCAATTTGTAATTTTCTAATCGTTTCGTTAAAATTTCGAATGGTACTTGTTGTGACTTTAATTTGGTCTTTAATTAAGTTTTGAATTTCTGAATCGTCTCTTTCTAATTTGTCTATACATTTGCTAAAATATTCTCCGTCGGAGGCATCTAGATTTCCTGTTATAAATTTCCATACGGTTCCAACACCGTTTGCAAGTCCTCGTCTTGCTCGGATTGTTTCGAATTTAATTTCTGTTAACATATCATCGATTTTATTTGAAATCGCTTTTAGAATATCAAGATGGGGTTTCATCGTAAGGGAAAAAGTTCGAAATCTTACATTTTCATCGTGTTCATCTTTCAAAAGTACAGTTGTTAGGGTATTTAAAATTTGCAAATTATGTTCGTACGTTTCTTGTAAGTGATTAATGTCTTTATACACTACTAGTTTCCAAATATCTGAAGTTATTTTTATTTCTCTCTCTTTTTCGTAAAATAGTCCTATGGTATTGTTTAGGTCTTTGATTTGGATATTGGAATAGGAAAAATTGATAAGGAATAGGAAAATAAAGATTTTAGATGGAGTCTTGTCCATGATTGATCTGTAACAATTATTTGTTCACAGATGACTAGATAAAACAATAAAGTTCTTAATTATGAAATTAGCTGATACGATAAACCAACCTAGGAATTATCGCTAACACTACTAAATTCGTACTATAATTGAATTTTCGGTAAAGCCGAAGGATTTTACAGTCTGAATCCTAAGATGTTATTCAGATGACAGGGACAATTTGGTGACTTCCAAAATTGTATATCAGGGCAAATCTGAATTTGACCGCAATAAAAATTAAAATGTTTTCCGTGAGGCGGGGGTTTGGCGGTTAATAAACCCAGCAGTTTTACAGGGAATAGAATTATGTGTATATAATCATAATTATGGGGAAAAAGGTGTTCTTTGAACATAATGGTTGACGTCTGCGAAACGTCGTCAGAGTTTTTCATAAATTCTTGTATTAAGTCCTATTTAATCGCCTTTTACGACACGCATTTGGATTTACGTCTGCTTTATTCTTAAAGGTCCCAAAACAGCAGGGATTATTTGTTAAATACCTAGTCTGAGGTATTTGGGTCTTGGTCTTCGTCTGATTCTATATTTGACGGTTTTATCCGGTCAAAGTTGACAGTCATATATTTATTATTGGAAGTTAGTAGCTCTACGCAATTCGGAGGTAAGAGTCTGGTTATTTTTTAGGGACCAAGATATGTGGGGGACAATTTGGATTGTCTTGATGGTTTTCTTAAAAACACTGATTGACCAAGTTTGTACTGAGGTCTATTTTCTTTTACATGTTTGTCAAAACGTTCCTTTGATTTTTGTTTGGAACTATCGATATTGGAAATGACTTTTTTGTTAACATATTGTGCGTAATTTCTCATGAGTCTCTGGTAATCATCTTGAAGTTCTGCTTCATTGGTAAAAATATTATCTCTAGATGGATCAATATGTCCAAAAACAATTTCCTGAGGGGTGAATTTGGTTGAAGCTGACTTGCTAAGGTTATATGTTTTTATAGCGAAAGGTAGTGCGTCAACTACAGGTTTATGAGGATAATCGATGTGGAAACTTCTAATAGAATCCATCAATGTGGCGTGAAAACGTTCCACTTGCCCATTAGATTGGGGATGATCAGTGGGACTGACAGTTAGTCTAATGTCGTACAATTCGATTAGATTTTTGAACGATTGGTTCATAAATTCGCTTCCGGCATCTACATGAATTCGTTGTGGTACAGGGTAGTGTTGGAAGTACAATAATAATTTATCAGTAACGCTTCTTGCTTGTTTGTTAGGGATTGGATAAGCCTGTGCATATTTTGAAAAGTTATCAACAATTGTCAGAAGATGTAACTGGGGATGTACGTCTAGTGTGTCCATATGTTTATGTGTTGAAATGGTCGTTCTGGTGTTTTTGTAATTACGAGGGGAAAATCTGTGTTTTGCCTATTAATCTTCGATTGATTACAAGTCTGACACCGTTTTACAAATTCTTCTATATCTGTTTTCATATTGGGCCATAAATGTTGTTCACGTATTCTTCGAAATGTTTCATTGATACCTTTATGTAAATTATTCTTTGAGGAATGCCATTTCGACATTATTTCGTTCTTTTCTTCGGGCGTTAGGTCTTTTTGCAAATTGATTATATCATGGCAAATATGAAATTTGAAAGTATCAGCGTTGAATAAATGACTCAAAATTCTTTTCAATGGTAGGTGATTGACCTTGTTCAAATGATATTCTTTAGGTTCTAAATTTTCTTTGATCTCGTAGAGAAGTCTGAATAAATCTTTTTGAGAAAGTCTTGATAAATTGTCTACGGGCAATTTGATGAAATAGTATTTTCGATTAGTGACCTTTAAGCTGTTTTTGATAGTCAATGTTTCAGTTCTATTCAAATTTCTTTCTGTAGTACATGTATCTGCGACATATGTCGCAATATGGGGTGTATCCTCATTTTCATTATTGGGAATGAATGCTATTATATTTTTGTGGTAAGCAAGTGTCACATAGTCGTTTGTCTCTTTTATTAAATCAAAATTTATTGAAGGTTGTTCGTTAATAAATCTGTCATATTCGATTTCGAATTCGTAGTCTGGATTTGCATCAAAATCAATTAAGTCTGGTGTCTCGTTACGATTGATTATTGACTCGTCTTCTACATCTGAAGATGAAGATGGATTTGCTGTGATTGGATTTATTCTGATACGCGAAAGTGCATCAGCATTTTTGTTTGAGAATGAATTTATTTTTACTGGTAGTTGAACTACCTCGATCGTTCTAGGCGATATATGAAAAATTTTCTTCAAAGTAGTATTCGGTTCTTCGAACTCATAGATATAAATTTTAATCCGACTATTATTAAAAATTCCTTTTATCATAGAAAGAACGTGCTTCCAGTTTAAGTTATCAAGACCGCATCCGAGCTTTGGCAGTGCTAATTCAGCGATTTGATTTTCTTCGCATATAACCCGCAAGTTCATTAATGCTGTGTTGATAGAATCGTACGTGGGTTTATCTTGAAAGCGTTCCTTCGTGATAAGGTGAAAAATTTCTCGCGTTTCATTTACGCTCGAGAAAAAGGAATAAGCAACTTGTCCTACTATCTTTTGCTGAGCTAGCAACTCTTCGGTATTGTGTGGATATTTTATTGCAATTTTTCTTGCTAAACCTTGGCTCATTTTAAAATCTTGAGACACTGCGTGCCCAATTGGAATGTTATTGGGTGCATCTAAAATGTCACCTCTTATGAATTCGATTGAAAATTGATTAGAAAATCCATTTATTGGATTATTATTAGAGAGACTCACGGCGGAGCTCGAAGAATTCCCGAAGGAAGTATTTAATTGATTCTTATCTGAATCGACCCTAAGGCTATTATTTGCCTCGGAAATATTTATTCTCTGATTCTCTACTTTGAGAGAAGTATTTTTATTAGAAGATCCATTTATAGGATTATTATTAGAGAGACTCACGGCGGAGCTCGAATGGTTCCCGAAGGAAGTATTTGATTTTTTAAATGAATTAGTATCGACTTGGATTGAACATTTTGGTTCTATTGCTTTTTTAGCAATTCTAAGATCCACAGAGGGAGTATGAAATTGTCGATTTTCTTCGTTGATTATACGCGGTTTATGTACCGGGTTTCTTGTATTATTTTTATTAATGGATTCACAATGATTTAAAGTAGTGAGAGAAGTATCACCGTTCCTTGCATAGGAAAATAATTGAATTTCAGGATAGTCTTGAATTGAACAAAATAGTTTTCTTTTAGGAAAATCGATAACACAATTGAAATTTAAAATAAAATCCATACCCAAAATTCCGTCGAATAATCCAAAGTCGATAGGTGCAACATGCATTGTGTGCGAATTGAATTTACCGACTTGGTATTCGTAAACATGATTGGAAAGTACGGGAATATTTTCAATTCCGGTTATATGAATATCTTTGCTTTGGATTTTACTTTCGGGTGAAATAATATTTGGGTGAATCAAACTGATAGAGGCACCACTGTCTAAAAGAAGTTTAAAATTATTTTTTGTGTCTAGAATATAAAACATTTTGTGTTGGCTATCATTGGACTTTGCATTTAAAATTACATTTCGGACTCGCTCGCGTGCGTCTGGGTTACAGGAGACTGGACGTCCGAGGAATCCAGCTCCGCATCTTCGTTTTTTAAATAATTTACGCGAGGAGCGGGATTGTTTGAGAAATTATTGTTTGGTCGATTTTGAAAATTACTTTGACCTGAAAAATTTCTATTTTGAGGATTTGCATTATTGTGACTCGAATTATTTATTCTTCTGAAGCAATTTACTATTAAATGACCAGGTTTTTTGCAGTAATTGCAGAATTTCGCGTCTGGTCGTGGATTTGGATTACGAGCATAATTGCTCGGTCCTGCTTTAGGTGAAACATGTTGGTTATGGTAATTCTGCCGTGGAAAGCTTTTAAATGTTTTCGTATTGTTTTGACTGCTGCGCGTTGATCTGAGGTATGCAATATTTTCTTCCTCAAGTATGAGTTGGGCGGCTTCGCTAATGGATAATGGTTTTTGTGCTCTTATTAATTGACCTAAGGGGTCATTTAATCCGGCTAATAAAGTTTTCAGTCCGATCTTTTCGTGTGACTCGATTAAAGTGTTTTTATGTAATGGGTCAATTTCGTCGTCGAGTCGAACACTCGACCTTGATTTTGTTAATAAATTTTCTATTTTTGTTACGAAGCTTCGCGCTGTTTCAGTCGTTTTTTGGAAAGAATTTGTGAGGTCTCTGACGAGAGCTTCGGTATCCCTACAATCGCCAAAGTGGCCTATTAAAAGGGGCCTTATTGCTTCCCAGGTTGTTAGATTCCTCGAGGATATGAAAGTTTTAGCTTTTCCAGTTAGTTTGGATTTAATTAGGAAAACAAGGACATTTTCTTGTCCTTCTTCGATGTTTTCCGTTGCAAAATTACATGCTTCTATAAAATCATTCAGTAAGGCTTGTTCGCCATCGAATGAGGGAATTAAATCTTTAAGATCTCTCAAAGAGAGTTGAATTACGTTATCACCTTCAGCCATTTCGAATTATCACAGGTAAATAATATAATATCAATACACTAAACAAGATAAAAAGGATATAAAATGGAAAGGGGAATACCCCGAAACAAACAATGATGATTATAAAAATAAGTAGACTTACTACTTGATGGAAATCGTTGCCGTCGGAGAACTTCAGGACAGGTTCCGCTGGAGCTTCCTTGGTTTGATTACAGATGTAGGCTGCTAGGCTGAAGTGCTGGAGCACACCACTTAACACTTTTTTACGTATAAAATTTTCAAAAATTATTTGTGCCAAATGGGCCTAGCATCCTATCGACTGCGCCATTTTTACGTGTTTGTTTTTGAAAAAGCCTTTTTAAAAAATATTAACTTTATTAAACTGTGAAATAATTTAATTCGTACAAGTTTTAGAACGTAATAACGGATCGACAATTTATGCGTGCGACGTGCACTCGGTCATGATACAGAAAATTGTGTTGTGTTTTAACTGCATAAAGTCGTATACAGGGTGGTCCGACTTTTATGTCATTAAATTTAAGGATCGATAGAGAATAAAAAATCAACGGGACTTTCCCCAGAAAACATATTTGAGAAATGCCTAATAACAGAGATACAGCCCTTCAAAGTTGGAAATAAATGATCGTTTTTTTCGCATAACTTTTGAACCGCTCAACCGATTTGATTATAAATAGAACCAAAGGTTCACTGAAATTATCTCCTGTCGAACAATCATAACATATTCCATAAAAAAGTTTCAGGGGCTTAGACATTAGAGGGTGACCCTACTTTTCCTTCTCTATTTTTCACTCCCCTAGTTATTTTTAGAAACTGTTTATAATTTTGAATTTCACGTTCAATTTTGAAGAAAAAATCACTGTTGCAAAATTTTGATTAGAGGCTTCGTTCAGGAGATATTTGGGTTTGAAACTTTGAGAAACATCCCAAAATCGCCACTTTCAAAGGTCTAAAAATTAAAATCCAAAGAAACTCATGATTTCTCAGCTGAAATAGGTTCTCAAGAATTTCTAAGTTGATAAATCACCATTTTTCCCAGAACACCGGAAATTTTCAGGAAAAAAAAATCTGGGTTCTGTAAAGTGGCGATTTCGGGATGTTTTCCAAAGTTTCAAACTCAAATATCTCCTAAACGAAGCCTCTAATCAAAATTTTGCAGGAGTAACTTTTTCTTCTAAATTGAACAAGAAATTTAAAATTATGAACAGTTTTCAAAAATAACTGGTAAGTAAAGAATAGGGGGGGGGGGGAGTAGGAACATCTCCTGATATCTACGCTTCTGAAACTTTTTTATGGAACATGTTATGATTGTTCGACAGGGGATAACTTAAGTAAACCTTTGATTCTATTTTGAATGAAATCGGTTGAGCGGTTTGAAAGTTATGCGGAAAAAACGATTATTTATTTCCGACTTTGAAGGGCTGTATCTCTGTTATTAGGCATTTTTCAAATATGTTTTCTGGAAAAAGTCCCCTTCATTTTCCATTTTCTATTGATCCTTACATTTAATGACATAAAACGAGGACCACCCTGTATATAAACAGCAGGGTGCTAAGTAAGCAAAACTAATCTTATTCATGACGGGGTCGTAACACTGTTCCTCTTGAACAGTTGATTACGAATATTGAAAAGTCAAAAACATTACATTGTACATATACAGGGTGTACTAAGGGAATTGAATCAGATCAGAGAGATTTGACATATTTCTTCGGTTTAGCCTATGTGAAACTCTAAGCACTTATTACGAGTCCAATATCTATATGCATTGCTCTGTAAGCTTCACTTGATACACTTGAGAAGTGATGAGCTCACAGCTTTCCTGTAAAATGTTTTGAAGGCCCTCTGAAATCATCAAAATTTACAATAGCAAGAAATGTATGTAACAGTATATTATATACCAAGGAACCAAAGTGAATCTTTGATCCCTTGGGTGAAGTTTGTTGCTCGAGGGCCCTTTGGGTTCAAATCCCCAAATTAAAAATTCACTTTGGTCCCTTGGTATATAATATACTGTTATATACATTTCTTGGTACTGTAAATTTTGAATATTTTGATGATTTCAGAGGGCCTTCAAAACATTTCACAGGAAAGCTGTGAGCTGACCATTTCTTCAGTGAATTGAGTGAAGCTTACAGAGCAAATCCATATTGATATTGGACTCGTGGTAGGTGCTTAAAGTGTCGCATATAGGTTAAATCGAAGAAATATGTAAAATTTCTCTGATCTGATTTGATTCCTTTAGTACACCCTGTATATGTACAATGTGACGTTTTTGACTTTTCTATATTCGTAATCAACGCTTCAAGACGGAGTTGAAGACCATCACCGCAACTATAGCATGAAGGATTCTCGAGAAATCACATTTTGAAATTTTTTTGTCACATCGACATTTTAGTTTTTTGAGTCAAGTGACCATGGAGCTTTTAAGACAATGCCTCTCGCTTCCAGAAGCTCTATCTCAAAAACCATAGGTCGCAGAAAGTTAATTTGAAAACTATTCTGTAGGGAATTTCATTCGTTTCAAAATGACTCCTCACATCTTTTGCTGTCAGATGGTTCAAAATCAAGATATTTGGCAAAAACCACTCTGGTGCACTTCTTGTTAATGATGGCGACATGACGCATGACGCCGACATTTCCAAAAGGGGGGAAATCAGTATGTCAAAACCTAAGCCACACATACCATTTTAAGCTAGTTTCCAGCCAGTGAACAATTATTTCCTTATTGAGCTTATTTTTGCTCTCTGGCGCCTGGGCTATAATAGTGCAGTCATTTTAGATCAAAAAATCAGGAAAAGCAAAAAAAAATCGTAATGGAAGGGGACTTGGTACAGTGATAGTACAAAGCCTTCTGATTAACATACTGAAAGTCTCCGGAAATCAACCTTGTGCTACGGCCGCCATATTGGAAAATGTCTTAAGATTTCTGCAAATTTTAGGTTTTTTGCCTATATCTCTGTAATTGTTGAAAACATTGATTTCATTTTTGAAGCAAAAGTTAGAACATATGAAACCGAATATTTTGGTGCGTATGAATTGAGTATCGCTTTGACAGTTCTTCAGATGTAGGCGTTTGAATGTTCAAATGTTTCAATCAGTGCCTTCCGCATGTGGCTTAAAGCCTTGCCCGATTCGGGGGCAAGGGGGGGCGGGGGCGAAGTCTCAGGAACCGGGCAAGTTCCGAGCACTCTTCGATTTATTCGGCAACTTGATAAATTCCGTAAAAATGTACCTAGGTTATTCCATACCTACTCATTTTCAAAAGGATTATAATTTTCTGGGTTTAATAAAGATGTTGTGAAGAATATGTTTCATGTAGTTTTCTCACTATTTCTTTAATTTGACCGTTATTTTCACTTTTCATCAAATTCTGTTGTTATTGAAGAAGTTGGATTTTTCCAATCTCCCATAACTACAAAAATTGATAAAATGGAAAACGGATTTTGCATAATATCGGCCCATTTGAATTTCCCAGTGCCGCGCAATTCTAGTTTTGCTCCCGTCCGCTTGATGGCGCTCGTAACTTGGCTCCGCCTTCTAACATGGCCGTTACACTTATATGTATGACAGCTGACAGCACACAGCAGTCGGGTCTGTGGTCGGGTGTCGGTTCCATGTTTGAATTCACTTACCACGACCCGTTAGGGAGCCATCTTTTTTTACTCACGACATCCCAAGATAAAAACCGTGTTTCAGTGATTGGAATCTCAGCAATTCGGTAAAATGCAAGTAACCACATTGAATTGAATCGTTTGTAACTGTAAAAGACCCCCTTAAGCGAACCCACGTGATTTTAGGTTAGAACCGCCAGTGACGCCATTCGCCACCAGTGTACGGAGTGTTCGCATCGAATAGTCTGGTTGCTCCACCTCGACATCAGAGGACCACCACCACCACATCCAGAGGAACCATCTCAACGTTTACGCAGCGGAACCCTGCCTTGCTGGAACAGAACCTTAACCGCTATTTTGAATTTATTGCTGCCTCAGCAGTTTTTGTATGCACAAGCTCAACTAGACACTACAACGAAGACGATCTTGTCAAGCATCTACGGGAACATCGGTGAGTTGCATGATCATTTTTGAAAGCGCATCGTTGTGGCCGTTGCCATCACAAAGATAACTCGAACTTCTCCTCTGTTGAACATCAAGCTACGTGCAAAGTAAAAATATCAAAGCCTGATGGGGTCTGCTTGACGCTGCAAAGTTTTGACTTCTAGTGCTTTCAATGTCGTCAATGTTCATATCATAAAGCATAAGCGAATCAAACTTGGAAAAGCACAATAATGCCCGATTGCACAAACGTGGTATTAACCCTCTCAGTCCTGAATTTTTGATTTGAAAAAAATAAATAATTTTAACATAAATTATCGATGGCAGCCCTCAAATGAGCTTCCCAACCAAATTTGAAGTTGTTTCCACCATAGCTATGGACTCTAGGAAGTCGTGGCAAATGCCACCACCAGACCTTGAAGGTTGAAAAAAAAATACATTGGAAAGGTACTAATTTAATTTCAACTAATGATAATTTTTACTTAACATGAAAAGTTTTGAAACAGTTTTTGAATTTAGACAAACACAAAGGCACTTGGCATTTTTCACATTGAATCCGTGACCGCCCTCAACAGGTTTCAAGTTTGCAGCGCTGTTCATTTCCTGGTTTATGTATTGGCCAGTGACCCATATTGTCAAATCTCACATCATTGACAGGAACATTTACTGGTTTTTGGCGTTTGTTTACCAGTGGTGAATCTCGTGGTGAATTTGGTCCTGATGATGGTCTTCCGCGTTTTGGAGTGCTGATAAGGCAACCAGAAAATGACAGACCTTCTGCAATGCTCATGGTGAAGCTTAGCAAGTCCATTCTAGATTTTTTTGGTTCTTTGATGCGTTCCATATTTGACTGATACTCCAGCCAAGCATTGCAGACGGCTAAGTTGAAGTAGTGGAAAATGACTCTCAACGTCCACTTACATGAGCGAATGAAAGTCCGATACAGGGCAATCAGGAAATCACTCTTATCGACGCCTCCCATGGAGATGTTATAAAGTCGTACAATGGGGTATGTTCCTCTACTTTTTTTCTTTATTAAACATAGACTATTTTGACCCCTTAATTACGTGAGTAAGTTTTTTTCGATAAATTTTGTGTATTACGGCCGTAAAAGACGCATAAAGTTGTGGCGGGAGCAACGCCCACCTTTAAAACCGAGTGTAATCTACGTCACGAGCAACTGACGTCACACGATCATCTGGCAACACCGCATCCCGTAATCACCGCCCATTCGCCATGACAGATAAGTTGACAGCTGTCAGTGCTGTCTTACCCTTTGCGTTTTCGAATTTTTAAGGCGATTCAAGTATTTCCAGTTGATTTGTTTTAAATATGGCTAGCACAAAATCCTGCTTTTTTCGAGGATGTACAAACAACTCCTTAAATTGTACTCGAAAGATATTTATAAGGGTGCCTAGAAATATGGAAGTGCGAAAGTTGTGGTATCAAGCTGCCAGGAACACTTCGAAAATTCCCAGCACATCAGAAGTTTTCTGCTGTGAAGATCACTTCAACGTAAGTCTTATTCAAAATGCCGTTTTCTTTTAGCGAATAACAAAATTTGTTTTTTTTTCACAACAGCTTCAAACTGATTGTGACAACTGGCAATACTTTAAAACTGTTGGTGGGAAGCTGACTATTAAAAAAGGAATCGTGCCCCGAGACCTTGGACCCGTCACAGGTTCCAACGAGGAATCACAGCTTACAAGATCTGCCGAAAAGCGAAAAACTGAGATAGTTGAAGAACTATTTCCAAAAAGATTAAAAACTGTTCCTTCAGAAGCAGCAAAGCTCCCAGGGCATGGAGCCCGAAGAAAATTGTTTGAATCTGAAGCAGGACCTTCATCATCAGCCACAACTACGACACCAACAAAAGAGACACGTCCACTTTCTGTAGAATCGCCTTCGGGAAAGTTCGAAGTATTCAACGCTGAACTACAAAAGCCGAAGCCGCTGACCTCAAGAACAAAAACAAAAGCAACTCAAACGAGTTGGCAAGTTCGGAGTGTAGCAGTTCTAGCCGACTTCAGAAAGGATTCTGTTGATAAAGCCACAAATACGAACATTAGAATTGCCAAAAAGTGTGTGCCACAATCAGTGGAAAAGAATAGTGACAGTGATGTGTCATCACCTAGAAAAGGTGTGAAATCTGATAATGGTTCATACTACCCATCATCAGATTGTGGCAGCTCGAGTTTCACACCTCCATTTCCTTTCAAAGGAACTGGTGAGCTTGGGAAGATAGAGAATAGCCCTCGTCTCTACACCGGATTGCCACCAGATGCTTATTTCCTGGTAGAAAAGTTGTGTAACGAAGGGTTGAACAAGATGGATGTTCTCCTAACATTGAAAAAAATAAGGACAAATGATAGTTTTGAGAGGCTCGCCATAGATTTTGGCTATCAGTCAAACTATCCGTCAAAAGTCTTCAATAAAACCTTGCCAAAAATGGCGAGTCTACTTCAAGAACTAATAGTGTGGCCGTCTGCATCTAAAATTAGATCATTACTGCCTCAACAGTTTTGGGCCAATTACAAAAATGTGCAGACAATCATCGACTGCTTTGAGATTGAAATCCAAAAGCCCTCCGGAGCAGTCCATCAAGCCTTGACGTGGAGCCAATACAAATCATGCAACACAGCAAAATATCTCATCTCGTCCACACCAAATGGCTTAGTGAACTTTGTGTCCTCTGGATTTGGTGGTAGGACATCAGATCTGGAGATTGTAACCAAGTCTGGTTATTTGGATGTCCTTCCTCAAAACTGTCAAGTTTTAGCCGACAGGGGATTCAAACAGATAGTTCCTCTACTAGAGAAGAAAAATTGTACTCTTGTGCGGCCTCCGAGTGTGAGCAGTAGTGAGAAGCAGACAAAAGCTCAAGTGCGACAAAGCAAATTAATAGCTTCTGTAAGGATTCATATTGAAAGAGTGATCAGACGACTTAGGGAATTCAAAATGATTGCTCCTCATGCTTGTATTCCGACAAAAATGCTTAGTCACTTAGATTATATTGTGATAGTAGCTTGTTCTATAATAAATCTCCAGGGGCCTTTGTTACACAAATAGGTACCTATTATTGAATAAAAGTAATTTATACATATACAGGTGGTCCATCCTAGCGTAATTATCCCGTAGTGGTCTTACCGTTCAAGATAAAGGAAGAGATGTAAGAGAAAAGTTATATTTTTGAGAATTGTTCAAATTATAAATTCCAAGTTCGATTTGGAAGAAAACGTTGGTCTTGCAAAATTTTTATCAGAGGCTTCGTTTTCGAGAAATATGAATGAGTGTTCGAAAAACATGTCAAAAATTCAAAAACACCAATTTAGAGAGAATAAAAATTTATTTTTCTGGAAATTTGCTTCTCAGGTTCAGTATTGGTATATGAATCTAAAACACCTGAAATATCCATTTCATTGAAGAAATATAAATTTTCTTGGATTATCATTTTTATTCTCTTGAAAGTGGTGCTTTTGACATGTTTTTCAAACATTCAGACTAATAGTATTTCGAAAACGGAGACTGTGATCAAAATTTTGCAAGAGTTACTTTTTCCAAACTGAACCTAGAATTCAAAGCTATGAACAATTTTCGAAAATAAGTAGGGGTAAAACATTGGGGCCAAAAAAAGGGAAAACCATGTAAAATCTACGCCCTTGGATTTTTTTTTATGCAACGCGTTAATTTGATAGACTTATTTTAGTTACCGTTGGTTATAGTATATTATTCAACAAGCCGGTAATGATTGCCTCATGAGTAATAGGCATTACCCGCGAGTAGAGTACTATGCTTTATCCAGTCTTATTGAAAAAATGCAGGCATGTATGCGCGTGATAATGCGTACATTATTTAATAGGGTTGAAAAATTTGAACCAAATCGGTTGAACGGTCAACACATTATGCGAAAAAAAAGTAAATAATTTCCAACTTTGAAGGACTTCTCCGCTACTAGGCACTTTAGAAATCTATTTTCTGGGGAAAGTCCCTTCCATTTTCAATCCCTATCACGTCCTCAAATTAATGTATTAAAACATTTACCCTGTATATCATAATATAGAGTGGAACATATGGTTTGTCTGATGTGAAAGGTATAATGAAATTTCTACGAGGTGATGTTTAAAAAAAACAGATAGTATATTGAATGAAAATGCATAAAGGCAATCTGTAGGCGTTTTCAATTTAATGAAAAACACGGCAGAGCAGAGGTCAGAAACAACAAAAATTAAACAAATGAAATATGCCCATTGAGGATGGAACTTAGATACGTTCGTTCACAATGTACATGCGAGGTGATTCACAACAAAACTTATTTCACTAACAAGACAAATCTACGGAGATAGAATAGGTACTAAACTTAAACAAGTCTATGAAAGATTGCCTTTTTCCAAAAAGCTTCCGCTTTTACAATGAGACTTCGACAAAAATCTACATCTAAATCTACCTCAATCACTTCCACTTTTTTATTTTCCTCAAAATTTGGTGAAGCCACGCAAAATAGCCCTTTAGATTTTTCGCACAAAAACATTTGCAACTGTATTTGTGCATAGGGCTTAGGCATGATTTTTCCGTTTTTGACAAAATTTTCCACTGTTGCTGCTTTTGATGGGCACTTGACTTCAATGCAAAACTCATCTGTCACAGCATCGGGTGATGCTCCAAATATTGGATAGTCTTTTTTCAATACCATTCCTGATTTTTTGAAAACAAGTTTTCTTTCATTACAAACGACTTTAATTACTTGCTGCTCTAAAATTATACCTCTTTTCATAGCTTTCGTTTGCATAAATTTTGTAGCTCCTAGCACTGTCTCTACAAGAGTTCCATCAAAAGT
The DNA here is from genome assembly GCA_949128115.1 of Anaspis maculata. NCBI lineage: Eukaryota > Metazoa > Arthropoda > Insecta > Coleoptera > Scraptiidae > Anaspis > Anaspis maculata. The sequence continues at coordinate 5,792,389 of OX421961.1, forward strand.
TTGACACTGTGCAACTTCATGGATTTTTGAAGCTGTGACTCTTCCAAATCTTGCAGCAAACCACTCTGGGCAGTCCGACTGGTTCACAGTTGCTGTGCAAAGGTGAAGACAAGTATCTGGATCAAGGGTTGTCTTGCAAAAATCAATAAAATCACTGGCACTTCCATGAACTACACTGTGCAGATACTTCGACATTAAATGGTGAAGTGATACATCCTCTACCAAAGTATTTGTCGTCCGGAAGAAACTGAATAAACAGCCCTTACTCGACTTCTTTATTCCTTCTTCAACTACCGCGTTCAAGAAGCTGTTGGACTTGGGTGGTAGTGGTGCAACGGTTCTGTTTGGTATCGCTGCAATTTTCACGGGTTCCAGTGTGCCCACTCTGGAAAGTGTTGACTTCTTCCAGTAACACACTGTTGAAGTTACAGCTGGTTCGTAATTCTTTTTCAGCAGCCAAAAGAGTAAAGCAATTGCATGTTTACAACCTCCTAAAAGAAAAAGACAAATATATAAGCATTACCCACAGATAGTTAATCAAATCACTTGTCAAATCATGAAATTCAAAAATGTTCTACGAATTAACACAAACCTTCACTAGCAGCGCAGTCATGACATTGGCATTCTACTATTTCCTCTGCATTTTCATCAATGGTCGCACTTACTAAGTAAGCTCTTTGACGAACCCTGTGTTCAGGAGTAATTCGTGCTTTGATCATGCAACGGGGATGTTCCCTTCTTAGCTGAACATACCCTACAGCGTCATCTGTGTAGGTTTGCCGACCAGATCTGTATCATAAAATGGATCATTAAATGTGGTTGTTGATAATAATCTAAATATGATAATAAAATAAGTGCTCCTTATTACCTTTGCGTTTTTACATGTTGTACTCCAGCTATCATGTAGTTTGCATTCTGCCGATAATATGAATCCATCATATCTGGATCCACTTTCGGCAAATTGGTGGAATTTGCTTCCACATAACCAGCATCCATTCTTCAAACTTAAAGGCACTTTTGACGAAAGCAAGTAGCACGAAATCAAGAATGTTGAAGATAAAATATCGAATCAACGCATAAAGTTTTCGGACATAACCTCTCTTTCATTAAATGCAAACAAGAACAAAACGATATGTCAAATCAAATCTGTCAGAATAAGTGGGAGGGATTGCGATGTTGCCGATGTGATTCGAAGTTGATCCTCATTGGTCTAAAATATGCGCGCGATATCTAGGAGTTCAAAACTTTCTGCAAAACTGAACGTACTTTTAGGAGGCCGTAATTAAAAAAAAATAATAATAATTTTTTTTCCAACTGCATTATATTAAATTTTGACTATCAATAATTAATAATATCAGGTAAATTCAACGGTTTCTTTATGTTGGAACATACCCCATTGCTGGACGCTTTACCATCACATGGGCGCCTTCTTTCTTGTCCCATCGTTTCACCTCATCTTCAGGCTCAATTCCCACAAAATTCGATGCCATGTTTGCAGCTTTATTGTCATACCAACGAATTGCTACGATTTTCTCATCTTCTGTAACGTATGAGTCACAGCTGCCACGACCGATTTTCTTCAGTTGATTATCAGCCTTCAGCGGACACTTCTCAAGTCTATTGGCACGAATGGTTCCTGCTGTGAAAATGCCTTTTTCCAAAAGCTCTTGGAGCAATAGAAGTGACGTGAAATAATTGTCGCAAAACAATTTGTGCCCATTATGTTCAGGAATTCTGTTTGATAGGTGAATTACCAATCCATTGGTGGCAGAATAATCTTGGAGATGAACCGGAAGAGTTGTTGACCCTTGGTATACGACAGAACGATATATAATACCTGAAGCGCCACAAAGCATGAACACTTTCACTCCCCATGGGTTCGGTTTTCCTTTCATATACTGCTTCACCACAAGTTGTCCCTTGAATGGGATGATTGATTCGTCAATGCAAAGATTTTCTTCGATCACCAACTCTTCGCACCGCTCTTCGAATGACTTTATTATTGGACGTACTTTCCATAGTTTATCGTCAGGATTACGATCTTCATTCACATCAACAATATGCAGGTTATTTCTGAGAGACTCAAATCTGTTACGTGGCATTCGAACATTATCTATAAATTGGATTCTTGTAGCAGGTGCCCAATACATTCTCAATCTGGGAAAGCGAATCACACCCATAACAATATGCAGAGCTACGAGTTTTCGGATTTCTTGTTCATTTGTGTTGATATTTTTTCCACTTTTCTGAATCGAGTACATATTTGTTTTTTCTGCCAGTTCACTGAAGACTTCGTTTGGAAAATACTTGGAGAAATACATCAGTGGAGACATTGGAGCACCATCATCATTTTCATCATTGTTGTTTGGTGTGGTAAAATCAATATTTGGTGGAGAGAACTGGGCATTCTTCCATTTCACATTTCTCTTCTCATTAATTTTTTTCTTTGGTTTTCGTGCAAACCTTACTGCCAACGGAATGTTGTCTTCCTCATCGTCTTCTTCACTTCCATCCTCATGTTCTTCATTGTTGATCGCTACTCCATTATTTGACTCTTCGCCTGGCTCTCCTCCAGTATCTTCATCCGTGTCGTCTTCGTCACTTTGGTAATTTTCATGTACGTATTCTGTATCATCTTCTACATCTGAGTCGGGAAGAGCAGATATAGCAGCTTGTGCATCCTTCAGTGTCACTTTCTTCGTCAATGTCTTCAGATTCCTATAAAAGTTGATCGGGGGTATGTCATCATCATCATCTAGAAAAATATACACATTTTATCATCGATTTTGACGGGATGACCTATAGTACAGGAAAAATAGTAAAAAAATCAGCAAAACCTCGGAATAAATATGGACGTCCTGAAAATTTGATATTCTATTCAGAATTGAATGCTCTACTGCATATCTAAAATCGCCAAAAATCGCACCTGGGGGTTTTGAGTTATTGGAGGGGGAGTAAAAAATTGTAACCTTAAATGGAGGGGATGAAACCTGTCAATCTACTGAATGCAAATACATCGTAATTCGACAAATTATATCCCGTTTACATCATTTCGGTGCAAAAAGTGTCGATCATTGTCGAAGGGGGCTCATGGGGATGCGAAGCTCGGCTAGGGGGCTATTTTTTCTTCCTGCGCCATATTGAACCGATAACGACAAGTTTGGCACCTTTTCCGACTAAATTCAATCTCCTCAACTCGAATCCGTTGTGTGAATTTGGATGAAAACAAGTTTGAAACTAGAGAAAACTTGTTTTTTCTTTGACAATTTCGACGGATTTTTTTTTACTGTTAGAAGTGTTCAACTTTGGAAAATTTTCAGAGGCCATTGAATTGAAGTGTATTTTTTAGGAAAATCATCCACTCGATGTATGATTTTGTTTTTCGAGTTGAAAAAATCGATTTGAACCTGAGCCGGCGCAGCGCGTCGTCTACTACTGACTAGAACACTACAGCATGCACCTTTAAATGAAAATAGCTCAAATTATTGGAAAAATAACTACTGATCTTTGAAAATTTGGGGATCTGTGCAGAATTGAGTTCCCTATATCATAAACAAAATCGCCAAGAATCGCACTGCGGGGTTTTGAGTTATTTGAGGGGAGAAGCAACAGTTCATAGAGTATGAATCTTTCCAAAATGTTATCCTCCTCCTCGGATAACTCAAAGTCCTGCTGTGCCATCCACGGCGATTTTGTTTATGCTATAGGGAATGCAGTTCTGCACAAATCCTCGAATTTGCAAACATTTGTTATTATTTTTCCAATAGTTCCAGCTACTTTCATTTGAAGGTTCATGTTGTAGTGTTCTGGTCAGTAGTAGACGACGCGCCGCGCCGGCTCAGGTTCAAATCGATTTTTCAAACTCGAGAAACAGAATCATACATCGAGTGGATGATTTTCCTAAAGAATACATTTCAATTTAATGGCCTCTAAAAATTTTTAAAAGATGAACACCTCTAACAGTAAAAAAAAAAATCCTCAAAATTGTCAAAGAAAAAACAAGTTTTCTTAAGTTAACTTGTTCAAACTTGTTTTCATCCAAATTTACACAACGGATTCGAGTTCAGTAGATTGAATTTAGTCGGAAAAGATACTAAACTTGTCGCGATCGGTTCTACATAGCCAAAAAACAAAATGAACCACCTAGTAGAGCTTCGCACCCCCTCGACCCCCCTTCAACAATGGTTGACACTTTTTGTGCCAAAATGGTATCAACGGGATATTATGCGTCGAATTATAACGTATATGCTCCCAATGGATTGACGTGTTTCATCCCCTCCATTTTAAGTTGCAATTTTTTACCCTCCCTCCAATAACTCAAAACCCCCGGGTGCGATTTTTGGCGATTTTGGATATGCTGTAGAGCACTCAATTCTGAACAGAATATCAGATTTTCAGGACGTCCATATTTTTTCCGAGGTTGAAATCTATCTTTCTTGTACTACTAGTGGTGGCAATTGCGAACATGAATTTCAAGCACCTACGACGAAGGCTATTTCTTTCGAAACACTAGAGCCAGTTATACTACGACTTATAATGGAGCATGATAGAGAAGATAAATATGAAAAGTTAGTTTTCTGTACTATTTATTTGTACTTACCAAATACATTTTCGAAGTTATCTGAATCCATTGTTGCATCACTTCAGATAACCGGCAACTGAAACACGCAAGATGAAAATATCGATCAACAACTGTCAAATTCTCATCGAAATATGAATAAGTGGTGACATCCAGCTGTTACTAGTGATGATACGTCATATACCGGTGAAACAGAACTCTTTAAATATGACAGTGGTAAATGCTACCATCAGGGCCGAAAGGGTTAAATATTTAGTCGGTATCAAATCGTTTAATACCGGACTAAACAACAAAATGGAGTGTAGAAACAAAAAAATCTGACATGGGATCAAAAGAACCCCGCACTATTCTTATGGAAAATGGCTCCCGGGTCAATTCTCTGAATTTCTTATATATTGTAGCTCATGAGATACTAATCAAATACCGTGAACCCCAAACTCAAATAATGGACAGTTTTTTACCCACAGGGGGTTGAAGCTGGAGGTTTTGACGGCTTTAAAATGATATTCTGACGTAAATAAAAGCTTTCTATTTGGTTCCTCTTCAAGTTGTGTTTCATGCTAAATGTATTCATTTGAGAGAAAAATATCAACCCCCTCCTCCACCCCCAACCCCTATGTACCATCATAAAATTCGAGATCACTCCCAAAAGCCATGCGGATGGTTTCTGTGATTTAAATTATGAATTTTGACATGAAAATTATTTTCCACCCCTAATGTTGGGGTGCCGATTCTCCAATTTTCCCCGGTTAATTTGGCTGAATTTTTGGTATTGTGTACTTCTAATTCTGCTGAACAAAAAGCTCCCATACCAAAACTTATTTCTATGAACAGTTTTTGTTCCGCAGGGGACTGAAGTTCAATATTTATGCTCTCAAATCTTCAACTTCAGTCCCCTGTAGAACAAAAACTATCCATAGGAATAAGTTTTGGCATGAGAACTTTTTGTTCAACAGAATTAGAAGTACGCAATACCAAAAATTCAGCCAAATTAACTGAGGAAAATAGGAAAATCAGCACCCCAACATTAGAGGTGAAAAATAATTTTTATGTCAAAATTCATAATTTAAATCACAGAAGCCATCTGCATGGCTTTTGAGAGTAATCTCGAATTTTGTGATGGTAGATAGGGGATGGGGGTGGAGCAGGGGGTTGATATTTTTCTGTCAAATGAATACATTTAGCATGAAACACAGCTTGAAGTAAAACCAAATAGAAAGCTTCCATTTACGTCAGAATATCATTTTGAAGCCGTCAAAACCTCCAACTTCAACCCCCTGTCGGTAAAAAACTGTCCATTATTTGAGTTTGGGGTTCACGGTATTTGATTGGTATCTCATGAGCTACAACATATCAAAAATTCAGAGAATTTAACCGGGAGCCATTTTCCATAAGAATCGTGCCTTTGGTACCGAACTATTCTGATACCGCACCAAACGCTGATTACGCCCATTTTGGATTGCACAAAGGATTTGATACCGAACTAAACAAAGTAATACCGCCTCGACCCCGGTATTGAATTGACAGAATGACAGATCGTTGGAAATTCGATGGTTTCAGGGTGATCCGTGCGTTTGATTCGGCATAAAATCACTGCAAGAGCATATATTAGCAGGTTTTATGTGCATACAAGCTATTATTTGTGCATTTTCATTCAAAAATTGTTTTCACAAAATGTATTCGATACACACAGCTAATGTGCGTGCCAGCCCAAAATAATATTTGAAGCTGGTTGGTCGAGTGGTTAGGGGATCCGCCTTCGTATGCAGGAGGTACCGAGATCGAATCCCGTCGGGATCTTTTTTTTTTTCCAATCATTTTACCTTCAAATTCAAGAATAATTTCACATTTTCCATTTTTGATATCAGAACAATGAACTTGAAAAGTGTGGCCCTTATATTTCACGTTAAAAACAAAGTGACGCAAAAAAATTTGGCTTGCTACTGATGAGGTTCGAACCTGGATCCTTTGGCATCGGAAATCAAACCCTTCATCACCATGCTGCGACTGCTTTAATTTCAATTGCCAGCCGCATGAAGTCAATATGACGATCGCCTCGATGCTTTTTGTGGCTCGTTCACACTTGGTCCGGGGCATATACCTAATAAGTCTATATGGCTAGCCTGCCGGATTTTGCTTGATATTTTTGACTCCTACATGTGCCGAAATCTCGGGTTAAAAGTCATTACGGCGCAAGCGCGAGACCATGGAAGGGAGGATGAGGGGAGTACATAGCATGTACATAGCGCTGGCAAATTCGAATTGACTGGTGCAGAATGACCAATACAACAACGAAAAAATGTACTGCTTACTGCGGGGGTTTTGAGCTTATAACAGGCAGTGAATTTTCATTTTTAAAAGCTAAATTCGTACAGAAAGTTACAAAAAAAGCCGTGAGCATCTGGAGGAAGCGTATTGCACGTACTAACTGACTTATTTTGATAAATTCACAAGAATCTCAAAGATGCGATTTAAAAGGTAAGTCGAGTATAATCTGGAAAACACTCATCTTCTAAACAATTGTTGTAGAATCGGAATTTCCATCAACCAAATGAGATTGCATTGGAAAGGTACTCGCATTCACCTTTCTTCATGGTAGATGCATAATCATCAGTCAGAGGAATGGTTCTTCGACTTAATCCACCACAACATCCTCATGTTGAGCAGCTCTCTCTGAAATGATGTGTAATAAATGAGCCCTTTCATAAAGCTCCGAGAGGGAAAACCAATTTAATCTAGATGCAGCTTTCAGATATTGGAACTTGAGCAATGATTGCGATAAACTATCGAAACATACTATTGAAGATTGGATGATCGTGTACAAATGAGCAGAGCTGGGCACCAAATCTCAATTCTTTAATAATTAATTAACGAAGTCAACTTTTTCGGTAATTTGAAAAATCATCAACGGACTAAGGAACTTACGTTACATTCACCTTCCGTCAACTCAAATCCGTCTTTAAAACCTGAAATAGAAAAAGTCTGGAAGAATATGAGAAAGATGTAGTAAAGTTTTCAACTGTGAAACGTGTAACAGACTATTCTATCGAGCACCACAAACATTTCAGAATCGGTCAATTTTTTCTCAATTTGAACAGAGACAAAATTTTAGGGTGGCCCACTTCAATTGAGGCCCAGTTTAGTCAGGCATGCAAATGCTGGTATAGGTATTATTGTTTCGTCACTTCCAAGGTGGTGTTCGGGTGGTTTTGGAGATGACTGTTCAGTTTACAAAATGAAAAATTATCCGTTACATTTCAAACGAAGTTGACTTTTTGGTAACGATTTAACGTTTAATGAAGTTCACTTTTTCGTTGATGGTGCCCACCTTTGCAAATGAGTAAGTGTACGGTCTATATTATATCAATAATACTACTCACTACAGCTTCAATGCAATGATGCTGCAATAAATAACACAAGCCCATAATTATCATGAGCCTTATTTCCCCATCTTGCAGGTTGAGTTGAAGCTCCATGGACAAATCTGATGTGAATCAATCTTGTAACATTCCATGTTATTATTAGGCACATTTGCTTTCACCTACAATGTGGGTACCTTAGAAGATACACAGTTTTCAACTTCGGTCCATCACCTGAAAGCTACACCAGATTAAATTGGTTTTCCCGCTCGGGGCTTTATGAAAACGGATTATTACCCATCGTTTCAGAAGTTGAAGAACCATTTCCACTCTTGAAGACTAGCCATTGCAATGCCTTCCCGACTCAACCCAACTTGGTTGCTAGAAACTCCGTTTCTAAAACAATCCAGAAAAAATAAGTTTTTTAGACTCTAGCAGTGGAAAACTTACCTCGCTTTTCCAATCGCATGTCTGGAATGTTCGAAAATTCAGCAAAATAAGTCACCCACCACGTGCACTATGCCTTCTTCAAGCTTTCGCGCATCAAAAGAGCGTTTTAAACTTGTTTTGGTTACAATTCACGATTTCCTACTTGTTATAACTTCCAAAAGTTCAATAATTTTTGCAACTGTTAGAATGTCAAAGTGAATGGTGAATTTACTAAATTTTTCATGCCGCTATGTTGGCCCTTCGTCCACGTTCGTCCATGTACTCCCCTCCGTTGCTTTAGTTACGGAGCATGCGCGGTGATGACTTTCAGCCCGAGGATGTTGGAGTCAGAAAAATATCAAAGGCACGCTATATACTCTTATTAGGTATATGGTCCGGGGCTAGTTGATCTTGGATCTAATTTTGCTTCCTGCAATGCGATTACGATTTAATACTGCACCAAAATTTGATGGGGAACTACCAAGTTCGGTATCAATTTTTTTTTTGTGGAATCGGGCATTAATGTATAATCTTACAAACTGTTTCAATAATGATTATTGTTGGCTTTGTTGTACGAAATGCTCGTATCGTACTAAAGGAAGCGGCACATCCATATAAAGTCCCATGACGTTTTTGGGACGTCATCGGACGGTCCCACTGTCAGTAGTCTGGACATCCCAATTACAGCAATAAATGTCCCATCACAGGATCCGCGAGGGACGTCCCGACGGTCCCACTGTCGTAGTCAGGACATCCCAGAGGCATCAAAAAGGTTCTACATCCGGGGAAGGAGCGGGAGGAGGGCTGTTGTATTCACTCCCCCTCTCTCTGAATTACTGGGGGAGGGGCTATTTAACGACTAAATTGACTTAAATATTTATTGGCAAAATAACAACATATTCTCGGTATTAGGTATCATTTCGTAATACCTCACATTTCACATGCCTGTTACATTTTTTTATAATGAAAATGAAAATTCAAAGAACGAAAACAACTGCTTCACTAAAATTGAACATGAAATTTCAAAAAACGAAAACTGCTTCACTAAAATTAGAAGAACAGCAAATGAAACGACTCTGCTTCACTTAGCAATTTCTCTTCTGTGCCTTTCTGGGGCATGTCGCAACCAGTCGCTGATGGCCACTTCGACTTTCTTTTCGGAAAATTTTCCACTAGAGCGTTTTAGAATTCCATCTAGTTAATTAAATACATTTAAATAAATTGATCTCAAAACGTGTAAACTATGGTTCTACCTTTCAAACCTTTAGTGAGGTGCAAATCTTTGAAGGCTTTGTTGCCTTTTTTCCGGCCCAACTGTGCGCAGCTGCCAGCTCATTCGTGACGATTCGTATCATGGCTCTTTGAGTTATATCGGTTAAATTGCGCCCTCCGATTTGATGAATATACTTGACCTGGAAAATCTTTTTTAATAACAACTGTGATTTCTAATATGAAAATACGTGACAATTGTCAACAAAATAGTGCCTTAACATTTCCACATTTATAAGATGACAAATAACATTTTATGTTCAACTTACAAATTTCTGATGCTGTCCATCATTTCCTTGAACTGCTTCAAAATTTGCCAACGCATCACTGTCGCTCAGGGGAAAGTTATACTCAATATCTTCATTATTTTCTTCATCCAGAGTATTTGGGGTTCCAGAGTATTTATTCGTTCCATTAGTTCGTTGCATTCAATTTAGGACTATGAAAACAATGACTAATTCAATTATCAATAATTATTAAAGTAAAATAATAATGGAGAGCCATTTTTTGAGATCTTCAACAATCTCCAGTAAATTTTTCATCAAATCTTGTGACTGTTGACAGGAGGTACGTACCTAAAGTGCTCGCCAATTGAAATGGTCCACCCAAAAAATACAGACACATTCAAAGTGTTATAACTTTTGAACAAATGAACTATTTTGAATCGTTTTATGTTTTCTAATTAGCTCACGTATTGGACTACAACATGTCATGGACTATTTTTGGTACAGGTGTTTCGTATTGATTATACAGGGCCCTCAACCGGGTACCGCAAAAATGGAAAAGTTTAAACAGGTCCCATTTCACAAAAAATAGTTTCAGGTTTTCTTCAAGTGTTTCAGGGGAGTTGTTATAACCATAACTCAAATCGTTTCCAAAATGTTTTGCTTATCTGTTTTAATTACCGGGTGATCTCAAAAATGTAACCTTTTAGTTTTGCAGTAATAACTTTATTCGTTGTTGGCCGATTTTGGAAAAAAAAGGGCTCTTGTTAAAGCTAAAGGCTCAGGTCAGAAGGATCGGGGATCAGAATTGACTTTAGATGAGAATTCTGGAGAAGGAATTGAATCAAAAGTGACTCGAATGGAAAACTTGCTAGAAATCTGGTTTAGGGAAGGTATTAAACAAATAACAACTTGTCTTCAAACAAACCATTCTTTCTAAACATTTTAAAGTGTTTCCTATTTGTATGGGGCAAAGATTGTGGCAATGAATCCAAATCAGAAACGGATGCTTCCAACGAAGAATACTGGACGTTTTTCACCTAAAAATAGACGTAACCTGGGTTACGAAGATCAGAACTGGTGCCTATCTCTTAAAATGTGAAGGAAACATTCGACAATAAGAAGGTAACCTAGGTTACGTGCATTTTCAGTCGAGGAAGGTCCGGTATTATCTTCTGAAAAGTGAATTTGTAAAGTGGGTCCCGCATCGACAGTTTTCATTACTTAAAATTGGAAAATACCTCAAAATGTTCGGAAATAAAAGTCTGTTTGGAGGCAAGTCGATTTTTATTTAGTTCTTTTCCTGAACCTGACTTCTAGGGTGCTCCATATTTAGGTCACTTTTGATTCCTTCGCTTTTCAAAATTTTTTGTCTCCAGTCAGTTCCGATCCTCGAGCCTTCTCATATGAGTCTTAAGCTTCAACAAGAGTCCTTATTTTTCAAAATCGACCAACAATTGAAATAGATACGAATGCCAGACCAGAAGGTTGCATTTTTGAGATCACTGTGTAATTGGAGGAAACGGACTCAAAATTTTGAAAATCAACTCAATGTATAGGAACAACATCTTTTCTAAAACACTTGGAGAAAACCAAAAACCATTTTTTGTGAAATGGAACCAGTTCAAACTTTTCCATTTTTGCAGTACCTGATTGAGCGCCCTGTATAGTTGATACGAAACACCTGTACCAAAAACGGCCCATGACATGTTGTAATCCAATCCGTGAGCTAATCAGAAAACATGAAACGATTCAAAATGGTTTATTCAGTCAAGAGTTATGTCACTTTTGATGTGACTGATTTTTTTGGGTGGACCATTTCAATTGGCGAGCACTTTGGTTCTTCAACTCAAAAGCTTCGTCTGGGGTCCAAGGTTCATTTTGGGTTCCATTACCCTCGGACAGCTCATCGAAGGTTTCATGTTGAGTTTCATCATCCTCAGACAGCTCATTAATTTCATGATCGCTTTGTTGAATGTCTTCTGATTCTGAATCGTCAACTTTGCTTTCTTCGCTATTGGCCACATTACGATTTGAAGACGAACTTGCATGAATGCTTTTTCCAGTTTCAACGTTTAATTTTGTCCGCTTTGTCTTCTTCGGTTTGTTCTGCTCATCACCAAATCTCTGTTGACTCAGTAAATCTACTAGCGACGAATTTACAGAGGCCTGGTCAACTTCGCCTTCATATCATATCCTCATATCATTATATCCATATTGGTTAGAATGAAAATTTTGACGTTGGAGTGTCAAACAGGCGCCAAGTCTGGCAGTGATACCAACATAAAAGTTTTCAACCAAAAGTCACCACAACACAGCAAAAACGTCAAAGTTGATGTTCAACTACCTGACGATCTAAATAGCCCCTTGTTGATCAATGTAACTCCGGTTGACGGTACTCACAAACTTTTATTGATTATTGAACAATATTAATTTAGATAATGTTTCCCTCATTATGTTGGCCTTCATGGCTATATTTTGCTTTTTTACTAAATTGTAAAATCTAATTTTTGAGTAATTCAAGGCTATTATTTTTATTAATCTACTGATATGGGTTTCATCGTGAATCAAGACTTCATGACTTTCTTCCAAAGTCTTACTTTACTTTAATACTTCAATACTTGAATACTTTTTTGATTCGTACAATGATAATGCAATTTTTTTGGAAAAATATTTACAAAATTGTTCTCTTCAGGCCTGGGTAAGACAGCAGGCATCTTATCAGATGTGAGAGGTTCATTTAGATCTTTCTCTGAGCTTGAAGATGAGGTTTCTTCAATGGGAGTCTCTCTAATAGCAGGCCTTTTGTCGGAAGATGAAGATGATGAGTCTGCCAAGGGTATCAACTTCACAGGAGAATGACGAGTATGAGTTTGTACACCTGATGTGCTAGGTACAGCATCATCCAACCCCGCACCTGGTACGGTTTCTGGTTCATAACACAATCTAAGAAAAGGATAATTTGAAAAATTACGCAATTCAGATTCCTTTAAAAATTGTACATGCCTTGTTTTTGTCTGATGTTTTCTGGGTTCATCGTATTCCTGTTGAGAAATTCTTAAAAAGATAATTGCTTATGTTTTGAGTTTTAAGTGCTCGTAACAAATAAGAATTAACCGTCCCAATTGCCAGTACATCCTGATTCAAAATGAATTGGATTTCTGACTCCTGCTCGTTCCTAAACAGCATGGTAACCACATTTATTGTTTATATGAAGCCTTCAAAGCAAAAGGGGTCTACTGCTCTGGCCATTTTTGTGGTTAATTTTCTGTAAAGAATCGAATACTTCCGGGGACTCGCAAAAGTATCTTCGACATACTTGTAAACGAAAATGCACATTTGTGGGGATTTGGAGAAAAAAGTGCCCATCTATTCAATGAATCAAACAATTTGTTCACTGAATCAAAAAAGTCGGCAGTGTGTGAGGCTGTCACCACACTTGGAAGTTTTCCTGTTGCGATTGTCGTCCTGATAACAGTTGCCACTGTGTGGCTGAGAAGTTGAACTTCGGCAGACCTAAATAGAACCTACTTATGGATTCTACAACAATTTCATGGAGTTTATGGAGTTTTTCATTCTTGCAATTTTATATGTTCCCAAACTGCACCCTTATCAGATTTTATATCCGATGAGTAGTTCTTACCACTCTCGATTAATACAGTACTTGAAGTTTCACTTTCAAAGCTAAAAACACCATGTGTTATCATAGTTGAAGTACTACTTGACTTCATTGCAGGTTTCACATGAGTTGATGTCAATGTCAATTGTCAATGTCTGGTTTCATGCGGAGTACCGTGCCTATGTTTTTATATTCCACCCGGTTTACCATATCATGCTCGAGCTGAATAAATATGATTGTTGAATCAAGGCTTCCATATAATCTGAAAAAAAGAGAAAATACTCTCATCGAAGTGATCTTTAAATTATCGAACGTTTTCAACCACAATTTCGAGATGTATGTTTTCTGACCACTCACTTGTACGTGATGATGGAGTGGACGCAGGCTCTACAAAGTCATCAACTTCTACTTCATTGAATCTTGCTATCAGTTTCTTTAGGAAAATTTTACACTCCTCGCTTTCCGTCGGAGTCCCGTTATCATCATGGCCCTCATACACGCTACTGCTGGTGATGATAACTCGCTTTATGATCTCTTAAGCTTCAGTAATGTCGGGGCATTTGACCAGTCTGGCAATAATTTTGAGGTAGAATTTTTTACGGGTGCAGGTTTTCCCTTGAAACACTCTCATCCGCTTGTGAACTTCATTGCGTGGGCAAAGTCAACTCTGATGTAAGTTTTGATATTTTGTTGATAAAATGACAAAGGACCCCGCACGTTTTATATGAAAAAGTGGTTTCGGTGAATTTGGCTCAATTTTTTATATGCTGTAGATCTTGATTCAAGAAATATATTCCTGGAAAATTGGACCCCTCCTATGAACAGTTTTTCCCCTACACCCCTAATAAGGCCAAAATTAGGAATAGTCTCAAATTTTTTGAAATTCATGAAACTGGTCCAAATCGAATTCGCGATCATGGGAAAAATAATTAAAAAAATCCAAGTTATGAATTGGGGTAGTTATCAAGGGGGTTGGGGGTCGAAATTGAGAAAATAAATTTAAATTCCGAAATTTATTATTCTTATAAAATCTGAACAGAATAATAATGGAGAAATAATTTTGGAAAACCTAAATCAATTAATTGGGTGTTATTCTGAAGAGGGCTGGGGGTCAAAATCAAGGGAACGGAGTAACATTCCGAAACTTGCGATTCCCATTATTGAGAAAATAATTTAAAAAAATCTAAACCAATGAGTTCTGGTGTCATTGAGGAAGTAGAGGATCGCAATCAGGACAACAATAAAATTCTGGACCTTACAGTTCATCTAAAAATTGATATGGGTGAATGGCAAAATGATAATAAAACCAATCTGCATAAGGATTGAGTTCTTCATTTCTCGACCATCCCTTTTCCCACCTACCATAATATCTGCCTACAACCATGTCCCAGTCCAAATAAGAATTTGTCTCAAGCATTTTAAAATTCATGAAACTGGCTCACATGAGTTGAAGAGTAAAAAATATAAGATGTGAATTGGAGTAATTTCCGAGGGGGCGGAGGTCGAAATCGAGTAAAGGAATTGGCATTCCAGGAATAGGGTAATGGAGAAATAATTTAAAAAAATCTGAATCAATTAATTGAGATGGTTACCTACTGAGGGGACAGTGGTCAAGATCTAGAAAAAGGAAGAAATTCCGAAACTTTAAATTCATAATGTAGGGGTAGGGTCCTTCAGTGAGAGTGATAGAACTTCAAATTGGAATTAAACAAATTAACAAAGAACAGTTTTTGACATTATGTGTGGGAAATAACATCTAGTAAATGGCCTCCTCGACATTGTCTAACGGCGGGCAGACGGGAAGTCCAATTTATAATGACTTTCTGGCAGATATCGGGCTCTATTCCAGTAATAACACGCACAATATTGTCCCTCAGGGCTTAAATGGTTCTAGGCTTGTTCTTGTATACCAGGGACTTCACATAACCCCACAGAAAAAAGTCCAGGGACGTAATATCGCAAGATCTCGCTGGCCAATTGAAATCGCCATTCCGCTAAATTGTTCTTCCTTGGAAGTTTCCAGCCAACAAGTCCCAAGGTTTCTCCTGCTGTGTGGCTTGTAGCCCCGTCTTGTTGGAAGAAGATGATTTTGTAAAATATACTGAGTATTTATGTCAAAAAATGACAGTAAAATCTTATCAAAGTTCTATCACTCTTATTGAAAGACCCTTTAGAACTGAAAATTCAGATTTGAAAAATTGAGCCTTACTTCCAATATCGATCTATTTTTGGAATCTCATTGAATCAACCAATGACCAAAAGCAGGATTTATGTTTATTCAAAAAAAGATAGTCCAGTCAATTTTTTTTGACACAAGCTATATTATAGACAGCACACAGAACCGTGGAGAGCTTCTCGAGAACTGTAATTAATAATGCTGTTGCAAGTAGTCTCGATTCCACCCCCCTCCACCCGGCCCTCATTGTGGTTGTGGGTAGGTATCATAATGGTTGTACCCATGTACCCGGGTAAGGGGTGAGGCTGATCGAGAAACGATGAACTAAGTCCTTATTCACATTGGTTGTATGTATTATCATTTTGTCATTCGCCCAGATCTTCCTAGATAAACTGAAAGTTCCAGAACTCCACTGTTTTCTCAAGTTCGACCATCTACCCCCTTAATAACACCTGAATTCATTGGTTTAGATTTTTTTGAGCAATTTCCCCATTGCTCGTAAAATCATATATTATGGGAACCGCAAATTCCAGAATTTCACTGCGTTTTCTTGATTTCGACCCCCAGCCCCCTTTAGAATAGCCCCCAATTAATTGATTTAGATTTTCCAAAATTATTTCTCGATTATTATTCAGTTCAGATTTTATAAGAATGAAAAAATTCGGATATTTAATTTATTTTCTCAATTTCGATCCCTAACCCCTTCGATAACTACCCCAATTCACAACTTGGATTCTCTTAATTATTTTTCCCATGATCACGAGTTCGATTTGAACCAGTTTCATGAATTTCGAAAAATTTGAGACTATTCCTAATTTTGGCCTTATTAGGAGTGTAGGGGAAAAAGTGTTCATAGGAGGGGTCCAATTTTTCAGGAATATATTTCTTGAATCAAGATCTACAACATATAAAAAATTTAGCCAAATTCACCGAAACCACTTTTTCATAGAAAACGTGCGGGGTCCTTTGTTTCTCCACAAATTGCCTTTGCGATTGCACCCAGTAGGGCCAAGGAGCCAAGAAATGATCACATACCCACATCACCAGTATCTCCAAAACGCCGATAAAGTCTTGAAATAATGCCTTGGGTACAATTTAATGCTTCTGCAATTTGAATTTGTCCCGCACCTCCTTCAAGCATTCCAGCGGCCCTCAACATTTCTTCTCTGGTCAAGTGCCGCCTTTCCATCACACTTTTGGTCAAAAACAAGTGAAATATTGCAAAGTTGCAGCAAAAAATTAGGTTTTGCCCGGGACAACACATCTCAATTCTCAGTCGTAATTCTCAAGAGTTAATTATGCATGTCCCGTTGGAAAGTTGCGGGAGCATTTTTCAATCCCATTGCCATGCGGGTATATTTGTGATAGTCATTTTCGACATCCTACAAGGCTGTTCTTTATAAATTCTGGGTGCACTTCAATTCGGAATCGAAATTGATTGGAGCTCGAAGAAACCCGTACTTACAAATAAAAACTAGCCGGAATCGGTCGCATATCAATTTGATGGAACCTTCCGGCTAGATCCGTCGTAACGGATAACCTGAGAAATGAATTCAATTTAGTAACTACAATAAAACATTCTCTCGGCCTAAATTACCGGAGCCGCCCAACGAGAAGAGAGTTTTATTTGGTTGATTTCTATAAACTTGTTCCATCATTGTGAATACACGATTTCGATTCTAAATTCTTGCGTCAGGAGCGCTGCCCGGAAACCGCGCGTTGACATCCAAAATTCTCAATTTTTCGTCACAAATCTTGTTTTTTTTTTTTTGAAGCTGATAAGATCCAAGAGCAGTCCAAAGTCCAAAGCTGAAACTTACCAACTGAACATTTATTGAGTGATAATTTTCACGATTCATGTTCAGGGTGTTCTTCATCGTTATTTTTGGGAGCAATTATTGCAACGTGTGTAGCCAATACACCGAATAACTCCTGGAAAAGCAGCCGCTTGTGGTGCGAAAGGCTCCAGGCTCGATCCCTGGTCTTGTCTGGATGTTGTGTTTGTCCATGATTTGCACTTGATAATGATTTTTCAGCAGTTTGTATATTTCAATGGAAGCGCAAAAACTCTTATGGCGTGAGGAGCCGATAAAGAGGAAAACAATTATTTATTTATCATTTATTCAACTCCTGGAAAAGCACGAAATTTCAATTTTGAGATTCATTGGAGCTCGAAGAAAACCGTACTAACAAATGAAAACTAGCTGGAATCGGTCGCATTTCAATTTGATGGAACCCTCAGGCTAGATCGAAAGTAGAAAAGTATTGGCGGAGTTTGTTCAGAATATCAAGTAGTTCATACCTGCGCCCTGTCGTTTTCTTGTTGACTTCTCGATCGTCGACTACAAATATCCATCGCTTTTTTCCGCTGGCGTCTAGCTCCCCCTGTAACTTTTCACATGAAGGAACAAAGATTTCGGTCAATTAGAGAAGCGAAAAATCAGAATAATTACTGTGAGAAAACCACTTTTGCTGTTCAGCAAAGCCAGCAAACCAAAAGCTGGTGTGGTTGTTCACTAAAACAGTAGCATTCAATCAACTGCCGATATAATCCTAGGCACAAACAATATTTATCCTACATTCTCCAAAAAGTATGTTCCCAAGGACTGTATTGGAAAAAATTATTTGTCCAAAGATTTACGGACCTTGCATTGGCAAATATCGCTTTTCCTACCTTTCCGTGACTTTCTTGGGCAATAAAGCCTTTCAGTGTCAGTCACTAGCCCTAATCCAATTTTTAAAATTTCACCTCCACGGCCCACGAAATTGGAGGTGAAGCGAGAAACAGACAGGACAACAAATATAGAATACCCTGCGGCATATTGTTCATACAGTCCGAAAATATCAGTCGAAATAAGTACCCACGTCACTTTTGAGGTAAATATCAGAGTATTCCCTGAATTTTTCAGATTGGAAATATTCCACACGGTGGTGCTTCAAGAGTTTCCTTTGGATATCCAGCTTTTGCTCCCTATATTCTCGCTTTTCTCTGGCTTCTTGGATCGAAGTGTCCATCAATTGCTTCGACATTTGTTGTGATTGTTTGAGTCGACCAGTTTTGCTCTGGATGCCGCAGCGTCTACTTGTTTTGTTAATTGTTTTTGCAACATAGTTATGTTAATAGAATTCTGATTCATTATGTTTTTCATTAATTTACACTACTCTCTCCCCCTAAAAAAAGGTTTCTTCAATTCCAATTTTGTCTTCCTGCTCTCCTCAGTTTCGTCGTGGCGTTTACGTTCATTTGAAATCTCTTGGAGAGTGCCGAATCTATTGTCTTTCTAGTTCAAGCTTGGTTTTTGCCACTTTTGAAGCACTGCCTCTTTGTTTTTTCTATTTTTTTTGGAGATTGCTCCTTTTGTAAGGGCTGATGTAGGCACCTCGGTTGGCATGGTATTCTCCTGAGCGGCGAGATCAGTGTTGGCACCCTCTAACGGATCCATGGCATTGCTTGGACCGGCAATATTTTGTACAGAATCACTCATTATAGGTGAATTGAACGTTTCAATGCCGTCTTCTCCAGGACGTTCATCTTCAAGGAGCGCTGCCATTCTTTCATCAGCGTCATCATAGTCCTTTGGATCATTGCCACTTACCCTTAGCATAGCATGTTTCCTCAAAAAGGAGAGTGCCTCAAGCCATTCCCACCGGGATGCTTCACGGCAGAATACTTATTACACTCTTTACACAACAGTTTGATCAGGTACATACTTCTGTTTCAAGTTGTCCCACAACTTTTTTAACTGTGCGGCCTCTCGTTTTTGTGTCACATCAGGCTGCGAGTTATACATTCGGGCTATTTTTCTCCAGGCCTCCTTTTTGGCTGCCCATGTTGTGCCATCTGTTTATTTTCGATCACATTCGAAAATTTGTCGATGAAATTTGTAAAGTCGCAGTTTTATAATATCCACAACAACATGAGTAATGTAACAATTAATTGAAGATTTTTATAATGGACTTGGTCTTTCTAGTTACTTGTCAGATCTTTGCTTGTCAGCTTGTAATTCCTAGGTTATATGTCGAGGGCGCTGTCACAAACCTGTCAAATCTCGAAATAAATCTACTGATTTCTTTCCTCTGAGGGGGTAATCATTGAAAGTTATTCCCAAGTAGTACTCTGTTACGAGATAGAGGATAGAGGAAAGTCCCGTCAGTGGAGCCAGTTCGTGGCTGAATTGCATGGTGAACCTGCGGCTATAACTGCACAAGCCAAGGAATCCTCGCAGTTGCTTTGGAGTCTGCGGACGGGAAAATTCTCGAATCGCTTCGGTCCCAGCTGGACCCGGCGACACTCCCTTCGGCGGACAACATATCACCAAGAAACGAAATCTCACATTGACAAAAACTGGTCTCATCCAAATTTATTGTTAGTTCAGCCACTTTCAATTTTTCGGAAACCACTTGTACGTGTTGGAGATGTTTTTCCCAAGACTGAGAGAAGATAAACAAATCGTTAATGTAACGAAGGACAAAAGCTTTGCACTCGGGACCGAGCATAATGTCCATGGCTCTGGTGAAAGACACGACGGCAGTCTCCAGAGCGAAAGGCAAGACTTGATAGGCGTATAAAGTCCCATTGTAAAGGAAGGCAAGTATATTGGGTGCTTTCGGGTGTCAAAGGGATCTGCCAGTACGAATTGCGTAGGTCGAGTTCTGTCATCAATGCCATATGTATTGGGATGTGATATGCCATATCACAAACTGAAGATTTCCTCCGCCGGTGTTGGGGCTTCGTGATCCGGGACCATTCGAAGGTTCAAAACTCGAGCATCTAGACAAACACGCAGAGTCCCTTCTTTTTGTCGAGTGGCAGTCATAGGGCTAGCAAAGGGCGAAGTCTCTCGCTCAATGACACCCAACTCTAACATCTCGGCTAAATATTTCTCCACTTCTGGTCGGGAACTGAACGGAATCGGGTACGGTCGCTTCAGAAAATGAATGTCGTCGTGCATTTTGATGATATGATGTTATTTATCGGTACGGCCAGAGCAAAGATTCAAAGATCGGGCAAAAAGTGCATAGAAGTGAAAACGTCTGGTTCCGCTGCTCGGTGGACAGAAAGGTCAAAGTGTTCGGTTTTTTCCCTCAGACGAGACACGGGTTTAATGTAGGCAGACAATTCAAAGGTAGGGGTGCGTGGTGTTGGCGGAACAGAGCTTTCGTTGGCGATCGGGAATACTAAGACGCCCCTACTCTCTGTATTACCTTTGGGTTCCAGAACAGGAGTTTCAGTACCGGCAAACTTAACGTCATAAGGGCTGCCCTCAACGAGTATTCAGTTTCAAAGAAGAAGAGTTGAAATTTATTTCTGCATGGACTTTCTCGAGCCAGTCGGTGCCCAAGATAATTGGCCGTATGAGGTTGGCCACCGTCAAAAATGTAAAATTGAAATCTCGGCCGATATTGGGAATGTTGAAGGTCAAGGAGACTTGTCATTTGACAGTAGCCAACGCCTCTTGAAAATGTGTCGGAGTAACCGGCAAGAGAGGTGTTATTGTTGTTGACTGGATCAAATTAACATAGTCTGCAATAATGCAACCTGTATCCCCTGAAACCCATATAAGGCGTTTCCTGAACCTGTATCCAGCTGGACCTGTAGCATTTAGCTGGTAAATGTGTGCTCACAGCTTTACAGTCACTTTTGTTGAACTTTCTTCATAAAGGATTTTGAAAATTTACTTTGATTGAGGTGATTAGATTTTATTCCCAGAAAAGCTTTATCTGATTTGAATCCACGATGCTGCATTGCTTTATTCAGACACTGTTTGAAATTTTCCATTGTGACAGACAGACATGACCTCTGTCTAAGAAAATATAAACATCGATCAACTTGGGAGTTTTTGTAGCTATAGTGTTTTAATACTTCATCAGGATTGCCTCATTGTTCCTTAGGTCACTTCAATAATTTTTTTGGCTGAGCCTTTAATTTTTTCTTCAAAATACTGGTGGTTGCTCTCGGCGGTCAAGTATTCTTCAGAAAACATCACGTCCTGGACCAAAGGCAGCCGTGGGCTTTTTGGTGCTGGTTCTTCCATCAATAGCCATGTGAACCCAGATGTGGGGCTGGCATAGAGTTTGTCTCTCAATGTGGCCATTTCCTCCACGTTCAAGCTGCGATTTGTGCTTTTGTGAGTTTTGCCAGGATATACCTCCTGTATAGTTTGAGCTTGCAACTGCAAAGTGCAAGATGTTGAGCAAGTTATCGATAATTATCGGCATTAAGTTTCCTTCGACTTCCTGGCTGACCAATTACATTCAGTTTGGTTGACTGAAATATTATGGTAGCCGTGGACAGCCAGGGCAGCCGTCGAGCGCAAGTGCAAGAGGCACTATCAATGCTGCCTACGGAATTCAGCTGAACCTGTAACATTTTTCCGATTGTTAACTCGGCAAACACTTGATGAAATTGCTTACCTCGACATCATAAACCCTATCTCTCATGCTGGCACGGACATGGCCTCTGTAGCACAGCAAATCAGAATCAAATCTTCCAAAAACATGTCCAGATTCAAAGGCACGTTCGCCTCTGATCTTCCCACCAGGTACTTGGCTCTTTCAGGCTTTGAAGTTGACACTTGTAAGGGGGCTCCGCTTGCCTTTCCTCTCCTTGATGGGACTTCATCTCCATCTTCCCTGGAGTTCAAGCTGCTGATCGCAGTACTGGTCTCAGCTCCGGACCCAGAACTGGTTTCGCCTCGTCGTCCTTAGAAGTTTTAGGAAACTTTTGACAAAAGACCACTCACTTGTACGTGATGATGGAGTGGACGCAGGCTCTACAAAGTCATCAACTTCTACTTCATTGAATCCTGCTATCAGTTTCTTTAGGAAAATTTTGCACTCCTCGCTTTCCGTCGGAGTCCCGTCATCATCATGGCCCTCATACACGCTACTGCTGGTGATGATAACTCGCTTTATGATCTCTTCAGCCTCAGTAATGTCGGGGCATTTGACCAGTCTGGCAATAATCTTGAGGTAGAATTTTTTTTACGGGTGCATGTTTTCCCTTGAAACACTCCCATCCGCGTGTGAACTCCATTGCGTGGGCAAAGTCAACTCTGATGTAAGTTTTGATATCTGGTTGATCGTTAGTTTTTATTGCCGTCATACGTTTTTCCATATAAGATGACAAATTTGTTTCTCCACAAATTGCCTTTGCGATTGCACCCAGTAGGGCCAAGGAGCCAAGAAATGATCGCATACCCACATCATCAGTATCTCCAAAACGCCGATAAAGTCTTGAAATAATGCCTCTGCTACTTGAATTTGTCTCGCACCTCCTTCAAGCATTCCAGCGGCCCTCAACATTTCTTCTCTGGTCAAGTGCCGCCTCTCCATCACACTTGTGGTCAAAAACAAGTGAAATATTGCAAAGTTGCGGCAGAAAATGAGGTTTTTCCCGAGACAAAAAATTATACCAACTAATGGTTTAGGCACCTTTTTCATCTCATGATATTTCTTGCGTGAAATAACTTTTTGAGTTCATTCTTTTTGAGCAGATATTATAGAAGAAACTCCAATTTATCATTTTGTTCACAGAAATTTGAGGCGTATCCACTATACATTGAAATTCAACTAAATAATAAAAATATCCTTAGACCATTTCCATGTGTGTGTTTTCAGTAAGTTTTCGCTTCAGATCCCGATGGCACAAATTTTTTCCACAAAAGTACCGGCATTCTTTTTCAACAAAACACAACTGCTTCTTCAAGTTCGCAATTTTTCTGCACTCAAGCTTCCCTTCTTTTCATTGAACACTTTTAAGAAGACAGCGTTTCGATCTGGAGCATCCGTCTGGAAAATTCTGATACATAGAAAAGTTGTGGTCAAGTAGCTCTGGGGGCTCCAATGAATCGTATTCGGCCTTGTCATTGTCTACATCCAATATCCTATTTTCTCTTGAAGAAATATCAATCAACTGTACGGGATGACACTTTAGAATTTCCAATTCTTCAAGTGGAATACGATTCCCCCGAAAACTTTCTTTCACTTCCTCATGTACTAGTTGTTTCTTGTATGCAGATTGGAACTGCCTTGCCGTTGGGTCTTTATTGAATCCACCTTGTGATCGAACTGACCTAAAGAAGAGCTCCAAGTGGTGTTGGAAAAATTTGTACATCATTGAAAATTTTGATTTATCACTCATCACCAGATCTTACAACAATTTTCTAATGCCGTGTATGCACCTTTTGAAGCCTAGAAATCCAGTGGCTCTTAGGAATTGAATAATCGTCGACGATCCCTGCCCAGACGTTGACGGAGCAATGTTGCTGGTGACCACGTATAACAGACCATCTCTGGTGAAACACGACTCATCAGAAAACATAACACTTGAAGAAAACTGAGACAACTCTGCGGGACTAGTGTGAAAACCATCGAGAAAATTGTATTCTACGTTCAAAGTCCGCAAGTTCTAAGCTCAAATCCGACACTACTCAGTATAGACTCAAGTCATGTTCTAAGGCAATCGGGCCGTCAACTTCTACGCATCCTGTAATGAGATCGTCCACGTAGAAGTCATCAGTATGACCTAACATGCTTGTGAATGAGAATGATTGTAACAGATTAAGCATCGGGTAGCTAAAAATGACGCAGAGGCAGTATCATACGTCGCGGTGTTCAATTGAAAATGTTCCAAGGGATTGTCAGGGCTTGATCGCCAGACAATTTTCTTCAAATCAAGTTGAGTTTCATGGTCCCACTTTCAGGCAATCGTTCAACGACAAACCCGATGAACTTCCGGAAACGTTCGATTGACTTTCGAAACGTCGGAAGACCGTTACTCAGCCTCACTTGACCCACACAAAGCAAATCAAAATGAATAGCGGCGTCGATCAAAACATCTATCCGACTGGATTCGTCGTGGGTAGGTGGGATGTGCCAAGATTATATTATTGGGTATGTTCAGTTTGTGGAATGTTGCGGAATGCGATTGGTAAAAACTTTGAAGTTCGAAGTTTGATGTGGTTGCTTGCGCTTGTGTTCTCTGGTTTTCTGGATACGTCTCGAGCTCAATCCGCGGTTATAATTTATACATTACTCCTAGTATGTACTGTAATGGGATGCCTTGAATTATAAAATGAAAGGGAATTAAATATTTAGGAATAAATTAGCATTACGGGCGATATAGGGAAGGAAAGAAGTGGGGTAAGGAAGAATACTGTGCTCGCTCGCGGATTCCTGAGTAGCATGTTTGTGGGCCAGAGGTGTTGACGGGGGATGGTAACAGGAAGGGTCCGAGAATAGAGACGGGGGTGAAAGGAGATTGGCGTCATGGCAGTCGACAACGGCAGATGTGCGTGAGAAGAAAAATTCATATTTTTCGAGAAGAAATTGAGAAGAGTGCTAAAAACACTGTTAATAGATGTAGTGCATCAGTGACGAAAAAGGAAAACATTAAGGCAAGTCTGATTTCCATTGTGATCAAATGATAGTTGTTGGATGGGGTTTAAGGTAATTGTTTGTTTATAAAACAATGGTACGTTTTGTTATTGATATTTCGAATAGCCATAGGAAGCGTCAAATTGATCGATTGCCTTGAGGTTGCGGTGAGCTTTTAAGAACATTGTTGTTCAGCTACCTTCAAACCACCAGGAAAATGGTGAAAGCTTCAGTAACCCTTTCGACAAGATCTAGCTTCCTACAGAGCATGTTTTTGTAGACTCTATTAGCTTTAGACAAGCACTAGCAGTATTTATGCAAATTAAATCTGGGCAAACATCTCACGCGAAATTCTCCCTCATAGAATAAAACATTCTTTAAATTTTTTAATAGACCTGAATAAAAAAGTACATTATATAATTTATAAATAAAAAATTTCGCCAAGGTCTCACATAAAACGTTCAACCCTTTTCGCACGACAAGGAGTTTATAAACATTGAGGTTGAGTTCCCAAAGAGAACCCCTGAACTGTGCCAAGAAAATTCAGTGTCGTTTCGAAAATACGTCAAGATCGAAAGGAACATATCATTTTTGCAGACTGCTTAATTGGAGGCTCATCGCAATAAACTATACATCTGATTGTAGGTAGATTTGCGTGAAGTTATATAACTCTACGTGAACAAAAGCTGCTGTATAAGTCTGTAAGTTTAAAACTACAGCACCAGCCGGATATAAAAGCTATGAAATATAAACATTAAAATTTTTATGTAAATTATTTGATCGATAATTAAAATAATGGCTATAAACTTGAAATATCAAGACATAACTCAGTGAACAACAATCTCTCTCTGAGTACAATTAAATAATCGAGATTTCTATTCGTATATGGAAGATGGCCTAGGTAGAAGAAGGGGCTAAAATTTATATCTTGACGAGGTCTCAGGTGCGTTAGGGAACGGGTTCAACAATAGCTCTGAAAATTGGGAAGAATGCGAAACGGAAATAAATTGGAAGGGTTGCAATAATTAGTCGTAGGGTTTTCGCACGTAATTAGGGTGTACTTTCTTTCAGAAACCGAGTGTAAACTCAACTAATTCTTAACGCTAGCTGATGTCAGCACGTCTGGAAATCATGTAATGAATAATTAAGATGAACTTAATTAAATTGGCGATGATTGATTAGTTTGTAATAAAGGTGAGGTGTGGTTAAATGACTTTGTTCATTTTTCAATATTTATTCAAATCATTCTCTTTCAAAGAACGTGAGGTTACTATACAGGGTGATTCACAACTTATGACTTTCCTTTCAAGGGGTTATGGGGCCCCAAAAACTTGACTTCATGTGCTTGAAAATAATTCAAAAAGCTATATGGTTTACGAGGAAAAAATAATGAAAATTTGCCAAACATATGTGGGACTAATGGGTTTATTTTTCTATCTGTTGATGAGACATACGATTCAACAATAGTTCAACGATAAGTAAAAATGTTTCTATGTAAACACTACTCCTTTAGCAATAATCGGAGGTAAAAATAAATAATTTGTCAGTGTCAACCTCAACTGATGATGCCTCGACTTACTTCCTTTCCTCGTCTCTTTGTCCATTACATAAGGTAAGGACCCTTCTTATGTTTGGTTGATGGTCGCAATTATCCACTCGGGTTACCTATCTAACTGTATTTGTACCCGCTACTTGTATATTCTAGTTGGATAGGTAATAATAATGGTCAACTAACGTCATTCTTGACAATAATACCTTATTATCGATCAACCATTATTGAGTATGTTTGTTTCCACAGTACCAGATTAGAATTATCCACGTGAGGCATCGCATCGGCGATCCCCAAAATTTTCTTCGATGTTGAGTTCAAATAAGTCAATATTTCAGGATTTTTTTTTCAACTTTTTTTCCTCAGAAATAGTTTTTTTGGCACATCCTGAGCTCCCCCGTGAAAGGAAAGTCACAAGTTGTGAATCACCCTGTAGTTTGATTGAGGTGTTAGGGCATGACTGAGAAATCGAGGTTGGTGTAATTGATTTAACTGACTTAGGTAGAGGTAATTAAAATCTACGGTACAACAAAACATAACTTAGGGTCACTAAACGTATAACAGCTTATTAATTTAATTTTAGGAAAAGCGGGTTTCTCACAGTACTTGACTAACAAATAAACTTTCAACAAAAAATATTGGAAGAACGTTTTTTGCGTTGATACAAAAAGAAATAATAGCAGTAACTTCCAAAAGAGGCACCAATTAAAGCTTTTATTTCACTATAATAGGACCTTGAAGATCGATAATGTCACACTCTATAATAACAATACAATCCAAAAGTCGTAAGAACCTTATGAGTATGTAAAGGTGCGCTCAGTCAGCTTATTTAGCCGCAAGATTTACTTTTAGTCGTAAGCGCAGCATCGCTTATTGGCTGATCTGAGGAGGCTGGTTCATAAGAGCCAATGAGCATCGCTGCGCTTACGACTAAAACTAAAACTTGCGGCTAAATAAGCTGACTGAACGCACCTTAAGCATACGGTGATATCATTTTGAATTCCCTACGTCTGATTACACGTTCTATGTGGATTCGCAAAGAAGTGATTGATTTTGTTTCTTCTTTCGTTCTTTCTTTCTTTGAAGGCTTAACACTGGTAAGTACACTTGGTAGACGAGGGAGTTTTCATGACTGCTGCTCAATGAAATGAACTCTTTGCTTGAACCCTCCATCAGCACTTGGCAACCGTTGATCCGTTGCATCCAGTCGATCACTTGGATTTCGGTCATACTGTTTTGCCCTTTTTTGGCCCGATCCTCTTGTTCGCTTGGACTTGGATTTAATATTCGATGAGGTTTCTGGAATTCCTACTTCCTCTATTATCACAGTGTCATCGGCAGTGAGAATTGTGTCGGAATGTTCGGGAGTGGCAGGTGATCCCGAAGGATGGTTTCCATCAGCAATGATCAAAGGTTTGGCAGGAGAAGGTGTGGTCTGATGAGACTTCTGCTGTGGAATTCCAGCCTCCCGTACAGCCTTGTGTCCATCGACACATGTCCAGCCAGCAAGAGCCATCAGCCTTTCCTCTTGCTCGCTCAACTTTTTGGCACAACCTCCAGTCGCAGCTCCATGTTTCCTGATCTCACTAGCTTTGGCTTTTGTTTTATAAATATAAACGTTGAGCACACCACACGCGGTTAGATACTGTTCTTACAGAACTTGCTGATAAAGGGCGCTTCGATAGATTGCGCACGGAGCGAATAGGAAAATAACAATGAAACGTTTTCTTCTGCTGCCTTATGGTAGCCCTACATTGAGCATCAAATGCTGCAGCTTTCTTTGCAGCAAAATTCTGATTGGATGGGCAAAATTCGAAAAGTTTAGCCGCCATGCTGCTAAAGAAGTTGGCTGGCTAGCAGCATGGCGGCAAAACTTTTCGAATTTTGCCCATCCAATCTGAATTCTGCTGCAAAGAAAGCTGCAGCATTTGATGCTCAATGTAGGGCCACCATTAGCCTCATCAGTTCCCATGCTGCTTTTAACGAAGTCTGTAAACTTCTCATGCACTGTGACTCTAAATTGGTCCTCAAATTTTGAGAATTTTGTTTTCACTTCTTGCTGGGTCACAAGTAATCCCTCGGAGGCAAGCTTCTTCTTCACAGTCTCCAGAGCCTCCATCCGTGCGTGCTTGTTTTTGTTAAGCTGATGCTTCGGCTGATATAAACACTGATGTAATATTGCTGGTACTGAATGCCTTGTGGTACACTTTTTCTGCAAGTTCTGCGATACCGTAAATGTCGAAGGTTTTTCCAGGATTATTGCGATGCCAGGTGTCACCTTCTTCGTTTTCAGAGGCCCAAAAACCGTTAGGTCAGGGGGTTGCAGTTTATGTGACGTGTGGGGAGGAAACGTGAGCAAAATTATCCCATTTTCTCTGCATAAATTGATGGCATCCAAAGACATATGCGATTCGTGATTGTCTAAGATGAGTAAAATGCGTCCTTGTCGAGATGGTTTAATATGGTGGGTGAAATGACCCAAAAACTGAATGAAGAGCGTCTCGTTAGTCCAATCTGAGGAATTTGCTCCGCCTATGGTACCAGATGGTGCTCCCCATAGCATGAATGACTTTTTATTGACTCTTGGACATATGAAGAGAGGTGGACTATGATTTCCCACAGCGTTCATTGCGCCTATCATGGTAACCAAGCTACCTCTTCTCTTTCTGCCGAAGTGACACTGCCCACCTGTTTTTCGCCCTTCATTTATTCATTAGCCATAACAACCCATCGAAGGTTTCGGCTTGCTTCTCTGCCTGATCATCTTACCGTCTTACAGCTTTCCAGCTTTCTGTGGTTTTTACAGGGCCGCTACCACAAGAATTCAAAATAGCCGCCAGAGCCTCCCACAAGTCGTCAACTGTTGTATCGCTTTGATATTTGATTTTCCCGCTTTTCATGGCAGGATGGCTTTTCAAAAAATCAAGATACAACCTGTACTGATCTTGCGAGGTATGTTTACTTCTGTTTTTTTTTATCTGCGATCGCTGTTGTCATAATAGCTATTGGGGAGGATCAGAGAGAACGTACAGAAGGACTAGGTGCCGTGTAGACCTGTTCAAGACACACTCTCGAACAAGTAGTCCGGATACTAGTTGAAATACCTTGCATTTTTTTATGAGAAGATGCCACTCGGTGGAAATGTTCTTTGCATTATACTCTTCCGATGCAGGAAGGTAGCCATCAGCGCCATCCATGCCGGCGGCTTATACAGGATGATACAGAAAAAAAAAGTTGAAAAATTATATTCAATTAACCGAAACATGTGGAGACGTGTAACTCACCACATACATTGAATATTTTATGCTTATGAAGTCACAGCAAACTGTTCTTGATTACCTTGAACCGTCTTTGAAATGTAGGGGAAAACCAGAAAAAAAAACCAAGAACACTCTTTTTTCCATAAATAATTAATTCTTTGAGATACACAATACTTGGTATTTCTACAAAAAGTAATGTTTGAAATGATATGAGCTGGGTAGCCAATTTCTAAGCAAACTATTTCCAGAAATACGATTGTCAACTTTTTTTCCCTCTTGAGCACCATCTTGAATCTGCCCTGTGAGGCGTCGTTGAAAAAGTGATCGGTTATTATGATAATGGTAACATGAAATCATTGCATCGCAAAAACAACCTCCTCATCATAATTTAGTGACTTCTTCTGCGGGAAAGAATTGTCATTCACGTATTTTTTGGCTCTTCAAAGCTTTAGTGCCCATGATGGCATTTGCAACTTCTGGAATGGTGGAATGTGTTACGCATTATGAACCTTAATGTACTTTGAGGTAGCCTACCAAGTTTCACCGTCATCAATTGAGAAGTTTGTTCCTAAAAGCTGTTTGAACAAAATTTGTGTCGTTTTTTTTTATGGAAAATACAAAATATTGGGTCTCTCACCCTTACTTGATCCCTCACTGAGGATAGCCTGAAACAGAAAGTCTCTGTATTTTTTATGATAATGGTTCAGTGGGAAGTGCTCTTCAAGGTTTAGTTGTCAAAAATTGCATAGTTGCCTTCAGATTCAAGACAGAGAGCGACAAAGAAGTTCATGCAGTAAAAAAAGACATAAATTACAGTCGAGAAAAAACTAGTCCAGAGCTAGACTGAAAGCTGTCTGGAGACCTTGCTTTTCGCAACATAAATGTGCAATTTGGTACACTGTTAGAACCTCAAGTTAGTTATGTCTCAAGCCTTTCACCCACGCTTGCGAGTCTTACAGAACCTGTGTATTTCGGCAAGCCTATCTAAAAGGGACATTTCCGGGATTTCTCCGTTGCATTGAAAATTGTGTCTTTTTTCACTGCGTGAATTTCTTTGTCGCTCTCTGGAATCTGAACGCAACTATGCAGGTTTTGACAACTACACATTGAAGAACAGTTCTCACTGAACCATTAGCATAAAAATTTTGGAGACTTTCGGTTTCAGGCTTATTTCAACGAGGGATGAAATAAGGATGTAAGATCCAATATTTTGCATTTTCCATGAAAAAATAAACAAATTTTGTTCAAACAGCTTTTAAGAACAAACCTTCCGATTGATGATTGCAAAACTTGGTAGGCTACCTCAAAGTTCATCAAGGTTCATAATGCGTAACATATTTTACCATTCCAGATGTTGCAAATGTCATCATGGGCACTAAAGCTTCGAAGAGCCAGAAAATACGTGAATGGCAATTCTTTTCCGCCGAAGAGGTCAGTAAATTATGATGAGGAGGTCGTTTCTACGATGCAATGATTACATATTACCATTATTATGATAACCAATCACTTTTTCAACGATGCCTCACAGGGCAGAGTCAAGATGGTGCTCAAGAGGAAAAAAAAGTTGACAATCGTATTTCTGGAAACAGTTTGGCTTAGGAATTGGCTACCCAGCTCATATAATCTCTAACATTACTTTCTGTAGAAATACCAAGTCTTGTGTCAATATCTCTAAGAATCACTTATTTATGGAAAAAAGAGTGTTTTTGTTCTTTTTTTCTGTTTTTCCCCTACATTTCAAAGACGGTTCAAGGTGATCAAGAACAGTTTGCTGTGACTTCATGAGCATAAAACAGTTAATGTATGTGGTAAATTACACGTCTCCACATGCTTCGGTTATTTAAATATAATTTTCCATCTTTTTTTCTGTTTTACCCTGTATACGCTGCCGGCATGGATGGCGATGATGGCTACCTTTCTGGATCGGAAGAGTATGTTGCAAAGAACATTTCCACCAAATAGCATCTTCTCATCAAAAAATGCAAGGTTCATTCCATTTTATGCAACTAGCATCCGGATTATTTTGGGGTTCTGAAACATTCAGCACACAATATGCTTAAAAGCACAAATCAAATGCCTTTGAGGCAGTTCCAATGTCGTAAGGTATTGGAAGAAATTCATGTCATACTTTGAAAAGTATAAATTAGCCTTGGTGTAAAGGACAATCTTCAAATGTTGAGTGCATTATGGATGGAGCAACAAAACTTTTTCTAGTACTTGAAATGTTTCTTCTCCAGCTGTCATTCTTTCCATTGCCGTCTTTCTCTCCATCTCTCCTTTTTTTCAAACTTGTCCTGCGTCAATTTCAACATTTTTTCCTGCAATCTTTTCTCTCTGAGAAGCTGCTGTCTTTCTTCTTGATTTGTTTTTTGCTACATCCGCGTAGCTTTAGCAGCCGAAAACTTTGTCAGATGCTCTAAATGGTCTTGGGATTTTTCCCGTGTCGACCGGAGTTTTGGCGACCGCCGAATTTGTGCCATGGGCTTCTCTTATCTTCTGTCTTGGCCCCGCAGCAGAATTTCTATGCTTTTGTTGCTTGAGATTTTTTCTTGGCAGGGGTAGTTCTAATGGAGCAGTTTGCAGTAAAAAGCTCGGTGATGATGATTGAACACGAATAATGATTGTTGGATTCGAGGAATCGCGAGGTGTGAAAATGACGTTCGAGTTCCTGTCTGTCTCTTTTTATTTCCTCTATCCTGGTATAGTACAGGTCAGGGAATGGTGTTTTCCCAGTCACGTTATGGGGTTCACCTCCGCTATTCCGAAGACCTTCATGGTCTTTGCAAGCATTGTATGAGGCAAGCAATTCGTTTCACTTCGACCTCAATTGCTCCCATGTAGCCTACAAACAAACATGGTTAATACTCGTAAGGTAGACAAAAATGGTGTATCACAATAATTCTACAATAACTTATATCTACTGGATGCACGTGTCAAAAGGCATTATTTGATGAAAACAAAAAACTGAAACAAATATTCTGTTACTGTAAAGAGGGTGAACGAAAGCCAAAAGGTGAATTACAAGTCTATACGGGGTGTCCCGTGTTTATACGCAAAGATTTGGCCAGTCAGAGCATCAGAAAATAATGAGATATGCATGGAAAATCTTTGTTCGAAAACCCGTAATAATGGAGATGCAGCTCTTCAAAGTTGGAAAACAAACATGCAAATTGGTTGAACAGGATGAAAGTTGAATCAAAACAACGGTATTTGCTTCCCAATTTTGAAGAGCTGTCTCTCCGTTATTACGGGTTTTTAAACAAAATTTTCCTATGAATATCTCATTCTTTTCTGATGCTCTATTGACTGGCAAAATCTTTGCGATTAAACACGAGACACCATGTATTTAACAACAAAGCGAATGGGAATCGAATAATTGCGGTGGTCGATCTGCTGTGTGTGGAGTATCTAATAGAGTAATGAAGAAGTTTTTATCATTCTCTTGGTTGTCATGGATGGCCTGTAGAAAGTCCAATCGGGAACTTCTGCCAGAACTGTATTCGGAGAATTGATAACTCCAATTTTGGCAATGTCAGCTGTGGCTGCTGTCAGTTCAGGGAATTTTGGTTTTTGTGATACCCGACTGGTATTCCTGGCTGTCATGACATCACTGACGCCTAACTAACAAACCAACACGTTGTTCAACATAAACTCTTTCTTTCTGAACTTTATTTAAGAAACATATTTAAACGGTGCTCATCATCGGGGTCTTAGTTTTTTACTTGGAAAAAAAACCATATGTCAGACGAAGGTTTTCATTTTCAGACGATCAATTTTCGTCTGACATCTGATTTTTTTGAAAAGTGAAGACTAAGACCCTGATGATGAGCGCCGGCTCGAAATATATATTGGTTTAGTACACATCCGCCTTTAAGTAGTGTTGAGACAGAAAGAACAACTAAACAGTGAAATCTGAGGTTGAAATTAAAACTATTGTGAATACAGTTACGAGGTTTCAACATTTTGAATTCTCGGATTATCCTTATTACGTGTTCGATTTGTATTCCAAGGCCAGCAATCCGTTCGATATCAAGGAACTGTTGTTCTGTAAGTTTTTCCCACACTAGGTTTGTTTAGTAACGGTATACATAAACATATGAATTTTTGGTAGATTTATTTATAATATATTACAATATAAGGTGTACGTGTATATTTCACGACTGATGCTTTGCGTATGCTACCCCGGTAAGATGATTATGGTCCGGGTCCAGGTACTACTCTCCCCTCTCCTTGGACGCCACAGGGTGCTGTCGGCAGCCGAGCCGAAGGGCGCCAACATAGCCGGCCCCTTTGAACTCACAAGGGTTCAAAACTTCGGTAGTGGGCAGACATTTTTGACAGCTCGCTTGAGGTGACTTCCATTTGCAATTTTAATCGTCACCACGCGCACAACCTTTTCTCCGCGGCCTGGATGCAGCTCGACGACGCGGCCTCTTAGCCACTGAAGTGGAGGTAGATTATTGTCCTTTAGCACGACTAAATCTCCGCACTGGATGGGGAGGTCGTGACTTGACTGTTGCCACTTGGTCCTGACTTGTAGTTGACTCAGGTACTCCTGGGACCAGCGCTTCCAAAAATGCTGGCGCATTGCTGAGATTTGTTGGTAACGACTGAGTCTATTTGTAGAGATGTCGCTCAAGTCTCGATCAATCGGAGCGGTTAATGATGTCCCAATCAACAGATGGCCAGGTGTCAACACTTCTAGATCATTAGGATCATTGGATATAGGAACCAGAGGACGGGAGTTTAAAACCGCTTCAATCATTGTCAATAATGTGTAAAATTCTTCGTAATTTAAAGTGGTTTCGCCAATTACTCGTTTCAAATGAAACTTAGCGGATTTCACCGCTGCTTCTACTAGCCCTCCAAAATGAGGACTGCGAGGGGGTATAAAATGCCAAGTAATACCTGATTGCGCGACTTGATCCTTGAATGATTCAAACTGTTTCGATTTGAAAAACTCGTTTAGTTCCTGAAGCTCGCGATTTGCACCTCGGAAGTTAGTTGCATTGTCGGAAAATATTTCAGAAATATTTCCTCTTCTTGATATTAATCGTTTGAACGCGTTAAGAAAAGTGTTAGATGATAAATCAGTGACTAACTCTAAGTGTTCGGCTTTTGAAGCCAAACAAACAAAGACGCAGATGTAGGCCTTAGTTTTGGTTTTTGATCGATTCAGATTTGACTTTAT
Source organism: Anaspis maculata (assembly GCA_949128115.1). Classification (NCBI taxonomy): domain Eukaryota; kingdom Metazoa; phylum Arthropoda; class Insecta; order Coleoptera; family Scraptiidae; genus Anaspis; species Anaspis maculata. Next base: position 5,827,422 of record OX421961.1, read on the forward strand.
CATGATTGGCCCAGCATAATCCACTGAAATTTTGACAAACGGTCTGATTTACTCCAAATCTACCTCTTGGGAGGTCCCCCATAATCAATTGTATTGGATTTTTGGGGTTGTTTCGGAAACAGATTATACACTTATGAAGGACTTTACGTATAGTACTGCGGCCTGCCAATGGCCAGTATGCTTGTCTTACTGCTGCAAGTGTAGCTTGCCCACCGGCATGTAAATGTTTGACGTGTATTTCATTTATTATGAGACGTGTAACGTGATGCTTGTTGGGCAAGATAATCGGGAATTTTCTACCATAACCAATGGGGGCGTTCCTCAGACGGCCACCTACGCGAATTAGCCCATTTTTGTCTAAAAACGGATTCAACGACACAAATTTACTGTTCTTTGGCATTGAAGATTTTTGATTTAGATGGCGGAGCTCACTTGGAAATTCGTGTTCTTGAACCAATTTTAGAATTTTGAGCTCAGCATTATCTAATTCTTGTGGTGTTAACGGACCTCGAGTTTTGTTCGAAATATTACAGTTTGAAATGAATCTGTAAATAAATGCCATGACACGCTTTAGTTTGGAAAATGATGAGAACTTCGTTAAAAGCTCATTTGAGAATTCATTGGGTGCCGCCACAGTATTGAGACAGATAAGACAGGTCTTTCGTTTTTCTGGTATCTCGTCCCATTGTGGCATTGTTTGATTCACAGCCCATTCTGTGTTTGAGTTTTCGAGGAATTTCGGCCCGTTCCACCATAATGAGCACGTTTTTAATTCGGTAGGTAGTAAACCCCTACTGACAATATCTGCCGAATTATGAATGGATTTTACGTGAAACCATTCATCCCTTTTAGTGGATGATTGAATTGCAGAGACGCGGTTAGCCACAAATGTATTCCAGTTGTTCGAAGTATTTGATAACCACGCTAGGACTATTGTCGAGTCTGTCCAATAGTATCTTCGTTTTATTTGAAGGTCTAAATTGGAAATGCTTTTATCCATCAATTGTGTCAAGAGTAGCGCGCCACATAGCTCTAACCGCGGGATTGATAGTGTCTTGAGAGGCGAAACTCTAGATTTGGCGCATAAAAGTTGAATTGAATACTCACCGTTAGCCTTTTCTGTTCTGAGGTATATGCAGCACCCATATGCATCATTGGAGGCGTCACAAAACCCGTGTATTTCGATATTAATCGAGCTAGCGGGAATAATTTTTCGCGGAATTGTAATCGTGTTGATTACTGGTAATTGTTCAATACATTAATTCCATACCTTCAACAGATTGGCTGGGAGTGGGGAGTCCCAGTCGATTTTCGATTCCCATATTTTTTGCATCAAAATTTTGAAGATTATAATTGTTGGCTGCAGTAGACCCAGAGGATCGTAAATTTTACTGATGGTCGATAGGACTGTTCTTTTTGTAATCAAATTATTGACAGAGTTGTTAACAACATATCGTATGTTGTCGTTTTTACAATCCCAACCGATCCCTAACGTTTTTGTGATTGACGGCGAGTCAAAATTATGTAGTGAGTCAGATGATTGATTTTTATCGATTGGCAATACTGCTGGAGCATTGGAAGCCCACTTCCTCAATTCAAATCCTGCTTTGGCGCAAATTTCTGATAGCTGTACTCGAAGGACCTGAGCATGCGCGATAGTGTCTGTTCCAGACAAAAGGTCATCCATGTATACGTCTCGTTTAATGATGGCACACGCTTCTGGATAATTGTCTTTCTCGCTCTCGGCTAATTGTTGTAATACGCGCATTGCTAAATAGGGCGCACATTTGAGCCCGTAAGTTACTGTTTGAAGCTTGTACGTTTTTATGCATTCATTGCGGTTATTGCGCCACAGAATTAACTGATAATCTGCATCTTCATCTGCTACCCGAATCTGTCTGAACATCTTTGCAATATCTGCGTTTATTACGTATTGATACGTTCGAAAGCGGCTAAGAATTAGAAACAAATCCTGTTGTAAGTTGGGACCTGTTAATAGGATGTCATTGAGGCTGATTTGACTTGAGGATAGTGCACTGGCATCAAATACCACTCGAAGGCGGGTGGTTGTTGAATCCTTGAAGACCGGGTGATGCGGAAGAAAAAATGAATTTGATTGATCTATTGAATTGGGATCGTTGATTAGCTTCATATGATCGAGCATCAAATACTCATTCAGAAAGGCGGAATACTCAGCTTTCAGGCTTAAGTCTCTATCAAGTTTTCTTTCTAAACAAAAGAAACGTTTGAGCGCTGAGGCTCTTGATGTTCCCAATTTGGCCTTGTTGTCATTAAATGGCAAATTGACCACAAATCTCCCGTCACTTAATCTTTTGTGAGTTTTCAAGAAATGATCTTCACAAATTGAATCCTCTAAAGTTCCCTTTGTTTCTCCTTTAACATCCTCGACTTCCCAGAACCTTTGAATGTTTTTATTGATAGAATTACTGTCATTGTTTACTGCAAGGTTGCAAGTGGATTTGTTGAAATGACAATTGCTTTTTAATGGAACCTTGTAATTCCCTGCAAGTATCCAACCAAACTTGGTATTTTGAATAAATGGCCGATGCCTGTCACCGTTTATAACACCATCACTCAATATGGACCAGAAATGGTCTACTCCCAACAAAAGGTCAATTTCCGAAGAAACATTAAATGTGGGGTCTGCCAATTTGAGTCCGTCTGGAATCTTACAACAAGAAGGATCGAATGTGTATTGTGGCAGTTTATTTGTGATAGTGTCTACTATATAACAATGAGCTTGTGTACTAAAAGGTTCGGTCTTTGAATGGATTGTTATCTTAGTGCTCCTTTGAATTTTCGAAATGGATTGTCCTATACCTGAAATGCAGGCGTCCACTGAATTTTGGGAAAGGTTCAGCCTTTGGCATAGTCTATTTGTGATAAAACAGTTTTGGCTGCCATTGTCCAGCAGTAGTCGGCATTCTCGGAAGTTTCCACTATGGTCTTTGATGTTTACGATGGCTGTCGATAACAAAGCCATACTGTAATTCACCGAGCTATGCTGATTCACAAAAGATGCGCTTTCTACAGGGGAGGGAATTTCGTTAGAAACTGCTGCTACTGAATTACCTTGAATGGGTCTTTCCAAATTTGGGTTTTCGTTTGTGTGTAGCAATGTATGGTGTGTTTTATGGCACTGGCGGCATCTTGAACGAGATAAGCAATTTGACGCATAATGGTTATTTCTCAGACAATTGGTACAGAGTTTCATTTGCTTAACCTTATTGTATCTTTCCGATAATGGGATTTTAAGAAAATCTGCGCATTGATAAAGAGAATGTTCTCCCTTGCAAAGGGAACATTGTACTTGCACTGTCAAAAAAGACGCTCTATTGGCATTAGTTTGATGTTGATTGAATGTTTTATTACTTTGCTGAAATCGGTTAATTGGTTTAACGGTCTTGTTGGACATTTGGTTTGTCGCATCAAGAGATTCTAGAAGTTTACTTTTCTTCTCCAAGAAATTAAGGAGATCATTTAGTTGGGCAACTTCGTTTGTAAGGGTTGATTCAAAATCTCTTTTAGTGAAGAAATCTAATTTAAGCAAAATGATGGGAACGATCAATTCATTCCAAGAATCGATCTTTACCTTTAATGCCTCTAATGCTTTGAGGTTTGCTCTAAGTTTATCTAAAAACTCTTGTATAGTAGAATGAGTTGCTTTGGTTATGTTTGGCAAATTTAGGATTGCGCAAACGTACTCTTGAATGATTAATCTCTTATTATTATAGCGATCGCTCAGTGTTTTCCACGCGACCGTATAATTGTCGTTTGACAAAGTCAATGATCCGATGGTCCTAGCTGCCTCATCGCTTAGACAGGATTTTAAATAGTGGAACTTTTCGATATCGCTAAGCTTGCTATTAACATGTATTAGAGATTCAAAAGTGTCGTGAAAGCTAGTCCAGGATGAGTATGAGCCTTGAAATATGGGTAGTTTAATTACTGGAAGCTGTAGACCGTTTTGAGAATTGTTACCGTTATTGCTCGGGGTGGAACTCGATTGCTGGTCGTTTATAGGTGCCAGAGAAATTGCATCCATATAAGTAAGGGAATCAAAATATTGCTTGTCAACTAAATCTCGATCTGCTTCGTGTTTGTTTGGCTCCAAAAGTTCCAATTCATCTTGAGTTTCCGAATAATTTTCGTACAATTTTTCTAACTTCGGCAAACGCACCTTTGCTTGGGCATACTCGTTTTGCGAACAACCGAGCATGAATGTTGTGATTTTGGTAATTTGGCCTTTTATAACGCCTCGCTTTGCTATTAGGGTAGTAACTGCTGAGTTTTCTTTATCCGTCATGATGATTTAGTTTCGATTTATTACTACTCCAATTTTATACTTATTGACTGATTGATTTGGTTTTATATGTCATAGACGCAATGGGTATAAGAATGGTAAAGATTTAAAGGTAGGATATGATCTTGTGATCTAGAAATGAGTGAGTCTGACCTTTTGTGATGAGTTGATGTTCTTCGTCTTGATTGTAGTACAGTCGATCCCGAGCGTGATGCTGCTTTCTTGGATTGGCTGTAGGTGAGCGCAATGCTGCTTGATTTGTCTGCTTGATGCTTGGAGTCGTTGTGCTTGTTGCTTAGAGTCGTTGTGCTTGTTGCTTGGAGTCGTTGTGCTTGTTGCTTGGACTCGTTTGTTGCTTGGACTCGTTCTGCTTGTTGCTTGGTGGTACCGACTTGATTAACGATCCGACGCCCTTGTATGTATAAATTCACGAGTGGTCGCTGGTAATATCCGGCGCGATTGGATCAACTTATGTTTAGTAACGGTATACATAAACATATGAATTTTTGGTAGATTTATTTATAATATATTACAATATAAGGTGTACGTGTATATTTCACGACTGATGCTTTGCGTATGCTACCCCGGTAAGATGATTATGGTCCGGGTCCAGGTACTACTCTCCCCTCTCCTTGGACGCCACAGGGTGCTGTCGGCAGCCGAGCCGAAGGGCGCCAACAAGGTTGTTTCAGCGGCCAACTTTTTTTTTTGCTGTATCATATTTTCTATGTGCTTAGAGCCTCGATCAGCCATTACCACCGAATTCGGCATACTGGGATCCAGAAAATTGCTCTGCTCTACAATGAGACCGTCAGAAGTTCTACTCCCAAAACCTCTCGAAACGAAGGTTATTACACCATCTGGTGTTGAGAAAACCAAGTTTTTCATGCCGTTGGTCTTTTTATACTCGGACAGAGTAAGTGCTTGCTTTATAGCATCACTGAGCTTGTGCACTTCTAGCTCAAAGCAATCTATCAACTATTGGTCATTATTGTCTTTTCCATTAATTAATTGTCAATTTTTCGGTTGAAAATGTAAAACCGGCCTGGGTTTTCGAGACTGGACTTGAATGAAGGAGCTCAAAGTGAAGCTTCAATTGACAATTCTTGACAATGAGATGATATAGAATAAGATTTGAGGTTTTCCCGAAAAAATCAAATTTTTCTAACAAAATTTCAATCTCCTGCAAGTTATTTTCAATCTTTCCCTCATCTTCAAGAGAAAGCTAGGTTTTGGTAAAGAATTTAGCAAAGGTTCTCAACAAAAATGAATAGGTGAGCAGTTTGACCGGCCAGTTGGATATTGTACACAAAACTTCTAGCAATAAGGTATAAGTCTCTCACTATTTGACGTGTATCAGATCATCCGTATTTCTACATATAAATCATCAAAAAGATATTTTACTGAACGTTAACCTTCACACGCCCCACACGTTCCACATTCTCTACTCACATTTTCCTCGATCCGATAATCTCACAATGCATATTTCCGGCAATTTCTTGAAATCTTTTTTGCTCGATCACAATACCTACTTCCCCTTCTGTGCTGGTTAGGTGGACCGAGAAAGTAAACAGGTACAACTCAGTTCAAGCTTGCACTTGCTTTCTGGTTTAGCTGCGACCAAAGGTAGCAAAACCTCTGTACACCAACGACTTTAGCGTGGTTTACCCCTTGGCTGTGGCTAAAAATGATACACAATTAGACATGAAGAAGATGAAATTGTCTTGGATCACTCACCTGTGAGCTAATTCTCAGCATTTGGTGGGACCTCCTCCAGCTCTGATGAGAGCTGCAACCCTTCGAGGCATCTCTTCCACCAGATTTCGCAAAAAATCCTGAGAAGTAGCATCCCATTCAGCCTGAACTGCATTCGCCAAGTCACCCAAAGTTTCAATTTGTCCCTCCCATTCTTTCAAATTTCTCTTCATTCTACTCCATACATGTTCAATCACATTCATATCTGGAGACATGGGTGGCCAATCTATTCCCTCAATGTTGTGATCTCTTGAGGCTTCATTATGATTGAAAATTGAAAATGCTCCGTTTTTAATTTTCGATCATAATTTCATCTATTTCTCCATGGATCAAGAAACCATACATATCTTAAGGCTTCGGTGACAATATGTGGACGATGTGGTCTTGCGTTATCGTCAACCAGAATGAAGTCACCATGGAAGTTACGCGCATAGGGGACTACAATATCTCTATACCTTTACAACTTCAAATTGGGACGAAACACATTCAAATTGCAAATAAACACGTTCAAATTGGCACTGAAAATTTTTGCAACGATTAAACACATTCAAATTGGAAATAATCAGATTGATAACTCAAACTTTAAAACTCTAAATTAAAAAAAAAGTTGAAAGTTGATGGATCAAAGCTTGCTCGAATTTTGAAACATTTGCGTAATTCGGTGTTTTTGAACCTTTGAACACAAGTATCTCCGAAACCGCTGTTCCAAATGTAACAATGACAAGCCAATTTTCTCTTCAGAATTGAACGCCGAATTCAATACTTTTAACGGTTTTCCAAAATATCCAGTGGCGTCATTCTGACAGAATTTTTTTCAAGAAATCACTGGGGGCGTGTTTGTTAACCATATGTGTTAAATTTGAGCGAAATCGGTCAAGCTGTTCAAAAGTTACAAAGAAAAAAACTTAATATGCATTTTAGATATGTATTTTTCGGGGTGAGTCGACTTCTTTTTTTATCCTCAATCAGCCTGCAAAGTTTGTCGACTAAAACCTGGACCACCCTGTATAATAAATATTATACTTACCACCAAAGTGCCGGTAAATTTCGAGCCAGAGCTCATCTCTTCTGGACTTCCCCCGGTCTTTTAAGGGCAAGCGGCTGTTCCATAATGGAGGCCGTTGCTGCACCTCTCCAATCAGCAGTTCTTCGAAGTGAAGTACGGGGGTGGAAGAGAGCGTCTCGTTATCGACATCGAGTGCGTTCCACTAAACGATCGCAACGCCCACGCCCACGACCGCAGATTTTCCCGTTCCACTAGCTTGCAAACGCCCGCGGTCGTTGTGAGCGGAAACTCAAGTGGAACGGGCGTGCGGTCGTCGTGGTGTGTCGAGTCACTCGAGTCACGTCTTTTCTGTGGTCAGGGAGCCACATGACATGACAGTTCTCCGTTGAACAGTGTTAATTTCATTTTTTTTGAGTTCGCCATAAGGATACCGTATGGGAATTATGGATGGGATACCGGCACAACTTTTTTGTTTGACGCATGGGTTTGACGTTTGTAGAGAAAATTGCAGCGACAGTGTTGCCGGTTTTACGCCGCTGATGCGTAGCCAAACTAGTGTTGCGCGAAATCGCAGTGCCCTGCCAATGGTCTCTATCTTTTAAATGAAGTTGCGTAAAATCATGTGGAAGGAGGCAAAATTAAAAAAAAAATCGTTATAGAACTGATTGAACTTTAAAGTCGTCACTTTAGGTCGCCATTGCCAAATCAAAAAAGTAAGTCGCAATTTCCAATATAAATTGCTAGAGCTGGCAACATTGCCGCTAACGACCAGAAGACGACCGCAACGCCTCACCTTTTCAGCGCGATCGTTGTGGGCTTGGAGTGGTCGCGATGTATGACGTCATTCGTGACGTAGCAACGACCGCAACACACGACCGCGGCTATAAGTGGAACGGGTAGACGGGCGTTGCGGTCGTTGCGATCGTTTAGTGGAACGCACTCATCACCGCAACTACTTCTCTTCTGGCGTTGGGTTTCGGGCTCCTCATCGTTCTCCTCGTCCAACAAAGACAGTTCTTCGTTCATAACAGGTCTGACAATCCGTTGGTCATCAGAAAACCTTCATTCATCATAATAACATCCGTTTTCAACTCACTGTTCTGGCTCCAAAACTTCAAAATGTTGGCACAGGGGGCCATCCAAATCAAGGTAGACCTTGCAGTTAGAGCAATACACCTTACATACACAACACAATATTTTCCAAATGCATCACACTTACAAAATTCCGAATCAAAAGTGATTACATGAATTCTTTATATTTACCCGATCATTGCTCACTCGAGCAGACATGGTGTAGAAGAGTACGGCAATTATTCGTTATTCCACACAAAGTAAGTGAAGATGGAACAAGAAAAAAACTGAATTGGACAAATCTAGGACTAGTCAATCATCAATCAAATTGTGTCTCAGCCCACTTCGCTTACCTTTCAAATGCAGTGAGACACTGCATGTGCAGGTTAACTAGGGAACCTAATTATCACGCGACCGGTCGGCCGGCGTAAGGGTACCGCATTCTGGCTGAGCGTTTGTTTACTAAATGGCCTCACGGAGTTAGGGAGTGACAGCTGTCGGCATCACGGAAGGCCATAGGCGTCCGTCTCAACGGGCTCTGGCTGTCAAGAGCGTGTTTATTTTGGATTTAGGTGTACAAATTCGTGTGAGAGGTGGATATGACTTGCCCGATGAGTTCCAAAACACGTCTTTTATGCTGCTATATGCATGAAATTTTCATGTATGTTCGGTTGCGGACATCAAGCAACAGCACCGGACCCCGCAAATTTCCTTTTCTCTCCGCTCATGATAAATTTTGACACATAGCTGAATTTTAGCCCCTCCCATCGGCCCTTAGCAACGGATGATTGCGTAACCCTTGTACAGCCAAAGCTGTCGATAATCTAGCAACCCTAAGGTTAACAACCTGCAGAGCCATCTATCATCTATCTCATGAACTAGATATGAAGTCACAAAAATTTGACAGAGACGGGTACCACATGACACTTAGAATCGTCCGATTTTTTCGCACTGGGAATCATATTATAATCGGGAAAAAGTTATCACTTTTCCGACATTTTTATCGGAAACGTCCGACCCTGCATCTTTAGTTCAAATGAGACGCGCTTCGAATGCAAGAATGCAAGAACAAGTCGCATTCTCCTCCCCCTCCCTCTCTTCTCCGTGATGCTGTTATTATCCGCTGATGTCTTCTTAGGAGGTACGCAATTATTATTATTTCTATTAACGACATTCGAACAGGCAACAATCCTGTAATGTGCCAGTAAACCCATTGGATTCAACACTTGAAATTCGTTTCTAATTGTGTAAAGCCCCGTAAACTAACCCACGTGATTCTAGGTTAGAATCGCCGGAATGTGACGCGACAATGTGAGTGTACGGAGTGTTCGCATCGAGCGGCGGCGCCGTTTCAGCTCGATAACCACAGTAGGCCGAGAATAGTATATTATTCAACAAGCGGGTAATGATTGCTTTTTACTCATGAGGATGCAGTTTGCCGACACGAGCCTTGGCCAGTGTCGTAAAGCATCCGAATGAGTAATAGCCATTACCCGCGAGTAGAATACTATGTTTTATCCAGTCTTATTGAAAAATGCAGGCATGTATGCGCGTGATAATACGTGCATTATTCAATAGGATTGAATAAACAACATTAACGTTCACGCAAAAGAAGAAGCGTTACCGCATTTCCGTATATAATATTGTTGCTACAATGCTACAAGTGTTGCCGGAAGCTCAGCCTGAATGAACACAAAGAACACAATTTTGAGAACATCGGTGAGTTGCATGAACATTTTTAAGGTGCGTTCAGTCAGCTTATTCAGCCGCAAGTTTTAATTTTAGTCGCAAGCGCAGAGACGCCCATTGGCCCTTTAGCCCAGTCATCCTAGCTCATTTCAGGACTTAAGGTCGGAATCTTTCCCATAATGCTCAGTTTATGATGAGCGATATCCGGCGGAGCGGAGCTGAGCTGAGCGATTTTTTCTTGTCTGGACCAATCCTGTCCATTCATGATGTCACGTCCCCGCATCGTAATTGGCCTAGGCAAAAAAATCGCTCCGCTCCGCTCAGCTCAGCTCAAATCGCGGCAAAAAATCGCTCATCATAAACTAAGCTTAAAGCTGGATTTTTGCATACATGTCTAGAAAACAGCCCTCTTTCTATTAGTGATGAAAAAAATTTCTGAGACGCGCCAGCGGAGTCAATTTTTTCAGTTTTTCTTGAATAACTCTGTAAATATTCAATTTATTGGCATAACAGTTTTTGCAGTGATCAGAGCTTGAGATTCTGCAACTAATGTTGCCAAAAATATTTTTCTAGTTTCCATGGTTTCTGAGGAATGTCAAATGAGTTGAGCGACTTCATTCACTTTCATCATTTCATTTGACCAATTGAAAAAAAATCATCGGGCTTTCAACAGATCTGCACTCTTTTGCAAAAAATATTCATATGTCGGTCGGTCTGCAGGTCTTACGGTCAGTCTGGTGGTCGGTCTGCAGGTCTTACGGTCAGTCTGGTGGTCGGTCTGTTGAATTTCGTGCCCAGATTTATTCCCAAGCCGTTGAACCAATCCCAACCAAATTTGCTAGATTCGTAAGTGACAAGGTTTCAACGACAAAATCCAAATGTCATCTTGATCTGTCACTTGGAAGTGTCACTACAAAATAATGACAGAAGGTCTATCCCACCGAATGCAACTTGTGATACGGCATTTTAAAGCCCTCGAAAAAATGCATACAAAATGGTCAGTGAGAACCTTCAATGTTGCGTCTGTCAAAAAATCACAAGCTCTCAAACTTTAAATTTTAACTTTTCATAACTCTTGAAGTACGGAACGGAATTGAACCAAATTTTGTTCCCAGCAAGAGTGCCTCGCAATAATTTGATGGATCATAAAATGTACCGGCAGCAGACAGGGATGCAACCTGGAAAAAAAAATTGCCTAGTCATCCGAGCCTGTAGTGTACCTACTTGAAATAGTCAAAAAATCATCCCTTGCTTGAAGAAAGTAGTTCTCAAACGGTTTTTTTTGCTATATGGTTAGCTCTTCCCCACCTCTTCAACATGGTAAAAGCAGATATCCTTGTGACGTGTAGTATTTAGTATACAGGGTGAACATTGAAAAATGAAGATTTAAAAATGTTTTTTCCGTTGAAATAATCCTCGAGAAAAACAGTCTTCCATCATTAAGCAACTTCATAGTCTCCTGCTGAACATGTGAAAAATGTACCACTCCATAGCCGCTGGTATTCTACGTACAGGGCTAGGAGGATATAAGAATAGGGAGGGAAGGTCCGTCATAAAAAGTGAAGCCATGGAAATGTCATATCCGCCATCTTTGTACGCCCAAAATTTTTATCACTTTACCATTGAAACTGAATATTTCCACGTCAATTTCTGCGAGCTGTTGCTCTTGTCAGTGTCAGTCTATGACGCTTGGGCTGCACCAGATCCAGCCACATCCTTCCTAAAGATTATAGCCTAAAGATGATCGTTGGATTTCACTTACTTCTACTCGTCACTAACTTCGTGGTAGGTGATAGTCCGTAGCAGTAGGAGCTCCACCAAGATAGGTATCTAGGGACTTTTCATTGTGATTTTGCCATGGACCTCGAAGTCTACACAGGCCTTGAGATTGGTTGATGATAAGGTTTCCGGAGTACCTCTATCACTGTTCAGTGTAGAACACAGAGTGTAGATCATCATTAGGTGTATTAACAGTGCTGACCTCACAAAATACGTGGTAGAATCTAGGAGGAAAGAATCGAACTGCTCATTTTCTGTTCATTATTTTTGGAATTTATTGGTCATTCTCATCCTTGTCCTTGCCTAACATTCTACTGAAACATCGGGCGACCCTATACTACAGGTAGGCATCTTCCCTTCGGCAGCTTCGGCTCGCATTGATGGGATATTCTTCATACTATTGTATCCAGCGCACGTAGCCATTCCCACACCTGGGAAATTTGATCTCTTTGATCTTGATATGAAATTTGATTTGATCTTTGGTTGATCTATTCAGCTCTTGTAGATAAAGCACCATCCAAACAAGATCCAGGCACAAAGATAAAAGATATCAGGCAGAGCTCATTTTATGTCAACCAAAAAAATCTCACTAACCTCAAATAGTTTCAAATTATTTCAATAACGTCAATTAAAATCACAAAAGTCAAAAGACCCTTGAGACTAGATGCAATTTTTGGGCGTAGTTGCTACCTCACCCCTTACGTCTCCCGGCTTCATTTCCCCCCGCCCACAAGCTGGGTTATACTCCCTCCCTATTCTTATATCCTCCTAGGTACAGGGTGCAATCGATTTTTTCCAAAATTTCTATCTTTAACGAATAAATCAAGACAAAAACCATTTCCAGCCCTGTTACAAGCCCATAATCTCTCATTCAAGATACAAAAATGTCAGATTTCTTAAACTGCAAAACCACATCATACAGGGTGAAACAAAAAATTGATTTCACCCTGGTACGTAGAATACCAGCGGCTATAGAGGGGTACATTTCTCACATGTTCAATAGGGGATCATAAGGTAGCTGAATAATGAAAGACTGTCTTTTTCGAAAATAATTTGACCTTGAATAGAAAAATTCAAAGATTTATTTTATTATTTTCACCCTGTATACCTACTAAGTAGTACGCGTCACAGGGATGTATGCTTTTGACATGTTAAACAGGTAGGTATGAGCTAACCATATAGCAACAAACCGTTTGAACTAGTCATCCGAGCCTAGCTGTGAAACAGAAATTTCTAAATCGCACTTGGATCGAGCTCAACATCTGTACATATCGTTCGTCATCTCGCGTAGTGTCGTAACCGATTTTTGAAATTTTTTGCATGTCCTTTTTAAAAAATTCTCCATGCTCAACTGACCATATGCTGCTGATGATATTATCTGGCCAACCTAGACTGAAAATGATGAAAATTTTCATTCTTCTCATCATTTCTGATACACATTTGTAAGATAATATCGCCAGTTTTGCATGGAGAATTTTCAGAAGAGGACATGAGAAAAAATACCAAAACTCAGTTACAACACTGCGTGAGATGACGGAAGATAATTATGTGTGAAGAAGACCCCCTCTCACTATAAACATCCCGGGCCCGAAGGATACAACACCATCTTCGAGACGAGAGCCATCTTTTCACAGTTGCTTGTAGTTACATTTTCATCGAAAATGCTGCCTACGTACCTGTACAGTTTTCAGGAGATTTGCGACAAAAGACTTTATGAGGCAGGGCCCTCGGTCATCGGGATATGTTGAATACCATGGGGTGTAGCTTTCCATCCCTAATCCAGAAACTTTTTCTTCACATCACGTCCATCATGCAAGAATTCCAACTTGTTAAGCAAAAGAGCTGATGGAGTCTTAAAAATCACCATGTAGATTCACAATTCAATGCTTGTTAGGATAAAACAAACCGCGTCTGAATATTCTCAGCCTTCCCTGAAAAATCCTGGAATTAGTGGTCAGTTTCATGAAAATTGACATTTTTCGGTGGATTAGTGATTTTTCAAGATATTCGAGTGAAACTCGGTAGTTTCATAAAGATTGAAGTCAAGAATGGAATGTCGTGTGTTACCATCGTTTCCATCGACCATCTTCGGAGAATTTGGCAGTCAACTGTTTTTCTTCTCATTGTCTGGTGGTTAGCGGTACCAACCTTGCACTTTTGAGTACAGCATTGAGACTTGGCACAGTTGAAGTGCATACCTATACCTTACTTCCAAGAAGTGGTGCCCAGATGGTACTACTTGCAGACGCCGTATACAGGGTGTTGAATGCTGCAAAAATCCAACTTTTCCACCTGAATTCGGATTTTTTGCATTATTCAACACCCTGTATACGGCGTCTGCCAGTAGTGCCATCTGAGCACCACTCCTTGAAAGTAAGGTAAGGTGTGTACTTCAACTGTGCCAAGTCTCAATGCTGTACTCAAAAGTGCAAGGTTGGTACCGTTAACCACCGGACAATGAGAAGAAAAACAGTTGACTGTCAAATTTTTCGAAAATAGTAGATGAGGACGATGGTAACACACGGCATTCTATTCTTGACTTCACTCCTCATGGAACTTCCGAGTTATACTCGAATAGCTTGAAAAATCAGTGATTTATTGAAAAATGTCAATTTTCATGAAACTGATCACTAATTTCAGGATTTTTCAGGAACGCCTGAGGATATTGAGACGCTGCTTGTTTTATCTCAACAAGCATTGTATTGTAAATCTACATGGTGACTTTCATGACTCCAATTCTTTTGGTTAACAAGTTGGAATTTTTGCATTATTAAACAGCCTGTATACAGCGTCTGCAAGTAGTGCCATATGGGCACCAGTTCTTAAAAGTAAGGTATATGTATGTACTTCAACTGTACCAAATCTCAATGCTGTACTCAAAAGGTTAAGGTTTGTATGGAGTATGCCCGTTAACCACCGGACTGATTCTTCCATTATTGTAGTCCGAGATAGCTATGGAAAAAAATAAAATTTTGATCATGATGTCGGTTCTACACATTTTTGAAACTTCGCCAACTGGAAGCTAGTACCTTTAGTAACTTATATACAAAAAATCATAAATGTGTAGTGCCGACATCATGGGGACCCGAAACTACCTTCAGTTCGATTGTATCCTTTGCACCCCCTGAAAACAACCTCAATTTTTAGATGAGAATTTTTCAATTTTTCTTGAAATCATAAGCTCATTCTGGACTAGTTCTGTAAGTTTGAGAGTTTCCGCCACAAAATGTCCACTGTCAACTCATGGTGCGGCGTTAGGAAATCCTGGGGCGGCGGCGGCGGCTGCCCAATAAAATCGATGAGGTCCTGGGGCGGCGGTGGCGGCATCTGGTGCGAGATTGGCGCGAACAAGCCCAGGTCCTGCGGGAACAGGAGGGCGATGAGCCCCCGCAGCTCCGTCACTTCTTTACGCAAATTCTCTATTTCCTGAAATTTGTTGAACTATGGTAAATGAGGTAACCATCAAAACCAAAGCTCACAATATCCAATATCAACCACAAACACTGCTGCGACGCTAGGAGCGGTAACTTGACGATTGGCGAACTCAGAGAATTTGGAAAATTTACAAAAATTTGAGGCCAGTTGAAATCATTTCTTCTTC
Organism: Anaspis maculata; assembly: GCA_949128115.1. Lineage (NCBI taxonomy): Eukaryota > Metazoa > Arthropoda > Insecta > Coleoptera > Scraptiidae > Anaspis > Anaspis maculata. The sequence goes on from OX421961.1 coordinate 5,842,647, forward strand.
CATTATTATCACATGCCTGTCTTCTATTATTAAAGTGATCGAACAATTTCATAATTTCGTTCCATTCATAGCAGTTTATCTTCTTTCCCTAGTACTGGACGAACTTGTGCTTGCTTCCTTTTCTAAACATTTCACTGATGTATTTTCTAGACCAATGCCAGAATCTTTGACTGTATCCCTCTTCCGTTTTCCATTATCCTATCTTCCAAGAATGCATTCTGGGAATACAGAAGATCTTGCACCAAACATTCCACATTGTACCAGTATTTTCATCTCTGGTTGACTTCAACCCCGAGGTTGAATGCGAGATCAACGATATTGGAACAATAGTCTCTCTGGCATTCAACCTTAGAGTTTAAGTTAACCAGATGTGAAAATACCGGCCCTAAAATAAACAATAATACTGTAACTCAAGTTAACTGGCCAGCTTATTTTTCACCACGAACCTCTCATATGGACAATTGGCGACCTGTCTTTTTATTGTTTTTAGTTTTTTTTCGAATGATCTCTCTAAAATTTTTCAACTGTCCTCAATTATGAGTAGCAGAAAATTTTGTGTCCCCAAATTTGTGGGCCTGTCGGTCTTCGATTTCATTCTTTATCAGGTCCAACATCTTTTTCTTGTTTTTTAGCTTCAATGTATTCCCCACTTTAGGACTTGAATCAATGTATAGTGCAATGAGAAGCCTTGTAGGGAGGCCACGATTAAGGAATACCTTCACAGCCCTGAATCTGCCCAGTGCGCCGGAGTACACGCCAGGAAACTAGTAGTACAGGAAAAATGGTAAAAAAATCGGCAAAACCTCAGAATAAATATGGACGTCATGAAAATTTGATATTCTGTTCAGAATTGAGTGCTCTACAACATATCCAAAATCGCCAAAAATCGCACTCGCACTCTTTTGAGTTATTGGAGGGGGGTAAAAAATTGCAACTTAAAATGGAGGGGATGAAACCTGTCGATCCATTAAAAGCAAATACGTCATAATTCGACGCATCATATCCCGCTGATACCATTTTGGCACAAAAAGTGTCGATCATTGCTGAAGGGGGGTCGTGGGGGGGCGAAGCTCTGCCAGGTGGTCCATTTTGTTTTTCTGGCCATGTAGAACCGATCACGACAAGTTTGGTATCTTTTCCGACTAAATTCAATCTCCTAAACTCGAATTTGCTTTGTAAATTTGGATGAAAACAAGTTTGATCAAGTTAACTTGGGAAAACTTGTTTTTTCTTTGTCAATTTTGACACATTTTGTTTTCACTGTGTCATGAAAATCCTGATGTTAAAAAAAAACTTTTGAGATTTGAGTTGGTCCAGGTGTTTCGACAAAAGTGCCAAACTTGCTCAGTCGAGTCGTGGGTTCGACAAGATCTCGGACGTGGACCGTATGGTTCGAGATCTAGAGCGTTTATTTTTATGGGCGCCAAGGTCCGGATTGGCTACCAGCGTTTTCGCTGTCGAAGGACCTATTCGACAGTAGGCCAACTGGACACTCACACGCAAAAAAATAGAATAGAATAGAATAGAATAGAATTTATTTGTACTCAAGCCAGGATATTTGGATGTACACGTCAACGTAAATATATAATAAATAACAAATAAATAAATAAATAAATAAATACTTAAAACATAAGGCACAACAATACAATATATACAATCACAAGTTACAAGCTACATAACATATATTCATTGACCGAATAAAAGCAGTGTGATAGTAAGAGTGTTTTGACATGTTTCGAGAATTGTTTAAAAGTCATCACTTTATATTCTTGTGGCAATTTCTTAAAAAACAATATTCCTTTATAATTTGGACTTTTTTCATACTGACTGGAGGTATGACTAGCTACTGTTAATGAATTACGGTGTCTTGTTTGATAATTATGGTGATCACAATTTTTTTCTAAAGTGTGTAAATTTTTTTTGACTAATAATAAGCATTTATAAATATATATACATGGCAGTGGTAGAATACCGTATTTTTTAAATATTGGTCTGCATGACTCTCTGTGAGGTAGATTGAATATCAGTCTTATAATTCTTTTCTGACCTACAAAAGCTCTGTTGACAGTAGAAGCTCCTCCCCAAAAAACAACATGGTAACTCAAGTGACAATAAGCCAATGCATAGTATGTATTCAAGAGACCGGGGGAATTTAACATGGTTCTAAGTTTTAAAACGGCATAAAAAGCCGAATTCAACTTCTTACAGACCGCATCAACATGCTGGGCCCAGCCAAGAGAACTATCAACATGAAGCCCAAGAAATCGGGTAGCCGCAGCAGCATCTACATGGCAACCGTCAATCAAGAACCTCAAGTCATTATCTACCTTTCGGTTATGGAATTTTATGACAACGGTTTTACCCAAGTTGACAACCAGCTTATTACTGTAGCACCATTGGTGGAATCGACGGGACACGTCAGAAACCAAAGCCCTGAGCTCCTCCGAGCTCCGTCCCGAGACCGCTATCGAGCTGTCATCGGCAAATATCACTAAGAGACCCTGTTTTATGTGGTCTGGCAAATCATTTATGAAAAGTATAAACAGTAGCGGTCCAAGGACGGAGCCCTGAGGAACTCCCACGTCGACATCATAATCATCCGACGCCTCACCATCAACCCCAACCCGCATTGATATGTTTGAGAGATAAGATCTGAGGCACAAAAGGATGTTGCCCCTCAGCCCAAGCGCATACAATTTGTCACACAAAAAGTCTACATCAAGACTGTCAAATGCCTTCGTCAAGTCGAAGAAAACCGCTGCCACGTGACAGCCTTCGTCCAAGCTCTTGTAAATATAATTTAAGAAACCATGTGCAGCTGTTTCTGTCGATCTACCAGCACGAAAGCCGTGCTGTGCATCGTTCAGTACCTCAAACCTCTCAAGAAAACCTACGATTCTGTCATGCAGTACACGCTCAATGACCTTTGTCAGTACACTAAGTAACGCAATAGGCCTATAGTTCTCTTTACATGTAGGGCTTGCTTTTTTATATACAGGTACAATCGAAGCTAACTTGAGTAATGTTGGATATTCTCCCAATTCAACACACTTATTGATCAAATACGCTAATGGTTCAGCCAAGTGGTGGCAAATCTTCTTCAATAACTTAGTTGGGATGCCATCAGCCCCACAAGAGTTCTTATTTTGAAGTTGTAAAATAGTAACCTCCGACCTATCGACAGGAAAAAATGAAAAAGTGTTGGGATTGGTCACAGGTAGAGTACATTGTTTGGACTTATTGGAGCCAAAGTGATCATTTACTGCTCTACTTGCCGCACTCGAGAAATAATCTCCAAATAAGTTTGCTATGGCTTTAGGATCACGTATCTGTAAACCGTTCTCCTCAAGAACGAGTTTCTTTTTCCGTTTGCATCGTCCTAAGTTTTTATTTATAATAGCCCATGTATCTTTCTGTTTGTTATTTGAACTACTAATAACTTTTCCAAAATATGCTCTTTTGGCATTCACTATCATTTTGTTATACATTTGTTTAGAAAGTCTATAATCACTGTATAAGTCTTCATCATTTAAATTTCTTGCAAGGTAAAATAAATTTTTTATTCTCTTACTTTCTTCAATGATATCAGGCGTTAACCACTTCTTGTTTCGGCTGATAAAACTTTTGTTTGCTGTTTTTATTGGGCAATTCACATCTATAGCAAAATTTAGCGTTTGTATAAATTTACCAAAAGCACGATCTACATTTTGTGACTCTTGATAAACGTCATCAAAGTTTACATTGATCATGAACGATTCCAACATATTTAGGTGATGTTCTGAGAAGCTTCTGTAAGATGTAGAGTCCGCAGTAGTTGCCCCAGAGGCAGGAGGGGTCACATCACAAGAGAGCAGCATCGCCAGATGATCTCCAAGGTTCGCCTGGACAACCGACGTTATGCGGTTGAACCCACTGTCTCTGTTAGTTACAATATAATCAATCTTTGTTGATGATCCACGCTGGATACCCGCAATGCGGGTAGGCTCAACACTAGTGCATTCAAGATGAAAACAGTTCAGAAGATCATCAAACAATTTCTTCCCAATTGATTCACCAAGGTAGTCGATGTTGAAGTCCCCACACAACAGTACATTGTCAGTAATACTTTGACTGTGCACAATCAATTCCGTGAGTCTTGTTAAAAACAAGTCAAAGTTCCCAGTTGGTGATCTATATATACAGATGATTACGTATTTCCCATTATTGAAAGTCACACTGACGGCGCACATTTCAAAATGGATTTCCTCACTAAGAATTGTCTTCAGGGGTTTCACTTTAAAGTCGTAGCCAGTCTTTATGAAAATAGCAGATCCACCATGTATATGAGTGGATCTATGAAAGCAAGCATGCCTTGCATAGCCAGGTATTTGGAGAAGATCCATGTTGTCATTATTCGCCCAATGTTCTGTAATACACAATATGTGAGGGGACTCACTATGCAAGAAGATTTCCATTCTATCCAGCTTGTTAAAGATGGATTGCACATTGATGTTGCAGATTTTGATTGTTGTATCAGGATTTAACATCGGGTGTGTCTCGCCTTGCTCGAAAAAACTTGAATCTGGTAACTCTAATTTCTTTGGGCCAGTTAGTAGGGTTGTATAACTCTTCAACCAAATCAATCTCAGCTCCCACTTTGAATGAGATACTTCTGGCATCATCCCTTCTTGGTAGTTTTTCCACAATAAAGTTCCGAGCTGGAAATTTATTTTCCAAATGGTTGAGCACTTGTTGCTCTGTAGTGTTGGTCGATGTCCTTCCTACGTGGATCCAAGCGAGAGTCCCAGCAGATTCAAACGTCGTTGCCTGTCCGGTACCACGAACAGTAGTAGTAGTCCGTTTCTTGCCTGATTTCTTGGGTTTCACTGGTCCCTCCGCCGAACTCGAGGGTTGCCGCTGGTTAGAGAAAGGCTTCACAGCAGGATTGAGCGAGGATCCGGTGTTAGGACCCCTCACTCCAAGAGAAGAAATACCTCCGGACTTCTGGGAATTATTGGAGGACGCGGCAACGCCGCTATAGCTAGCTTTACCTGGCATGTTGTTTTGATTTCGCTCCAGCAATTCTATAACTTTGTTTTGCTGCTTGATTGTTTCATCAAGATCACGAATGGTTCGTCTAGTGCACTCTAGTTCCACCACAGCCACCTTTAGTTTACCATTGAGACGCTCATGTTGCACACCATCTTCTAGGTTAGGATGTGCAATATCAGCAGGAGAGGCCCTGGACTCGGAATCCTCCCGCAATTCAAAGTGGTTTCTCACAAGATCACTCACTGTAACTCCATCAGGTACTTTTCTATAATAGATGATGTCAATTAACTGCTTTTTATTGATTCTATTCAATTCGGCATAAAATGCATCTATCGTTGCCATTGTTGACACGTTGCCAAATCGTTATGTTATGTTATGTTATGTTATGTTAAAAAAAAACGAAATTAAAATTGAAGAAATTAAACACCAGGTTGTTTTGAGAATTTTGTGTACTTGAAAAAAAAATCAAATTACTAAGTCAAGATTGTGTTAGTAACGCAGAATGTCAAATTGTTGACATCAAGCAAGAAGAAAATTGAACAAGAAGTTAATTATTGTCTAACAGCGGTAACAAAAACTCAAGTAGGCGTTTTCATTTAAAAAGTTCGCGGTAAAATAAAATCGATCAAACAAGAAAAGAGAAAAGTACTTATGGCTAAAATTTTGAGCGCAGGCGCAACCGAGGTTTAGGTTTCCTGTTAAAACAAGAATCAAAGTCGCGTGTCCCTAGTTTTTGTGCACAAAAAGTCGGCGTCGTGCGATTCCTAATTTGGATTGTTCTAGCCTGATTGCCGCGGGTCAAAATTCGCACTGACTCCGGTCCTGTTCAGGCAGGCCGTAAAAAAAAGGGGAATATCTAATTTTTACTTTTTCTTGAAACGAAAACGGCTAGAAAATATCTAATTATAATGACAATAAGTTGAGACTACTGTAGATTAACTTAATTTCACTGGAGACCGAATAAACACTAATTCTTTTAGGCGCTTATTTTACTAATTCGGAAACATTTGCGGTAAGATAATAAGGTGGTGTTTCGCACGAAATTTCACTGGGCGATCAGCAGCAGAGAAAATACAGAGGGCTTAACTTTAGTCCTGGGTTCCCACAGGACTGTGCAGATCCAAGTCGCTGGGTCCAAAACGGTCAAGCAAGCAGTTGCCGAAATAAATCCAGGAGTCCACGTCAAATTCCGACGAATACCAGCAGATTTCAAAATAATTGCAGTGGTGGTGGTTGTGGTAAAATCTTGGATTATGGGCGAAAATCGTTCACCCAGGAGGAAATACGAGCACTAAGAGCCAAAATCAAAACCAAAAAGAAAAAGGCCTGCAAACAAAAGAAAGGGTCGTCTAAGAGAAAAAGAAGAAAACCAAAAGAGCAGAAAGAGCGAAAAACTTACGAGTTGGTAGGTGCCGTTGAAGTGGAAATATATCGGTGGGGTTTTAATCCGACACAAGGTCGATATGGATCACTTTTCACCAGATCCAATTATTGGAAACTCACGAGAGGTGACTTTTCCTTCACTCGGAAGATTGGCACACGGCACTTTTATACACCTGGAGTTTCACCCAGCCGAAAATTCACGTAATGAAGCTAATTGGTGTCGATTTTATTCAATAGTTCGAGCAGAATGCGATAAGCTCGTAGGTACAGTTGGGAGCGAAATGATTCATACGGCACTGCCAGGAAGTCGGCTGGATTTCAGAAATGTTAGCTTCTTGGATCGTTCTTGAATGCCAGTTATGATTACGACCAATCTCTAATCAAAACTGGCATTCAAGAACAATTCAAACGGCTAACATTTCTGAAATCCAGCCGACTTCCTAGCGGTGCCGTATGAATCATTTCGCTCCCAACTTTACCTAAGGCGTTATCAAAGTTCGGATGGTATAAGAAATAGCGCTCTATCTCAATTTTTGCCGACGAATTATAGGATGAAAAATAAACCGTATCAACTCCCCCTTCGCTTCAGAAGAGAAAAAGTTTCCCAAGGAAATTTTTCGATCACAGAAGGTTGGCCATCAACGAACCAGAAGGATGTAAAATGAAAGATGAAGAATAAAAAAAACTGGGGGGAAACTTGGCCGCAGATACTTCTGACACGGGAACGAAATACAGAACTGACAATAGAACAGAAAGTACCTGACTCGCAAAACCACGGAAACAGCGCAAGAATATTAAGGGGTTTGTCGTAAAGCGACGGGACTAAGCTGTTTTTTAACCCCAGTGATTTTGTAAAAGAGGAGCTCACTACACTACCCATAAAGTTCACCAAGGGTAAAGCGAACACCGACGGTGGGTCGAAAGGAACTGTTGCATTCCGGTGCCGTAGTTACCTCTCTTTTCGCGCACCGAGACACTAGAGGGCTTTTACCTCTGGCTGTGCAGGCCCTTGCCATGTATTCTACCACGTCGTCTGCCCCGGACAAGAGGGCGTCAAGAGAAAAAAAATCTACTCGTCCCCATCACCGTCCGACAAGAACGGCTTTAACAAGCTGACATGCCAACGTCCATTCAAAACGCCGTCTTCACTTTCCAGTTCGTGGACGTTGATTCCCACTTTCTTGCGTACTCGGTAAGGGCCAACAAAAATCCGACCCAGCTTTGCGTTGTACCCGTCGACAGCCCTAGACAAAGTTTTGTTCCGCCGCCACACAAGGTCACCGACGTCGTACCCAAAACCTCGTCGTTTGAGATCGTAGCGACGCTTTGTTCGCTCGAACGCGGTCTGCAAGCGTTCTCGGATCTTCACATACAACTTCGCAAAACCTGATCTACGTTTTTTCTCCGCGGTACCGTCATCAAGCACTTCTTCAGCGGGAGTTGGCTGGTCGTTCTGGTCTCCCTGTCCAACATAGTGCCTACCGAAGTTGACGAAGTAGGGAGAAAAACCCGTGACGTCGTGTCGAACAGAACGGATGGCACATCCCACAGCAGCCAAATGTCTGGTCCATTCACGCGTTCCGCTGAATCCGCCTGTGGGTGATACACCGGAGTAAAAACAATCCGCGTATGATACCGTGAACACAAGTCTCGAAGTTCACGTGATCTCATTTGGACACCATTGTCAAAAATAACAGCGGAGGGATCACCATAAACCAGGAAGACTTCATTTTCTAATTTTTCAACCAGAGAAGTAGCTGTAGCTTTTCTGAGCGGAAAAAGGAGAACGAATTTGGAAAAATAGTCAGAAACTACCAAGATGTGGGTGCAACCTGATGTCGATCTTGGAAGCGGTCCAACAAAGTCGAAGCTAATGAGCTTCCACGGTTTGATTGCCAACTCTTGATATGAACCCATAAGTCCCGGCGGCTTTCGTTGTTCCACTTTGTGCTCGGCACACACCCTGCAACGCCTCACATAATTGGCAACATCCGCTGACATCTTCGGCCAATAAAAACGCTGACGCAGTCTCCAGAATGTTTTTGAAGATTGAAGTGTATTTTTCACGAGAATCATCCACTCGATGTATAATTTTTTTTCTCGAGTTTAAAAAATCGATTTAAACTTGAGCCGGCGCGGCGCGTCGTCTCCTACTGACCAGAACACTACAGCATGCACCTTTAAATGAAAACACCTCAAACTATTAAAGAAATAATAACTCACCTTTGAATATGAAGGATTTGTGCAGAATTGAACTCCCTACAACACAAACAAAATCGCCATGAATCGCACTGCAGGGTTTTGAGTTATTTGAGGGGAGAGGTAACAGTTCATAGAGTATGAATCTTGCCAAAATGTTATCCTCCTCCTCCAATAACTCAAAATCCTGCATTGCGATTCAAAGCGATTTTGTTCATGTTATAGGGAATTCAATTATGCACAGATCCTCCAATTTACGAATATGAGTTGTTATTTCTTCAATAGTTTGAGGTGTTTTCATTTGAAGGTGCATGCTGTAGTGTTCTGGTCAGTAGTAGACGACACGCCGCGCCGCCTCAAGTTCAAATCGATTTTTTAAACTTGAGCAATAAACTATACATTGAGTGGATGATTTTCGTGAAGAATACACTCTAATTTAATGGTCCCTGAACATTTTCAGGGAATGAACACCTCCAACAGTAAAAAAGAAATTCGTCAAAACTGTCAAAGAAAAAACAAGTTTTCTCAAGTTAACTTGTTCAAACTTGTTTTCATCCGAATTTACTCATTGGATAAGAGCTCAGGAGATTGAATTTAGTCGGAAAAAATACCAAACTTGTCGTGATCGGTTCTACATGGCCATAAAATCGAAATGGACCACCTAACAGAGCTTCGCCCCCCCACTACTCTCCTTCAACAATGATGGACAGTTTTTGTGCCAAAATGGTATCAACGGGATATGATACGTCGAACTATAATGTTTTTGCATCCAATGGATTGACGGGTTCCATCCCCTCCATTTTTAGCTGCAATTTTTTACCTCCCCTTCAATAACTCAAAACCAACCAAATGAAAATATAAATCCTTTACAATATTAGAGAATTTACAAAGGTGGAAGAATAAAGAAAAGTAAAAATAATTGAACAAGAATGGGCAGAAAGACACGGAATTCTCAAATTCCAATTCCACAGTCATCCTCAATAAGAAGTCTGTTGCAAATTTCTCCGGCTTTTCTTTCACTTTCTTCTTTTTTTTCTTTGCGCACGGGGACATTGTCGCCTGCGCCAGGTGCCTCTCGCTTCTTGCAGTCTTAATTTTTTGTGAAATTGCAATTCATCATCTGTTTTCCATTCAGCATCATAAAGAATTATTAGAGGTCCATTGGTGCATTCACTTTCATGTAATCGATTTGCTTTCCTTTTTTACATTATAGTCTGATGCTTTTCAGACCAATCGTCGTTTTTATAAAACTGTTCCATCTTTATCAGAACATCTTTCTTCGCAATCCTCAAGGAAGCACGATCGATCGTCGTCACTTCTTCCTTTATTAAGATGCTTTTCAGGTCGTGAACACGACTCGACTGGTTCACATCTGAACGTGCTATAGGCTGTCTGATTTCTACATGATTCTAGTGGGCTGCGATTCAGGCCGCGATCGGCCGATGGCGGCCAGAAACACAGCCCACTAGAGTCATGTTGAAATCAGACAGCCTTTATCTGATCTGAGATCTGGTGATGACTGATTCCACACGCGGCCGGCTTTTTATTTGTAAATTCTTCCCCCACTCCTTACTGCAAGTCAGGAAGTTCCAGGAGCAGTCCAGAAAATGCGAAAATTCCGATAAGCTCTAGACAAATGCCGGCGGATTCTACGTTGCTAGGCGATGTCGGACTCAGGTGTACAGAGGTACACGCATTATTGAGTGCGCCATCAGCTACTGCGTTACAATGCTAATTTCCTGCATGTTTTCATGTGCAAGGTTTTTGTAGAAATCGTGGAACCTCGAAGGCACCCGCTGCAATAATTTCCACACTTGAAAAGATAGTAAGGGAAACGGACGCGGTTTTGGTACCCCTATCGAGTTATGTGTAGAGACTATCATCTATGTATCGACAAAATATGTGCAACCATTGAATGGCAATCCTGCCGGAAATGAAATTAATTAAACAATTTAAAAATTGTAGATTATAACCTTCAAAATTCTTGTCAACAAATGTCAGTCACATTGTTGATGACACACAATAATCACCCCTTTCACGGGCCACTGCTATAAACTCATCTAGTTTTGCGTATGCGTAACGATAGTTGCTTAGCAGCACCATGTAAGTTCTGACAGTGGCGCGTCAAACGGGTGATTGTTGTGTGCCATCAACAATGTGACTGACATTTGTTGACAAGAATTTTAAAGGTTATAATCTACAATTTTTAAATTGTTCAATTAATTTCATTTCCGGCAGGATTTACTTAGGCAGGATTGCCATTCCATGGTTGCACATATTTTCTCGATACATAGATGATAGTCTCAAAACATAACTCGATCGGGGTACTAAACATGCTTCCGTCTCCCGGACTAAGACTCCCTGTTCAAAATTGGTTTTGAAAAAAAGGATTCCGGGGCTTTCTTGTCTTACTTGGAGATGCTTTGCCTCAGAAATTGGAAAATCACCGTCATCTTCACATTTCTTTTTGGCTGAGAAAAGTGCGAGTGGTCCGTCATAAAGGTTCTTCATATCTTTGAAATCTGCGACTGAGACTTCCATGTCGACGACGTTAAGTTTGTTCTCAGCACCAGCTTATCGGACCATTTGCTGCCAATCCCAGGGAGTTATGATCTTGAACTGTGCCTTTTTTTTTCGCCCACATTGACCAACATTATCCCACATTGACCTTAGTCTGTCACTAGACTTGATGCATTATGGTCACGCAACGATTTCGTGGAAGTGCTTCTGCGAGATCGCTGTCGATACCGTTTGAAGAAACGCTCCGCAAGGATATCTTTCGCCGTGTTTTTGAACATAGAAATAAAACTGAATGTTGGGGTCATTTTCGATCGTATGCGCCGTGTATTTTTTCAGTTCTAATGCAAACCGTTGCCATTCGCTTATAAAAACTTTGATGGCCGCTGGACTGGCCCCGCTTTCCTCTGGGGTGTCGTTTGCAGTGGAAAGGAAAGTGTTGAAAAACACCCGAGTCTCGCATTTGGCCGGCATCTCGTAAACTACTTCCTTAATTTTCCTCATAAAGTTTACGACTATTGTTTCATAAATCGACAGTGCTTCGACTCTTGTAGGGCACGTGTTGAAACAGTTCCGCCGTCACGTTGCGACGGAGCTCGTCGGAGAACTCAATCTCGGACGGATCTGTCGAGTGTATATTGGTACTCGATTGCCAAATCTGTGCTCTGCGTCGTCATGTGATCCGCTGGCCTGTTCGCTTGCGACGTCGGCGCCTTTCCCAGCTAAGGGGGCGTCATAAAATTGCTATTTGATTCGTGATCGAAGACGACTGGCAATGCACTTGCCGTGGTCGACGTCGTCGTCGTTGTCGTCGTTATTTGTAAAATTTTGCTGTGCAAACAATTCATTTTCCAGGCCGTAAGATACCAGTTAGACTATATCCCATACACTTACTATTTTCAGTAGAATGACTTTTTGGAGCAAAAATAAAGTGACAAGCTGGGGGGCTACGATCATGGCTGATGGCACCTGCAAAGTTTTGGAGCGAAACTTTCAGCAACCATCGGCCGTATTCTCCCAGCGCTCCAGCTTGTCACTTTATTTTTGTTCTAAAAAGTCATTCTACTGAAAATAGAATGTCCATGGGATATACTTGGTGTGCGCCACCACCAGACGTGCCCAGCACAAACTCGAAATACTGCCTTTTATGCGAGTCGTGAGACGGCAAATCATGAGGTCCGCTGTCGATAAAATCGATCAGTCTTATTCAACACTTTTTTGAGGATTTTCCGCGGACTTCTTGAGAAATTTTCGTCGAATCGAAATGCCAAAAGTGACTTGGCAACTAGAATATATGAATCGGCGTCAAATCGGTGTGAATCCAATTGCTCCAATCTGTCTAGCGTTTCGACCTGACACTGACTCGCAAGATCTTTCAGCGCGTCTAACTCTATTCTGTCGGCCAAAGATTGCCGTTTGGCCGTTTGGTGTCGTATTTGCAGATTGATCACCGGCTAAAATTCTGGCCGAACTACATGCCGTAAAGTATGAACACGGCGAAATTGAACCCTGCGACTGTGTCAATGTCTGTTGGGCGGTTAAAAATGACGAAGTGGACGAGGAGTCGGTATCGTTCGAGGAGGAGGCGGGATTGGTATTCATTTATATCTTCGAATTTTTTAATGTTGGCAGTGTCTACTGCTTCCATTATTTGTTGATACACTTGCCGAGGCCCTACTAAATGTTTTCTTTCTCGCTTCATCACAGATAGAAAAACAATTTTATGAAAAGAAAACTTACTTGAACCTACTGAAAACGAAAATAAACTTGCTATTGATTGAGCAAATATTGATATTGAATGGTCTCCCGGTTTCGGCCGGCTTTTGTCTTTCCAATTTTCAGCCTTCGCGGTGAATGTTTCATCTTCATTTTTTTTGCGTCTTCAACCTCTCTCTATTTGGTTTGGGGAATTTCATCTTCCACAGAATCTGCAAACAGATTTCACAATAATATGAAGCTCTCTTCATTATAACCAGAATATGATCTCACCAACAGAAATCCGCTGTAGTTTTAAAGGAATAAATCTTTTTTTGATGTCCGTTCCTTTGAAGTTCAAACTACTGGCCGCTTTATTTGACAAGTAAACAAGTCTGAATATTTCGATGGTATTGCATCTTGCAACTCTAAGTGAGCAAGTGGGCCTTACCTTGCCCTACTGACACTAGCTAACGATAGGAATTGGTTAATTCAAGTTTACATTCGTTTTCTAAAAGAGAAGTACATCCTAATTACGCACAAAACGCTGCGACTAACAAACGCAACCCTTTCAATTTAATTCCGTTCCGCATTCTTCCTAATTTTTAGAACTATTGGTGAACCCGTTTTCTAACGCACTTGAGTTTTATTTCCCTGCCTAATCAAATTCACACTGGGGCCTTGGTGTGAAGATACAAAACAATTTATAGATTCAATAGGGGGTTCTCTGAGAAAAGAATCTGGAGAATCGCGAGCTAAGGAATATCTCTCGCAGAGAATCTCAATTGCTGTGCAAAGAGGAAATGCTGCAAGCATTAGAGGAACTTTCCCAAATAATATGGAAATGGAAGAAATTTACAATTTATATTATTTTTTCCGCAGCACTATCGCGACATGCGCGACATATAAAAATTTTTAGCGCGACAAAATTGACGTTTAATAAATTTGTCGTGTCGCGGTAAACCACGAATAAAATGGACTGTGTCGTGTTAAAATCCGGCGACGTCGCGACACATGACTAGTGCGACGTTAACAACAAAAGGTGGCGCAGCGAACATCAACCAGCACTTTTGAACCTTCGTGCTCCTGCCGAAAGAGCTGGGAGCACCACCATCGTTCTCAGCTATGACTTCATTACGATCAGGGCTCATGATCCAAGGGATTGTAGAGGAAAGTGGCTTGTTCTTAAGGAGGCAGCCAGGGAAGAGGTTTCTCTAAGGCGGATGTCGCAGTGTTTTCACGGTCGTGTCGCGTTTAACTACGAGGATGCTGGAGGAATTGTGAAGCCTTAAAATCTGGCGGTATCGCGACACATGTCTACTGCGATGTCTTCACGTGTAGGTCTCAAAATCTATTTTCAGCCCAAAATCCAATTGTTGCCCAAAACCATTTTGAACTACTAATCGCGACAAGTCGCGGTGAAGCTGTATTTTAGTACGACAAATTATTGATTTTTTCAATAGGTATTTATTTTGTTGCTTTTTGTGAGCTTTTTTTTATCTGTGATGATATATATCACATAAATATCTGTTTCCTGGATTAAAAGCTCAATAAACTCTTTTTCTTATATGAACTTCAAACTATACACTCGAAAATTCAATTTGATTTAGCACAAAATCGAGTTGTTCCCCAATCATTTTGAATCCCTCCTTATCGCGACAAGTCGCGGTAGAGCTGCATTTTAGTACGACAAATTAATAGAGGCTGGCTCAATGAACTGCCTTTCTTACTGAGAAATTGATATCCATGTTAGAAAAGGTGCCATAAATATGTTTCCTGAACCAAGTAGATCTATAAACTAATTTTTCTTTTGTTGCAAATTGCAAACTGTAAGCTCGAATTTCCAATTTCAACCCAATCAGGCTCTACCGAACGGGAAACTGAAATTTTTAGGAATTTGACGGGTATATTTTCAGACTTTTTGGGAATAAAAAGTGAATCTCATGGCTCTTTATTGGAGAATTGAAGTTTATTCCAAAATCTGCCCATTCAGACCTCGGGAATGTTTAATTTGGAAAAAATTAAGTTGTTACACCACAAACTTTGAACCCCTCCTTATCGCGACAAGTCGCGGTAGAGCTGCATTTTAGTACGACAAATTAATAGAGGCTGGCTCAATGAACTGCCTTTTTTACTGAGAAATTGATATCCATGTTAGAAAAGGTGCCATAAATATGTTTCCTGAACCAAGTAGATCTATAAACTAATTTTTCTTTTGTTGCAAATTGCAAACTGTAAGCTCGAATTTCCAATTTCAACCCAATCAGGCTCTACCGAACGGGAAACTGAAATTTTTAGGAATTTGACGAGTATATTTTCAGACTTTTTGGGAATAAAAAGTGAATCTCATGGCTCTTTATTGAAGAATTGAAGTTTATTCCAAAATCTGCCCATTCAGACCTCGGGAATGTTTTATTTGAAAAAAATTAAGTTCCCCTCCTTATCGCGACAAGTCGCGGTAGAGCTGCATTTTAGTACGACAAATTAATAGAGGCTGGCTCAATGAACTGCCTTTTTTACTGAGAAATTGATATCCATGTTAGAAAAGGTGCCATAAATATGTTTCCTGAACCAAGTAGATCTATAAACTAATTTTTCTTTTGTTGCAAATTGCAAACTGTAAGCTCGAATTTCCAATTTCAACCCAATCAGGCTCTACCGAACGGGAAACTGAAATTTTTAGGAATTTGACGAGTATATTTCCAGACTTTTTGGGAATAAAAAGTGAATCTCATGGCTCTTTATTGGAGAATTGAAGTTTATTCCAAAATCTGCCCATTCAGACCTCGGGAATGTTTTATTTGAAAAAAATTAAGTTGTTACACCACAAACTTTGAACCCCTCCTTATCGCGACAAGTCGCGGTAGAGCTGCATTTTAGTACGACAAATTAATAGAGGCTGGCTCAATGAACTGCCTTTTTTACTGAGAAATTGATATCCATGTTAGAAAAGGTGCCATAAATATGTTTCCTGAACCAAGTAGATCTATAAACTAATTTTTCTTTTGTTGCAAATTGCAAACTGTAAGCTCGAATTTCCAATTTCAACCCAATCAGGCTCTACCGAACGGGAAACTGAAATTTTTAGGAATTTGACGAGTATATTTTCAGACTTTTTGGGAATAAAAAGTGAATCTCATGGCTCTTTATTGGAGAATTGAAGTTTATTCCAAAATCTGCCCATTCAGACCTTGGGAATGTTTAATTTGGAAAAAATTAAGTTGTTACACCACAAACTTTGAACCCCTCCTTATCGCGACAAGTCGCGGTAGAGCTGCATTTTAGTACGACAAATTAATAGAGGCTGGCTCAATGAACTGCCTTTTTTACTGAGAAATTGATATCCATGTTAGAAAAGGTGCCATAAATATGTTTCCTGAACCAAGTAGATCTATAAACTAATTCTTCTTTTGTTGCAAATTGCAAACTGTAAGCTCGAATTTCCAATTTCAACCCAATCAGGCTCTACCGAACGGGAAACTGAATTTTTTAGGAATTTGACGAGTATATTTTCAGACTTTTTGGGAATAAAAAGTGAATCTCATGGCTCTTTATTGGAGAATTGAAGTTTATTCCAAAATCTGCCCATTCAGACCTCGGGAATGTTTTATTTAGAAAAAATTAAGTTGTTACACCACAAACTTTGAACCCCTCCTTATCGCGACAAGTCGCGGTAGAGCTGCATTTTAGTACGACAAATTAATAGAGGCTGGCTCAATGAACTGCCTTTTTTACTGAGAAATTGATATCCATGTTAGAAAAGGTGCCATAAATATGTTTCCTGAACCAAGTAGATCTATAAACTAATTTTTCTTTTGTTGCAAATTGCAAACTGTAAGCTCGAATTTCCAATTTCAACCCAATCAGGCTCTACCGAACGGGAAACTGAAATTTTTAGGAATTTGACGAGTATATTTCCAGACTTTTTGGGAATAAAAAGTGAATCTCATGGCTCTTTATTGGAGAATTGAAGTTTATTCCAAAATCTGCCCATTCAGACCTCGGGAATGTTTTATTTGGAAAAAATCAAGTTGTTACACCACAAACTTTGAACCCCTCCTTATCGCGACAAGTCGCGGTAGAGCTGCATTTTAGTACGACAAATTAATAGAGGCTGGCTCAATGAACTGCCTTTTTTACTGAGAAATTGATATCCATGTTAGAAAAGGTGCCATAAATATGTTTCCTGAACCAAGTAGATCTATAAACTAATTCTTCTTTTGTTGCAAATTGCAAACTGTAAGCTCGAATTTCCAATTTCAACCCAATCAGGCTCTACCGAACGGGAAACTGAATTTTTTAGGAATTTGACGAGTATATTTTCAGACTTTTTGGGAATAAAAAGTGAATCTCATGGCTCTTTATTGGAGAATTGAAGTTTATTCCAAAATCTGCCCATTCAGACCTCGGGAATGTTTTATTTGGAAAAAATCAAGTTGTTATATCCGTGTTAGAAAAGGTGCCATAAATATGTTTCCTGAACCAAAAAGATCTATAAACTAATTCTTCTTTTGTTGCAAATTGCAAACTGTGAGCTCGAATTTCCAATTTCAACCCAATCAGGCATAGTGTAGAAGGGTCACAGCGTAGAAAGTTTATAGCGTAGAAAGTTCATAGCGTAGAAGGATCATAGCGTAGAAAATTCATAGCGTAGAAGGATCGTAGCGTAGAAAGTTCATAGCGTAGAAGGATCATAGCGTAGAAAGTTCATAGCATAGAAAGACCATAGCATAGAAAGACCATAGTGTAGAAAGGTCACAGCATAGAAGGTTCATACAGGGTGATTCAAAAATGGCGCATTTCCTTTCGGGCACGTTATAGTGAACGTTAACGGAGCATGGGAAAAATAATTAAAAAAATAATCGGCTTCGATTTGCAAGTTATTAACAAAAACAAATCTGTCCAATCTGGCAGCATCGCATTAATACCTACCTGGCACCTTTAGATCAAACCGGTACATCACAACAGGGATCACGCCATCACAATAGCATTATTGTATTGTTACCCTGGAAACTCCGTAGAACCTGCCAGACCATACCAAACATACTTGCCACATGTATTTCCACGGCACTTTTCAGGTGAAAGACGAATTTTGAAATTTGAAAATACGACTCAAATCTCAATTGCAAGAAAAAATTTCAATCGGGAACTACTAACGACATGTGACTGTTCGCAAGTAACAATGCTTTGCTTTAAAATCATGCAAACTGAAGAAGTTGAATTCCCAACTTCACCTCTTCATAACTCGAAGGATAAATGAGCCAATTTTTTTTTACTATTTTTTCCGTGCTCCCTCAACGTCTCCCACAACTTACACGGGAGGAAATGCGCCATTTTTGAATCACCCTGTATAGCGTAGAAAAATCATAGTGTAGAAAATTCCTCCGCAAAGTGCGGCAAGAGAACAGCCGAGCATTTTGATATTAGTCGAAGTACGAACCATACATTTCGTCCAAGAGTGTTCTGCTACCGTCCACCCCACCGTTCAACTGTGGTTTCCTCAAACCAGATGGCACACCAGGGCCAAATAAATCGATGTGAAAATGAACAAAATTGAACAGAAGAAGATCTTTCTACGCTATATGAACCTTCTATGCTGTGACCTTTCTACACTATGGTCTTTCTATGCTATGAACTTTCTACGCTACGATCCTTCTACGCTATGATCCTTCTACGCTATGAACTTTCTACGCTGTGACCCTTCTACGCTATGGTCTTTCTATGCTATGAACTTTCTATGCGATGAACTTTCTACGCTATGATCCTTCTACGCTATGAACTTTCTACGCTGTGACCTTTCTACACCATGGTCTTTCTATGCTATGAACTTTCTACGCTGTGATCCTTCTACACTATTGTCTTTCTATGCTATGAGCTGCTACCTCAGCTATCTATCCTGCTATCTCAGCCAGGTATCTGCCAGCAGAAGAATTAGATCACTATCTTTTCTGGTTTAGGAGTAAATTCTTTTTCTTTATTTGGAAGCAACGCATGGGGTTGGCGACCAATTCGATATACCTACTTACCTAGTCTTTTTATTACTGCAGTCACAGTCCATTAGCGAAGAAACCAATTTGATATCCAATCTCTTAATTTGGCGGCGGCGTGTGGGGGCGGCAGCGTTCGGCAAAGTGACTGGTTGCAGAGTTCTAGTTATTGGGAGGTTTGAAATGTTTGAAGAAACATGCCAATCAGTGAAAATTGTGAAAACTAGTTTTTCTTGTCTGGGGTTGGAAGCTGGGAGCGGCCAGAAATCAAAAGTAGCCTATCCTTCCCCATTATTAGTCAGCTATTCATCAGCGAAATAATTAGACAGCTATATGTCTTCGGGTTTATGTTTTTCGTTTTAAATTTATTGGGGACGGTTTTATCTGTCGGCGGCGCATGTCAAAGAAGAAATGTGGCCGAGAGGCTTACCATAAAGGGGGCAGCTATGTATAAGCGAAAGAATTGGAACACAAGAGCATCAGAGGTCTGGGAGAAATTACAATATTTATGTTGATCGGGAGCGGTTTTCTCTGTTATTGGCGGCGTAATATGAGAATTCAATATAGCCTAGAACCGGCCTTGGAAGTGGCAGCTATGTATCAGGGGAAAAAATAGATCGCTAGGTCGTCTGATTTCAGAGAAGTTTGAGGAACGGACAGACGGACAGTCGGACGGACAAAGCGGCTGCAATAGCGATTTTCACAAAGTGAGAAAATACGATAAAAACCAAAACAATTGTACCTATCATTCCAAAAAGTCGAGACTACGACTTATAAGTCGAAGCTTCGCTGCTTCGAGATAAAAACGAAATGAATTATTGCATAATTCCCAAAAAGTCGAAACTTCGAATTTTAAGTCGAAACTTCGAGAAGTTTAAGTTTATAAGTTAAGGGAATACATCAAAAGTTTATTGATGAATAAAATTATATAAAAATAAATGAAAACACGTAATATAGGGTTATACACATACAAAAATAAATGAAAACACGTAAAATAAGGTTATATAACAATAAATGAAAACACGTAAAATAGGGTTATTCAAAAACGACCAACCAATTTTTTTACGATTTTTGTTTGGAACACCCTCCCGAGTAGATATAGTCCAGTCATTATAGGTCGATGAGCCAAACCTTGAAAAAATGCGTTGTATACTTCGTTTTTGGTTACAGGTTGAATGTACCTATGATGCAGAATAACATATAGAAATTCTCGTTTCAAGATAAAAGTTATGGAGCCCTAAATGGCCTAAACAATTATTTTTTCTATAAATCTCGTAAACTATTGGTTCTGACAAAAACATTTCCTTGCAGATTGTTAGCCCCGATGTTACAAAACGGTAACATAATCAATGCTCTGCTGTAAACAGTTTCCGAAATACAGCCCTCGAAAGTACAACCTAAAAATGACCCTAAGTTTCTACAATTGCTTTTCCAAAAAGGCAACACCAACATACTTTCACTGATAGCCACAGCAGAGCTCCTCAAATGGAATCACTTCTTTCACAAAACCAGCCTAAAAACTGAAACTGAAAACTGTTTATAACAGAGAGGATTGAATTTGACCGTTTTGCAGGAAATTTATCGGGGCTATGATTCCGTGTGGAAAAGTTTTTGTCAGAACCAATACTTTACGAGATATATAGGAAAAAACCGTGAATTTTCAATGTTTGGGCCACTTAGGGCTCCATAACTTTTTTCCTGGAACGAGAATTTCCGAGAATTTGGTATGTTATCCTACATCATAGAACCTATAACAAAAAATTCAGCCTGTAACGACGATTTTTTTCCAGGTTCAGAACTATAATGACTGGACTAGTATGTCGAGTATTTACTGTTAGTTGTGAAATTGTACAGTCAAAAATTTTCCGGTGTGAAAAAGTCTATGTTGAATTAGTACAAAATTTAAAGCATATTTGAGTTGGGCATATTTTTTCAAAAAGATCAAAGTTCAAATAATTACCTTAAAAATTCAGAAAAAAAAAACAGAAGCAAGTATTTTAGTATACACAGAACATAATTTAACAAAGGGGGTGTACGACTGTACGTCTCAAACAAAAATCAACACATTTTTTTAGCATAAAGGTTGAACCTTAAATTTCAATTCTTATTATCTCCCATCTTCAATCTATACTGTACGAATGAGTATATGCTGTACTTGTTGCGTCCTCCTATTTCACGGCGGTAGGTTCTCGCTAAATTTTCGCATACATCCATGGGGGGTAATTGTTTTTGGCGGAAATATTCCCTTAATTTTTCATATAAAAATTGCTTTTGCTTGAGGGTGTACGAACATCTGGTCGAGGCACGAGCTTTTTTCCTTTTTGGTGTTGGACTCGGTGTTGAAGGGCTGTGCACTGCTGGAACATCACCCCATACTAACCGCTGACGGCAACCGAACGACCTGCCGACATATTCTGTAAAAACCAGACGTCGGATCTTGGCGGGGTATTTTTTTAAAAATTTTCGCAAACGAACCGCATCCCAAGTTGATGGTGAGAATTTTTCGATATTTTTGCCGAATTTGTCAAGATTTTTCGAAAATTTTCATAATCGATTCCAAATTTTACAAGGGAACCGATGTTTGGATAATTCGTTCCACATTTCTTGATACGGATTGCGGCGAAAACTCGGCTTTTCGGGCAGAATTTCGAGAAATTTGGTGTGAAATGCCGACCGGGGGTTTTCGAAGGCCGCGTGTCGTCCAATGCGGCCCATGCGGTGGCGTTTTTCTTGAAATTCAGCCGAAAAATGTTGAAATTGGGTCACGGCACGGCCAAAGTGATCGTCACCTGACAGGAACGTCAATCGGCGCTCTGGGTTTTGGAAAACTCAACACCTCGGGGCATTTGAACAATGTTTCTGGAGAAAATGAACCGTGTCAGCGTGCGAAATTGAATTGTGGTCCGGAGGAGACTTTTGACCGCCCACAGACACAAAACACGAGAGCCTCCTCCAGATTCGAACGGCACATTGATCGAAAATTCCCGGGCCGGGCCAGACGTTGACGGCGTATTTCACAAAAATAGAAGACTTGAAGGGGCAAAACACGTCTGGGTGGGTACTCACAGTTTATTTGAGATTTTCAGCGGCTTCACATTTCGAGAAAGGGGCCTTTTCGGTCCACCAGAGCACATTTCATGTCGGTTACAGGGGTTCCTTGTCGCGACTTGTTTTCTAGGGAATCCATAATAATTCCATAGGGCCTTTTGGCCACACCTTTAGAAAGAATCCGTGTTGTGATCTGTGTAGTTTTCATGTCGTCTCTTTTGTCCAGTTCTACAAAATCTGGCTCGAAATTGTGGCGTCACCTTAGAGCTCGACTGTGACTGTGAAATGTAAATAAACAAATGTCAAATGTAACGTGAAGTTGGCGCTGGAATGGTTGCATCATGAACTTAGCCGCTCATTCTTGAATGAATTGCGAATAAATTCCCAAAAATCACACAATTTCACTACGAAATACAGCAAAGCGTCCACAATCAAGTTTCAAGGTTCGTTTGTTTCCACTGTGAGTGAAATCTGTCAAAAACTCGTTGCCAAAATGGCTTGCACAAGATCGTGTGTCGTCGGCACACTTCGGCACCCGAGCTGCTGTTTCGCTCTTGCGTCAATTTCATTTGTCATCAGAAGAAATGTCATTTTTTTGATTTGCTTTGCTTTTGATGTTTTAATTGATATATTTGATTGTTTGGCTTGTGCGGATTGTATTATTTGACTCAACAGTAATAACCGTATCAATCCTTGATCGACGTGCATACAACCAGGAAGACGTTCGTATTATTCCTTGTGTCGTTCAGGTAGGTACCTACAATTCGCATGGTTCCATGTCCGATTTTCAACTCAACAACACTCTTTGTTTATCATTCCAAAATGTTAGTTACTAGTGAATGCCTTAGACCTCTTCCATCAAGTCCCGAATCATGTGCTATTTCAGACTAGAACTCTCTGAAATCTTTGAACACTACAAGGGCTATTGCTCGCAATGTTCGCATAGTACTGCATCCGATATCCAACTTCAACTCGATAACAAAGTCCATCACGTTCCAGAAGAATCACAAATACTTTTATGGAGCACAAGAAAAAGAAGAACGGGAAGAATTCCCTTGCATTTGCTGCGGCTCTACAAGAGCAACAACTAGCTAGGTACCTACATGCCTATCAGATCGAGTCAGTACGAACATTGCAAACAGCACATAATCTGGGATTTCAAACAATAAGGTCCTTGCACGATTTTTTTTTATTGCCTCCAATGATGCTTTGGTACTTATTGGTAGCCAAATAGCACCACAGACTGGGCGGTTTTTCGAAAATCTTGATATATTATTTTATTTTGTGAATTCAAAACACAAAAACTGTTGGGCATCAGTGATGTAAAATACCTACCCGGGTTTTTATATTTGAGGGTGAATACCCGGGGTAAATACCCGGTTTTTACCCAAAATCGGGTCTCAAATAGGGTATCTATTTTCAATAATTGTGACGAACAATAGGAGAATAACAACAACAAGCGATAATGATTTTTGTTCACAGCAGCAAAATCATAATAAGTGCTTTGGAGATTATGTTTATGAAGTCTTGGGACTTGGGAAAAGAGATCATTCAACCTATAACCGTCAACACTGTCAACCGAGCTGTCAACAGTGTCAACTTTTCTGTCAAACTGGGTAGGGTGGGTAAATATCGCTCGGGAAAGACCGGGTAAATACCCGATTCATATTTACCTACCTACCCGGTAAATACCCGACTCACATCACTGTTAGGCATGCGCATGCAACTTCCATGCACCGATGTGTCAGCTGCGGGATGACGTCATCGTGCCTCGGGCTGGGGCTACTTGATTTCACACTTACAGATATAGCGACTACGAATTTTAAATGTTTGACATAATCTCACTGTCACCGTCTCAGATGTCTGTTGGGCTGACGCTCAATTCAGGTTGAAAAGCGCGTAGCACGAGCTTGGGGTGGCCCTGATACGTGAGCAAGGGCTACGGCGCTGTCCGCGGCTCCAAAATTGAAATAGGTCAGGTCTGTAAAATAATGAAGATTTGGATTTTCGCGGGGTTTCAGGGCGCAGGGCTGCAACCTCGCAAAGAAAAAAAACTTGCAAACGAAAAATAGAACTCTCGGGTTGACGTCATCGTGGTCATACAAGGTCATTGTAGAAGCCATCGCGTTTTTGGCTTGAAAAAAAATTCAAACTTTGATTTTCATTGAGGATGGACAAATTTTTTTCATTTTTTTTTGTGCGGTTATTGTGGATAACGTTTTGAATGATTCTATGAAGTAACCGTCTCAATATAAATATCATGTAAGGACCCTATTGAAGTGTGACTTTTGTGGAATGATTTCAGCACATTCATGTGCATTTACTGCAAGTACGAATCGAATTCGAGTTTATGTCTCTTTTAAGATTTCATGATTTGTGTAGACCACTCACAAGCAACCATCAGTGGCAGCTGCCCTGCTTGCTGTCATCTTTGTATGAGGGCATGAGAGCAAAGGTTCCACTTCCAAATTCCTCAACTTGCGGTTGCCTTTTCAACACAATTACAGAGTATTTCATTCAGGAAATCGTTGCTCACAGACTAATTTGGAAATTTTCTCGAAAATTTGATTATTTCAACGTAAATCAAATCAGCAGTACAGAAATTTCATTTTGAACAATTCCGGTTCATTCATTTATTTTTAAAATTTTCCGAGGAACAACTGGAAATTCTATTTTTCACGACTTTCAATTTTTTCCTATGTTTTCCGACGCAATACGCAAAACATAACGATTCATCACCAAAACCATTTGAGTAGGTACATTTTCTCATACAGTATTTGGTGGAAATTGCGATGTATAGTGTTCGGAGGCGCCAAACTCGAAAAAATCCATAACTCTTCAATCGTACGTCCGAATTTATATCGGTTGAAATCAATAATAAATCATATTTTGTCGAAATTCATCATGCGTGTGAATGTAGAATTTTCAATTTTTTACCTATTTCAATTTTGTAGAATCTTCCGGAAATAAAATAGACGCAAGAAACTGTTTTACACTTTTGGGCCTCTTAAGCCAGACGGTATGTCGATAAAATCACTACAATCTGGAAAAAATTCCGACAAAGCTTTTTTGGTGTCAAACTCTCCGTTAGTTTTGCACCATTTTCCACTTTTCTCTCCAATTGATCTTCAACAATACGCAGAACACAACGGCTCATGACCAAAGCCGTTTTCTTGAATTTCCCGATGTTTTTTGGTGGAAAACTGTGAATTCTCCCCAATCCACAAGAAAATTCAGTAGGTTGGGAAACCTCAGACACGGAAATATTTGTAAATCAGTAACCGTACGTCCGAATCCAAATTTGGTTGCTGTCATGAAACTGATCATAATTTTGCGCATTTTATCATGCAAATTATATTCTTTAATTTTCCGGAAAAAATATACAGGCTAGAAACGGTTTTACACGTTTGAGGCTCCAACAATCGGCAGGGTCGATCGACAATCGACAGGGTCGATCGACAATCGACAGGGTCGATGTGGAGACATGAAACCTACACAAAAAAATTCTCTTCTTTTCCTCATCCGCCATTACCAAACGCAATATGGTTACGTTGTAGAATTCTCCGGGAACAACGTTCACAGAATTGTCCCAATGTTATTCGGTGGAGAACTGTAAATTTTCCTTATTCCATAGGACATTCAGAATGTGTGGAAACCTCAGACACGGAAACACTTGTAACTCAGTAACCGTACGTCCGAATCCATATTGGTTGGTGTCATAAAATTGATCATGATTTTTTTGCACTTTAACATATCAATTTCATTTTCCTTCAATTTTCCAGGAAAATGATACAGACGAAAAACTGTTATACACGTTGAGGCTCCAGCAATCGACAGAGAAGTTGCGGAGACATGGGACCTATAGACCAAAAAATCGGGTATCTTTTTCCGCATTCACCAATACCAAACACGACATGGTTACAATGCATAATTTTCCGGGAACTTGGGCGAAAATACAAAATTTGACAAGATAATTGGATTCTGCCAACAAAAATGAAATCAACAGTTGATAGAACAAATTTTATAGACTTGGTTGATATTTCACAGTTTACCTTTTATTTGTATTCAATTGTGTCATTTCTATACATAAACCAAAGTTGGTATTTGATCTAAATAAAAATATCTCCAGGTTTCTCATTGCATGCAGTTTTTTTTACGACGACTGAAACACATGCTTCACGAGTTAGCCGTTTTCGGTAATGTAGGTCATCGTTTTCATTTTTCACTCACGAAAATTCATGACGTTTCCAGCATTCTCAGTTTTCATTGTTGACCTTGAACATGAATAAATATTTAGGCAGATACACACAATATAAATAAGTTTTCATTTTTCCAATTGAGAATCATATAAGTACAATTGAGACCTATTATTTCAGTGACATTGTACATTGTTAACGGCCTAACCAAAATTGTGAACAATCTGACCAGAAATTCTTAGGTAAACATACGAACACACCATCCTTTCTTCAAATTCATTCCACTTATACATTTATCAATGGTTTACGTCCTCTGGAAAATTTCAGCTGACGAGATACTACCTACTGACATGCGTTTCGTTCGGAATTTCATCTCACAAGTCGAGGCAGACATTTCAAAACGCGCGAAAAACCAAAATTTTGTCGAATTCCTGTTACTCTTACACAATCAGTTGCTTACGCCTCTCTAAAAACTTCATCTGACCAAAACACTATCGACGGACATGCATGAAATTACTAAACTCGCCAAGGGAAAACCTGACATCTGCCTAAAACAACCAAAAATCAACATCATGTATACAATTCCCTTTCCACTTGTCCGGTGTCAGTGGAACAAATTCCCTGTCTACTTTTCAACCAATAGCTGTCACCCAGGCGACGGCTTGCCGGCGCCGGTGACAGCTAGTCACCCCATAGAATCCGCTGACGGCAACCAAACGACCTGCCGACATATTCTGTGAAAACCAGACGTCGGATCTTGGCGGGGTATTTTTTTAAAAATTTTCGCAAACGAACCGCATCCCAAGTTGAGGGTGAGAATTTTTCGAAATTTTTGCCGTATTTGTCAAGATTTTTCGAAAATTTTCATAATCGATTCCAAATTTTACAAGGGAACCGATGTTTGGATAATTCGTTCCACATTTCTTGATACGGATTGCGGCGAAAAGTCGCCTTTTCGGGCAGAATTTCGAAAAATTTGGTGTGAAATGCCGACCGGGGGTTTTCGGAGGCCGTATGTCGTCCAATGCGGCCCATGCGGTGGCGTTTTTCTTGAAATTTAGCCGAAAAATGTTGAAATTGGGTCACGGCACGGCCAAAGTGATCGTCACCTGACAGGAACGTCAATCGGCGCTCTGGGTTTTGGAAAACTCAACACCTCGGGGCATTTCAACAATGTTTTTGGAGAAAATGTACCGTGTCAGCGTGCGAAATTGAATTGTGGTCCGGAGGAGACTTTTGACCGCCCACAGACACAAAACACAAGAGCCTCCTCCAGATTCGAACGGCACATTGATCGAAAATTCCCGGGCCGGGCCAGACTTTGACGGCGTATTTCACAAAAGTAGAAGACTTGAAGGGGCAAAACACGCCTGGGTGGGTACTCACAGTTTATTTGAAATTTTCAGCGGCTTCACATTACGAGAAAGGGGCCTTTTCGGTCCACCAGAGCACATTTCATGTCGGTTACAGGGGTTCCTTGTCGCGACTTGTTTTCTAGGGAATCCATAATAATTCCATAGGACCTTTTGTCCACACCTTTAGAAAGAATCCGTGTCGTGATCTGTATAGTTTTCATGTCGTCTCTTTTGTCCAGTTCTACAAAATCTGGCTCGAAATTGTGGCGTCACCTTAGAGCTCGACTGTGGCTGTGAAATGTAAATAAACAAATGTCAAATGTAACGTGAAGTTGGCGCTGGAATGGTTGCATCATGAACTTAGCCGCTCAATCTAGAATGAATTGCGAATAAATTCCCAAAAATCACACAGTTCCACTAC
This sequence comes from Anaspis maculata, assembly GCA_949128115.1. Classification (NCBI taxonomy): domain Eukaryota; kingdom Metazoa; phylum Arthropoda; class Insecta; order Coleoptera; family Scraptiidae; genus Anaspis; species Anaspis maculata. Next base: position 5,870,479 of record OX421961.1, read on the forward strand.
GAAATACAGCAAAGCGTCCACAATCAAGTTTCAAGGTTCGTTTGTTTCCACTGTGAGTGAAATCTGTCAAAAACTCGTTGCCAAAATGGCTTGCACAAGATCGTGTGTCGTCGGCACACTTCGGCACCCGAGCTGCTGTTTCGCTCTTGCGTCAATTTCATTTGTCATCAGAAGAAATGTCATTTTTTTGATTTGCTTCGCTTTTGATATTATAATGGGATGTTTTCAGCGCAGTTGAAGAAACTCTGCTAGATGTCCCTAGTGGTTCGTAAGGGGCTTGGGAACATTTGTGTTCTGTATGTTGACAACTCAACCGACTGCTTGTTGTCGTTCAAAATTGAAATGTAACCCAAAAAATTGAGCGACGTTTCTCAAAAGTGTCAAAGTCTGAAGTGTTGAGTTTCGCTGGCCATTCTTTGTTCGTTGAACAATTACAACGAACGTGAACTGCAGCAAAACCATTTCTGTAAGGTCAAGGAATAATGAAGTGCAACTGACGCTACTTAATTTTGAATTCAACACTTCGCCGAAGTGCTTATCTGAAGATGCTCAACAGAGTTTAGTTTGGGTATTATGGTTCTGGTCTCCTCCTGCTTCCTGCTTTGTGTGAAAGAAAAGGCGACATGAGAATACGAGTTAGAATAATTCATAAAACCTGGTAATTTTTACATAATCTTGTTTATTAAAAACGTTCCTGAAATAATTTGCATGGCTTTCACTCGACCTCCTCGCATAGCGCTCTGAAGTTTACGTTCAATTCAGTGGTTGTGGCTACTCTCTGGCTGTAGTCTGCAGTCTGCACTACACCTTCTGTAGTCTCTTCAGCCTCTCAAGCTGCGAAGTTATCCACAGAACCATTTGTGGCCGCGCCTTCCACAGGGTGCGTGCTTCTCTCTTCTTTGTGTGAACAGAAATTTAAACCGCAATTTCGTCACATAACCCAGCAATAAGAAAATTGTGTTTCATGTTCAATCGATTTCTATTATTGTATCTTCATTTATACCAAGCTGTTCAGCACCAAGGAGCTTTCGTACAAAGGACGTGCGTGATGACACGGGAATGGGAAACCTGGAACTGACAACAGCTGCCACATAGACAATTTAGCATTCGGCATATTTGGCAACGACTCTATGGCAACGACCGCAAGCTGTTGTAGAACTGTCACATTCAAAAATCCCGCTGAAATATCATGGCAGCCAAACTGCGTCAGTGTCGCCAATTTATGATAATTGAATGTTTCTCAGCCCCTTAGGAACTACCAGGGACATCTATTGAGAACCTGTCAGGAAAACATCCCATTGATATACTTGATTGTTTGGCTTGTGCGGGTTTTATTATGTGATCGAACGTATTGACTGAACAGTAATAACCGCATCAATCCTTGATCCATGTGCATACAACCAGGAAGACGTTCGTATTATTCCTTGTGTTGTTTAGGTAGGTATACCTACAATTCGCATGGTTCCATGTCCCATTTTCAACTCAACAACACTCTTTGTTTATAATTCCAAAATGTAAGTTACTAGTGAATGCCTTAGACCTCTTCCATCAAGTCCCGAATCATGTGCTATTTCAGATTAGAACTCTCTGAAATCTTTGATCACTACAAGGGCTATTGCTCGCAATGTTCGCATAGTACTGCATCCGATATCCAACTTCAACTCGACAACAAAGTCCATCACGTTCCAGAAGAATCACAAATACTTTTATGGAGCACAAGAAAAAGAAGAAGAAGAAGAAGAGCGAGAAGAATTCCCTTGCATTTGCTGCGGCTCTACAAGAGCAACAACTAGCTAGGTTACATGCCTATCAGTCCGAGTCAGTACGAACATTGCAAACAGCACATAATCTGGGATTTCAAACAATAGGGTCCTTGCACGATTTTTTTTTATTGCCTCCAATGATGCTTGGTACTTATTGGTAGCCAAATAGCACCACAGACTGGACGATTTTTCGAAAATCTTAATACAGGGTGATTCACCACCAAATGGACATAGCCTAAGGGTAGGTCCAGTTTTACCAGGCAAACCAGGATCTGGCTTTGAAATTTTTCTAACACTGTTTGTTTCGAAGTTACAGGGTGATTCATGTATGTTGTCGAATTTTTTGACAAGCCGTATCTTCAGAACGACCGAATGGATTGGATTGAAATTTTGTGAGTTGATTCTTCCATTAATATCTGACACATCGCCCTATCAAACAGTTTGAAGCTTCCAGGACCGGCCTTGTAAAAAAAACTCCAAAGCTTTTTTCTGAAAAAGACATTCTGTATGCATATTTTTCGAATCTCATTTTCAAAATCGGAAACTACTTCAAACATGCTAATAATATCGCAAAAAAAATTGCTTGGCACCATTGAGCTGTCAAGAAAATTTTGACAATCGCAAGATTTTTGAGGTTAGGATTTTTTCTAAATTAATATTTTCAAATACTTGCAAATGATCTATTATGGCCCTGATTTTCTGCCCTTTTGTCAGACACATGAAAATGACATTTTTTTCGTTTTCTCAGAAGTAACAAAAAATTTCATGAAAATTTTAAAAATTTTTTTGATATGTTCCTCAATTTTAGCTCAATTTGGGATAGAAGTGAAGCTGAGGGACGTTACAATATTTTTTTTTAAATTCGGCCGAAACTTTTTGTTACTACTGAGAAAACGAGAAAAATATCATTTTTATTTTTATGACGAAATGACTGAAATTTGGGGCCATAATAAATCATTTGTGAATATTTTGAAATATCAATTTACAAAAAATCCTAACCCCAAAAATCATCAGGATTATCAATTTTCTTTTGACAGCTTAATGGTGCCAAGCAATTTTTTTCGCGATAATGATAGCATGTTTCATGTTGCTTCTGAATATGAAAATGAATTTTGAATAATATGCATACAGAGTGTCTTTTTTGAAAAAAGCTTTCAATTTTTTTTTCAAGGCCGGCTCTGGAAATTTTGAACTCTTTGATAGAGCGATGTGTCAGATATCAATAGAAGAATAAACCCACAAAATTTCAAACCAATCGGTTGGGTTGTTCAAAAATTATGGCCTGTCAAAAAATTCTACGAAATACATGAATCACCCTGTAGCTTCGAAACGAACAGCGTTAGAAAAATTTCAAAGCCAGATCCAGGTTTGCCTGGAAAAACTGGACCTGCCCTCGAGCTCTGTCCATTTGGTGGTGAATCACCCTGTATATTATTTTATTTTGTAAATTCAAAACACAAAAACTGTTGGGCATCAGTGATGTAAAATACCTACCCGGGTTTTTATATTTTAGGGTAGGTATTTACCAGAAATCGGGTCTCTAATAGGGTATCTATTTTCAATAATTGTGACGAACAATAGGAGAATAACTACAACAAACGATAATGATTTTTGCTCACAGCAGCAAAATCATAATAAGTGCTTTGGCGATTATGTTTATGAAGCCTTGGGACTTGGAAAAAGAGATCATTCAACCTATAACCGTCAACACTGTCAACCGAGCTGTCAACAGTGTCAACTTTTCTGTCAAACTGGGTAGGGTGGGTAAATATATCGTTCGGGAAAATACCGGGTAAATACCCGATTTATATTTACCTACCTACCCGGTAAATACCCGACTCACATCACTGTTAGGCATGCAACATCCATGCACCGATGTGTCAGTTGCGGGATGATGTCATCGTGCCCCGGGCTACTTGATTCTACACTAACAGATAGCGACTACGAATTTTGAATGTTTGACATAATCTCACTGTCACCGTCTCAGATATCTGTTGGGCTGACGCTCAATTCAGGTTGAAAAGCGCGTAGCACGAGCTTGGGGTGGCCCTGATACGTGAGCAAGGGCTGCGGCGTTGTTCGCGGCTCCAAAATTGAAATAGGTCAGGTCTGTAAAATAATGAAGATTTGAATTTTCGCGGGGTTTCAGGGCGCAGGGCTGCAACCTCGCAAAGAAAAGAAACTTGCAAACGAAAAATAGAACTCTCGGGTTGACGTCATCGTGATCATACGAGGTCATTGTAGAAGCCACCGCGTTTTTGGCGCGAAAAAAAAATTCAAACTTTGATTTTCATTAGGGATGGACCAATTTTTTAGAAAAATTTTTTTGAGCGGAAATTATTGTGGATAACGTTTTGAATGATTTTATGAAGTAACCGTCTCAATATAAAATTCATGTAAGGACCCTATTGAAATGTGACTTTTGTGGAATGATTTCAGCACATTCATGTGCATTTACTGCAAGTACGAATCGAATTCGAGTTTATGTCTCTTTTAAGATTTCATGATTTGTGTAGACCACTCACAAGCAACCATCAGTGGCAGCTTCCCTGCTCGCTGTCATCTTTGTATGAGGGCATGAGGGCAAAGGTTCCACTTCCAAATTCCTCAACTTAGATTCAACCATGCGGTTGCCTTTTTAACACAATTACAGAGTATTTCATTCAGGAAATCGTTGCTCACAGACTAATTTGGAAATTTTCTCGAAAATTTGATTATTTCAAAGTAAATCAAATCAGCAGTACAGAAATTTAATTTTGAACAATTCCGGTTCATTCATTTATTTTTCAAATTCTCCGAGGAACAACTGGAAATTCAATTTTTCATCACTTTCCATTTTTTCCTATGTTTTTCGACGCAATACGCAAAACATAACGATTCATCACCAAAACCGTTTGAGTAGGTACATTTTCTCATACAGTATTTGGTGGAAATTGCGATGTATAGTGTTCGGAGGCGCCAAACACGAAAAAATCGATAACTTTTCAACCGTACGTCCGAATTTATATCGGTTGAAATCAATAATAAATCATATTTTGTCGAAATTCATCATGGATGGGTGTGAATGTAGAATTTTTAATTTTTCACCTATTTCAATTCAAGGCAAGAAACTGTTTTTCACTTTTGGGCCTCTTAAGCCAGACGGTATGTCGATGATTCACTACAATCTGGAAAAAATTCCGACAAAGCTTTTATGGTGTCAAACTCTTCGTTAGTTTTGCACCATTTTCCACTTTTCTCTCCAATTGATCTTCAACAATACGCAGAACAGAACGGTTCATGACCAAAGCCGTTTTCGTGAATTTCCCGATGTTATTTGGTGGAAAACTGTGGATTTTCCCTAATCCACAAGAAAATTCAGTAGGTCTGGAAACCTCAGACACGGAAATATTTGTAAATCAGTAACCGTACGTCCGAATCCAAATTTGGTTGGTGTCATGAAATTGATCATAATTTTGCGCATTTTATCATGCAAATTCTTTAATTTTCCGGAAAAAATATACAGGCGATCAACTGTTTTACACGTTTGAGGCTCCAACAATCGACAGGGTCGATGTGGAGACATGAAACCTACACAAAAAAAAATTCTTCCCCTGTCCTCATCCGCCATTATCCAACGCAATATGGTTACGTTGTAGAATTCTCCGGGAACAACGTTCACAGAATTGTCCCAATGTTATTCGGTGGAGAACTGTAAATTTTCCTTATTCCATAGGACATTCAGAATGTGTGGAAACCTCAGACACGGAAACACTTGTAACTCAGTAACCGTACGTCTGAATCCATATTGGTTGGTGTCATAAAATTGATCATGATTTTTTTGCACTTTAACATATGAATTTCATTTTCCTTCAATTTTCCAGGAAAAAGATACAGACGAAAAACTGTTATACACGTTTGAGGCTCCAGCAATCGACAGAGAAGTTGCGGAGACATGGGACCTATATACCTAAAAATCGGGTATCTTTTTCCGCATTCACCAATATCAAACACGACATGGTTACAATGCATAATTTTCCGGGAACTTAGGCGAAAATACAAAATTTGACAAGATAATTGGATTCTGCCAACAAAAATGAAATCAACAGTTGATAGAACAAATTTTATAGACTTGGTTGATATTTCACAGTTCACCTTTTATTTGTATTCAATTGTGTCATTTCTATTCATAAACCAAAGTAGGTACTTGATCTAAATAAAAATATCTCCAGGTTTCTCATTGCATGCAGCTTTTTTTACGACGACTGAAACACATGCTTCACGATTTAGCCGTTTTCGGTAGTGTAGGTCATCGTTTTCATTTTTCACTCACGAAAATTCATGACGTTTCCAGCATTCACAGTTTTCATTGTTGACCTTGAAGATGAATAAATATTTAGGCAGATACACACAATATAAATAAGTTTTCATTTTTCCAATTGAGAACCACATAAGTACAATTGAGACCTATTATTTCAGTGACATTGTACATTGTTAACGGCCTAACCAAAATTGTCAACAATCTGACCAGAAATTCTTAAACATACGGACACACCATCCTTTCTTCAAATTCATTCCACTTATACATTTATCAATGGTTTACGTCCTCTGGAAAATTTCAGCTGATGAGATACTACCTACTGACATGCGTTTCGTTCGGAATATAATCTCACAAGTCGAGGCAGACATTTCAAAACGCGCGAAAAACAAACATTTTTTCGAATTCCTGTTACTCTTACACAATCAGTTGCTTACGCCTCTTGAAAAACTTCATCTGACCAAAACACTATCGACGGACATGCATGAAATTACTAAACTCGCCAAGGGAAAACCTGACATCTGCCTAAAACAACCAAAAATCAACATCATGTATACAATTCCCTTTCCACTTGTCCGGTGTCAGTGGAACAAATTCCCTGTCTACTTTTCAACCAATAGCTGTCACCCAGGCGACGGCTTGCCGGCGCCGGTGACAGCTAGTACATCATAGAATAAGCGGTTAAGTAGGTAGCAAAGTAAACTATACGTATTTTGTAGGTCTAAAATAGTTGTTTCTTAAATCCATCCTTTCTCATTTCTCATTCCATTTTATTTTCAAGACCCATCATGAAAGTTGAAAAAGCCCATTTACACAAAAAATTAACAAGAAATCCGTTGGTGAGATCTAGACAGCTGGTATGATAATAATAATTGAAAGTGAATATGGAAATGTTGGCCGAACTAGCTACCGCACGGAACGAAAAGAATTAAATTGAAGTTAAGTGAGCCGAGGTACCTCTGCCAGCTTTTGGTGTTGGAGGGCCATGAACGGCTGGGATCATGTTGAACTTTTTTAATTTTGAAGTTTTCCGTGGTTTAGGAGCAGCATGAGGCTGTGAGACTTGAGTAATTTCTTCGTCTTCTTCATCGGAATCCAAATGAAATGGCGGGTCATCTTCGTCCAGTGCTACGTTGATTTCATCAATGGTTTTTGATCGATGTTCATTCAAATTGTTCGTCTGAGCCGCTAGTAAAAATTTGGCAATTTTAGTGGCCTGCATCACAGCCTCATGTTGCCTGTAGTTACGTTGATGGACATCCAAATCATGCCCCATGAAATCAGCCAATTGGACCATATCATTGTAATCCATGCTAATGTGTTGGCCAAGGGTGGCCACCTGCTTCCGAAGATTCGTGGTCCCGATCAGGTAGGGCCGATCAATACCACTTTTTTTGGCCAGCACTTTTAGCGCTTGACCACAATAATTGATCCACCCTGTTTTGGTATTTGCACAAAACAAATATAAGTTTGTTTCGGGAATGCCGGCTTTCTTTCGCAGTTCAACGAAAAGCTTCAAATGTCTGGAACAAAAATATGATGAACAACAAAGGTAGGTGTTTATAGCAAGCAATCACGGCCTGCGAAAATAGTAACAATCGTTCTGTATCTACAAAACATCGACCTTTCAGGAGAGCCAATGGAAACTTCTTAGGTAATAAATTAAGGAACTAATTTCAGTAGAGAAAAAATCTAAATCAAGCTTAACACTGAGCTCCCGATATTCAACATCCCCTTTATATTTTTGATTCATTGTTCTTTTTTTTGTGGCTATCTCTTAAATTACTATTTCACCAATTTTGTTTTACACCTATTTTCACAATTCTGGATTATTAAAAAAAAAAAACTGAACATAAGTTGACTAGAAATAGCAAATTTTTCTGGTCCAGAATGTATAAAATATAATCAAGCGTTACGATCTTGCTATTTTGCGCACGTTCCAGTTGTATCACCGAAATTAAGGCACTTACTCGATTTGTACGCCAGTACTCAGAACTGGTAAAATCCTAAGCTTTTTGGCTACGATCATGAATCTTGAGAAATGCCCACAGAACTTCCTCTGTTCTTCATTGAGGCCTTCTTCAAACTCGTCATTAATGGTCGTTCTTTTATCGAACTCAACAAGTCTGATTCGGCTCATTTCACCCGAGCGCCTGCGATTAAATAGTGCCCATTGGCACTGCACTGCCTTCCTCAGCATTAGCCACTCATCATGCGGGAAATCTTCATCAGTTTTATGTTTCTGTAGATGGTCGAAACATTCCTTTGCAAGTTTTCGTAAAAATTCATTGAACTTGCAAACTTCATCTGTTTTGGGTAGTTCCTTCATTTTTGTTGCTACTTTACGGACATTGGCGCGTCTTGAATCCGTCCTCAAATAATCATTGTATTTATATTTATGCATGGCCTCAAACGCATCTAACTGTACCATTCGTTCGTCTTCTTTAGTTTTACCATTGCTTAGGAGGTGTATGCGTTCTGCTTTTACGCAGTGTTCGATTAAAGTTTTAAAATGTGGTACGACCGAAGGCGTTAAAATGTCGTTTGTTCTTGGATCTATTCCGCACACCAATATGATTGATTCCATCAAGACATCATATCTATCCGCTTGGATTAAATCCCGAAAGCATTTGATACCTGAATCCAGTGTCTGTGCTTGGATTAAAATGCGAGCAGCTCTTGTAAGTTGTGTGCGATGATATGGGTAATGATGAGCTGCATTTCTATTTGCAAATGCTTTATCCCTGGCGTAGAAACGCAATATTTCGTCGGATTTAATAGCTTGGGTTTTCTCGTCATCCCGGTGGAATCCGTTTAGTAATTGCTCGCAAGCTTTATCCACAATTTTCCCTCCGAAGTCTCTCTCAGCCTTTTCCATATTCATGTTGTCTATCGCGGGCCGAAGGACATGTTGTCCCTTGGCCACTCTCCCGGAGCATTTCTTCTCATGCTTATAAAAGCTTTTCGGTGCCAACGTAAAGCGTAACGTAATGATCAAATTCAAGTTGGCATTAACTACAATAACCTATAGGTACCTAATGATACATTTGAAATCGAACTTTAATAGTGGAAGCAGTATATGCAAATGTCAAGCATTTTGTGTTGTTGCTTAGGCCCAAACTAACGATTTGACCGGCACCCCATTTTTCTCATCTGAGAACGCACGATACAGAGTGATGTGAGAAAAATTTGTTGAAAAATCCTATCGAGTGAACAAATAAATTTATAATTTAGGCAGGCTTTGGCCTGGCCAAAATCAGCCACGTTCGCTGCCTAACGACTAGGCCAAAGCCTGCCTAAATTATAAATTCATTTGATCACTCGATATATCTGGGTCCGATACCCGCCCGGCCCGGCCGATACACTGGGCCCACTTGAAAATGCCCATGTCCGAGGGGCATTCATTGAGATAACGGCATTGGCACCATAGCCCTGAGATACCTGTTTGTGCTAGAGGTATGTCAGGACAGTGTGCTAAAGCCGTTTTTTCAATGATAGCCCTTGGGACATGGGCATTTTCAAGTGGGTTGAGTGTACCTATAATGAACGATTACTTACTATTTATATTGTGAGAAAATTAAAACAATAAATAAATAAATTACGGACAAACGCATGCAAATCACGACATATTTAGAGTCTTGATTTTTTGCTTATCAAGGTGCAGCAAACGGATGTAAAATATGTTAAGATTGCAAATTTTTACGATAAGTACAAAATAAATTTATTGAAAAAAAAGAAAGAAAAAAAAAAAAAAATTATCAGTTATTTCCAAAGGTATCCAGCTGCAAATTGGTATTCTACAATCATGTTGAGATTGAAATGCCAAGTGAGGACTAATCAAAGCTTGCTAGTTTAAAAAATAAACCTGTGAACTTTTTTTCATCGTGAGCGCCAACTTGAAATATACCACACGAATTAGAACGATGACATTGCGCAAAGGCTTTTGTAAAGCCGGGGCAAATGTACATAAGCATCTAGAGGTACCTACCTTATCTTCATCGGCATGTTGCATGACAAAATGTCGTGCGATTTGAGTTTTCATCTCTCTGCAATACATGCAATAATGACTTTTTGATCGGAGACATCCCTTTTTTTTCGCCAGCAAAGGCGACATTTCGATGGTTTGCTTAGCAGTAGCTGGTCCAGGAGATGCCAATGGTGTGATCAATAAATTGGCATGCTCGGAATATGCCTCAATGCCTCTTAGATGTATGCCACTCGGTATGCATCCATTTACTTGGCAATGCACGCTGTTGCTATTTTGCGACCTCGTGAGCAGAACTGCTACACCTTGATGCAAAAAATTCGCTGTAAAAAAAATTATTTTGTGTAAAAAATTAGCAAGTAGGTTCAGTCTATACAGGTGTCCCAGCTGAAACAACCCAGCGCGATTTTCTCAGAAAATATCAAGGCAACGTGACTTCTTTGCCGAAAAAATATGGCTTTTCAACACTTCTTGATGGTCTATGATGGTATTTATGATAATTGGAATAACGTCCGCGAGTTCCACCAAACTTTAAAGAGCTTCTTAACTCTATCACGCTCATAGTAACTAAGCAACTGGTCCTGCCATTGACTGTTCCATAGCAACTAAGATAGCAACTAACTAAGACATATAGCTACTAACAAAGCGATAAAGTTAAGAAGCTCTTAAAAGTTTGGTGGAACCCGCGGTCAGCGTATTAAATTTCAGCCCTCTACTAATTTTTCCGAAGCACAAAGACATATTTTGCTATTTTGTGCGACATATGTATTTTGTTACTATTCTAACCCACAAAATAACATTCGCCTTCCATTTGGGCCTCCGTAATAGTAGTTTACGATACAAGAGCGCGTTTTCAGGTCCGAATCGAGGCGGAGCCGAGTGCTGCAAAAGAGGGCGAGGACCTGAAATGATACAGCGCTCAAGTGTCGTACAACATTTTACGTTATCGTTCCTTAGGAAGAGAGAATACACGAATTTCTTGTAAATGTTGACAGGAATGTCAAGCGTGATACATAAACTGTAAAGTCCATATTCGTTTATGTATATCAACTTACACGTTATGTATCAATGAAACGATAACGTAAAGAACTGTTATGCGCAGGCGCGTCTTTTGCAGCTGTCGATAGCAGAGAGGTCAGTACTCGGTAACGGGGGAGTAGGAGTTACTGTCGGGGTAACTATTCTATCGCCACCACAAGTAACGGGCAATTAACTAATTACAATATCCGTGGGTTCCACCAAAATATTTAATCAGTGAATAGCTAATCAGAGATCTCTTTTTACGGATTCTGGCCAAACGATCAATGTAAATTCAGGTTTCACGGTTAATAATTACAAAAGGTTGGTATACTTGCGATTTTACGTATTTTCCACAATAAATCGACTAGCATTGACCAGACAAATTCGTTTAATGTTTAATCACTGATTAGCTTAAGTAGCGCTTAAATTTTTTGGTGGAATCGCTGTATGTCGCGCAATTTACACTATTGACTGGACTAGTATTTAAATAAATGAAAATTTCAACTTACGACATATATGGCCAGGTTCCGCTTGAACGTGCTGAATAAATCCATTCATCTGAGATTCCACGGTAAACAAGCTAAATGTATAATTTCCTTGATGTAAAATCGCTTTAGTGAAAAATCGAGCTACTCCTTCTTTCATATTTAAATAAGATGTATCGATGACTTGAGTCGAATCAACATTCCTATTAATATTATTTATTACATATTAACCACTTTTTATCATATATGTACCTATACCTTATACTTCAGAAGGTATAGTGGAAGTTTAAGAACCTACATTTCGACATTGAACTGGAAAATATTGTAGTTAGTGCACTAAATAAAAAATATAGATAAATAATACTTCGCCGAGATTTAATTTCAACTCTTTCTATCTTCTCGCCCGTTTTAAATTTGTACGAAAAGAAATCTTGATTATTTAGTTGTACAGGGTGTTCACGATAAAATCCACCCTCCTCCTAGGAGGTTCCCCTTTGAGATATTGTGAAAAACCAAGAACTTTTTCACAACGATTTTTCCCAGGGATCTTGAATCGATTGTCTAGAAGTTTCTAGTTGGTACCGTATACGGGTCTGCAGTAGTGCGTCGGGCTTTCCTAGCGCCCTTACCTTGCAAAGTAGAGAGAAAGGTGTAATACACAAAATTATTAGTTTGAAAAGTTCTATCTTGAATATATATTTTTAACTATACAGGGTGTTCAGTTTTTGCGCAATAACAAAAACAAAGATTTTTGTAAATGAGGTGCCCCACTTTTTATTTTATTTTCTTGTTCAGCTTTTCAAGCTTTGTTACAAGTGTATTTTTGTTTTTTTAATTTGTGGCAGTGCAACCAACTGAAAATTAAAAATTGAAATTTTTGCAATTTCAAGGTTCCCTTTGAAAAATCGTAGAGGCCTCGTTTTTTGCGATTAAAGAATGAAATTTGGCATAACGGTAGTCGAACAGAATCTGACTAACTTCATGACAAAAAACTTGAGGTTCAATTATACAGGGTGTGCAAAAACTTTTTTCGAACTTCGCAAAGGACCCCGCACGATTCTTATGGAAAATGGCTCCCGGTTAAATTCTCTGAATTTTTGATATGTTGTAGGTCATGAGATACTAATCAAATACCGTGAACCCCAAACTCAAATAATGAACAGTTTTTTACCCACAGGGGGTTGAAGTTGGAGGTTTTGACGGCTTAAAAATGATATTCTGACGTAAATAAAAGCTTTCTATTTGGTTTCCCTCCAAGTTGTGTTTCATGCTAAATGTATTTATTTGACAGAAAAATATCAACCCCCTCCTCCACCCCCATCCCCTATCTATCATCACAAAATTCGAGATTACTCTCAAAAGCCATGCAGATGGCTTCTGTGATTTAAATTATGAATTTTGACATGAAAATTATTTTCCACCCCTAATGTTGGGGTGCCGATTTTCCAATTTTCCTCGGTTACTTTGGCTGAATTTTTGGTATTGTGTACTTCTAATTCTGCTGAGCAAAAAGTTCTCATGCTAAAACTTCATCCTATGGACAGTTTTTGTTCTACAGGGGACTGAAGTTGAAGATTTGAGAGCATAAATATTGAACTTCAGTCCCCTGCAGAACAAAAACTGTTCATAGAAATAAGTTTTGGTATGAGAACTTTTTGTTCAGCAGAATCAGAAGTACACAATACCAAAAATTCAGCCAAATTAACCGAGGAAAATTGGAAAATCGGCACCCCAACATTAGGGGTGGAAAATAATTTTTACGTCAAAATTCATAATTTAAATCACAGAAGCCATCCGCATGGCTTTTGGGAGTAATCTCGAATTTTATGATGGTAGATAGGGGTTGGGGGTGGAGGAGAGGGTTGATATTTTTCTGTCAAATAAATACATTTAGCATGAAACACGACTTGAAGAAAAACCAAATAAAAAGCTTTTATCAACGTCATAATATCATTTTGAAGCCCTCAAAACCTTCAACTTCAACCCCCTGTGGGTAAAAAACTGTCCATTATTTGAGTTTGGGGTTCACGGTATTTGATTAGTATCTCATGACCTACAACATATCAAAAATTCAGAGAATTTAACCGGGAGCCATTTTCCATAAGAATCGTGCGGGGTCCTTTCAAAATGTCATAAGTCATTTTTTTAAAATGGAATGCCTCATATTTAATTTCAACATTCGATAGCTTTTTTCTTCCTCTTTCATTTTTACTAGGGATATCCTACCCTTAAAATCCATGACTTTAAAGATAATCGATAGATGGGATAAAAATGGTCGTTTATTTGGATTTTCTATGTTCTTCAGTAGGTCTTGATACAGAAAATCATGTGTCAAAATGAACGAATTTCTCAATTTGATAGTTTGAAGGTTTTTGAAGTCGAGAAAACCGGTTTACTAAGCTCAATTTGGATTTTCTTTTTTTCCATCGGGCAACGAAATTCTTTTCCAAGCATTTTCTTCAGATTGGAATTTAGCGCAGCCATTCAATAAAAAAAACTTGTTCTTAGCATCAAATCAAGCGAAATGTGTCAATCAGACATTTGTTGATGATCACTATGAATCAACCTGCCCGGCGTGAAAATTTTCAATAAATATCACTTTTTATCAAAATTATCGATTATTTCGAAAATTATCAAATTTAGGGGTAGGATACCCCTGGTAAAAATGGAAGGGGAGAAAAAAAAGCTGTCGAATTGTTGAATAAAATAGGGGGCATTCCATTTGAAAAAAATGACTTATGGCATTTTGAAATTTGCGAAGTTCTAAAAATAATTCTGAACACCATGTATCACTGATTCTGAAGTTTTTTGTCATGAAATTATTCACCTCCTATTCGACTATTGTTGTGGCAAATTTCATTCCTTGATTGCAAAAAACGAAACTCCTACGATTTTTCAAAACGAACCTTGAAATTACAAAAAATTTCAATTTTTAATTTTTAATTGGTAGCACTGCCACAAATTGAAAAAACAAAAATACGCTTGTAATACAGCTTGAAAAGCTGAACAAGAAAACAAAATCGAAAATGGGGCATTTCATTTAAAAAATTAAACACCCCGTATAGTTGAAAATAATTTCACTGGTTAGAACTTTTTAAATCAATAATTTTATGTATTGCACCTTTGTCTCTATCTCGTATGAGGGGGGCGTTAGGAAAGCCCGACGCACTGTTGCAGGACCCTGTATAGGGTGTGACATGTAACTTTTTTATTTCAAAATGCAACACCCTATATTTTATTACGCCATTTGATTGAGCCTTCCTTACTAATTACAAAGATGTATAATACTTTTGATTTATTTAGACAAGAAATCTGTCGAAAAAATAATAAAATAGGTAGTGAAATAAATTAGAAATTGAAAATTACGCGACACTCTGTATTAGAAATGAATTAGACCATTTATCCATGCAGAGTTGAACTTTGCAGACAAAATGCTGCGAGATCATAGTATCAGATTATAGTAGAGTATTTGGAAATTATAGCCATTATTTAATTATCGATCAAATAATTCACATGAAAAAATTAAGTGTTTACATTCCATACATTTTATATATGTGGCTGGTGCTGTAGTTTTAATAATAATAACAATAATAAAGGACTTTTATTTCATATCGCTGTTGAGAGGCGAAGTCTAGCAGATTGCTATTCAACTCAACCTTCTCAACACGTTTAGGTACAAGTAAATATAACATAAATCAAATTGAAAACTCCGAACCTAAAATTATCCACAAATATATACATTATAAACAAAGTTTCATGAAGAATGAAAAGCAAACATTAGGTTGTGCTGAAGGTGAACAAGAAGATGAAATGAATGATCCTTCTAAACTGTACCCGATTTCAGAAACTTAAAAAGACTTGTCTTAAACGACGCGATGGCCGGCGACTGCAACAACTCCAGGGGAAGTGAATTGTAAAGTTCACTGTTCACACCTTACTCAACTGTAAGGCAGATGGGTTGTTGTTGTTCCACCCATTGCGTGATCTGTGGAAAAATCTATTTGACTTTCTGATTTGAATATATGAAGGATAATGCTTACAGCGCAGAAGAACAGTTCCAAGTGGTCCTGACTTACTTTATACGTCAAGAAATAAGACAATTTCTTGGTTTCCACAAAACTATCAATGATTATTGAAATGATGAACCCAAGGAACGTTGTATTTTTGGGTGTTGCCCATAGGTATCGGCCACCAACGTCTTTAAACTCGGACAAATACGTCGCAACTTGTACTTAATATGGCCTCCATTCGTCCTAATTATCTTCTCTCAATGGACCTTCAAAGCCTTTGGCCCAAGGCAGCCTTGAGTTCAGTAAATCAAATACCTGATCTATCTGCTTAATGAACTCAATGGTGGGCTCACACCCTTCAAACAGGGGATGTTGTTGGTCCACCCATAAAAACGCCAATGCTTCTGCCACACTATTGCTCAGGGCCTGAGCAGCCAGCTTCACCTATAAAGAATAACAATAAGTATATTTCACATGACCTGGATAAGGCTAAATAATAGTTACCTTCATTTTTTGTCGTCTCCACTGAATGTGACTTATATTCAACCTGTTGGCCAGGTTTAAAGTTTCTTTTTCTTGAATCATATGGAGCTTCTGTATGTAATCCCTCCTTATGTGGTTTCCATTTGAATCCACAAAAGTTCCTAAATCTGCCAGACTATTCCTCACCCATTTCAGCATATGACAAACGTCAAATATGACATACACTTCCTATCGTGAGGATGGAGGAAGTGCGAATCCGTCGTCATGTTTCCCATGGTGAAATCACACCCCAGCTCTATGAACATCGTAAAATGGGCTGATGGTCCATCGCAAGTGACCGATGTAATCGCAATCCCAATTTCACTTAGCCGTGTGAGTGCTTCTTTTACCAGATTAGCCTTCTCTGCCCCGGTGATGGACTTGATCAAGAAGTAGGCGATAGGCAGTTTCCAACTAGCATTTTGGCAAACTACCATCATGACCAAAGCCTCTGATGCAGGATTAACTTCTGAATTTTGAAGGTCAATTATTCCTATATCAACATATCCCCAATGCCGCCTTCCATCGAAATCTATTAGTTTTTTAATAGACATTTCATCCAGCATCAGGGAACACACAAGTGTTTTTCCTAAAGCACTACTCTCTTGTGCTTTAATTTTCAAAGCTTCCATACAGATGGTTGAAAACCCTGGCTCACATTCAATGGTGCTGCTCCATTTGCGGATGACACTGGGATGTGGAAGAGACAAGTTGAATATCTCTTTCACATAATCGTACGCTTTTTGCGCCTTGAGATTTATCAAAAAATGACCACATTGTTTGTTTGTGTAACGAAGGCTTCAGCTCTGTCAAGTCATTTGTTACCTTAATTCTTTCTGTTGAGTCAGCTTCTGCCCAGTCATTTATTCCTGTTGAATAATTTTCCCAATAGATGGTATCAAGCTCGGTGTTAAGAAAACTGATGAAAGCTGCTACTTATCACTAGGTTCACTAATCCTCTCTATTTTTATCGTCGATCGCCCCAAGTGGTCCCGCAAACGTGTAATGGCCAAATTTTTTGAAGAAAAAGACAAAGAATATTTTATGTTTCTTGCCCCGCTTTGAGCCCAAAAGACGCTCCCTTGAAAGCTCGTACTTCAACGATTTCGTGGAAGTTCTCCTGCGAGATAGCTGTCGATACCGTTCGAAGAAACGCTTCACAAGGATATCTTTCGCCGTGTTTTTGAACATGGATATGAAACCGGATGTTGAGGTCATTTTCGATCGTATGCACCGTGTATTTTTCCAGTTCTAATGCAAACCGTTGCCATTCGCTTATAAAAACTTTGATGGCCGCTGGACTGGCGCAGCTTTCCACGAGGGTGTCGTTTGCAGTAGAAAGGAAAGTATTGAAGAACACCCGAGTTTCGCAGTTGGCCGGCATCTCGTGAGCTACTTCCTTAACTTTTCTCATAAAGTTTTCGACAATTGTTTTATAAATCGACAGTGCTTCGACTTTTGCAGGGCACTTGTTGAAACAGTTCCGCCGTCACGTTGCGACGGAGCTCGTCGGAGAACTCAATCTCGGACGGATCTGTCGAAGTGTATATTGGTACTTGATTGCCAAATCTGTGCTCTGCGTCGTCATGTGATCCGCTGGCCTCTTTGCTTGCGACGTCGGCGCCGTTTTCAGCTGAGGGGGCGTAATAAAATTGCTTTTCGATTCGTGATCGAAGGCGACTGGCAATGCACTTGCCGTGGTCGACGTCGTCGTCGTTGTCGTCGTCACTTGTGGAATTTGGCTGTGCGAACAATTCATTTTTCAGGCCGTAAGATACCAGTTAGACTATATCCCATACACTTACTTTTTTCAGTAGAATGACTTTTTGGATCAAAAATAAAGTGACAAGCTGGGGGCCTACGATCATGGCTGATGGCACCTGCGAAGTTTTGGAGCGAAACTTTTAGCGACCATCGACCGTATTCTCCCAGCGCTCCAGCTTGTCACTTTATTTTTGTTCTAAAAAGTCATTCTACTGAAAATAGAATGTCCATGGGATATACTTGGTGTGCGCCGCCACCAGACGTGCCCAGCACAAACTCGAAATACTGCCTTTTATGTGAGTCGTGAGACGGCAAATCATGAAGTCCGCTGTTGATAAAATCGATCAGTTTCTCATTCAACACTTTTTGAGGATTTTCCGCGGACTTCTTGAGAAATTTTCGTCGAATCGAAATGCCAAAAGTGACTTGGCGACCAGAATGTGTGAATCGACGTCAAATCGGTGTGAATAAATCGCTCCAATCTGTCTAGCGTTTCGACCTGACACTGACTCGCAAGATCTTTCAGCGCGTCTAACCCCATTCTGTCGGCCAAAAATTGCCGTTTGGCCGTTTGGTGTCGTATTTGCAGATTGATCACCGACTAAAATTTTGGCCGAACTACATGCCGTAAAGTATGAACACGGCGAAATTGAACCCTGCGACTGTGACAATGTCTGTTGGGCGGTTAAAAATGACGAAGTGGACGAGGAGTCGGTATCGTTCGAGGAGGAGGCGGGATTGGTATTCATCTAGATCTTCGAATTTTTGAATGTTGGCAGTGTCTACTGCTTCCACTATTTGTTTATACACTTGCCGAGGCCCTACTAAATGTTTTCTCTCTCGCTCCATCACAGATAGAAAAACAATTTTATGAAAAGAAAACTTTCTTGAACCTACTGAAAACGGAAATTAACTTGCTATTAATTGAGCAAGTATTGATATTAAATGGTCTCCCGGTTTCGGCCGGCTTTTGTCTCTCCAATTTTCAGCCTTTGCGGTGAATGTTTCAACCACCATTTTTTGCGTCTTCAGCCTCTTTCTCTTTGGTTTGGGAAAGACGGTGGGGAAAACGTTGAAGTATTATTCAATCTCATAATATTGTAATCTCCCAACCCACCCCTCTTATGAAAATAAACTTTCCCCGAAGAAGAAGAATAATCCCCTTTAAAGTTGAAGACTTAGGTTGGCTGTTCGTGTTCGTCTAGTGGTGTTCGTTAGGACTTTAGTTGTTCCGTAGTTACCCAAAGTAGTACAGGTAAGTGAAGGCTTGGAAATGAAACACAGAGACTCCAAAATCAACAAAGAACAATTTTATTCCAAAGACAAATATATCAACTCATGTTCAAGAATGCAATATCAATCAATTACAATGCAACCAATTTCATACAACGCAATCCATTCAATTTAATTACCCTTCCCACCCACTATTTGAAATGCAGTGCGTAAGCCACTGATGCAGAGAGAACAAGAGAAAGACGAGAGAGAGTATCGCTCTCGCTAGAACAGATCATATTAGTTCCACGGACCTAGATTGTTGAGGAACCTGTAAGCGGGAAAGAATACTGCAGACCAAGTGCTCAGCGCAGTGTAGCCACTTGGCGCAGTGTGAAACAGAGACAAAGGTTTATTAGTAAGTTCTACGGTGACCTAAGTTGACGAGGGATCTGTAGGGGAAATAGATAAGATTTTGGCAAGGACAGTGGCCGAGCACTGCTGCAGAAAGAAGAGGGAGAACACATGACATACAAATCAATAACAATCAATATTACCAATAAAACGGAACTGTGAATAATCACGTACATGGGTTCATACATAATAAACATGGTCAATGGAATTATCATCAGTTATTTATCACAATAAATACCACAACATGATTCAATGTAAATCAACAATATCAACAACCAGGTCTCAACAGTTGAAGACGTATATTATTTCCATAAGATAACAAAATAAGGAAGAATATCTTCTTTCACAAGATACCCTTCTCTTACAAGACACGACAGCAAGCAAAAATATCTGTTGTGTGCAGGTATCTTTGTCTCACAGGACTCAGGCATGGATATAGAAGACAGTCGATCAGTGTAATATGAATCATAGTAAACAAAAGGTATGAAGAAATCATAAAAGCGATTGAACTCAGATGGAGGAGAATAGCCCGACCAGGTACATCAAGTATGACAGCATACCCCGGAGCTCTCAAAACCACGTCACCTGTTCTACAGGTCATCGCTTTGTTGTCCCGCTAGGTCCTGTCTCTCATGGTAGCTCGGTTCCAGTTCATCTGGATATCTTGTGGCGACATCGTTCTACTCTTTCGTCTCTCTCAAGCATCAACAACAGTGAACCACACGCTACGTGTATTCCCTTTACTACCCTGAACGTGATTCACCCGTTAATGTGATAATTATTGACTTTTATGTGACAGGCAACAAAGGAGCTGAATAAACTTATCTTCGAGCGTTCTAAAGGCACGGCAGCTATACTTTGGAGGTCTTCAACATCGTAAGAGACTTGAATCTTCTCTTTTCTATGATCTGGAGCAGGAAATACCCAGTTTTCTCGTGTTCTTCTGTCAGACATCTGCCGTCGTTTTTCACACTTTTTCAACTTCCCGTTACTTGACGACGGCCTCTCCCTTTTCAGGTGTATAACCAAAGCTTACGATGTTTTACATTCAATTCTTTATAGGCTGAAGAGTCGGTCGATTTCAATATATAGGTGTAACGGAAATACGTACTACTACTTACGTCTATGCGTCATACGTCTAGGAATAGGAATCTTTAAGGACCACCAACATCCATTACCATTATAGTCGTTACCCGAGGGGCTCAATAACTGCTGAAAATTTGTACAGGTATTGCAGCATGAAGCTCTTGCTGAAAGAGCTTGCTTTGCAGCTCTGAAGGAAATGTGCTCGCCATCCTTCATAGAAAGAAGAAAACTTAGAATTAATTAACTACGTTTGATCTGAAGTTTGCAAGCATGAAACAAACAAATACTATCCTGCTACCCAACGACACTAAATTTGAGGAAAGAAGGCCATTCAAAATCTGATATGTTTTTCCCAAACCAATGAGCCTCTTAACGTGGATACGCTTCGCTGATATAACCTCTCCAACTGTTCAAGTTCTAACTGGCCTGCATTATGGGGAACAAATCCAGGGATGTTTACTGTGACATCTTGATGTGAAAGCAAGTCTTGAATTTGAAAGTCCCGGTCTGCCAACACAATATCGCCTGGTTATAGCTTATCAGCTAAGCCACACTTCTCAAAAATGCTTCTATCACTGATTGATCCTCCATATGCGTCAGAGACAAATGTGACACTTTCTGTTGGTGAAATTCCAATCAATATTTTTGTTTAGTGTATTGCAGCCTTTATAGGTGGAATATGCCTGCTGTTGAGAGACGGGATTCCTTGGCTCATCGATCTTTACTTCTGTGCAATCAATAATTATTGTACAGGTACTGTCTTTGCCTCTGAACTTCATATGGTCAGACAAAGTACCGTGTGACCCTCACAGATTTATCTCTTTGAATTGGCAGAAGAGAAAATTTATCCATGTCACGAGTATGCGGGTCACTGAAGATGAGCTATTGTCAAATCGGAACCCAAGTTCTTTGTGACACATGTTTCGGCGCAGTTTTATCACCGTCAAAAAGAACTCATCTGATGGCAGTCCACACTTGTCCATTCGCTTTCTGGGCAGTGCACTGTGGATGATACAGCAGATGATTCATCTGGGACCCCAACAGAATGAACACGAGCATAGAATGTTCAAAGTTACTAAAGCCAGTGTAAAACTGAAGCTTCAGTGCTTTTCTTTGATCGACGAAATCGGCAATTCTGAAAGCCCCAGGTGAAACTTGGTGAAATTGAACCCTGCGACTGTGATATTGTCTGTTGGGCGGTTAAAAGAGGAGCCGGTATCGTTCGAGGAGGAGGCGGGATTCATATTCATTCAGATCTTCGAATTTTTCAATATTAGCAGTGTCTACTGCTTTCGTAATTTGTTTTCACACTTGCCGAGGCCCTACTAAATGTTTTTTTTTTTGCTCCATCACAGATACAAAAACAATTTCATACAAAGAAAAATTACTTGAACCTACTGAAAACGAAAATAAACTTGCTATTGATTGAGCAAATATTGATATAAAATGGTCTTCCGGTTTTGGCCGGCTTTTGTCTCTCCAATTTTCAGCCTTTGCGGTGAATGTTTCACCCACATTTTTTTTGTGTCTTCAACCTTTTCCTTTTTGGTTTGGGGAATTTTACCTTTCACAGAATCTGCAAACAGATTTCATAATAATATGAAGCAGAATTAAAGTGACATTGTCAAAGAACCGTCCCGCTCCTTTATGGGGATTAGCGACGGCTCGCTGTTAAATTTGACTTTGGAAAAGAATTGGCCTCTATCTATGTGGCCAAAACTTTTTACGGCATCAAGTGCACCCTGCATCTCTTCAACACTGCAACCGTGGTGCTCCGCATTCATTGCAACAACCCGCATCTCACCCATCTTCTCCAACTTATCTACCCAATCTCTTAAGGATATCTGATATTCGGCGAAATGTGTGTAGCATCTGAATCTGTGCGCGTAGAGTTTATTCAATTTTCTCGGTATAGAAGGGAAAAGGAATCCATTCGCAAACATCAAACCACAAAAGTCCGAGGTCGGACCTATATGCACTCTCAGCTGTAATGCGCACGCCGAATTTACCTCGCTCTGCGCCTCCACGTCAATCCTCAAGTTTAGCTGTCTCTTGTTGAAATCATCCCCTTTGTAGTTAACGACGCATGGGCCTTCTCCACGAACTATATAATTACTGGTTATCTTAGAAACGACACCGTTATTCACAAGTGTGCCAGGTTCACCACTAGTCTTTTGGGTACCAGCATAACCCATAGCGACAGTGGATACGATTTTGTAGTCCCTTCTGAAAGAGTAATAGTGTTCCAGGAACTCCACTGACACACCATATCTTCTCCAGTACTCCATCTCGATTGCCTGGGTGAATTTGTTCTGATTTGCATCGAAAGTTACGCCGTCAGTGGTGGCATTCAAAGCTATCGGGCTAACCTGCATAAAAGCCGCATTTGTCCTTTTTATGAATTCATCCTCAGATAGATAGGAGTCGGTGACTACATGCTGTGCCTCGGTGCCGCTCACAGTTCTTGTCAAGAGCCTAAACACCGAGCAGAACATAGCCGCGGCGTCAGTAGACCATGCACTTATTCCCTGGCCAGCCTTTCTTATGTCCACCTCTCCATGCTTCGGCTTAAAGATTCCTTTAAGCTGGAATCTAACCACTCTGCCCTCCGGATTGTCGAAACCGCCTCCTCCAACGAAGGCCTCCTGGTAATGTCTCTGGCTTATGTGGACGAAGAAACCATTCAAAACATCTTGTATCTCGGCGTCATCATAAATGTCGTTTCTGTAATTCTCCCTGACATGCTCGCTAAACCACATGTCGACCATCTTCCTAACCAAAAGTTCCTGATCCCGACCGAATCTGAAGAAAGGTTGTTTATTCAAGTACCTCGCCTGAAGTACCTGAAGTGTCTGAAGAGGCTTTGTCGCTGAGAAGTGATTTCCATTACCACAACCGAAGCTAAGATAACAATCATCCAATCTTACAGGATGGTTTCTCTTATTCAAAGGGGCAATCATGTTATCCGTAAGGGTAACGCCAGAGTTAAATTCGTCCCCGACTATGTGACTTGTGGCAATGTTTATGGAAGTCGTCTCAGGACATGATGCAATAGGTTGCAGATAAGTGTCGGCTAGCAGATACGCGTCCCTAGGTGGATGTACCCTCGGTATTACGACATCGACACTCAAGTCGTCCACGTACACAGCAGTCACATCTTCTCTCGGGAAAGTGAGCCATGTGTTCATATGCTCGTAAAAATCGGTGTCCATCCTTAGTTTCGTCTCCAGCATCTTTGCCTGCTCACAACTGTCGTGCACAATATACAGTTTCTCTGTGTGCCTACTAAGGGCGACGATCTGTAATTCCTCAACCGAAGGCAGGACGGAGTCGTTTGATGTGCAATAAAGCACCGCAACCCTACACGTTCCACCCTGGTTAGCACGAACCGTATTCTTCTCGTCCTCAGTTTGAATTTTCGAAGATGCCTTTGTAAAGGCCATCCGGGTAGCATTCGCAATCGGGGGCAACTCAGACAAAGTGATAAATTCAACAGAATTACCAACTTCGCTGACAGCCTCCATTTCGTAGCCAAACACCCTGTTGAGCATAGCCACAGTATCTTTAGGGTTTCGGAAATTAACGTTCAACACGTGTCTAGATACCTTACTTAAGTCTACATAGTTTCCTATATAGAGTCCCTCGTTCGGCTCCTGCACTTTAGTTTGCCTCGTGTCGCCAACAAGGTACACCTCCTCAGCACCGTTATTCTCAATGATGCAACAGAGTAGCTCGTAAGGCAGCGACGTGAATTCATCCACAAAAATTCTACGATTCCCCCTGGTCTCCATGGCTCTATGCGCAGTCTTGAAATTTAGGTCGTACTTCGTGCCATCCTCGCACTCAACGTCCATATAATCCGGCCTCAATTTTGTAAAAGGTGCCAAGACTAAGTCATGTGTCGTAGCAAGTTTTCGGATCATGTAGGATTTACCACAACCCGGCCCAGACTCTATGTAATAGACTCTTACAGTTCTAGAGAAGCCATTCTTTGGCATGTTCTTCGCCGCACGCTCCTTCACCTCCTTTATACCAGCCACATCGCCATTTGTGTTCACAAGCTGTGTGTGCAACTGGTTGACCTGGTTTTGGGTCAGAGAAAAAGTCACATCTGATGAATTCACATGCGCGCACGTCATTTTTTGCTTGCCGAGTTTGCCCATCATCTCAAAGCACACCGGGCAATCCGGAATGTCGCCCTCATAGGGGTGGTCGAGAAAAAGCGGTGTGTCCAGATCTATACCACTGTCATCAGCGTTCAATGTGGAAATTTGGTAAGATCTCCCGTCCTGGTGAAGGACCAAGTCATTAACCAGATTACCGGCGACAATCCACTCCACAAAGTCTATCAAAGGGTACATAACAACACGTCCAGCCCTACGCATCATGTTTCTAAACTTTTCCCAGAAGCTTCCAACGCCCAAGTTAGTATCAATAAGGTTCCTCTGTTCGGCATGTAGTTTCACGATTATTAGAATCGTGAGGCAGAATGTATGAAGGTGCCTTTTTTGAAGATGCCAAGGCTTTAAAAGCTCCTTGGTAATCAGCGACAGTCCGCCCATCCTCCTCCTAACATAAGACACAACATTTGGGAAAGTCAAAGACTTAGGGTCCAAAGACAGACAGTAATTGTAGGTATCCAAATATTCATCCTCGAATACAGAGATGTATTTCAAAGGCCTAGAAGCCCTCCCAGTGCTGAGATCAACAGAGGCTCTCACATCCAGCAACTTCACGTAAGTTTCGTTCGGTGGCAGTTCTATATTTCTGACGAATGTCTCAGACTTAGAGACTTTCATTATCTTGAAAACGGTCATAGGCCCAGCACGGCACGTTATTTCGACGGCCAAGGAAAATTTGTGCTTCTTAGATGTCAGAATAGTACTAGCGGTAAGCAGCTAACTAGTGAAGAATACTGCATTTTATGATACAAGCAACAGATTTGGTACACGTAACCTCTGAAGAATTCTAAGCGATTTGACCCGTAGTTCTTGAAAATCCCTTCGGGGGGAGCCGAGATATAGGGGGGGGGGGAGAGGGGTTGATTTCTCTTATTTAGAAAAAATCTATATGGACCAAACTGGCATGAAAAATGTCTGATTCAAGTGATTTGAACATGCTGAATACACTGGTGAATCCTAATTTCATAAAAAATGCGAATAGTAGCCTTTTTTTCCAAATGGCCGCCAATGAATGACAAAAAATCATGCATGAATAAGTTATTCGAGTAAGGTATCAATTTATATGTTTTCGAGGACGCTGAACTCATTTCTTTGATCGAAATCACCATATCGAACAAAATTATATCTTTTGGGTCAGGGCAGATGAACCACCCCCAATACTTGAAGTGACGCTTTCAAGATTTGAAGTGAATATCGAAAGAACAATATGGAGCTACATCTAAATAATCTTTTTTTTTTGATGATAAATGAAAATTACCCATGTAACTAACTACACCTCTAAAGTCACCATAACCATCTCTGGAATCCCCAACCACCCTTAATGGGAGGATCTTGTATAACCTAGCTTTCCTTGTATCGCAGGAAAGCGCTTCAAAAATGAGTTTGAATGGTATAAAATAGTATAATAATACCTACTTGATAATATTTCACGTACTGTAGTTATGAATAGATATGTATATATCCCGTTCACTTATTATTTCCAGTGAAATGACTTTTTGGAATAAAAATAAAGTGATAAACTGGAGCGCTGGGAGGATACGGCTTATGGTCGCTGATAGTTTAGTTCCAAAACTTTGCAAGTGCCATCAGCCATTGCTGTAGCCCCCCAGCTTTTCACTGTATTTTTGCTCCAAAAGTAATTCTACTGGAAATAAAAAGTGAATGAGATATACCTACGTATAAAAGCTGTATTACACTACACAATTTCTTGTACAATTTCTTGAACAATCTGCCAAAATAGTGTCAAAAAACAATGAACATGATTGTTTAACTGACAGATTGTACAAGAAATTGTGTTGTGTAATACAGTTATAGCTGAATAATACGGATAAATTTTCACCCAAGTTTGAAGTCAAATTATTAATGACCAATTGATCCGATTTGAATTTTTTTCCTGTGAATTATGGGATGATTCTTCGGGGATCTGACTGGAAAACCAATTTTCGGATCAATGCTGGCACTACGACGACGTGCCGGGTGGGACATTGATGTGATGTTTTGTAAAACACCGGCAATAGCAGAAAATTCTAGTTTATAACCAGCTGTTCCCCTAACTTTCCTTAACGTGCTCTTTTTGTTTTAAATTTGATCCTCATTTTTAGGAGAGATGGCTTTTCCAAATCAAATATTTTCCTTTTGAAAGTAAGGCATCCTTCTATAGAGAAGGAAGGTCTCTAGACCTTTGCTATCCTCAAGAAGGTGTGTCGTATGATCCATCTGTAACAGACTCGACCCCCTTAGATAACACTTTCTTTGTTGTGATGTTTTTCGTGTTCTTTCGATCATTATCCTAGATATTCTCATAATTTCTTTGACGTTAAAATCGTCTGGAAAATCATTTTAGCCGATTAGTTTGAACCCACGACCTCCTGAAGGCTATATTGAGGGTACAGTTGCTTACTTTGGGTTTAATTTTAAACCCCATGAACATGTTTACAAGTGGTGAGGAATCTCAACTAAAAACTGTAACAATACATGAAATATTATTAAGTAAGTAGGTATCATACTATTTTACACAATTTAGTGGTTATTGACATAATAAGGCAGGAAAGTGAATCTTTACAGGGCTAGTAGGCATATTTAAGGACGAGCGTGAGCGAGGCCTGGGAGCCTACGTGCCCTGTAAAGACACTAACTTTCCTGGCGTATTATGTATAACGTTTTACCCGAAACTACCTCAATAAACCGCAAACTAAAGAAAGAATTTTTGTACCAGAATTCTGAAATATCATTCTGGCACAATTTGGCAAATATCACGTTGCTGGGTCTGGTTTTCAACAGTTTTCAGCAAATTTTCAACAAACAAAACGTCTCCTGAGGCAGAAAAGTAAGATTTCCCTGCCTAGGCAGGTTAGGTCTTTACCTGTCCAGGCAGGGAAATCTTACTTTCCTTCGTCAAAAGACGCTTGTAATGGACACTTTACCTGCCAGTTTAGGGTAAAAACATTTTTAAAGCACTTACCTATGACACAAGGAAATCTAGGTTACCTATACAAGACCCTCCCATCAAGGGTGGTCGGAGCTTCCAGGGATGGTTGTGACTTTAAATATGTAGTTACATCGGTAATTTTCATTTTTCAATCAAAAACGTATTATTTATATGCAGCTCTATATTAGTCTTTCCATTAATCGCTTCAAATCTTGAAAGTTTCACTTCAGGTGTGGGGGGTGGTTCATTCACCCTGACCCAAAATAGATAATTATGTTCGATATGGTGATTTCAATAGGGAGAATGAGTCCAGCGACCTCGAAAACATATAAATTGATACCTTACTCGAACACTTCATCCATACATGGTTTTTTGTCTTTATTGGCGGCCATTTTGAAAAAAAGGCTATCGTTTGCATTTTTTATGAAATTATGATTGACTAGTGTATTCAGCATGTTCAATTCACTTGAATTCGATATTTTCCATGCCATTTTGGCGCATATAGATTTTTTCTAAAAACGAGAAATCAACCCCTCTTCCCCCCCTCCATATCTCGGCTCCCCCCGAAGGGATTTTCAAGAACTACGGGTCAAATCGCTTAGAATTCTTCAAAGATCACGTGTACCAAATCTGTTGCTTGTATCATAAAATGCAGTTTTATTTTGCTTACCGCTAGTACTAGAAGGGGATTCCTCAAAAGAAGACTCCAGGCCTCAGTGTCATGACAATAACCGGTGCAGTAGCCGTGCTTAAACACCAAAGTTGTCTTATCACCATTCCTTGTGACAGAGTATAGGTTATTCTCCGGCATATCCTCAAAAAGCAGTTCGTAAGGTAACAAACCATACCCATAGGCAACATGTGCGCCAGTCTCCTCAAACATCCTGAACCACTGTGCATTATCAATGTTGTAAAATGAGTCCTCCAAAAGAAGAATCTCCGCTTCAGTAAACTTCCCAACGTGGATATTTGACGGCATCTTGTTCAGCTCGACGTAGTCTTTAAAAACTGCCTCCGCCTCGTAGTATCTTTTCACACAAGGTCTAAAATCCGTAGCGTTAGAACTCTTCTCCGGTGGTAAGAACACTCTGAAGTTATGCTTTCCAGCTTTCTTCTTCAAAGATCTCGATATCGCCGACAGAGCAGGGCGAATAATTCTTTCATAAATCATAATCATAATCTTTCCCTTCAGTGCCATGAATGTGGAAATGAATGTGCGGGTTGGAGTTGTATGCGGATATCTCACGCATGCTCGACCCAATAACCAGAGCCCTGTTAGTAATGCTCGAGATGCCAAACTCCTGATTGTAAATTGATCTGACTATCTCTCGATATGCACAGAGAACCTGGTGGTCGTGAACAATACTCTTTCCGCCAGTAAAAACAAGAGGGAAATCCACAGTAGCCCGTATCTGTGATTTCTGGGCAGGTGTCAAGTTTATATCCACCTTAACAGAGGACTTCAAAGTATTTCTGTAAAAAATCGCTGCATCGGCCGACCCAATCGTGGTGGCGTTTGCGCTAAGCGCCGTGTCCAAAACGTCCTGAACATTCATAATTTCAAATGCTCAAAGCTGAAATTTTTAGGTGAGTCAAGGTACAACTGGGCTTCGCAAGTCAAAGAGTACTTTGTTGGGGCGGGTCATGGACAGTCGTGGTTGAATTTGGAAAGCGGAAGTTTTGACTTGTGCAGGGGTGACATCCTCTCATTCTATAGAGATAAGTACCTAAGGGAAGACATTGAGAGGGCTCGGTCTTCCAGCTTTTCGGGTCGGTTTGTCACTTTTAACTTTGACGGAAATCCCAATGATTATCTGCGGTTGAGGTTGCCCATTCACTACACTAGACTGATCGCTCAAATGAGACTTGCTAGCGACAAATACATAAAACTATCGTTCAAGGGCACATGTTACAGAATAGCTGCTGATGAGATATGCTCCATTTGCAATCTCAACCAAAATGAAGATCTGAATCATTTTTTGTTCAAATGTCCTCTCTACTCCAACATAAGATCTGCATACATATCCAAAAATCTTAGTAACACCGATGATTTGTTTGTATTTTTAGATGAAAATGTGCGGGGTAAAGTAGTGAAAGATATTTGTAATTTTGTTATGAATGCACTAAGGATCCGAGCTTTTTGTAGGAACGAATGACATTGATACACTTGGTCATATTTTTAATTGTGTTTCCATATTTTATTATCTATGTTTTATGTCTTGCTTTTGTTCTTTTGTCATAAATTTGTTAAAAGTTTGAAAGACAATAAAATTATTTGTATTTGTATTTGTAATAATATGAAGCTCTTTTCATTATAACCAGAATATGATCTCACCAACACAAACCCGCTGTAGTTTGAAAGGAACAAATCTTTTTTTTGATGTTCGTTCCTTTGAAGTTCAAACTACTGGTCAATTTATTTGACAAGTATCTCTTCAAAATTCCATTTGTAGCTGATGTGACGTCTTTTTTCCCATTGATGAGGATTCATTATCTCAATTTCTATAAGAACTTTATCTCCTTCACTTTTTCCCGCGAGAATTGTAGGAATTCGAGCAAACAAGTCTGAATATTCCGATGGTGTTGCATCTTCGGGGTTCACTTCTTCACTGGCGCGTTTCGATCGGCTCCAGGTTCGATGCGAACAATTTCTCAGTTTTCTTCAAAAGTATCTTGTAGATTTTGGAGTGCAACGTCGTGGTCGGCTGCATTTTCAATCAGTTTCATTCTCAATAGCGCTTTGAAGATTTTTAACTAGAACATCAGGGTCGGTTACATGTTCTGCAACGTTTTGGCTCAAAGTTGAAAAGTTTTCTTGATTATGAAAGACGAGTCTGTATTTCACAGAATTGATAACCAGGTATGATCCCTCGATCTCATCAATTTTTCCCACCAACATGACAATTGGTTGCATGGTTTGTTTGAACCGATGCAGCCTATTCCATCTTACCTCGATTGTTTAATGGAGTTTATCAATATCTTGTGAAGAGAAACGTCAAATAAAAAATCTTACCCATGAAGTTTTTTATACAGGATGTAACAGAATAAAATGCTCAGAAGATCAGTGCTCAGTCCTTGAAAACATGATTGTCAACAATTGTTTTATTTGATAATTCAAGAATAACCAATGATTTGGTGATGAACTCCAGTAGAGTCGATCTGCAAATAATGCGCTACAGAGTGGTTGGTTCACTTAGCTATTAGCTGAAACATCCTCCACTGGCGTAGGAGGGGGGAAGGTCGCCTTTTTTCCTCCTCTATTGTCTGCACCCCTGGAGATTAATTAAAAACTGACTTCATTGTTTGTTTTGTGTAATGAAGAATTCAGCTCTGTCAAGTCATCTGTTACCTCCTTTCTTTCTATTGAGTCAGCTTCTGTCCAGTCATTTATTCCTGTTGGATCTTTTCCACAATCAATGGTATCAAGCTCGGAGTTCAGAAAACTAACGAAAGCTGCTGACTTCACTAGGCTCACTAATTCTCTCTATTTTTATCGTCGGTTGTCGTAAGTGGTCCCGCGAACGTGAAATGGCCAAATTTTTTGAAAAGAAGAACACAGAATATGTTAATTTTCTCGCCCCGCTTTGAGCCCGAAAGACGCTCCCTTAGAAGCTCCTGATCAAGCGTGGCCAAAATCATTCTTTTTTTGACATAGTCACGGCATGGTGTATCTGTACGGCAAAAATTCCGTGGAAGTCCTCCTGCGAGACCGCTGTCCATACCGTTCGAAGAAACGCTTCGTAAGGATATCTTTCGCCGTGTTTTTGGACATAGAAATAAAACCGAATGTTGGGGTCAGTTTCGATCGTATGCGCCGTGTATTTTTTCAGTTCCAATGCAAACCGTTGCCATTCGCTTATTAAAACTTTGATGGCCGCTGGACTGGCGCCGCTCTCCTCTAGGGTGTCGTTTGCAGTGGAAAGGGAAGTGTTGAAAAACACCCGAGTTTCGCAGTTGGCCGGCATCTCGCGAACTACTTCCTTAACTTTTCTCATGAAGTTTCCGACTATTGTTTTATAAATCGACAGTGTGTCGACTCTTGTAGGGGACCTGTTGAAACAGTTCCGCCGTCACGTTGCGACGGAGCGCGTCGGAGAGCTCAATCTCGTGAATCCAATTGCTCCAATCTGTCTAGCGTTTCGACCTGACACTGACTCGCAAGATCTTCCAGCGCGTCTAACTCTATTCTGTCGGCCAAAGATTGCCTTCAATTGCCGCAATCGGCAGTGGTACTGGTGTCACATATATTACGCCGGATAACGACATTCTACCTAAGTCATTTCATCACGCGACAGACCCATAGTGGCGGGGTTAACGGCCAAAAATGGAATGATCTGTGCATTTTGTGATCAAAGCATGAAATTTGGCATACGTGTTCAGAAGACCCTCCTTTGCAATTCCAGATGTGGCGCCACGCAAGATTTCGCATCAGAGGCACTGTATTGCGGTTAATATGCCTGCTAGGGGTAAATTCTGCAAAAATAGTTCCTGGCCGGTCTCTGGTACCGCAATCGGTATTTTTTAGTTCTGTTTAGCTGAAACTACATGTAGAAATGAGTGAGGAGTGCATTTTCACAAGCAAAGTTCGAAATGCTCCCTTTATACGTTGTTTTAATACATTTTAAGGCCAACTTTGTTTTAGTACAGGAAACATGGTGAAAAAATTGCCAAAACCTCGGCAAAGATATGAACGCCCTGAAAATTTGCTATTCTGTTTAGAATTGAGTGCCCTACTACATATCTAAAATTGCCAAAAATCGCACTCCGAGGCTTCGAGTTATTGGAGGGGAGGTAAAAAATTGCAACTCAAAATTAATGGTATGGAACCCGATGGAACCTGTCAATCCAATGGATGCAAATACATCATAGTTCGACGCATCACATCCCGTTGATACAATTTTGGCACAAAAAGTGTCGATCATTGTGGAAGGAGGGTCGTGGGGGCGGGCGAAACTCGGCTGGGTGGCTCTTTTTTTCCCTGGGCCATGAAGAACCGATCACGACAAGATTGGTATCTTTTCCGACTAAATTCAATGTCCTGAACTTGAATCCGATGTATAAATTTGGACAAGAACAAGTTCAAACGAGTTAACTTGAGAAAACCTGTTTTTTCTTTGACAATTTTTTCAAAACTTTTTTTTACTGTTAGAGGCATTCATCTTTGAAAATATTTCAGAGGCCATTAGATTGAACTGTATTCTTCACGAAAATCATCCATTCGATCTGTAACTTTGTTTTTCGAGATAGAAAAAATCGATTTGAACTTTAGTCGCCACAGCCCGTCGTCTACTACTGACCAGAACACTACACCATGCATCTTTAAATGAAAATAGCCCAAACTATCTGAAAAATCATAACTCATCTTTGAAAGTTCAAGGATCTGTGCAGAACTGAATTCCCTATAACATGAACAAAATCGTCATAAATCGCGATGCAGGGTATTGAGTTATCACTTGAAAGTGCATGCTGTAGTGTTCTGCTCATTAGTAGACGCCGGACAGTGCCGACTAAAGTTCAAATCGATTTTTCTCACCTCGAAAAACGAAGTTACAGATCGAATGGATGATTTTCGTGAAGAATACAGTTTAGTCTAATGGCCTCTGAGATATTTTCAAAGATGAATACCTCTTACAGTGAAAAAAAGTTTTGTGAAAATTGTCAAAGAAAAAACAGGTTTTCTCAAGTTAACTTGTTCGAACTTGTTTTTATCCAAATTTACACATCGGATTCAAGTTCAGGACATTGAATTTAGTCGGAAAAGATACCAATCTTGTCGTGATCGATTCTTCATGGCCCAGGAAGAAAAAGAGCCACATAGGCGAGTTTCGCCCTCCCCCACGACCCCCCTTCAACAACGATCAACACTTTTTGTGCCAAAATTGTATCAACTGGTTGTGATGCGTCAAACTACGACGTATTTGCATCCATTGGATTGACGGGTTCCATCGGGTTCATACCTTTCATTTTGAGTTGCAATTTTTTACCCCCCCTCCAATAACTCGAAGCCTCGGGGTGCAATTTTTGGCAATTTTAGATATGTAGTAGGGCACATAATTCTGGACAGAATATCAAATTTTCAGGACGTTCATATCTTGGCCGAGGTTTTGGCAATTTTTTTACCATGTTTCCTGTACTAAAACAAAGTTGGCCTTAAAATGTATTAAAACAACGTATAAAGGCAGCATTTGGAATTTTGCTCTTGAAAATGTACTACTCACTCATTTCTACACGTAGTTCCAACTAAACAGGACTAAAAAATACCGACTGCGGTACCAGAGACCGGCCAGGAACCATTTTTGCAGAATTTACCCCTAGCAGGTATATTAACCGCAATACAGTGTCTCTGGCGCGAAATCTCACGTGGCGCCACATCTGGAATTGCGAAGGAGGGTCTTCTGAACAAGTATGCCAAATTTCATGCTTTGATCACAAAATGCACAGATCATTCCGCTAACCCCCCCACTACCAGTCAAATCGATCGTTTTTGTAATGGCAAACAAGAAAAACAATTTCTGACACTCATGGGTCGGTTGTTTCAAAAGTTACAGGATGTAAAACATCTCAAAAAAAAACCTTATCCAAGTCATTTCATCACGAGACAGAAAGAGACAGAAACGGTTAGATCCAGAAGGTCGGGAAACCCCGGCGTTCAGGTAGTAACGCAGGTAGCTATGGCGTGGTCAGTATAACTGGTGTTTAAGTGATATTTAAGCTATGTTTCACTTGAAATTGATGTGTTTGTTGGAATATAAAACAACGGTACAAAAAGTACCTACTCTTGATAAAAAGAAACTCATCTCATCAATTTCAAGTTGAACATAACTTAAATATCACCTAAATACCAGTTATACTGACCACGCCATAGGTACCTGTGTTACTACCTGAACAACACCTCACGCACAAAAGATCTTATAGGTCGCAGTGCAGAAAGGATCCTCCGAGACCAAACGTCCACCTCTAATCTACCTGAACGCCGGGGTTTCCCGACCCTTTGGATTTACCGGTTTTTGTATCTCAATTGTTTTGAAAGCTAGAATGAAGATTTTGGCAGCAATAAATGTCCCTTGGAAAAATGTCTCCACACAATGTCTTAATAAGAAAAGGCTACCTTCAACCGTTTTTCAATTAAAAAATAAAAACAAAAATTACAAATTTCTGTTTTTTCTCAACATCTCGAAAACTAAAACTGACAAGTCAAATATCTTTTTGGATCATTGATCGCCATGAAGATTCGCAACTTTTTTATAATTTAACCGACTCTGTATCTCTAAAGATAAGCGAGATTCAGATTCAGATTCAGATTCTTTATTAGCTCTTCAATAATTATCACAAAACATATAATTAAAATATTGCATCCATGGGTTGCAAATGAGCATCGTCAATGTATAGTATAAATAAACACATAAATAGAAATATAATAAATATCAACATATAATAGAATGATAATCATCCAATGTGAATGGACAAACGGACAAAAAATCAATGATAAAATATCAGACCATCTCGGCATCAAGAAACTCGTTGATAGAATAAAATGGCCTTTCGATTAGCAACCCTCTGACAGCCCTTTTGAACTTCTTGCTGTCGGCAATTGTTTTCAACCGATCAGGGAGTTTGTTAAACAAAATTAAAGAAACTATCCTGTTTATTTGCTTCGATAGCTCAATGGGTCGAAAGGAGAAAGAAACGTACAATCTGCCTTTCAACACGTTTATTTAGTTTTTGAATGGACATGAAGCCACGACGGCGAAAGCAAAGAGAAAAACGGTTACAAGAATACAAGAAATCATTGAGATGGTGGGTTACCCCCTCCAACCACCGGCAGGTAGATGGGCCGGTTTCTCCCAAATAAATATAGCCGATTGTGTCTAACACTTAAACTGTCTACATGCATTTACATACCGCCCGCCTTGAAGAGACTAGGCTTCAAAACAATCAAAGTTATTGAACAAACATGAAAGGTATCTAATAATGATATTTAAAAAAAAAAAACAAGAACCAATATACCACGAATATGTGTCACTTGAGATACTCATTAGGAACTTAAATAACCATGAACATCAAAATAATAAGAAATAACTTATATATAATACACACTTAGTGGATTTATAAATCATACACAATAGATTCAGCGCAGGTTACGAATCAAACAATAGCGTCATATTTTGATAATACAGTCTTCTTCAAGTATTGGGCTTAATCTTCATTGTTTATTGGTAACACGCATAGGTTGTGAATTGATCTTTTTATAGTGCCGTTTGGCAGTTTCACTAGCACTACACGCACTTGGTCGTCATCGCCAGGATTAAGTTTGATCACACGTCCTAACTTCCAACACAATGGGGGTTGGTTGTCGTCGACGACGAGTACTAGAGCACCTTTAGTCAGCGCTGTAGAAGAGCCCTTGCGCCACTTGGTTTTCTGTTGGAGCTGATGCAAATATTCTCGGGTGTAGCGCCTCCAGAATATTTGGCGAATTTGTTCAACCCTTTGCCATCGACTTAGACGATTTTCCTTGACGTCCGTCAAGTCTGGATCAGGAAAGGATGTCAGCGGTTGCCCAACAAGAAAATGGCCTGGGGTCAGAGCTTCGAAGTCGTTTGGGTCCGAAGTCAACGGCGTAATGGGCCGCGAATTCAGAATTGCTTCAATGCGAGCTAGCAGCGTAATAAGTTCGTCGAAAATTAATAGCGTTGACCCCATAATGCGTTTCAAGTGATGTTTGACAGATTTTACATTTACTTCCCATAACCCACCCATATGAGGCGATCGCGGCGGAATAAAGTGCCACTGCACTCTTTGATTGACCAAGCCGTCGGTTACGGTTTGGAATTCTGTCGATCGAAACAATTCTGCAAATCTGTCAAGTTCGTTCTTGCAACCCTGGAAATTTGTTGCATTGTCCGAGTACAGGTGAGCAACGTGCCCACGTCTGCTGATGAAACGCTTAAGAGCATTGAGAAAGGCTTCCGCGGTTAGGTCTGACACAAGCTCGAGATGTACCGCTTTGGAGGAGAAGCACACGAACACTGCTACATATGCCTTAACGGCTCGTTTTCCGCGACCACGCGACTCTTTCACTAGTACAGGACCTAAGTAATCCACACCGGATATTATAAAGGGTCGATTGGGTTGCACCCTATGCTGAGGTAGGTTGCCCATTATCTCATGGGCAAAAATGGGTTTTGCGCGGAAACAAATTACACATTGATGAATGACTTTGCGGATCGCACTTCGCGGCGAAATTATCCAAAATTTCTGACGCAAATGTGCCAGGGTGCCTTGTGTACCGGCATGTAATTGCAACTGATGTGCTTGTTGTATAATCAGCTTGCTGATATGGTGATTTTTTGGCAACAGCAAGGGATGTTTTGCCTCGTAATTAATAGGAGCGTTTTTTAGGCGGCCTCCTACGCGAAGCAATTCCTTGTCATCCAAAAATGGCGACAAAGACAACAGGCTGGAGTTCGCAGCCACTGAATTGGATTTTTTCAAGGCTATCAAATCATCAGCAAATGCATCACCTTGTGTACGTTTAATGATATAAAAGGTAGCAGTTTGGATCTCTTTACAAGTTAGTGGACCCGCATTCCGGAGTTTGGATTTTGCGTTATGCAAGAATCTAAGGCACCATGCTAAAATTCTTTGCATTTTCGTGAAAGAAGAATATTGAGTGAGAAATTTCCACTCAGGGAGTTTGACTTGCGCGACAGTCATTGATATGACGCGCTTTTCAGGATCCGGTGTTAATTCGTGATGTGTTATATGTGGATGTTTGGGCCACTCCTCAAGGTTTTCATCCAAAAATGATGGGCCATTCCACCAGATTTTTGCGTTGATCAGTTCACGAGGGGAAGCCCCGCGACTCAAAATATCCGCAGAGTTCGCATTTGATGGAACATATTTCCATTCACTGACGCTTGTTAGGTTTCGAATTTCAGCTATTCTATTAGCCACGAACGTTTTGTAGCCACTCGGGCCTGCCTTAATCCAGGCTAGCACAATGGTGCTGTCAGGAAATAGAAATCTACTAGATATCGTCATATCCATTGACTTTTGAACATTACGAGCTAAACGCGCTAGCAGTAATGCCCCGCTCAATTCTAGTCGCGGTATTGTTGTGATCTTTAGTGGAGCCACCCTTGATTTCGCACAAAGAATCTGAGAATGATAACTTCCGTTCGAAGTCGTTCGCAGGAAAACAACAGCACCGTAACCGTCTTGTGAGGCGTCTGAGAAGCCGATGATTTCCACTGATTCGTATGGATGTTTTATGATCAAACGCGGAATCCGAATTTGTGTCAAAAGGGGTAACTCTTGCAACATTGAGTTCCATGATGAATGTAAGTCAGAGGGAAGTTCTTCATCCCATCCGATCTTGCTTGCCCACAGCCTTTGTAGGATGACCTTCGCTTTGATCAATAATGGTGATATCAAACAAAGGGGGTCGTAAATTCGTGCTATGGTGGACAGAATTGTCCGTTTGGTAATGTTTTTTGTACTTGGGGGTTTGGAATTATATTGCAAGGTATCCTCGCTTGGGTTCCAAACTAAGCCCAGTACTCTTTGGATTTGATCCTTTTCTAACTGAACGTCTTCCGGGTTAACGGCGGATTCGGGTAAAATCGCATCGTTATTCGAGGCCCACTTTCGAAGTACGAAACCTCCTTGTGCTAAGATAGCAGTTATTTGCTCACGCAGGGTAATTAACCCTTTCACATCGTTTGCACCTGTCAACAAATCGTCCATGTACATGTCGTTTATTATTGTTTCACAAGCTTCCGGGAATTTAGATTGATTTAACAATGCCAATTCTTTCAGGCACCTTGTAGCAATGAAGCTGGCTGGTTTCGTGCCATAGGTCAAGGTGATAAGTCGGTAGTGTTCAATTTCATTCCCAGGATTATCGCGCCAAACTATCCGTTGATAATCGGTGTCGTCTGGGTGGATTTTGATCTGGCGGTACATTTTTTCTATATCACCGTTTAGTACAAAAGCGTGCAGCCTAAACTTGACTAGAATAGTCCATAATTCATTTTGAATTACTGGGCCGCCCATTAATTGCTCATTTAGAGTAGTATGGTTCGAAGTGGGAAAGGAAGCATTGAAGACCACGCGAAGCTTAGTTGTTGTTGACGATTCCTTTATGACAGGGTGATGTGGCAAATAGTTAGATTTAGTGCATGTTATCTCCTGGGTAGGAACTACCTCCATGTGAGATAACGAGCGGTATTCTTTCATGAATCCGCAGTAAGACGCTTTCAACGTCGGATCCCTTTGTAGTTTTTGTTCCAGCGAGGTAAAGCACCTTATCGCTGAATTCTGAGATTCCCCTAAATTGGGGTCTTGTTTGAAAGGCAGCCGTGCAATAAACCGACCATCAACGTCTCGGCTGGTTGTTTTGGCAAAGAAATTTTCGCAAGCCCGTTGTTCCGAGGAGAGAATGGCTTCCGGTTTTACTAGGCATTCGTCCAGTTCCCAGAATTTCTGAAGACTGTTATCGATTTGCTCCATTGTCAGACAATGGTTGGTTATGGTTTGTTTATTATCGGAACCCGTCTGAAGCATGCCGCCGATAATAAATCCCAATTTTGTGTTTTGAAAGCGAGGGTGCTCCTTGTTTATTTCTATGTGACCGTCGCATAGAAAGTCCCAAAATGCCGCGGAACCGATTAGCAAATCTACCAGTCGCGATTTATAATACTCCTCGTCAGCGAGTTTTATGTGAGATGGAACGGTTATCAATTCCCGACTGAAGGAGGAAAGCGGTATGTTTTCCGTTATTTTCTCAGTCACCAGACACCGAAGATTTTGCGAAAATCGATTGACCTTGGAATGAATCCTTACATTGACTGCTTGATTGATTTGCATTTGGACCTTGCTTATGCCCGCTACGGTTACATTAGTTTTCTCGGGCTTGAGTCCTAATTTCTTACATAAGTTGTTACTTATGAAATTAGCCATCGAGCCTCCGTCGAGAAGTGCTCGTGCCTCGTGGAAATTTCCAGTGGCATCCTTTATGTTTACAACTGCCGTTGATAACATGACAATGCCCGAACCCTTTGTTACCTGACTGGCAAGACTGATTTCGGGTCCAGGTGCGATTTCGGTCTGTGGTTTCGTTTCTTGAACGCGATTTTGATGAATCAAAGAATTGTGTGACTGATGGCAATATCGACAACTGAATTTTGATCGACACTGCCCGGCTTGGTGATTAGCCTTTAGGCAATTTTCGCATAGTTTTAGATTTTTGACCTTTGTCAAGCGCGTGTCGATGGACATTTTTGCGAATGTAGAACATTGATAGATCATGTGATCCTTGCCGTTGCATATAACACATGGCCTTTGATTGATTACTACGCCGCTTATGGCCTTGTTTTTAGTGATCGTAAATGGTCTTTGCCGAGTTTTGTCCATTGACGCGACCGTCAGACACCGCTTGTCCAAGAAGTCGATAAATTCTTGAAAGGTCAGAATTTCTTAATTTAGAGTACCCTGCCACTCCTTTTCGGAATTATAATCTAATTTTCCCTTGAGTAATGGGACCAATATGGCATCCCAATGTTCGACAGGTACCTTTAATGATTTAAGCGATTCTATATTGGAACGCGTGGTGTCAACAAGTTGTCTGAATGATTCATATGAACCCTTTGAGACAGGCTCGGCCTTGATGATTGACATCACGTGATCCTCCACAATTAATCGCGTGTGCTTAAATCTTTTTCGCAGAATTGTCCATGCTGCGTCATAATTTGCATCTGAGATAGCAAGGCTTTCTATAGCTCGCGAGGCTTCACCTCGGAGGCATGATTTTAGGTAATGTAGCTTATCACTTTTTGCGATTTGGCCGTTTTTCCCTACGAGGGATTCGAAGGTATTTTCAAAGGAAGACCATTCCCGGAACTCGCCAGAAAATGGCTTCATATTTATTTTTGGCAAATTAAGAGTGGCGGAAACAAGAGGGTTTGGCTGTAGATTACTTGATCCTGTACTATTAGAGGATTGAGTGAGATTTGGTGGCTTCAAAAACTTGTTTATGGCCGTAATGACGTCATATATTGAATTTTCGAACTGTTCGCGAGTTTGTTCGTGTACTCCTTCGTCCGCCTGTTCTTGCAGTAACTCGATTTGAACTTGCAACTCCTCAAATTCGTCTTGAATACCCTTAAGCGCTTCGCGGCGAGTACGTAAAAGCTCGAAATCACCGGTAGCCGAATCAAACTCACTAACAAATTTCGCTTGCCGCGTTAGCTTACCCTTTACAGCCCCACACGCTGCTATTAATTTAGTCAACTGGCTCATTTCGCTGTTCACTCTAATTGCTACAATTAAGAATTGGAGGACTTACAGACCGAACCGATGCTGGCTTCTGGCTACCTCGCTGCTGATGTTGCCTTGGATGCTGGATTTTCTGGCTGCTATTGTCCAATGGTTGATCCTGGCACTTGTTGTGGTTTTTTGTTGACGATTCCGGAGCCTTTACCCACGGGGTGGCCGGAGCACCATCACATTTGTGTTTTAATGTCACTTTTTCTGTTAACTTCACTTTTCGCGCTTTAGTGGCCAATCCGCGTTGGAAGGACCAATGTTTATTTGCTTCGATAGCTCAATGGGTCGAAAGGAGAAAGAAACGTACAATCTGCCTTTCAACACGTTTATTTAGTTTTTGAATGGACATGTAGCCACGACGGCGAAAGCAAAGAGAAAAACGGTTACAAGAATACAAGAAATCATTGAGATGGTGGGTTACCCCCTCCAACCACCGGCAGGTAGATGGGCCGGTTTCTCCCAAATAAATATAGCCGATTGTGTCTAACACTTAAACTGTCTACATGCATTTACATATCCTGTGACTCCCTCCCGTCAGCGCAAGAGATGCCCATGCTTAGTCTCAAAAAACGGACAGCCTGTATATAAGCGAAAAGTTCGATCATCGCAGGGTACAAAATATAGATATTAATCATTGAGGGACCGAGTTCCAGACTTCGTCTTATCCAAAAGCAATTTGCTATACCCAGCTATTTTCTGAAAGCGTTGAAAACCTGTTTCAACTAAGTGGTGGTTCAAACATATTAACTATTTTCTTCCATGTCTTAATCACTATGTACAGTTGGGAGCGAAATAATTCATACGGCTCCGCTAGGAATTCGGCTGCATTTCATGAATGTTAGCTGCTTGTATTATTCTTCAATGATAGTTTTGATTATGTTGGATCTATAATCATAAAATTATTGGTACTTATATGCAGTTCACGTTTTATATTCAGTAGAATGACTTCTTACAGCAAAAATAAAGTGACAAGCTGGGGGGCTACGGCTACGGCTACGGCTGATGGCACCCGCAAAGTTTTGGAACGAAACTATCAGCGGCCATCAGCCGTATCCTCCTAGTGTTCCAGCTTGTCACTTAATTTTTGCTTTAAAAAGTCATTCTACTGGAAATAAAAAGTGTACAAGATATAGTAGTCGTTTGCAATATAATATTCCATAATTCTTAAATTTAATTGAGTATGTACGTTTAATTGAGCAGTATTGGTATTAGTACGTATTTTGGTTTAGTTCTTGCAGCTATACTATTGTGCATCTTGTATCGAGAATAAATTTTTCGGTTACACGACTTCTGAACTTGAACCTTTTATTGTCGCTCGCATTGTAACACGCATACCTGTGAACCTGGCGGTTTGTATTCAAGAGTATGCGCTCACGGGAATGCGCGGAAGTGATTTTCTCTCATGGGAAACTTGGTTCATGACAAGAGTCCTTATTTATTTATTATTTATTTATTTATTTGATTTTCGGGCAAGAAAACATCCAACAGCTAAAACCATTAACACGATGAAAAATTAAAATTGAAGAGATATAATACAAAACGCAACAAAAAATTTTGTACAAAATATATCGACATTCTCCTCGATTATGCTATAGTAAGAGTACAGCTTATAAATTGGTGACATACTTAACATATTGCTCCGAGGAGTTGGTATATTAAAGATATTAGTGTGCCTCGAGCACAATCGGGTAACTCTGTACTTACAGAGTCCCGTCTTGCAGTCGAAGATAAGCTGTATCAGGGGTCAACAACTTTTTCCAGGTCAGATTTTTCTCTACATATTAGAAGAAAAATTCTTTTTCTTCAATAATAGTACCTAATATAAATCGTAATCATATCATGATTAAAAAAACGGTGGCCACCACGGTAGGAGTAGAACCAGAGGAGATCCAGAAATGTTCTTTTCTGAATGTTAAAGGATCCGATGTTTGAGCCAGATCTACGGCGACCTGTAAAAATAAAAGTTTTATACCCCCACACACACCAACGACTATTTCTCTAGATAGTGTTATATTATTTATTAATGAATTTCTGAACGATGACAGAAACTGGGAAGAATAACTGGTATTGAGATTATTGGGACTAATTTTCCATTTAATAACTGCGCAAAAAAATGAAGTGATGATTTAATTTTGGGAGGTTTTTGCAAATGCCCATAACTTTTCAAAAAATGATCGAAATCTGAAACAGCTCGCACTATTTTGAAAATACTTCTATTTCCATGAACAATTTTCTTCCTCTATTGTCTGCACTACTGGAGATTTATCAAAAATTGACCACATTGTTTGTTTGTGTAACGAAAAGTTCAGCTCTGTCAAGTCATTTGTTTCCTTGTTTCTTTCTGTTGCGTCAGCTTCTGTCCAGTCGTTTGTTTCTGTTGAATCTTTTCCACAATCAATGGTATCAAGCTCAGTGTCAAGAAAACTAATAAAAGCTGCTGACTTATCATTAGGTTCACTAATCTTTATCTTTATTTTTATCTTGATCTTCAAATTTTTGAATGTTAGCAGTGTCTACTGCTTCCGCAATTTGTTTATGCACTTGCCGAGGCCCTGCTCAATGTTCCACTTTTTGCCCCATCACAGATACAAAAACAGTTTTATAAAAAGAAAACTTACTTGAACCTACTGAAAACGAAAATAAACTTGCTATTACTTGAGCAAATATTAATATTAAATGGTCTCCAAGTTTTCCCGGCGGCTTTTGCTTCTTCAATTTTCAGCTTTTGCGGTGAATGTTTCAACCGTATTTTTATTGCGTCTTCAACCTCTTTCTCCTTCGTTTGAAAAACGTTTTTTTCACAGCATCTGCGCACAGATTTTACAATAATATGAAACTCTTTTTATTATAAGAAGAATATTATCTCACCAAAACAGACCCGCTGTAGTTTTAAAGAAATTAATCCTTTTTTATTCTCGTTC
This sequence comes from Anaspis maculata, assembly GCA_949128115.1. NCBI lineage: Eukaryota > Metazoa > Arthropoda > Insecta > Coleoptera > Scraptiidae > Anaspis > Anaspis maculata. The sequence goes on from OX421961.1 coordinate 5,914,397, forward strand.
CTTTGAAGTAGAAACTGCTGGCCAATTTGTTTGACAAGCATCTCTTCAAAATTCCATTCGTAGCTGATATGACGTCTTTTCTCCGTATTGATGATAGATACGCATAAAGAATAAATGATTGAATTTCAAAGTTCTGTTTTAAAAGCTAGGTACAAGCTACAACAAACGTATTTACAGACAGTTTGAGTCACGGTTCATCCTACCGACGGCGACGACCTGAGCAACTATTACAAAGCTCCTGGTGATCAACTCTTCCCTTCTTTTTTTTGGATTCTTCTTGCTCATACACGATATGTACGGATCTGAAGTTGACAAAAGGGAATTGGAAACGTCCTGCATGTCCGCTGTTTTTGAGTGTTTCCGAGCAAAACATCCGCGATACTCTTCAATTTCCTTGTTCCGGGCTCCTTGGGCGTCCTCCGACATTTGGCCAATAGAATGAGGGGATCTCTCAGTTATCAAAGGATCGTGGATCAATGTCCAATTCGTATTGGATTTTCATATTCTAAATTATCCTATTTCAACCCCCTTTTTCGTCGTTACTTGTCGTAGAAGAGATTAGATAAATACTTGGTCTGATTATCAACCTGCTGCCGTTTCTTGGCAGTTGATGACAGTTTCCTTCAAAAAATTGGATTCTAATTGGGCGACAGTAACACAGAGACGAAAGGCTGGGATTGTTACAAATAACTTTCCTTATTCCTTCTTACAAATATTCGCCCAATTAAGTTTGGTTCCCAACAAACTCTGGCACCATCTGTAGAAACTCGGTTTTAAAAGCCGGAAATATTACTGTACCAATGTATGTTGAGTTTGATAGTTTTGCTGAAGAATAATAATTGGTCTGCAAGTCCCAAGATTGTTCCAACTCCCGTTAACATTCAGAACTAGGGCATGAGCTTTGTCCTCCGGGACAGACTTACTAAACTGCATTACCTACCTGTCGTTTCATAACTTTGTGTTTACACCTCAAATTGTTTTCTCATGTTGACTCGTTGAGTTGAGCCACCTATGGTCACTCCAGGCATTTATCTGGCTTCCTTTTCTCAAAGCTCGTACTTGAAGTTGAAGTCAAACGAGTTTGAAAACATTTAGTAACAATTTATACAAATAGACAAGTTGAATAAACACACAAATGGAACAAGGCGATGGACGTAATGGAATTATAGTTGCCAAGTATTGATTCACTCGGTTGCACAATAGTATATTGTAAAACTGGTGCTACGATAATGGTTTTTGCAATACGACCAGGTTTGCTTCAATGAGCCGCGAAGTGAATGTCGCTTTTCCTAGCTTTTACAGCTGGCCAAAAACATTCGTCTTTTTGATGTCCTTGAACTGTCTTGCTGAACATCTTCCAAAGATGTCTGCTTCATGCTAAAGAGAGTCTTCTGATCATTTTCTGGGAAAATTCATCAATTTTCTAGAATCCCCAAGGATCTTCCGGCGATGATGCGCTTTTCACTGCTCAAGAAAATTCCTTGTCCACTAAATCATCTCTATCAACGTATTGTTTCTGTATTTCTTTTTTCCCAAAGTCACTATATCGTGCCCAAAGTATAGAAGTACTCTGAGCTAAAATTTTCTGCATTATTTTATTTGTGTCGAACGTTTTAAATTTTTTGAGTGCTGAAAACCCAGATTCTTGCGTACCTCTGCTCTCTGTTCAGGGAAGGGAGTATTACGATAGCTCCTGGAAGATACGCTAAAAGATATCTGACGTTTTCCACTCCCTTACATTTAGACGTATTCTTTTGTTTCATGAAAGTCAGTGGGGTAGGAGCATTGAAAAAAAAAAAGAAGGATGAAAAGAAATGTATCAATTTGCGTGATCAGGTTTTGCGCAAAAACGGTGCATTTGGCAAACACATTTAAATTTTATATTCATCACTTATTGATCAAGAGTTTCACCTGATTGGAAATGTTGTGTATGGCGGGAGTATATTTGTTGTCATATTTCGTTTTCATGTCATATACAGACCATTAGATGAAAAGGTACAAATGTTCGGCCTCTAGAGGATATTGTCATGGCTAGGGCTAATAAAAAATTGACCATTGCAGGTGACAATACATTTGGCGATAGTTTCACTACTGTCTTCAATTACTCAAGCATATTTTTTCTCCCGGTCTTTATTGGATGAAACTTTTCTTTTCTTTTTGGGAAGTTGAGATCGAGAAGAGCTTTATTTGAAGCTTTCTTCAACTACTCATCGGTGCCGGTGGTTTCCTTTTCTACCAAATAAACCCAGGTAGCACATCGTCACGTTATATGCAAAGTAATCGTCACACTGAAATACTGGTCGTGACCTATTCCAATACTTACTTTGGTGACAGAAATGAATAGAAACCGCTCACTTCACGATGTTTCGTAAACGTCACAATTTTTCATTATGAAAACGTGACAGAATCAACTTACTGACTGGAAATGGCTGCATTTTGCAAATAGCGAGAGCGTCACGATTCCAAATACAACAACTGTGACGAAATCGTGATACCTTATAGCCCAAAATAGGGGTAGGTAGGTGGATACAATTAAAAGTTCTAAAACAAAAATTCGTTTTATAATTTTTCAATACCGATCCCTCGACCAATCCAATATGTATATTACAGATTGTGTAGGTGAACTGATAGAGGTCTTCACGTAAATTCACTTTATTATTATAGGTTCCAAATTACCTATGATACAAGTGTATTTTCACGCAGTATTGCAGTCTCACATCGAGCTATGATATTGTGATATTTGTAAATTTACAGTGGAAACTGTGGTTTGACCATAGGAATTGCCGACTACACAACGATATTTCACATTCGCTCATGTTGATTCACAAGGTAAATTCAAATTACCTTGGTATTTCACAATGTAGATTCACAATGCTACAACGTAATTCTACATTACTTAGTGAATTCCCGTGGTAGGTAACATAACATCAACGTAACATAACATTCATTTGCCTTCGTGATTTCACATAATTGTTCAATAAAATATAGAACAAATCAACACTTATCACTAAATTAACAATCAATAAAAGAGTAGGCATCTCCAAAAAAGCCGACAGCTCCTTAGGATACATATTTCAAATTGAGAACGTAGAAAAAACCAAACGCAGCGGTCACTGCGTCTAACAGTGTCGCATTTCAGAAAATGTTCTCCTTCAAAATATACGTTGAAAATGGAACATTCTTCGTTCTCTGAAACACAAAATGACGGTACAATATTGTTGCAAGCATTTAAATTGGGCCCGAGGAATATTTTGATGAAATTTGAGGTGAAGTTGATATTTTTTGCCAATGGATTTTAGGTTGATTTTACAAATTCCGCAAAAAAAAAACATCATCATATGGTATGCTCGAGGGTATGAGTAATACAGATCATTACAAATAAACTATATACTTACGAGAATATCCTTGGATCTTGCAAAATTTTCACCGCCCTTGATGTTCTGCCGAGAACTCGTCTATACGTGCAATTAACGTAACAAAGAATGTTTAGAATCTTTTTCCTCGATAAAACACGTGATATACAGTAACGACACTGATTGGACAAATCTCACAAGTTGCTTTGCTTATGAGATAAATGAAACGTTGCTAGCTCTTGGTCCATAATGTCATTTCCCAAGAGGACATTTCGAAAGAAAACCTTCTCGTTTTCTTTTAGATCGCTTCGGCATAGCCAGTAATCTTATGACTTTCAATTCTTGTCCATGTTTCCGTTCAAGGTGTCTTGTAATTTTTATGAAAAATGTATGGCAAAAAACGTGCCTTTTGTTTTAAATCCTTGTGTTCATTACGGCTTTTCGAGAAGATTGGAAATAAACCTTATTCGATATCTTGAGATTTTTTCTCTCAGCCTTTATTAAATCCATTATCGAGTTTTCCGTGGACGTTGACGGAATATCTGGACAGTGGACATACAGCGTATCTACGGCAAAAGTATGGAACAAATTCAATAAAAAAAATCGCATATCTTTTCTCAAAAAATTCCTCGACCAGGTCGAATTTGTTTTTCAATTCGGCACATTTTGATGTGAAATTTTCGTATTTGCCGTCATTTTTGTAAAAGCTGTGACGTGATCAGCCATTTTTTCAAATTGAAACTCTTTCCTTTTTTGCGGATTCGAATAGATTATGAATATCTGGCTGGCCATCGATGGCTGATAGTTTTGGGTATATTGAATGTCAAATCTCTTGATTCAAAAATTTTTATTTCTGGAAAATCTGCACTTGTGATTTCTTGTTGGTTTCTGATGCAATCAGGTAATTTTCAAAACGCCCTCTCCATTTTTTCCAATTTTCGGCAACGTTTCCTTGTAGCGACAGAGCTGTGAGACCTTTCTCCATTCTCATTTAGTGGTGGTCCGGGTCTTTATTTATCATTTGTAGAATTAACTTGTTGATTATTTTTTCATTTTCGCACGTTGCAGCGCCATATAATGGGATGAGACTTGAGAAGCAACGAGACAACCTTCCAGTTCCAGCTCTGCTTTAATACTGTCTTTCTACAACACCACCATACCATTCGCCTAGCGATAGTCCGCTCATCGGTAACCATCATAACATCAATGCATATATCAATACATATATTACAGGGGGGTATTTTGGTCGAACGGCCCCCTCAAAATCAGGTTTTTTTTTGCCTACTGTTGGAGCTACTTTGGGGGCATGTTGGCTACAAGCTCAGTTCTTGTAGGCCAGGTAACTAACCACTTTAGTTTACACTGATAGATATCCAGACATTTGTAGAAAGTTCTGCTGACTATTCAGCGTTCAATTTTGAATCTGTAGCCTAAATCACATCAAAAAATTGTGTCTCAATTCCATGAGGGTCAGTAATGTCAGTATCATTTGTTGAAAGGGATTAAGCACATTCTGGTAGGTCCTGATGTGAGGGCCTGTGAACTCTAAAGAATTTCGCCAACAGCGTAAAACCTCCAAATCCTGTAGAAAAAAGGTCTCAGCCTTATTGCCTTCGAAAAACTCTATGTTGGACGAAAACGTTTGTAACTCTTTCTCCAAAGACACAACTTTCAACTTGGCCTTCTCCAGAGCTCTTTGCTTTTTCTAAACTTTCAACATCGACATCTTGTACGTATCTTCTAGTAGAACTACTAGCACTTCCTCTTCTTCCATTTCCTCCACCTCAACAGGCTTCCAGGTCAGTTGAATCTTGATTCTGGAAAGTATTCATTAATTAAAGTATAATAGATATATGTACAGTGAGGGGCAAAAGTATAGAACAAATTCACTAGAAAATTCGCATTTCTTTATCGAGAAATTCCTCAAACAGGTCGATCTTGTTTTCCAATTCCGCACATTTTGATGTACAATTTTCATATTTTCAAAATGGCAACGGCTTTGAATTCCTACATGGGTCCAGTAGTCCGCAACAAGCTCACATAATTTTCCGCTGTAGCGCGGGTGTTCCACTTAGGCCTGAAAAACTCTACTACATAGAAACAAACCACTTTTGGGTAGGCCGCACCCTCCATGGTTTTCACTAAGGACCCCACCCTGAAGGAGCTCAAACTCCATATTTTTCGAGATAATCGGAAGTTTTCACAAAATTTGCATTTTTTTGACTTGTTTTAAAAACTGAGTCGGCCATGATAGATGACAGACAAGCTAAAAAGTACGCAGCTGTCAGTTAGTCAGTTTGAAAATTGTCCAACACAGAAAAATGGCTTTACGCAAGAGGAATTGATTGATATGATATTCTGGTATGAATCCAGATATCCAGGATTCCATTTTGCGCAATGAACGTTGGCGATGTGCGATGTGTTTCAAATGATTTGCGTAAGTTCTTTGAAGGTTACTAAATTTATTAAAGCACTTTTTCCCGCCATCTGGACCAAAGTTGTATTTGTGAAGCAGCTCTTGGGCAATTTCATTATAAATAGTTGGATGCCACTTCTTTTTATCTAGATGAAATCGTGTCTTATTTTTCTTTTCTGTGCCGGATTTGTTCCCATTTGTTCATTGATGTAGGTAATAATAATCATTATAATAAATATTGTTTATCTGCTATTCACACCTAACAATTACAATATAGAAAACAAATAATGAAAATATTATAAAAATAGCAAATTGGCTGCCGTTCAGCTTCCCTGTTAAGCCAAGAAGCTGATCTTCCACGATACCCTGTACAAAACCTAAAATAAAGAAAAAACCAAAACGTAACAAAATATCCAGATAAATCATCTCATTGCATCTCCCACAATCCATAGTAACCAACTCAATCCGACGGTCCACCCACCCACCAATCAACTAACTATACTGAAGCTTACCCCGCTCAGACACACACCCGAGACAATAATAATAACTGAGACTTGACCTTTACCTTAAAATCAGACACCGTCATGGTCCTGAAATGAAGCTCAGTGGCATTTAGGACGCGCACAACATCATATGAAAAGCATCTCTTGAACTGTTCTGTCGAATGAGAAAAAACCGTGAGAAGGTCTTTACGTCTCACGCCAATATTGTGCACGTCCGTCCTAAACCCAAACTTCTGAATTAAATAGCCTGGCTGTTGGATTAAAACAATTTTGTGACAGAGACATGCAGCATCGTCTAGTTTCCATGTTGAGCCACTTGACCTCCGCCAATTTGTGTGAAATGTGCTGGTATCGAGAAATTCCGAATATGAATCGCAAACATAAATTCTGAACAACCTGGATCCTTCGCGTGTCCTCGAAGCCCAGAGAAGGGCCGTACACCACGTCACCAAAGCCGAACCGAGATAGAACCAACGCGTCACATAACAAAATTCTGAGTCGGCGGTCAAGAAAGTCCTTGCTGTTGTATAGCAATTCCAAATTACAGTAGGCCGACCGAATGCACTTCGTTACGTGTGAGCTAAATTTTAAATCTGAATCAAACAGCACACCCAAGTTCCTTGCCTTCGAAACAACCTCAAGTTTTCTGCCCTCAAGATGAACGCCTACTCCACTCTCCGCCGACATTCGCACCGCTTTGTTGCCAAACAACATCACAACAGTCTTTTCGGGATTTAGATATAAACCGTGTTTTTTTGAGAAACTTTCCAGGTTTTCGATGTCTGCATTAATTCTTCGAACGGCTTCCGGTAAGTTCTCCTTTTTGAATGACAGGTATAGTTGTGTGGCGTCGGCATAAAAATGATGGGTACAATGCGAAATTCTTGATTCAAAGTAGCAGGTGTAAATGCAGTATAAAAGAGGACCCAAAATTGAGCCTTGAGGTACTCCCCTCAAAACAAAAACTTTATTCGAAAGCAAATCGTAGAGCCGAACTCTTTGGGATCCACCAGATAAGTAGCCATTTAACAAATTACAAGCTAATGCACTTAATCCCAAAAAATTCAATATGGTCATCAAGATTTCGTGATCAATTGTATCAAAGGCTTCACTATAGTCTAGGAGAACCAAGGTCGTTAACTGGCTTTGATCGGTAGCCCGAATAATATCATCAGTAATTTTTAACAATGCAGTTGTGCAACTATGAGAAGTTCTGAAGCCAGACTGTAATCTAGGTAACAAGTTATATTTATTCGAATAATTTATAAGCTGATCAGCCATAATTTTTTCGAGTATTCTAGACATTGCAGGAAGAATGCTTATCGGACGCAAATGATCTGGTTGAGATGGACTACTATTCTTTGGCAAAGGTACCAATATGGCCTCCTTCCAACACTCAGAAAAAGCTCCACACTGTAGGTAAGAATTGATGATATGAGTGATTATAGGCAATATACATAGAAGGGCAACATAGCTTTACAAAACGAATCGGTATATTGTCGGAAATGACAATTTGAACTTGGGATTCACCCAGTATGTCTCGGTGTAACCGACTTACGGCGCACCCGATACAGTAAATATAAGTACGTTGTACCTCTCGCATCGCAATGATCCGGGAACGCAAAGTTGCAATTTTTGCAAAGATTAGCAGATTCACCACATCCGGCACAATCTACACCGTCCACCGACCTCCATGGAAAAATCCAAAGGAGGGGTGAAGAATGAACCGAGGTGATAAAACATTTGGAGACAAAGAGGAAGGCCTCTTTTTTGGTCGGGGCTGATGGTGTGGTGGTTGTGCGAAAACTGCGGTTCGTTGCGATGTACGGGGTCAACGTGATGTCGTTTTTAATGTAAGTACTTTACTCTAGTCATTTAATTATCTATTATACTCCGTTTATTTTCGATGATCTCTAATGTTTAATAAACGTCTCAAACGTTCCCCTTGCTGGATTATTTGCGTCACTTATTAGAATACCGAAATTTACTAAAAAGCCAAGCGAGTGGAGTGAAATCCTATGCCACCCAGTTAGAGGCAACGATCGTCCGGTATTCGGGCATATCAGAATGTCCCGGATAGAAGCCATGAAAAGGTATGACGACGGTGACCTTTGACAATATCCTGGTCACGGCACCATTTCTGTAGTATCCTCGCTGCGGCACCACTTCTGTAGTGTAACCCCGTTTTCGATGTTGGCAGTGATCGTCGTTGTTTCTTCCCTTCCCCACATCGTTTACATTTTACCTACATTGTGTTGAGTTCTTACTCGAGCTGAGAATGTGTCGTTGGGAATGAGGTTTGATTCTTGAATGAAAGGCAAATGAAATGCAAGCAAAATGAATGTTTATTTAAAATCAATTAGCAAAGTTTTAAATGAATTTGTTTCTTTTCTTAAAACACCTCATAACAAGAAATTGACAGTGATAAAATGACACAACAAGAATGAAGAACAACAAAATACAAAGACAAATGAAACAAGAAAAGTCATAACAAATTATTTAGACAATGCAGGAATTTACAACAATAGAGTGAACACAGAATCAGATTAACAAAACAAAACAAGAAATCATGAAACATGTCAAACTGTCAATTAATTCGCAAAGGAAAAGTGACGTATTCGCTGACAGGCACACATGGGAAGAACACGTCAAAGAAACCCATGCGTATAGCCTGGTTGGTTGCTGAAAAAAATCCTTCCCAAATGAGCTGAACAAAAGTCAAGTGTGAATGAGTCATGATGAAGTGACAGAGAAGTCACTCCAGTAATGCATTGATCAAGTCAGCGTGAATCGGTGCTTGAACCTCTTTGAAACGTTTGCTTCGTTTACAAGTTATTTACGTAACAACAAAAGAGAACTCGCTCAGTAATGAATGTTACACTTTACAAGCAGAAGAAGTCAAATTGATAGATACTAAACAGTTTAATGAATGATCGGTAAACAAGTAGATAAATCAGCAAGAAACAAATTATCAGTAAACAAGTGAATGAATCAGCAAAAAACAAACGATCAGTAATGGGTTAGGTGATACAACAAGGAACACATAAGAGATAAATAGGTAGATAAATAAACAAGAAACAGGTGAGAGGTAAATAAGTAGAGAAGTTGGAATTGGTCATACTCTTTGTAAGCAATCGAAAGGAAGAAGTATCTATAACGCATTCGCCTGAAATTCCCCAGCAGTTACAAAACCCCACAGATACATACTTACATTTAAAACAGAACAATGGTTAGTAAACACTAATCACATACAAGAAATAACAGTAAATACAAGAACATCGACTCGAGCCAACCTGTGGCCCTCTCTTCGTCGTTATACATAATTTCCCCCCGAATAGGAAAAGGTTAGTAGACTCAACAAGGCAGATTCATACGAGCAGGTGGAACCCGCCCCCCAGGACACGGAGAAGCGTGCAAGTCTTCTTTCCTTCGTTTACTTTCAGGTATAACCCGACAATGAATAATGAAATGTGAATGAATCATAAAAAGTACATACTGTTCTCTACTTAGTGGCTGATTTTGGGCATAGCAGAGTTTCTTTTTGTCGTCTTACTGTTTGTGACGTAACTTGTGGAAAGAAACAATTGATGAAACCTCGAAATACGCGCGACAGCGCAATACCGAGGTGAAGTCGTGAGGTGAGTGCGCCAAGTGCACACCCACTAGATTACGGCCTGTGCCATCAATATTTAGATCATTAGATCATTTGGGGAGTAGATAAATTACACAAAATTCAAAGCAGTACAAAGCACCTTGATTTGAAATGGGAAAAACTGCGGGTTATGCAAGCCCGTTGAGAACAAAGAATTTCGGGTTTTGTACAACAATTTCGCGGACAAAATAGGTATCAAAATGCATGATTTGGTGAGTGGGTGGAAGCCAAAATTACGATACAATAATCAAAGAAAGACCGACCTTAAATTAGGAGAAACCGACGCACAGTTGCACTGAAAAATCACGTGTTCTTCACCACAGCTGATTCTCTTCCCTACGTCTGCCCGCGGCTGCTGCTCGCGCGCCCCGCGCCATCTCTCTCTCCCATCGGCAAACTCCACGAACGTCAACGGCCGTACCTACTTCAGGTACCAACGTACAAACAAAACAAAGGGGTTATACCACAGTGGGGTGCGAACGGTCACAGTACATGAAATAATCCAAGGGTGTATCAATGTTTGCCACTTCCAGGGACTGAGGATCTTCCACAAAAAAATGCAACGTCATCATCTGGTATTATGAGATTTCCTTGTTTCCATTTTCCCGGATTTAATTTCTTAGCCAACTCGGAAAGAGGAATGTCCATTTCGTCATCATCTTTAGAAGAATAATCCGACTCGAGATCTGTTTCTGAGATGACAGTAGCTGCCCCTTCTTCATTGTTCCCATTGGCTTCATAATCTCTGGCGCAAGATCATGATCACTTTCCAGATTTCGGTCGACCAGGTTGATTGGCTGTTTTCCTAAGGACTCGAGGATTTCACCCATAGTCTTCCCTCTATATACCTTGATGTCAGTTTCATCGACCACGGACAAAGAGCTGGCCCACGAGTTAAGATGAAACACATCTTCTATAGAACGGCATGTGAACATCTTTGCTGTGTCCCATGTAGCGGGCCACTTGTGAGGTTTGATTTTCGTCCAATGAAAGCAACTGTAAGTCCTTCGGAGTGGGTGAGGTTCCGAAGCACCATACTTCAGGGACATCTTCTTACTAGCCGATGAAACATCGGTGAAGTTGTTGCGTCGTTTTCTGCTTCTGTTTGTTTTGAATACTTGGACCGATTGGGCCAGTCCAGTTCTGTCCTGCCGTTTATATTCTAGTAGTTTGGGGAATTTCGTTATCTTGCGGTGGCCGTTCCGGCAAACGAGTTCCGCGTGCCTTTCTCCAATTGGCTATAGATGAGAACTATAGTTCAGTCAAAATAGGTTTTAACCGGAAAGAAATTCGGAAGTTGACGAAATTTAGTGGATCGATGCAGAATTTAACGTGGAATAACATACTGAAATTCCCAAAAATTCCAATGCTTGGCTTTTTTTCTAGGACCAATAAAAGAGCGCCATCCTTGTAAATTTTCGATTTTTTCTGAATAACTTGTAAACTATTACCTTTAGAACACAAAAACTAGCGAAGCAAATGTAGCGCGTTAAATTATCAAGAGATCAGTATCAAATTCATCACTTTGTGGTTAATAGTCTCCGAGATACAGCGTCTGCTAGAACGCAGTGAAAATGACTCAAAATTTATTTCCGGATTTTACGTAACAATTTGCATAGTGTCAGTTCAAGGGCTGTAACGTGGACAGCAAATGTGCGGATTTCAGTGTGTTTTACCATCTAGGAAAGCCAATTCAACATTTGGTATCACACTTTTGTCTAGAAGTCGCCAACTTCAAAATGGTACTTTTCCTCGACCTTTCAAATTTATACTTGAAGTTCCGAAGAACCCCCAAAAATCGATTATTTCCATACCATACCATTTGCTTCATTTTCCAAGTATGGAAAAACCATCTGGAGAACATGTGAAGGATTGAATACCAAAAAAACAACATGTTTCAGAATCTTTTCCTAGTGATGGTTTCTGAGGTATATGGGTTAAAAGACGAAAACGACATACTTGGAAAAAAAATTGGTAGATCGGACACTAACTGCTGAATATTGTACGGACCTTGCATTTTAGGTGTAAGATGCCACTTGGCAGACGTAGAAAGTACATAAATATATTCACTACGTCTGCTGAGTGGCATTTTGTATCATCAAATGCAAGGTCCGTACAGTATTCAGCAGTTAGTGTCCGGACTACCTATCTTTTTCTCCAAAGAGGTCGTTTTAGTCTTTCAACCCATATAACTCAGGAACCATCACTGGGAAAAACATTCTGAAACACCCTATGGTTTTGGTATCCAATTCTTCACATATTTCCTGGATGGTTTTGCTCTACTTGAAAAAGTAGGCAAATGGCATGGTATCAAAATAATCGATCTTTCGGGATTCTTCGGGACTTCAAGTATCGATTTCAAAGGTTGAGGAAAAGTACCATTTTGAAGTTGGCGACTTCTAGACAAAAGTGTGATACCGAATGTTGAATTGGCTTTCCAAAAATGTGTAACACGTTGAAATCCGCACATTTTCTGTCCACGTTACAGCCCCTGAACTGACACTATGCAAATATTTACGTAAAATCCGGAAATAAATTTCGAGTAATTTTCACTGCGTTCTAGCAGACGCTGTATCTCAGAGACTATTAACCACAAAGTGATGAATTTAATACTGATCTCTTGAAAATTTAACGGGCTACATTTGCTTTGCTGGTTTTTGTGTTCTTAATGTGATAGTTTACAAGTTATTCAGAAAAAATCGAAAATTTACAAGGATGGCGCTCTTTCATTCGTCCTAAAAAAAGCCAAATGTTGGAATTCTCGGGAATTTTAGTATGTTATTCCACGTTGAATTCTGCATCGATCCACCAAATTTCGTCAACTTCCGAATTTATTTCCGGTTTGGCCAGATTTTTGCTTAATTTGACTGGACTACTAGCCCAGCGCGCCGGCGCGGCGGGCAGAATCTGATAAAACGAAGCGACGTAGCTACTTTTTCCTTTTCAATTTGAAACTCGCACTCGCATAAGAGCTGTCGCCTAGTTGTGTGCTGTACATCCACGTTTTTGTCTTTCGAGTGGTTTTCAAAATTGTGTTAGTTTGCAGCCAGAAACCGCCTGTTCTGCGGGTTTATTTGGCGAACGTTGGATAATTAGGGTATTGGAACCCAAAGTAGGCATTGTTTCGCCGTCTTAAAAAGTACAATCATACCTGGCGCATCAAACCAAACCGTCTGTCACCTGGAGGTAAAGTAAAGATTGATTTGGTTCATCTTTTTTGTCATCTTTTCGAGTCGGAGTCGACACTGAGTTGAGTGAATTGTTGTTGGTTTCTTCTTTTACCCACCACTGAGTTTTTCTGCTACATAACGAGTTTTCTACGATCAAGTTCCTGGCATCTCTATTTTCCTGTCGCCCCGTTTTAAAGTCTGGAGATTTTGCCAGCAAGCCGTCAACCTTATCAACATCGTCGCATTCACGCAACAATTCCCCGGAATTTCCCGAGCGACTCTCTCCTTGGGAAGGGAACGATCCAACGAATTTCGTTCGAAAATTGAAATTAGTGGCTGATGATCAGTTTCCACGGTGAATTTTTCTTCCAAATATATATTGATGAAACTGTTCCACTCCAAAACAAACCGCCAAGAGCTTTTTCTCAATTCAAGCATATTTGATTTGTGTATCGGGCATTGATTTCGAAGCGTATGCACAAGGTTGTTGATTTTGGGGTAACACTGCTCCGAGCCCAAGTTTAGACGCGTCTACCGAGAGAGTGACTTCCTGTTTGGGGTCAAAAAATTTCGATGTTGGTTCAGTTGACAAGATAGTTTTCAGTTTATCAAATGCAACCTTCTGTTCATGTCCCCAGACAAATGCATTTTTCTTTTTTATCGCGAAGAAATTTGGTTATTTCTGACAAGTCTTTGACAAATTTTCCAACAAAGTGGCAAGACCCAAAAATCGTTGCAACTCTTTTTTAGTTGTTGGTTTTGACATTTCTCTGGTGGCTTTCAATTTTTCATCATCAGGAGTGATACCTTTTTTTGAAAATTTATCACCAAGATACTTGATGTCTTTCAGACCAAAATTGCATTTTTTGAAATTTAATTTGACTTTGTTTTTTCTGACAATGGTTGGAACTTTTTCCAACCTTTCATCGAATAGAATGATTCTGGCCACGCTTGATCACGAGCTTTTAAGGGAGCGTTTCTTGGGCTCAAAGCGGGGCGAGAAAATTAACAAATTCTTTGTTTTTCTTTTCAAACAATTTGCACATTTCACGTTCGCGGAACCACTTAGGGCACTTAATTTGAATAAAGTTGGTTAAACAGTTCAAAACTTATGTCAGATAAAATCTATTTTAAAAATTCAACTCAAGCACCCTACTGTATCTTTTAAACGAAACATTTCTGGTCACGGGTTATACATATGTATTTTTAAACATGATTTTTGATGAGCAATCTACCCTTGGAGTTTGTAAACCAAACACCCTGCAGGTAAGTAGGTAGGTATGTCCTGTTGACAATTTATATTTAGTAATAAGGTCACTTTTTGAACTGATAACACCGTGCGGTGATGAAGGATGCGGATGACAGAACCTATTTTTCTTGTTAAAGTCCAGTAAAAGATGTGTTCGAGGAAACCTGGTGACTGAGTGACCGAGTGTTGGACTCAATCAAATGCTTATCTCTCAAGATCAATACGATCCGCACGATCAATAATAATTCAAAAAGTGACCTTACTAAATTCATAAATTGCGAACAAGATATTATACCTATGTAATAATAATAACAATAAATTATAATGAAAAAATTCAAGTTAATAACTTTTTCTACTAATTGATGATTATGGTAAAATCAATTCATTTATAATAATTATACGTCTTTTTTTAAATCGTAACTGAACAATTGTTGAAAACTAGGGAAGGCTGACCTACATTTTTTGTTGCCACGCTGGACGAAGCATGTGCTACGTCTGGCATTTAATGGTAGACTGGACTAATGGTAGCAGTGACGTGATCGTGGCACTGGCATTTTTATTGATGGCCAAATATATTTTGGCAGAGGTATCATTTTTGGCTTGGATGGAGTCGTCGACGTAGCCTTCGGCCACAGTCGATGATCTCCATCAACCATGCCTTTTCAATGCCATAAGGTCCCCACCAGCATCCACAAGAATTGTGGCCGAAGTCCTTCTAAAGCAATGACCGGTATAGTTTTTGGCCTCTGGGAGGTCCAGATGTTTGTCAATTTTTGCAGGTACACTCCCCAATTTATTTATGCCGACACATTGCTTCGTGCATTTATTATTAATGTCATTCAGAAAAAATGGCAATTGGTCCGCTCCTGTAGGACGCAGAACCATGTATTTTTTTACCGTGGGGTAAGAACTTTCCGGCACAACAAAGGTTCGGGGTATTTTCGTTTTTGTGTCCGGTATTTTTATGATCAAAGATCTCCCTGTATCTTCGATGTGCTCACTTCTTATGTTTCTCAGCTGCTGTTTTCTGCAGGCACCGTAATTACCTATGATCAAGCTAGGCTACCTGGAATAGAATATCATTGGTTGAGATTTCTTGTTTACATACAGGGTGATTCAAAAGTGTCAGTCCAGAACAATACACGGTGTATCGAATTTTTTACGGAGCCCACAAAAGTTAATAAAAAAATTCTTCGACTTTTACTTTTGAAGTTATGACGGGTCAAAGAGTGGTCCCTCGAACCCTTCTGTTTCCGTTATTTCAAAAGATTTTTGGCAACTGTTGGTGCGAGAATTATCAACAAAAAATATCAACTACTGTGTGTGTATACTACGTTTCCATTTACTATACAGGGTGATTCATCAAGTAAAAAAAATCAATTATCTGCTTGAAAAAAGTCCTCCGCAAATTCCTTGCATCAAAATTGTGTTATCTTCTGCCTCACATCGGTTGAAGGGACCAACTAAATAGTTCAGAGGTATTTTTGAATGCACATAATTTCCGAGGTCTTCGACTCAGCCTGTATGAAAAACAAAAATTCAATACATACAGGGTGTCCCGTGTTTAATCGCAAAGATTTTGCCAGTCGATAGAGCATCAGAAAGATGAAAGAATGAAATATGCATATAAAAATTTCGTTCAAAAACCCGTAATGGGGTAGGTACTTGCCAATGAAACAGATTTGACTGGAAACACTTTCAATCATCAACAAGAGTAATAAATAGTATTTTCTGAAAATTTCCGGAAAATATATCCATTGATTAAAAAGATTTTTTTTTTCGATTTTTTTTTCAAAAGGTTGGTAAAAGTCGGGAATCTTTAGTGAAATTTTTCTGTCTTTTTTTTTCAAATATTGTTAAGCCACTTTAACTGTTTTTTGAGTTTTCAACCCAACAGTGCTGTTTGTTTAGTTTTTAGTATATTTGTGACGTCACAAATATATTTTTAAAACAGACACTACGGCCGCAATTTTGGGAATTTAGGAAAAAGAAAAAATACGGGTACAATATTTTTGCCCATACTTTCGATTAAGCCAATAAAATTTTTTTGGGCAAGTAGCCCATAACTGAGATACAGCTCTTCAAAGTTGGAAGATAAATACAGTTTTTCTCACCTAACTTTTATACTGATCAACCGATTTGCGTCAAATTTCTTACACGTATTCACTAAACAAATGCCTATAACCTCAAATAATAAATACATTTGGTAAGAACAGCCCCACGGCGTAGATAGGGGTGGTTGCGCCCCTTCTATCATCCCTAATTTTTTCCTCACTGCAAGTCAGAAACTACCACTATTTCTTCACTTCTGAATGACATACCTTATGTCATCTGTCGCCTCCAGACCAGAGATGTCGCGTCGGTCAACGATGCCGATGCTTTCCATCTCTGTTCCTCTTCGGCTAACGGCCTCGCTACCTCGCACCTCTCTCTCTTCAACTTCACAATTCACATTCTCCCATCAGTCCCATCCTATGGTCCCATCCATGATGCATTTCCACCAGGGGTAGGAAATTGAATTTAAGATCCCAGCGCCAGGTGGCCAATTACGGAACTGTCCGAAACAACTTTACAGATGACAATTTGACCTTGAACTTGACAGTTCGGATTTATATTTCAAATGACTGTCACTTCGACTGACACTTTTCAAGTTTAAAACTCGCGCTTCGTTTTCATCGTGATAAAATACCAACAAGAATTCCTGTTCTCGAGGAAATTCTGCCTAAAAGATCCAACAGCTGATGCGGACGTCCCAGGACTCTCAGGGTGTCGGTGTCAATAATAATGTGGGCGCTGAAACGGCCGGCACGTTGGAAAATACCTTTTGGATTTGATGGATTTCTTGTCTAGGACGTCGTCCTTAGCTGGCGGATGTCCATCGAAGCAGCATCCTCCCCGAAAATGGCATGAAAATAAAAGCCTTTGCCACTGACAAGGGTGCTGTGTGCTTGTCGATGATGATGGTAAAAGGAACCCAAGGTGTGAGGTTATGTTTTAATCTTGTTTTGCTTTCAGTTTTTAGGGAAAATTCCCGGGTTCAGAGAGCGTTGTAGCCCGTATCCTGTTCCCAAGTGGCTCCCCGAAATTTTCCCTGTTTCCTTTTGGTTTCCCCCCTTCGTTCTCATCGGAATGAAAAACGTCCTTCCCTCAACAGGCTGATATATTTCGCCCCAATTTATTAGGGGCTTCTTTAGAGCATCTACATGGTACATGGATGTTACTACAATGTTACAATACAAAAATGTGAACTACAATAATAAACTTTTCAATTTATAACGGCTTCTCTTTCTCGGATGAATGTTTCAAGAGGGTGTACCCCGAGGTGTATCCGCACATTTCTCAACACAATTTCGAATTTTGGGGCGGATCACTAGCACTTGCTTCCATTTCAAAATCCTCTTGATTACATTTCCGTGTGCCAGTGACAATTTCTTCACTGTGTAGTCATCTCAGGAAAATTACTGGAAAGCGATGTTCCGGAGTATGGAAAACTTCAGAACTTTTTTCAACTTTTGACGTACCTACTTATGTCAAATATCAATTTCGCGCCACAGCCATCGTGACTGTGCGCTCCGGGCGCCGGGCCGAGCGGGTTTAAGTTGGTTCACAGATCTCACACCAGGGTGCGTAGTCCTTATTTTCTATCGCCTATATTGCGGTTCTGTCCCACAGGTATAGATGGCGACAGCAGCACCCAATTTGACATACACCAGACATCAAAACTGACACAATTGACAGTACAACACCTGACACTTGCCTGACACCTTCAACTGACAGGAGAAAAACCGTTGAAAAATTTTCACTTATTTCTGTTTGGCGTCTGTTCTGTGTTTTTCGTCGGAAAATTTCAACATCCAAGTTTCCAGTGATTGTTTCGGACTCCAGTCCTTGTCAGGAATCGCTTGGATTAAGTTTGATTTCATTTTGCAGCATTCCTTTTAATTTAACCTCAAACACGGTAAGTTGCTTTACCTGCTTCTACATCGTATTTTGTTGGATTGATCTAGGTACTTCTCTCCTTCAGATGACTACAACAGAATTTCGCGTGGAAACACCATCTTGATGAGGTGCTCGTGTGCTTATACCTAATTTCCCCGAGGTTGTCGAACAGAACAAAACAGTGAACATTGCGGCTAACAACAAGCTAACTGTCTGAGATTTTCTAAAACGAATTGGAAGAGAAGATAAATAATAAAGATCTTTTCAGAAGTGACGTCTCGAAATATTGTTTATTTCTGTATAATTTTCTGTTTGCCATACCTTCGAGTCCATCAGTAACAATCTGAGTACCGTATGATCAAAAACTTTCCTACTCAAGGCAGGCTGTGGTCTTGGCAGAGATGTTAAAAAACGGTTTTTTTTTAATTGGCGTTTTTTAAGAAATAAAAACCGTTTTTTTTTGTTTTTAATGTTTTTTTTGTTTTTTTCTCATTAAATGGTGATCTACGTACCCAAATCGTATTGAACTATTCTTCTGATATTATTTCATGTATTTATAACATACCTAGCATAGAACAGATAGTAATAAATCGCAACTTTGCATTTGAACCGCGAATGACATATCACTCACATGACATAACTGACATATGCATGGCATAATTGACAGCTCGGCTGTTTTTGTTTGTGCTGTTTGTAACATAATTTACATACCCCAAGCTTCGAGCGTTGCAATCGTGGCATGGAAATGTTGTTGTTAGAGGAGGAAGCTGGAAATTGTTGGAATATCACACAAAACAAAAGGAAAAAAAAACTATTAAAACAAAAAAAACAAGGGGCTTTGTTTTAATACAAAAAAAAACGTAATAAGAAACAAAAAAAACGAACACGTTTTTTTTAACCCACATCTCTGGGTCTTGGTCATTGACAGGCAAACGAGGCTGATTTTGGCCAGGCCACAGCCTGTCTTGAGCAAGAAAGTTTTTGATCATATGATATTTTCTGAGTAAATTACAAACTAAAAAGTTCTTGTGAAAAGCTTACTTGTGAAAATTATGTGTGAAGGGTAGACAACAGTAAATTTTCTCAAATGATTTTACAATATTATTCGAGAAAAATACTGTGAAATACCTTTCATGCATGATTTTTGCACTTGTGCTTAAAAAAAGTAAAAAGAACAAAAATACAGGGATTTCATATTTCCCCGCCACAATTTTTTACAGATTTCTTCCAAGATATCACAATACAATGCGAATGATACTGTCCCATTTCGGTAGATGGCGCTCTAATTCATACACGCCTGCTGTATGGAGAGTGGCCTATCTATTCAGGCTTGTCTATGATTTCCACAAGTCGGTAGAAAACCATCTTTTACCCACCACATCTCAAAATAAAAACCGTGTTGAAGTGATCGAATTAATACAGCAATCCGGTAAAATGTGAGTAACTGCATTAAATTGAATGGAATTGATCCGTTTGTAACTGCGAAAGGTCACGTAAACGAACCCACGTGATTTTAGGTTAGAACCGCCACTGACGCCATTCGCCACCAGTGTACGGAGTGTTCGCATCGAACAGTCTGGTCGTTCTACCTTGACCACCACATTCAGAGGACCACCTCAACGTTTACGCAGCTGAACCTTACCACGGTGGAACAGAATCTGAACCACCCATTCGCATATATTGCTGTTGCTCTAGCAGTTACTGTATGTTTAACTAAACACTGGAAAGAAGATGATCTTGTCAAGCATCTACGAGAACATCGGTGAGTTGCATGAGCATTTTCAAAAGCACATCCTTGTGGCCGTCGCCATCACAAACGTAACTCGAGCTCGTTCTACGTTGAATATCAGGGGCTACGATTGCGGCCAAAATAAAGTGGACGACAATGTCAACGAGTTGGCTTGCTGTCATGCTACGTTCAGGCCAGAATCCTGAGAAATCTGTCAACTGTCGTCCATTTTAAAAAGTCCGCGATGGTACGTGCAAAGTAGGAATGCCAAAGCCCGATGAGAATTGCTCGTAACCGCAAGGTTTTGACCGCTTGCGCCTTCAATGTGGTCAATGTTCATAACTAAGCCCTACAGCGAATAACATTTGAGAAAGCCAGTCATGTTGCAAGAGCGGTATCAGTAAAAATTATAGTTGGCTAAGTTATATGAACTGTTCGTATCGTATTGTACGAAAGAAAGCGGCAATACGAAGCCCCACACGCTTAGGTACCCGCTACCCACCCACAACCTGTGCCAACCGAACAAGTACTCCGGCTCAATTGTACCAAGTGTTCGTATGTAGGGTCGGTTGTTCAACAGTGAACCACCTCTTTTTCTAAGAAGGGTTGTACCCTCCCCAATAAAGTTACATTTCTGAAATTAGCTCAGGTCCAAAGTACAACTCATTATCTTCAATCGTGTGGATCATTGGAGTTGTTGAAAATTAAATTGTCCAACCCATAGCGGTTTTAAAAAAAAAGTACTATGGTTCACTGTGAGACACCGGTGTCACACAGTGAACCAGTGCTGTGTACACAGTGAACCAGGATATACCTTAGCCAAGAATTAATAAAAAATAGCTATTTTCAATGAAAAATTAACGGTTTTATTAGAAATACAAGTAAACAAGTTACAAAAATAATCTTTGGTTGTATAAACAGGAATAGTGGGAACCTACCCAACCTTCCAATTTTAGGAACATAACAAAAAACTTCTACAAAAATAATTTCTTATAAAAATAATTTTACTCTTTGGGTTTATTAATTTGAATATAAAAATATTATCAAATAGGCACTTTAGTAGGTTTAACGCATTTGCAATGCACTAAAAGACACGTCAAATTTACAATATGATTGTTGTCTCATCGTACCATCATTTAATTGGGGTTTTGGAAGAATGCATTTTATGTCATCCCCTTTGACAAAAGACTTATCTTGATTCAATGGCAAATGGAATTGCTCATTAGCTTTAGACTTGATCCGCAAAAAACTGATGTAATACTCTTCGGGCTCATTTTTACACTCCACAACTTTCCCCACGTAATGGACAAGTTGTTTTTTGGTTGCGAATTCCACCAAGGCATATTCTCCTTCCGTAGGTCTTCGAGTCAAGGGTTGAAATGATTCGCGAGTGAGTAGTATAGGATCACCGGGATCATCATCCATCTCATTCCAAGCTCCACCATCAGTTGAATGGCTAGAATAACTGGCAGTTGATTCTGCGTCACTATCTTCTTCCTGAAAAACTCGGCGTTTGACTGTCTTCTTCTTAACAATTTCTTTCTTACGTTTAATCCTCATTTTTTCTTCTTCGATTATATTCATTTCAGGAGTATCGGTCGCAATCATGCTTTTTCCAGTTTTTCTTGGCTTCCTCGCATTTTTTCGTGGTCCTGCCCGCAGTGGGGGCCTGAAATCTTCTGGCGAAACGAAGTGCTGTGGAGAGGGACCTGTTCTAACTGATTGCTCCGAAGAGGGACCTGCTTCAAGATCACTGCCTTCGTCTTCAAGGTCTGTTACGATTTCGATTTCATTGCAAATATTGGAAGGTCCCGCACTTACATCTGCCTGGTCTGGCATTGCTGTTTCTTCATGGTGTACCTCATCAGGACAGGGTCGATTTGTAACTTCGCTTGGTAGAAAATCGATGTCGGTAAAAATGTCGCGATCAAAGGGGAAAATCCCACATGCTTTGAAAGCATTCATGATATTAGTTGGGGTCATGGCACGGCTATGGGCAATTCCAATGCATTCGGCCAACTCATAAATGGTTACAGGCCGTCCGGGATTCCTTAGAAGCCAAGAGTCCACTGCACTATTGTAACATGTCTTGAAAGGCGCAAATACTCCCACATCAAGCGGCTGCAGTTTACCAGATGTGTGCGGGTGTAACGTAAGTATTGTTACGCCAGAATTTTTGGCCAAATTCAAAGCTTCAATTGAAAGGTGCGACTCATGGCTGTCGAAAATAAGTAAAGATGGATTTTCTTTAGAACTGTTGCTGTGCTTGACAAAATGCTTCATCACTTCTGCGAAAAGTTCGGAATTCATCCATCCGGTTGGCGCAGCCAGCCCCAAAGATCCAGGTGGGGCACCTTTCATCATGTGATCCTTGAAATTCTTTCTGGGAAAGATGATAGCCGGTGGTAAAGCTACTCCATTGGCAGCGATAATGCAACAAGTAGTTACTAAGGTGCCCTTTTCACCACTTGTTACCTTACCTACGCATTTTCTGCCCTTAGGGGCCATTACTCGTTGTGGTTTTTGGACAGTTGTTGTCGCAGTCTCATCCAAGTTGAAAACGCGGGTCCCATCTGCGAATCCAGGACTGCGATGTATCACGTTTTCAAGGTTGTCAAAAAATTTCTTGACATTTTCTTTATTGAACGAAGTAGCCCGAGCTAGGCTAGTAGGTTCAGGTTTCCTTAGGGAGAGATCAGCATGTCTTTGTTTGAAACTGCGAAGCCATTCTTTGCCAGCTAATTTTTCTCGCCTCCAGGATTCTGGTATCTTGATATCATTAATGATAGCCATATCATATGCGACTTTTCTTGTGTCTTTTGTTGTCAGTCCATAGAACATGAGAGCACACCTCTTCAAATATTCCTTGAGAACATTTTTTTGGTGCTCTGTGAATATCCTGTTCACCTCATAGTTCGGTAGTAATGGTATATTGTCATGTCCGGCTGTTCTCTTCTTTTTGACATAGCGCCTTAGTGTTGGGTAAGGTAAGTTGCTCTCCCTCGCGGCTTTCCTAATGCTCATTCCTTGGGATACGAGGTCCAATGCAGTTCTCATGGCGTCTGCTGTATGGAAACCAATTTTTCTAGCGGCCTTTTTCGTTCGTGCCTAAAGAAAACAATTTACTGGAGGTAGGTTACACTGTGGCCCAGAGGTTGTACACAGTGAACCAGAGGTTGTACACAGTGAACCAGTGGTTCACTGATGGACACTCGAAAATGGTTCAGTGTGTACCCTCTGACATTTTGACAAACAAGAATTTTTTTAAACAAATATGTAGGGCGAAACATCCTATTTTGATCTCGGAAAGTACGAAGCATTAACCAATAACTACATAAAACCAGAAACACTAGCAACTACTATAAAAATCAAGACTTTATAAAACGTTCAACGTACCATTTTATTTTTACTTTGGACGTCGATAATCTCTTCAATGGCTACTTCTCACCAACCCGCCATTGCACTGTGTTGTTGACAGGAACATGGTTCTAGATTGGAATTAACTTAATCTAACAGGTGGCGCTATAAGCCTAACATGTTAAGGGCGGAGGGTGGGTGTGGTGGTTCATTGTATCTGCCTGGTTCACTGTTGAACAACCGACCCTACCAATTGTCAACATATAATGTATGCCCTTTATTCAAATATCCATCCAACAAAGTTATTACAACATTGCCGGATATACCTAAATCTTCCTCGGTGGTAATCTCTGTTTTGGATCCAGTATATATGATACAATCCAATATATAACCAGTATGACAATCAGCAATCACAAACAGTTTTATTCCAAAACGGTGCCGTTTGTTTGGAATGTACTGCTTCATTCCCAGCCGGCCTTTGAAGAGGACCAGGCTCTCATCAATGCAGATATTTTCAAACGGTATCAAATTGTCTTTGAAAGACTGTCTAAGTGACTTGAGGATTGGATTCATTTTATATAATGGATCCGTTGCATCAGCGGTTTCATCATCTGTAAAATGCAGGCTTCGCAGGATCAATAAATATCTGTCACGTGACATGACTTGCTGAAATATTGGAGTTCCAATAATAGGATCCAAAGACCAATACTCAGCGAAAGAAAGTTTTTTTGTTCTTGTCATCAGAATTGACAATGCAATGAAACAATATATGTCAGCAACTGTGTAACCTGTTCTCTAGAAAAAAAGATCCAGAAAATAACAGGACTTCCCGGCAGCTCAGTCTTTAATCGGCGAGTGGCCCTGGGTACTTGTATGGGAGTTGGAAAATAGAAGCCGGCACAATTTATAAGGCGCCAACCAGGCGGCTAGCTAGCTTCCTGGGTCGTCAGTACCGAAAAAGGCCTGGTGCGATGCGGTACCTTTGTGTCCCGTTTTCCCCTACTAGAACTTCAGTGGACCCTGGCAAGACCGGAGCTGTCAAACACAACGCAGATTGACATTGACACACACTACTGACGTTTGGAGGTTAGGTCTGATCGCGGATCAAAACAACACGATATTTCTAACAAAATTGCCGTTGCGGGGGCGGTTTAATGAAGAAAACTGCATACAAAATGAAGGTAAATGTTTGACAAAGAGAATCTAAGTGATAAGGCGTCGTTTTAAGTGACTTTCAAAAGTCGAAGTTCGGCGTTATGGAGCTTGGCCCCTTTTCGTCCAGCAGGCAGCTGGTGTGTCCTGCAGCGCGCGTGAAACACCAGTCGGACAGGGAACCCCCCAAGGCCTACCGTTCCCCCCCAAGTCCCTGTTTATACCACGTCAGTGTACCCTTGGTACGGAGTGAATGGCTAGACCGCAAACGAGAGCTCAGGTTCACGGTATTCGCGGTCTCTACGACCGAAATGACCCCAAGGACGCAATATACAGGGATAGGAAGCAACAAGCACACACAGAGAGGGCACTTATCCGACTTGCAGTGTCGTCTCCTTCGACAAGGTACGGACTCGATGCGGACGCCGCTCGAAGTTCGAATCCGAAGCCGACGACGAACGGAACGTGGAGTGTGACGATCCAGGAGCTCTATTCTCTAACTCGTTAAACCTCTTAGCGACGATCGTTTCGTTTGGTTGGTATCGTTAGAAACCGATAGCGACACCGAACCGATAAAACCTATTCTGTAACTGACCACTATCGATTGCTACCGATTTTGGTCGTTAACTCGTATCGTTACATGAACCGATAGCTTGGTTAAGTAACGAAGGGGTCTTGATCGCTCGGTGGGACCGAACGACTGACATCGCTAGTGAAAGCTAACCTATGAAGCGTGATTCCTGCCTATAAAAAGGTTCAACAGTGAAGAATAAACGAAGGTAAGTAGTTAATTTAAGCGAAAAAAGTGGAATGTAATGTAAACATAAGCAGTGAAACACATTGGG
Source organism: Anaspis maculata (assembly GCA_949128115.1). NCBI lineage: Eukaryota > Metazoa > Arthropoda > Insecta > Coleoptera > Scraptiidae > Anaspis > Anaspis maculata. The sequence goes on from OX421961.1 coordinate 5,939,762, forward strand.
TGAATACAGTGTCCCAATTTTCACTGATGATTGATTTCAGGAACAATGGCTGAAGCATATCTGGCGTGGGACCTGCTCCTGCTGGAGCAAAGGGTGCGGCGGATAGAGCGTCGCATAGAAGGAAGAGTGCTGAGGGATGCTCAAAATCCTTTTGAGCTTCCACATGATGAGTTCATGGACAATTTTCGGGTATCGCCTGATTTAGCTATGGAAATAACTGATGGTCTTCGGCCTCATCTACAACGGCAACGTATAACTGGACTTGCTCCTGAAATTCAAGTGCTGATCGCTATTAGTTTTTATGCTCATGGCAGTTACCAGCGACCTGCAGGGGCACACTTTGCACTGTCTGTAAGCCAGCCCACTGCCAGTCGATGCATTCGGAGAGTAACAGATCTCATCAATATACATTTCTTGAGACGGTGGGTGAAATTCCCGATGACCCCACAGGACAGACAGTCAGCTCGTCAGAAATTCCTGGAGGCACCACAGCCATTTGAAGGAGCAATAGGTGCAATTGATTGCACATACATTCAAATTATTGGACCGAAGGAACATGAGGAAGCATATGTCAATCATCACGGTGATCACTGCTTGAATGTGCAAGCCATTGTTGATCCAAAGGACCCCGCACGTTTTCTATGAAAAAGTGGTTTCGGTGAATTTGGCTAAATTTTTTATATGTTGTAGATCTTGATTCAAGAAATATATTCCTGAAAAATTGGACCCCTCCTATGAACAGTTTTTCCCCTACACCCCTAATAAGGCCAAAATCAGGAATAATCTCAATTTTTTTGAAATTCATGAAACTGGTTCTAATCGAACTCGTGATCATGGGAAAAATAATTAAAAAAATCCAAGTTGTGAATTGGGGTAGTTATCAAGGGGGTTGTGGGTCGAAATTGAGAAAATAAATTAAAGTTCCGAATTTTTTTATTCTTATAAAATCTGAACAGAATAATAATCGAGAAATAGTCTTGGAAAATCTGAATCAATGAATTGAAGGTTATTCTACAGGGGGCTGGGGGTCGAAATCAAGAAAACTCAGTGAAATTCCGGAATTTGCGGTTCCCATAATATATGATTTTACGAGCAATGGGGAAATTGCTCAAAAAAATCTAAACCAATGAATTTGGGTGTAATTGAGGGGATAAAGGGTCGAAATTGAGAAAAGAGTTGAGTTCTGGAACTTCCAGTGTATCTAGGAAGATCTGGGTAAATGACAAAATGATAATACAACCAATGTGAATAAGGACTGAGTTCATCGTTTCTCGATCATCCTCACCCTTTACTCAGGTACCTGGGTACAACCATTATGATACCTACTGGACTATCTTTTTTTAAATAAACATAAATCCTGCTTTTGGTCATTGGTTGATTCAATGGGATTCCAAAAATAGATCGATATTGGAAGTAAGGCTCAATTTTTCAAATCTGTATTTTTAGTTCCAAAGGGTCTTTCAATAAGAGTGATAGAACTTTGACAATATTTTACTGTCATTTTTTTACATTAATTCTCAGCATATCTTACAAAATCATCTTCTTTCAACAAGACGGGGCTACGTGCCACACAGCAGGAGAAACCTAGGGACTTGTTGGCCAAAAACTTCCCAAGGAAGAACAATTTCGCGGAACGGCGATTTCAATTGGCCAGCGAGATCTTGCAATATTACGCCCCTGGACTTTTTTTCTGTGGGGGTATGTGAAGTCCCTGGTATACAAGAACATGCCTAGAACCATTGAAGCCCTGAGGGACAATATTGTGCGTGTTATTACTGAAATATAGCCCGATATCTGCCAGAAAGTTATTACAAATTGGACTTCCCGTCTGCACGTCGTTAGACAAAGTCGAAGAGGCCATTTACTAGATGTTATTTTCCACACATAATGTTAAAAACTGTTCTTTCACATGAGTCAATTAGATATCGTTAACCCTGACATAATTTATTTAATTCCAATTTGAAGTTCTATCACTCTTATTGAAAGACCCTATATATGAATTTAAAGTTTCGGAATTTCTTCCTTTTTCTAGATTTTGACCACTGTCCCCTCAGTAGGTAACCATCTCAATTTATTGATTCAGATTCTTTCAAGTTACTTCTCCATTACCCTTTTCCTAGAATGCTAATACCTTCACTCGATTTCGACCCCCGCCCCCTGGATTATTACTTCAATTCATAACTTATATTTTTTATTTTTCAACTTAATTTGAGCCAATTTCATGGATTTCAAAATGCTTGAGACAAATTCTTATTTGGACTAGGACATGGCTGTAGGCAGAAATTATGGTGGGTGGGAAAAGGGATGGTCGAGAAATGAAGAACTTAATCCTTGTGCAGATTGTTTTCATTATGATTTTGTCATTCACCCAGATCAATTTCTAGATAGATGAACTGTAAGGTCTAGAATTTCATTGTTGTCTTGATTTTTACCCTCTACTCCCTCAATAACACCAGAACTCATTGGTTTAGATTTTTTTGAATCATTTTCCCAATAATGGGAATCGCAAGTTTCGGAATGTTACTCCGTTCCCTTGCTTTTGACCCTCAGCCCCCTTCAGAATAACCCCCAATTGATTGATTTAGATTTTTCAATATTATTTCTCGCTTATTATTCTGTTCAGATTTTATAAGAATGAAAAAATTCGGAATTTTAATTTATTTTCTCAATTTCGACCCCCAACCCCCTTGATAACTACCCCAATTCACAACTTGGATTTTTTAAATTATTTTTACCATGATCACGAGTTCGATTGAAACCAGTTTCATGAATTTCAGAAAAATTGAGGTTATTCCTAATTTTGGCCTTATTAGGGGTGTAGGGGAAAAACTGTTCATAGGAGGGGTCCAATTTTTCAGGAATATATTTCTTGAATCAAGATCTACAACATATAAAAAATTTAGCCAAATTCACCGAAACCACTTTTTCATAGAAAACGTGCGGGGTCCTTTAAAAGTGTTGAACATCAATGCGCGGTTTCCTGGGGCAAGAAATGATTCTTATATTTGGTCCATGTCACCTATTAGAGGTGCTATGAAATATCATTACGACCAAGGTGAGAGACGGACATGGCTGATTGGTGATGCCGGTTATCCTTTGGAGCCTTGGCTGATGACTCCTTTAGCACACTATCCAGAGGGTACTCGTCAGTTTCAATTGACTGAGGAACTGTGTGAAGGAAGGTGTATAGTTGAACGATTTTTCGGTGTGTTCAAGAGCATGTGGAGATGCCTGTCGTTTCAACGCGTTCTGCACTATCAACCTGAGATAGCTGGGAACATTGTCAACGCATGTGCAGTCCTTCATAATATGCGAATTGCACACCGTCTTCCCATTGCCGATCCACTTGAAGCTAATCGTAACAACATAAATGCACAAAACGATGATGATGCCGTCGTGGAAGGTGACAGAAGAAGAGGTCCCAGATCAATTGGAGAGAGAGTGCAAAAACAAATAATGAGGGATCGCTATCCAAATTTAAGATGTGCTTGTGCAGGCCCACCTCAATTTCAGTGTATTTGCCAGCAATAAGAATATAGTTGTTCATGAATTATAGCGCGGCAAAGATAGTTTCTAGGGTCATAAAAATTAATTCATGAAATTTTATGACTGCGATATCGACGCAGAATTTCATCCTCTACAACATATCCAAAGTCCCGAAAAATTCCCTAATTGGCTTCTTCTTTAGTCGGTTTCAAAGTATAGTGCGTTCACAGTTAGTTGGTAACCACATTTCAAGACGATTTTTTGTTTTTGTCGCTATCATTTCACTGTTATGGTTCAAACCATTAATACATTTCACTGTCATGGTTCGAATCGTTTATTTCACTTATATAAGGACCACAGCTATATTTTTTTCGAAGAAAAACAATTCCCATAAGTGAAGCAAGCAAAGACGTAACTCGCAATATAAATATTCACATTTAAGTACCTACGGACGTTACGGGAACCAACCTTGCATTTCATTCCGATGCATAACGCTTTTGCACGTGAGTAGTAGGTACCTACAGGTAATTTTTAAGAAGTGGTGCTCCGATGGGACCCCCTATTGGCGTGCTTCCTAAGAGGTCGAAGGTCCAGAAAATCACTATTTTTTAATTTCAATAAAATTTCAATTTGTAATTTTTTGGACCTTTGACCTCCTAAGAAGCACGGCAGTCGCGGGTCCCATCGGGGCATCACTTCTTGAACATTACCTGTATTAGGTACCTACTACTCACGTGCACAAGCGTTTTACATCGGAATGATATGCACAGTTGGTTCACCTAACGTCCGTACTAAAATGTGTATATTGATATTGCGAGTTACGTCTTTGCTTGCTTCACTTACAGGGAATGTTTTTCTTCGAAAAAAGTATAGCTGTGGCCCTTATAAGTGAAAAGAACGATTTGAACCATGACATCAGTGAAATGTATTATTGATTTGAACCATAACAGTGGAATGATAGCGACATAAACAGAAAATCGTCTTGGAATATGGTTACTGTGAACGCACTATACTTTGAAACCGACTATAGAAGAAGCCAATAAGGTGATTTCTTGGGACTTTGGATATGTTGTAGAGGATGAAATATCAGTCATAAAATTTCATGAATTAATTTTTCTGAGGTTTGGGCAATAGCTTTGCTATGTTTGCCGCGCTATTAGGGAATACACGACAGTCGAGCGAAACCCCACAGGCGCTAACATGGTTCCGGGGCCACAGACGCGAAAGTGGTTTGAGGGACACACAAGCGAAAACTCTGATAGACGGATTCCGTAGTGCAATGTGGCAACGCCGCCCATCCTCCTGCGTCATCATCGGCTGCGCACAGACCCATCGGGGGACACAGGAGCGAAAGCACCTTGAGGGCCACAGGAGCGAACGTGGTTTCAGCGACGCACAAGCGAAAGCACATCGGGGGACGCAGACGCGAAAGCACTTCGAGGGCCACAGGAGCGAAAACATTTGGTTTGGAGCTCTGCAGAATTCGTAGCGGTTCGTCTACTTCCAGGCAGATGGCGCCATCGGTTCATGTTCATTGATTTATAATGATTCATTGTTATCGAGCCACGTGTACCTACCTATAAGCCATCAATCACTTATAAGCTAAATTCTGCATTTGAGTATACCTATACTAAGTAATAATTAATAAAATAAAAAACAAATAAACAATAGAATCGCACACATTGTAAAGTGGGTTTCGATTGAGTTAGCTGATCTGATTTTTCTCAATTTTGCATATAAATGAATAGTTTCGGTGAGGTTAATTTTAAACATTATAATGTGACAAACTTCTATAAATTAGCATTCAATTAAAATATATTTGAAGGTATAAAATAATAATTGTGACAACTATACCTTTGTGATGAGTGGTTTCCGAGATACAGCCTACAGAATTCTGCAGAGCTCCAAACCAAATGTTTTCGCTCCTGTGGCCCTCGAAGTGCTTTAGCGTCTGCGTCCCCCGATGTGCTTTCGCTTGTGCGTCGCTGAAACCACGTTCGCTCCTGTGGCCCTCAAGGTGCTTTCGCTCCTGTGTCCCCCGATGGGTCTGTGCGCAGCCGATGATGACGCAGGAGGATGGGCGGCGTTGCCACATTGCACTACGGAATCCGTCTATCAGAGTTTTCGCTTGTGTGTCCCTCAAACCACTTTCGCGTCTGTGGCCCCGGAACCATGTTAGCGCCTGTGGGGTTTCGCTCGACTGTCGCCTCACCGTTAATAATGTGGCAAAAATTCATAAATAAAAATACTTATCAATTGTTTTCTTCTAAATTTCATTATGTAAGGTAGGTAACTAGACCGATTCACCAACTGAAACTGCATTGCTTGCTTGGTATCTAGAGCTCAAACTGCATTGAGCGAATACCTAATCGAAGCAATTTGCTTGATACATTGCTAACCTGACGCGGGGCAGGAATGAATGATTTATCAAATAAGCTAGCAAATATAGTTGATGAATCGCATATTTTACAAAGAACAATATTCCAGTTGTTCAATTATAAATATAACTGAAATAAACTATGAGAAAGCAAAGTGACACAATATCAAAATTAGTACGTCAATTCCTTCAATTGTTGTTCTTCATCCTAGCCAGAATGGCTTCCAGTACCGCTGTATTTTGTTCTATCGCCCTTGTTGCTTTGACTTCATTTTTGGCCATCAACATATGGGCTTCAGCATGTTGCTTAGCTGCTTCAGCCTGTAGCTTAGCCGCCTGACTGAGTGCCTTAAATATAAAAATACATTAGAGTGATATTTTGAAAGAAAATGCCATACAGTTCTGTGCCATTCGGCACCATTACAGCAGGTGGTTCACATGGGTGTTGTGCGCCTCATTCACAATCCCACAGACTATCCTTGAAATTCAAAATGTCCTAGAGGACTAATGTTCGAAATCAGCGGTACTCGTACCTGCATTGCATCAGCATGCCTCTCTGCAATTGCAGTCATGGCGATTCTACTGTCCTGTAGCTGAACACCGAGTCTCTCTCGTACAAGCCCTGTAATAATAATTACTTTTTGGTAAACGAACTAAGAATACAGAATTGCAGAACAATATACACAACCATTAAAGAAGGAAATGAATACATACTGGCTGGACCTCTCGGAGGGCCCCCATCAGCACTTGGGTTTTTACGTTTTGCAGTACGCTGCCGAGTGGGTGGGGCGGGACTGCTGCTTCTGCAAGGGGCCTTCATGATTACGGGGAGGGGGAAAGAAGTGCTGCGCCTGTCTTCATCATCTTCATGGTACTGCTGTTCGACATCATGAACGTCTAGGAAGTAAAATAGTGAATTGGCCAATTGTGTGATGCTGTTATTGTTATTAAGTATGTCTTTTTATATGTATGTCTTGCTGCCAGAACTCACCTGTTTCTAAGAGTGCAATATTTTGTACATCTTGCACAGCTTCTTCTTCGCGAAGTTCAATTTGATCAGCAAGTGTCGCATCTAAAATTGCGTCGTCACCGAGGTCGTCACCATTGGCCAGCAGTTCATAAGCTCTCTAGGTATCGCGAAAAAGTATATTAGTTGAAAAACTCAGATTCAAGGTGTTCATAATATGGCGCCTGTCGCATTCACATGCACAATGAAGACGAAAAACATCAATGTATCAAAAGGTTCTGATGATATAGTCTCACTTCATGATCGGGAAAGGGCTCCAGAGTTCTTGAGCCTTGCATATAATCTGCGCCAGTGATTCCCACCACCCGTTGTTCTATGTCATTCAGGCGGCCAATTATACCCTCTTTGTTGCCTGTGGCACCCATTTCCTTCTTTAGGCCTGCAAACTTTTTTGACACGTTATATTTTGTATCTCTCCAAGTCTGAAAATGCAACAATGTAATGTGTTGCCTATCCTCTTATGTCCTCTCATTCACATTTTTCCAGGATTTTCCATCCTTCTTCGTATTGCCCCGCTTGTTCAGCTCCTCCGCCAAGTCGGCCCACATCTGGTCAAGGCTTTGGTTTCCTTGAAGACCTATGAATTTGCCAGCAGCAAATGACCTATGCTGTTCCATGTAATCTATCAAATACGCCATTTGGGCTCCCGTAGCCCGAGCTTGACGGGTCTTTTTTGTTTTTGGGAGGGCTGCCATAGTAGTTGATCTGAAAATTGACCGAAAATTATTTTAAATCTTTTACGATAAGTTTTACCTAAATTGATACTTGATACTTCACTTGAACACAGTGCTATGTATGACAAATACTTACCTTATCTTTACTTATTCCAATAAATTCGCAGGGAACGAAATTCGAAATGAGACTGACATCAGAAACTGACTTTGTCAATCAAAAAACATGTCTGCAAACACCCCCACAACAACTTTCAAAACAGCGTAATCTTATTGGCTAGCGCCAAATTTGTTGTCTCGTGTACCTGGCTGTCGCTAGCAGATCGTTAAAGCCGTTTTTTGGCGTGCACTTGTATTAATATATGTATTTTAATACGATTGATTTGGATTGATAGATTTTTCGACCGCCAAAATAGAGCGATTAAAGTAGTGACGTCAATCTTGATCATGTGTCATTAGTGTCATTTGTCACTCGTCAGATTGTCACTGTTTGACGTTTGTTGGCTTGTGATTTGTGATTCATTATTTTATTTATTTTGCAAACGGCAAAAGGAAAAGGAAAGGTAGAGTCTGGTGCACTCAAGAAAGGTGTGTAATAAAATCCTTAAAGAACTGCCTAACTCCAACTTGTGATTTTTAGATGTCAGCCGAAGAACTAACTGCTTTTATAGTGGCACAAAGCAATGAGTTGGCCACTCAATTGCTTTTATTGCAACACTTGAGGAACTTCTACGATGAAGAGGAAGAAGAGTCATTGACATTGGTCTTAAATTATAGTCTCTACTGCAGTCATCCGAGGATTGATGGTTATTTTGAGGATTGGGTGCCAAGATATTTGGACCAAGACTTTTTTTTACTTATACCGAATGAAAAGAGAATCTTTTGCCAAGTTATTAGTAGCTATAAACCTGGCCGACAAGCAATTCACAGGAGGACATGAACCAGTTGCAACCGAAAGAATGCTGCTATTGACTTTATGGTGGTTAGGCAAGGGTGAAACTCTGATTTCAGTCTCTGATAGATTTGGGGTAGCCTTATCGACTGTTTATAACATAACGGAGGTTATCATTGAAAGACTGTTGCTGTTAAAAAGTGATTACATAGTATGGCCTGACAGAGCTGAAATTCAGGATATTGAACGAGGTTTTCGTGAGAGGAGTGGATATCCAGGTAATTTGCTAATACCAACTTACCTACCTACATTTTCTAATGTTGAGAACTAATTAAAGTTTGTTTACTCAGGAGTTGTAGGAGCAATTGATGGCTCAACTATTAAGTTCAAAGCACCGTTAGATCAGCAGGATAGCTATTTAGATAAAGATATGAACCATTCCATCAAGTTGCAAGGAATAGTTTCAAGCACAAAGATATTTACAAATATTAATGTAGGCTATCCTGGTTCAGTACATGATAGTAGGGTAAGTAAATTGAATAATGTTTGCTTTTAGCAGCTCAGTGTGTGAATAGTTATTAAATTACGAAAATTTTAGGTTTTCCAAAATTCAAGTCTCTATCGTGATATTACAGAAAACGATAATTTACAGAAGTACTTTCACAACTTTGACTATCACTTGATTGGAGACAAAGCATATCCGTTGCTACCTTGGATGATGACTCCCTATAAGTAATAATTTTCTGCAAATTCGAGTCGAAGTTTCATTTTTATTTTTCAGGAACACTGGAAATTTTAACGATGTCAAACGTCACCATAACTAGTGCCACAGCATTACAAGGATTGTAGTAGAGCACACATTCGGAATTTTAAAAAACAGATGGAGAATTTTACAATTCATTAACGTCAATAGTGTTGTAAAAGCAGTTAAAATAATAACAGCATGTTGTGTATTGCACAATTTTTGTTATGTCAATGTGGATTTTTGGAAAGATTACGACCCAGAGCCAGAAGGTGATTATGAATTATTGCATGGGGACGTCGTGGATGCAAACTTAAAACGTGATGCGATTGCTAATGACCTTTTATAGAATTGTTAAAAAACAGGCTTGTTGCTGTGCTACAAATAAAACCAAATTTATGATTCAAAATAATTGTAATACTTTTATTGCCAGTTATGCAAGTATAAGAAAGGTAAAATTCTACTTTCGAGACACTTTTGAAAAGAGTCAGAATGAGGTTCACAGTTCAAACAAAATAATGGAGTATTTTCAGTGGCATGCCGTAACAAAGAAGTGATGAAAATAAAAGTAGGTTGCTGCCTGCAAAAATGTGTTTTAATTATTACAGTACATGACCTTATCTGCAGTCGTTACTTACCAAAGATAGTCCTAATAGCAAATTGACAAAAACAAGTTGAAGAAAAACTGAAATAATAATATTTAGTGTCAGAAAACCCAAATTGTTTTTTAAGTTACCTTTAATAATATGGAAACGTAGCCTGGAACATAATTTGATGAATTATTTTTTTTTCATGCTGCTGATTAATGCCATAAGCTGCTCATGACGATTCTGCGCCTCTTTTTGTATTATATTTGTCATTGTTTCGAATTCCTTCTTCCTTTGCTCCCGGCTCTCCTCTTGCGCTGCGAGCAGCTTTTCTAGCACAGTTTGCCGTTCAGACTTTGGCCGTACACTCTTCTTTATGTCTTGAAAGCGGTGCCTTCCACTGTGTGTTGCGTCGTACGGTTTAGGGCCATGTGAAGGGGGCTTACCAAGTGAAGAAGGGGGCTTATCATATGAAGAATGGGGCTTTTCCATTCTAAATGTAGTTGGTTCATCCATACATATCCGTTCAGCCATATAATCAGGTGAGGCATCATCCAAGCTATCCACTACCAAAGGTGGGTGGATTTTATCCTTTTGCCCAAATATCTGGTGCAGTTCCTCATAATATGCACATGGCTTAACAAAGCCCTCCCCCGTTCGCTTTCTTTTATCTAGGTACGTGACATATGCAGACTGAAGATTTGCGAACTTCACCCGACACTTCTCTCGGCCTTCGACTCCATGCCCGACGAAAAAACCATTACCGTTTAACATGTCCGCAATTTCAGCCCACAGCACGTTCTTAGTGGTTTTTTTGTCATCGAACTTTGAACTTCGCTCTCTTCGTAAGGATATCAATAACAATGTTGCGTCTTGGTCCGCCACCGACTGCCTTCTTGTGCACCATACTGCAACTGCCTGATTGTTATCGCTGGTCGTGTTCTCGGGGCATTTCGATTGCAGTCGCGGTATCAGTGGGACCCATTTTTGTGTTTCATCTAGAATTTGAAACGATTGTTTAATGCTTAAACTAAACTTTTTAACAAATTTGGGAAAGGCACATACCTCTACTATCATATAGCAATATTTGGTTGTTCTCGATAACAACATTCCCTTCCACAGTTGTGCAGAATGCTGTCCCCTCTTCCAAGGCAGGGACTTCGTAATCGAATGCCTCACTCTCACTGTCTTCGACCTGAGAAGACCTCTGCAGAGACCCGTTCATGGTACCGCCCTTGTACCGTCCGTCGACCTTAGTACTCTCCGTCCGTACTTTTTTCTTCTGTGCCGTCTCTTTTCTGCCGTCAACTCACCAACACTCACCAAGTTCCAGGTTGTGTTCATAGGTTATGTTGCTCATTCAAATATGACAGTTTTTCACTCAGTCAGTATTCCCGCCGTATTTGTATTTAAATACACCTCCAGAGGGCGATTATAAACTGACATTAGAATAAGACTTGAAATGACACTAATGACAGCTGTGACGTCATGAATTAATCGCCAAAATGAATGTATTTTAAGACGATTAAAATACATCGGCCGCCAAAAAACGGCTTAACTACCGAATGGTCCGTGTTGCACCGATACGCAACCGATGACGCAAGTTACAGAATGCATTTGACATGAAGCTGTCGCTCACGCAAACGACAAATATCGGTTCGTTCCCTCGAACCGACAGCTGTCGTTACCGGTGAACCGAGTTAGAGAATAGAGCTCCTGGATGCGTCAGCTTTCGACTCCACGTCCGGATGGGCCCTGCCCTGACAGCCTGTCCACCAAAACGCCGGTAGTTCCAGGTTCCGAAGGCAGTGACAGCAGCTGTCACTCAAAGTAAACAAAGCCTCCCGATGGCTCTCGATGCAGCGGGAGGAGCGTTGGCTGAGCGTGGCTCGGGATCGGGCTCCCTGTGGCTCTTTCTAAGGCCTTAACCTGAATCCTAGAATGCGCGAAGGTAGTTAGGTAAGTTTGAGGTAGGGATCGCCTCGACTCGAGACATTTTCGGTCAAGCTTACCCCGGATCCTATGGACAACAAAACCGCGCCCTTGCTTCGGGATGCCTTCGTGGCCTTATCCAGCGGGGAAATTGTGGTGCGAGTTCGCAGGACGTCCGGGGATTCACCTTTACGCACCTTCGCCAAAATGGCCTCTTTTAAATTTGAAAGGACCCACAAAAAACCCCGAACCAACGCGCAACAGCCAACACTCCTAGCCACGTGATCGAATTTTGGTACTCGATTCAAATATCAACAACCCCGACACCCCGACCATGCCAAAGTCCCTAGAATTCCGGTCCAATTTTTCTGGGCAAAAGTAGCCCGTTACAACTGTTACGTCTTTCCACTTGGAAAGTCGCGATTTCTCATGTCTATTTTGTTGAACCATGACAGCACCATATCTATTCGTCTCAGTAACGATTGCCTCAATAAGTTCTTCAGAAAAAAAAAATTCAGAAAAATACTCAATCTTGTGGAATCTCTGCTCAAATTTGCGTCAGAGACACCACTGTTTTTGTCATCAAATGTATATATTGACGGTTTGAACCGTCTTCTCAAGTCGACAAATCCTTCATCATTTACAATCGAAAAAGGCTGAAGGTCTTTGATAATCATGTTTAAAACCAAGTTATTGAATTTTTTTGCTGAGTAACTGTAAGGGGACGCACAGCGTACGAATCCAGTTTGGTTTGTCGCTCATGGCTTTTTGATGGAGCCGTTTTTGGTTCTGAAGCTATTGTATTTGTTGAAAGAGCTGCTGTAGTTATTGGTGAAACATTCATCGTGATTGTTGGAGAAGATGATGTCATTGTTGAAGGAGCAGTTCTTGAGGTTGACGGTTGTGATTGGAAAAACTGTTGCATTGTCCGTGAAGGTGTTTGGGATGTTGATGGGTTAGGCTTTTCTGGCTCTAACGCAGTGAGGTCATCAGCTGCATCTGAATCTTGAGGTGAGGTTACGGCTGAAGTTCTCGATCTTTTCTTGGCCTCCACCTCCTTCTAACTCAACAGTAAGGTGCTTGCTTGACGTGTGTTTTTTTTTTCATTATGTTTATCAGAAAATGCTGTTTTGCAAATGTCACATTTTGCCTCAGAACCGCTGATTTCGGTAAAATGTAACCGCACCGCGCTTCTTTTTCAGAATAGTGTGACTGCCTAGCGCTCCCGGCAGATGTCATGACATTGTCACCACTGTCGGAGTCATCATCTGTTTCACAGTCGTCCTGCTGACTTGTAAAAGATCAGTCTTCCGTTGAGGTTCCGGGCAATATTGTGGCCATGCTGTCTCACATATCCTGCTGACCTGCTCCTGATCCTGCTGGAAAAAGTCAAACCATAATTTATTCGAGATCATGCCTGAAGCTGATATGCCACCAACTTACTTTCGAGAGGCCACAAACAGGGCCAAAAAAATTGTGGTCTCGAAGAGACCCACAACTGACGGTTGCCCCACTTCCTGATGGTACCTTTTTCATGTTCCGTAACTCGGTGCAGTATTTGTTTCTTAAAACAGTCCATCGCTGTTCGCATTCAGCGGCTGTAGAGAATATATTTATTGTTGGATATTGTGAGTAGAAAGAAAAAATAAAGTTACAAACCTCACACCGCTATGATGACGGATATAGACTCCCATGCATTGTTTTTAGCGTTTTTATCTCGATATCCTCTTTCCGTTTTATCGTAAATGTGAATAAACTTTCTCACTAACTCTATTAATTGACACCTATTCAAATTCAACGCCGAAAATTAACGTTTCGCAGCAGGGGTCGAATGAGGCAAGACCAAAAATTTTGGCGTGGCCAATTTCAAGTTGGGAATTAAATCCTCATCCAATTGATTATTCATCCCGCAAATTTCTCCCCAAAATTCATCAACCATCAAATGTTTTGCCAACATCACCCACTAATTGCCTCTGGATGGATGGAAAAATCCTTCTCCATACACAAAACACTCTCTCCACAATATCATGTGTACGAATGTGTGCAATATCATATTGGATTCCATTTTGATTATCTATAAAAGAAAAATTATTTATACAATTTTTTTTTTATTTCCACTCACCAGGGCAGGGTTCAACATGTATTTGACAAAATGATTTCTCTTGTGTCCTGAGTAATACTCCTCTTGTTGCAATGTCGGTCGGCATATCTGTCTGGCAGTTCCGTCAATGAACCCCCAACAATTACGTACTGCACCTCCCTTAGTCTGTACAGCCTAAAATGAGATTGAAAATTAGCACCATTCATATCATACATACATCAAGTACTGATACGTTACCTGTGCATAATATTGAATTTTTTCTTGATTCAGCCAGTGATGTGTGTTGAGGTTATTTAATAACTTGCCATGATTTGTGATCAATAGATCGGCCATTTTATTCACGATTTGTGATAAAGATTGAGGGGAAAGACTGAACATGTCACATATAATATGCTGGTTTCGCCCTTTTCTTCAGACATCATGGAGGAACGCACTGAGCTTCAATTCGTTCGAACAATAGTGACTCAATGTATAGCCCGCAGGCTCCGTAGGGCTTCGAGGTCCATCGCAGCTTTGCTAGGTTGTCAAGTTTCCCATTTCGTGAAAAGCACTGAAAAAACATGCAACAAATGGGTGGCGCTGGGGATCAAGGAACAATATTATTTTTTGGCTCAGTGGCCCCCAAGTTTGGCCTTATTTTCCTCAAATTCAGGGGACACAACAACAAAAATAAAAAATATTTAGAATTTCACTGTCCCAGCCCTTTTCTTTTATTAAAAGTAAAAATCGTCGGAAAAGCCAAGTAGAAGTAATTCTTATAGGATGGAACCGGCAACATCGCACTTTGAGTCCGTCGCCGTCAAGGCCGGCGGTATAGTCTGGTGCACTTTTCGTGAGAAGCGGGATCATATTGCCTATGACAACCTGTGACTTATCTTTATCTATGTTATTATGTAGTGACAGAAGATTATTGAAATTATCTATTTAGGTACTCATTTATATTATTTTTGTATTTTGTGACCCTAACGGATTTTTTTTTAGGGTTGAGCCTCTCATTTTTGCTCCTGGGTAAGAGGTAATCTTTCTTTTTGGCCCTTGGAGTTGTTCTCTTGATTTCCATAACAGCATTTGAATCAATTTTATTTTGGGGTACGGTACAGATACCGGCCACACGCAATTCTATACAAAAAAATTGGCGAACCACTCAGAACGGTGTGTATAATTATATTATAAAATAAAATTAGCGGATTATCCAAAAAAATTGCAAAAAAAAAAATTAAAAGGAACAACGCGATAATAGATCAGGCTATAATCAATTTCACGGCTATCTGCATCAGAGCAAGCTATGGAAAAATTATTTTTTGTTGGTAGGAATGAGTAGGAATCCATAACCGTCGTCACAGATAGTTTGTGTAAATGTGGTATGTGAAAAGGTTAGGTATTGTGGCAGATGTCACCCGTCGCGCGGTGTGATACACATCAAATCAAAATGTGTAGTTTTATTGGGGAAAATAGATAAACACGTGTTCCTCGGAGTGTAAATTTGCTGGACACCGTCTTCACGGGTTGGTGGGTCTTTGCTTGTGCTCTGGTAGTGGCGGCCAGTGAGCCAGTGTATAAAATGACGCCAAAGGAAGTCAGCGGCAGCACTAAAGGGAAGAAAAAATAATGAAAATGCCTGTCCAGTGGCTCCAGTGAGGTTAAGAAAATTCGCTTCCATGGACATTGATTTATGGAGTTGCACTGTACAAGACAAGACAGTCGAGACACGACGCGTGAGTGGACTCTGTGTTGGAAGATCTTCTCAACATGAAATAATTGACCATTTCATGTATGTATTCCCTTATTCTTCATCTTCTTCTGGCTTGTATGCTGTTTCAGTGTTGTAGAGCACGTAGTACTTCCTACTATCAGTCCTACTTCCCTTTAGTGCTGCCGCTGACTTCCTTTGGCGTCATTTTATACACTGGCTCACTGACCGCCACTACCAAAGCACAAGTAACCCGTGAAGACGGTGTCCAGTTAATTGACACTCCGAGGAACACGTGTTTATCTGTTTTCCCCAAATAAACTGAACATTTTGACTTGACGTGCATCACACCGCGCGACGGGTGACATCTGCCACAAATGCCACAATACCTAACCTTTTCACATACCACATTTACACAAACCTTCTGCGACGACGGTTATGGATTCCTACTCATTCCTACCAACAAAAAATAATTTTTCCATAGCTTGCTCTAATGCAGATAGCCGTGAAATTGATTATACGTATCTGGATGTTAAATTGTTGGTTGCCTACATCACTTCTGTGAAAATTGAGACCAGATACGCCAAAGTGACTCATGACATCCCAACAAAACAATGTTGCGCAATGTCGCGCGTATGGGCCTGAGAAGAGCACCGCAAAAAAGATTAGTAAGACCTAAACAATTCAACTGGCAATATTTCAAAACATATCAAAATTGGGCCATGTGGTCGTATTTTGAACAAAGAAGCACCTATATTTGGTGCCTCACCTGACGGTGTAACAGATGAATATGTCATCGAGATAAAGTGCCATAAAAAATTCCTTTATTTCGTAAAATACGTGGAACATAACATTATCGCTGAACGATACGAGGCACAAGTTCAATTGCAAATGCTGTTTGCCAAAAAAAAGAAGGGTATTTTTTGTGTTGCTGCGCATAATTTTGAATCTTCAAATGAAGTTTCTATACACGAAGTAACTTTAAATGAGCAATTATGTGATAGACTCAGGAAAAATGCTCTTATCTTTTGGCAAACAGCTATATTTCCCATTTTGATGAAATGATTGGAAAATGTTTTTTTTGAATTTTTCACTATTTGAGTATCAACCATGGTTGTAATAATTATACATTGTGATGTTGAAAATTTCTCATGTCAGAAACTTTTCAGTTGAAGTATGTCAGTTTTCAGTTGAATAAGTATTATTGCATTGATGTTCTCATAGGTAGTTATATATTTTTCATATAAACGCTTCACCTATTAACAATATTTTTTATTGAATGTAATGGAAGACCACACATTTTATATTGTACATACAATATATTTTACATATTTTACATCATTGGGTCAGTGGTCCTTGAATGTTTATTATGCCACTAGCAATGATTACTATGTCATTCATCAAATCTGAAAAATTTTGATGTATACGGAAATGAGGGCCTAGCATTTCAAATTCCCTGATTCTGCGGATAACTCGCCCAATGTGCACTCTCAAAAGAGGCAATTTTTTTATTTCTTTTCATCTCCTCCTTGCTTAATTGCTCACCTTCACTGACACTTGGGGGCCGTATCAATTCGTTCCCATGTGCATTTAAAATTGCAGCAACATGCTTGAAACCTCGATCAGCCATTACTTCCGCTCCATTAGGCAAAACGTCCAAGTACCCACTTTCAGTGAATATTTCTTCGTCGCTTATTCTGCCCCCAAAAGCGCCAGATATAAAATTGATGAATCCACTTGGAGTAGATGAAATCAAGGGTGTTACACTTTTTGTACTCAGACCAGGTTATAGACGATGCTGTATGATTGGATCTGTCGCTTTTTCAATTTCGAAGCAGTCGATGATTGATTCTACATTTTTATAATTCTACATTCTTATATCTGGCTCTGAAGGGAATAGGCAAAGTTCTTTTTATGGAGACTGAATCTGGCCAAAATATCAACTGCTGAACTGTGTCAGCAATTTTCCCAACACTTTGTCTAAAAATTCGTTGAACATTTGACGAAGATAGGTTGAAATCATCGGCCAGCCTTTCGTATGCATCTCCTTGCCTAATATTTTTTAATGTTAACATTACATCCCTTTCGGAAATTTTGCAATGTTTACTGAGGAAATTTATAAAATTGAACAATTTCATCAGGAACTCCCAGGTAAAATCTAGGCTTTGACCTTATCAACTCAATGGTTGAGTTTAACCTGTTTGTAATAATGGATACGGGGATTTATTGATTTTCAGAGTCAGCTTCTGATGTTGATGGAAAATAAGAACTTCGGTTTCGCATAATCCGGAGTCACATGCAATAAGTGGTGGTACACTATCATCTGCCTTTTGACAAACATGCAATACAGTGGGGGATTTGATGGTTCAGTGTCTGCTGCTGGTCGACGAATGCTCAGTGGGTCCATCACCCTTCAGATATATTGACGATGAATTCATTCATCATTTCAAACTTCACTTCCACTTCAACATGAATGATTTTATACTAGAATGAAGATGCAGAATGCACACTTAGTAAATTAGTTTTTTCTCCGTGATGTCCTGTCTCTCCAATGCAATTATCCACTTTTGTCGCCGCTCAATCGCCAGTGGACAATCAAATTTCTTCCCCCTTGGTTCGACTGAGGGTACCCTGTTGGAAAAAAAATGGCCCCTTATTACAACAATCCTTACATTTTATAAGATTTTTACCGAAAAAAACCCTAATATTCAAATGTTTGATGATTGTTACATCTCACGACTAGACAACAGCTCGGCATGATTATGAAGAATCCTCTCATCTAGTCAATGCTGAAATGCAATTTGTCAGCTGGATTAAGTTGAAAACAATAATTATCCACTAACCTTTCAATTTTTCAATAGTTTCCCTCGCAGACTTGCTGCACAATTATCTGATTTTTGCTAAACTTATATCTTTGGCCCACCATCTGGTCTTGCCAATAAGATTCAATCTTTTATTCCCAGTTTTTTGTCGCCGCCAAACTTCCATCCTTTTGTAAGACTCTCTCAAAAAAACAGCACATTTGTTCAAAAGCCTAAAGCGATTGCTTGCTGCCGGAACTAAATAGTTCACTCACTTCACCAATGACGAGATTCAAGACATGAGCATGGCACCGAACGTGAGATTGTTCAGAAACTTCTTCATTCAAGTAAGCCCTGAAACCTTTATACCTGCCTTGCATATTTGCTGCTCCATCTGTTGAACTTCCGATACACCATGTTGCATCAATTCCAAACTTTCGTATTTCTTGTTTGAATAACTCGTACATTGCTTCTCCAATAGACTGAGTGCAAGAGATCACCGATAGTAAACTTTCTGTGATAGCACCGTTCTTCACGTATCTTACTACGAGGGAACACTGATCCATCACGCTTATATCTTGAGTTGTATCAAGTTGAACGGGGAACATTTGGGCTCTTATAACTGCTTCAGCAATTTGTTTCCTATCAAATCGCCAATGATCTCAATAACATAGTTCACGGTTGTTTTTCACAAGAAGCTGACCAAATTACCTTGTCCTTTTGATTTTGATCGTCGTTATATTTCGGACGTGGTCATTGAAATTTAAACTTCCTACTGCATTTAGAGGTCGAAGATCATGATAAAGGTCTATTCTGACCCTTTTGTTGACATTATGTAAGGATACTGCATACGTTAGATGTTCAGATTTTCTGCCAACCTATTTTTTTTTGGGAAGATGCCAATGCTGCTTTTTTGTGTCACTGTATGTATATGGTTATCAAGAAATGAAGTTTATCGACACCTCCCATATCTTTGTTGTATTCTTTGATCACTTCAGGTCTGGTTATTTCAACGTACTTCTTCTCCTTTTTGCACCACTTTTTGCAGCTATCTATTTCCCCAACAGATATGTAGTTCGATGCCATAACGACAGGCTTGGTGTCATTCCATTTGGTCATTATCACTTCACCATCTCCGCTGATCATCAAGTATATGTCGGGAGCGCTGGATTTTTAGCAGAACTGACCTAAGGAAATCAATCTGACGGAAACGGAATCTTTCGATAGGGTTACTGAAGTTTTCACCATTTTCTGGCATCTTGAAGGTAGATAGCTGAAGACAAGGGGCCTTATTTAAAAGCTCAAAGCAACTACAGGGAATTGAAATCGGCTTGACGCTTACGATGGCTGATCGAACTCTCAAGAACAAAACCTACTGTCATTTTAAAAACAAAACAATCACTTCAAACTCATCAAACCTTTGATAAATTAGCCTTTGATTACAAATGGAAATCAGACTTGCCTTAATATCTCCTTTCGTCGTAACTGATGCACCACAACTATCAACAGTGTTCTAGAACTTTGATTAACTTATTCTTGACGAGTGATTCAAGCAAGATAAAACCATACTGTCACATAAGAGTAGCCTATGCCTTTTGTCCAAGTATTCCCCGTTCCCGTATAGCAGTTTCAAATTTCCAAAGCTTCGCTTTATGACGTGAGGGACGTCTTCGTCGAACCTGAACTTGTCGTCAATGATCAGCCCAAGATTTTTCGCAGATTCAACCAGCTGCAACCTCTCTCCTTCAATTCCAATGCTCACGAAGTCCTCATTCCTGTTCTGTGTGGAGGTTCTGCCAAACAGCTTAACCCTTGACTTCGCTGGGTTGATCTTGAGAGAGCATTTTTCCGAAAAGCTAATCAGGGAAACCAGGTAGGTCAGCGTTGACAGCATCACAAGCGTTATCAATTTAGGAGGCCTTGAAGGATTTGTAAATCTGAGTGTCATCCGCGTAGGCATGACTCTTCCAATTCCGCAGGTGTTTGGCAAAGTCGGATGTGTAGATAATGAAAAGCAGGGGAGCCAGAATGGAGCCCTGCGGAACACCAGTCAATATTGATGTAAACGATGAGCAGCTAGAGTTCAGCTTAACCCGTTGAGCTCTTCTCGATAGATAGGTGCCCAGTAAGGAGACTGAAGCCTCTGAATAGCCCGAAGTGTCATGAAGTAATATGCCGACAGCCCGAAGTAATATGGCCAACAGCAAGCGATGATTTAATCTGTCGAAGGCCTTTGAGTAGTCAAGAAGTACCAACATCGTAAGTTCGTCACGATTGATCTCGAGTTACCCGAACATTTCAGAATATATCGAAACATTCTGGAATGTTGTGGAACGATCTCGAATGTTCTACAATGATCTGGAATGTTCCGGATCGTTTCAGACTTTTCCCGAACATTTCAGAACATACCGGAACATTCTGGAATGTTGTAGAGTGATCGCGGATACTTTTGATTCTCCCGAACAATTCAGAACATACTGGAACATTTTGGAATGTTATAGAATGATCTCGAAGGTTTCAAGATGATCTGGAATGTTCCGGGATCTTCCAAACATTACGGAACATACCGGAACATTCTAGAATGTTGTGGAATGATCTCGAATGTTTCAGAATGATCTGGATCTGGGATGTTTCTGAACGTTCCAGACTATTCCCGAACATTCTAGAGCATACCGTGACATTTTGGGATGTGGTGGAACGATCTAGAATATTCCACAAAGAATTTAAATGTTCCGGAATGTTTCCGAATGTTCCAAATTCTCGAACATACCGGAACATTCTTGAATGTAGTGGAATGATATCGAATGCGCCAAATGATCTAAACTACGCACAAATCAATACGTCGTTCCAAAAATGTTGGCCTTTTTTCAATTTGATGTAAATTTGAACTACTACAATGAATTTGTGTTCTGTTTAAAGTGTCTGTTGACTTCATCCTTTGGCTATCAGTCCGTGATTTTGCAAAGCACTAGATATTCACATAAATTTTGTGCAGGGTGTTCAATAAGACAAATTTCTGAATCGTCAAGAAGCTCCCGTTCGAAAAAGAATTTTTTCTCTAGAATTTTTACTACAAAGAAGACGAGGTAGGCCTTGGAGTACAGGGTGGTGGTGTTTGAATTCTCTGCTTATCTCCTTTATTTACAGGGTGAGCACAAAGAAATCATCTTTTTGGTTTTGCATGGATAACTTTTTTTATCCTTGACCGATTTCAAAAATTTGCGGCTTATATTGGAGCTAATGTTTAAGGTAAAAAGACCTGAGAATCAGAATTGACTCGAAACAAACATTCAGAATCAAGTGTTCAATGAAAGTTGGCCTAAATCTTGAACGCCGTCTACAACTCGTTTGGGAGAAGGATAAGCTAAACGCCGCTTTCCGTTCGAAGAAATCATTTATTCTGAATACATTGAGGTTTTTCTAGCTTGTCCTAAGCCAAAAAATGTAGGTGGAGGAATCCAATTACAACTGCATGTTCAAGAAGAAGAAACAGCCACCTGATCACCTAAAATTGGTCGTAACCAAGGCTACAAAAATCAAAACATTGAGTATTGGACAAACCAGTTTAGGTAATTCATTGTTTTTATTTTCGTAGTGTTGGTTACGACCAATTTCAGGTGAACAAGGGACTGCTTCTCCTTCTTGAACATGCAGTTGTAAATGAATTCCTTCACCTACACAATTCTTAGCTGGGACAGAAACGAAAGACCTTAATGTATTCAGAATAAATGATTTATTCGAAAGAAACGTGGCTATTAGTCGATGCTTCTCTCAACGGGCTGTCGACAGCGTTTGAAACTTGGGCCACATTTCATTGGACCCTTGGCTCTGAATGTTTGTCTTGAGTCAACTCTGATCCTCAGGTCTTTTTACCTGTAGTTTTAGCTTCAATATGAGCCGCGAATTTTCAAAATCGGTCAACAAGGAAAAAAGTTATCCATGCAAAATCAGAAAGATAATTTTTTTGTGCTCACCCTGTAAATAATGGAGATAAGCAGAAAATGCAAACACCATCCTGCACTTGAAGGCCCACCTCGTCTTCTTCGTGGCGAAAATTTAAGAGAATAAAATTCTTTTTCGAACGGGAGCTTCTTGACGATTCAGAAATTTTGCACTGTCTTATTGAACACCCTGTTCAAAATTTATGTGAATTGTCTAGTGTCTTGCAAAACCACGGACTGAAAGCGAAAGGATCAAATCAACGGACACTTCAAACAGAATGCAAATTCATTGTAGTAATCCAAATTCACATGAAATTGGAAAAGGAAAATATTTTTTTGAACGACGTATTGATTTGTGCGTAGTTTAGAATGTTCCGGCATGTTTCTGAACGCTCCAGATCATTCATGACTATTCCAGAACATGATCTCGAATGTTTCACAATGATCTGGAATGTTTCAGAATGACCAGGAATGTTCCGGGATGTTTCTGAACGTTCCGGGATGTTTCCGAACGTTCCAGACTATTCCCGAACATTCTAGGACATACCGGGACATTCTGGAATGTTGTGGAATGATCTCGAATGTTCCACAATGGCTTGTAATGTTACGGAATGTTGCCGAACCTTCCAGACTATTCCCGACAATACCGGAACATTCTGAAGAGGAATGTGGAATGATCACGAATGTTCCACAGTGATCTGGGATATTCTGGGATGGCTGTAAACCTGGCTGTAAACCATTCCTTAACATCACCGGTAATGTGAGGCGGCATATTCATCACGTAGCTGTTAGCCTCCTCATTGAAGTCCACAAAGAACCAAATCTTTGGTGAGTTGGCGCAAATCTCAGTGCTTGAAAGTTGCCCAGCACTGCCTTTGTCGTCGAAAGTCACACTACCAACCAATTTAGCGAGTTTTCTTCCCACATTCGCTAGGTGTGCCTTTACTAAAACAAAATCTCGGCGTATCTGATCAATACCATAATCGCCAGGTATTATGTCGTCCGGATTGATTAAAACCGGATTCAACTCATCTTCAAACTGTGCGCCGGGAATTGAATTGTACATTACATACGACAGGCGTGTTCCGACTGGCGTATTCGGGTTGGATATCAGTTGAACTAGTTCTCGAAGATTTTGAATCGAGTAACATGCAGGTGATAATTGGCCCAACATCGAGGGAAAGTACTTCACATCCTCGATAGTAAAACGTCCCAGACAATTAATTATACCACTTACAGGTGTATAATTTAAAGGGTTCATCTTGACCATTTCGCGCACATTAGCGTCTAAAATCACTGTCACTTGGGCGTCGAACCGTTCACTAAAACCTACACTTCCAGAAAGCTGCACTGTATCGTATTTAGCAGCCATCTGCAGTAGACTCACACGGAACAAGGCATGCACAGGACTGTCTATTTGGGGTAGTTGTGTTTGAACACGTTCCATACACGAAAATAGGGTTAATCCCAGTCCTCTAACACTAAAACTTAAGCGTACTTCTTGGAACTGAGGTTCCACTTGCGCTGTCTTCAGCGCATCTGACACACTACTGAACTCACTAAACAAATTCAGCTTAAGAGCTTCGAGATTCTGCGTATTAAATTCTTGAATTGTCTTCTCATTGCTCACTTTGCGCCAGTTTTGCGACCTATCCTGTCGCTTACTCTGCCACGAACTGCGCTGCTGCTGCGGCACTGGTGGACCTTAAGCTTCCGATTCCTCTTCTCGGGCTGGAGCTCGCTGCTGTTGATGCTGTTGACGGCCTCCGCGGCCTCCTCGTCGTCCTCTGGATGACATGATTGGTAAAGATTAAAGCTAATTAATTGAAATCAGCTCGGGAAGCGTAAATCGTACTTGACCCTAAAAATCGTCTGGGATGGTGTAGAATGATCTCGAATGTTCCACAATGATCTGCGATTTTCCGGGATTCTACGAACATTTCAGAACACACCGGAACATTCTAGAATGTTGAGGAACGATCTCGAATGTTCCACATTGAATTGGAATGTTCCGGAATCTTTCCGAACGTTTCAGACTATTCCCGAACATGGCCGAACATTCTGCAATGCTGTGGAACGATCTCGAACGTTCCGCAATGGATTGGAATGTTCCGGAATGTTTCCTGAGCATTCTGGAATTTTGTGTGTTGATCACGGATGCTCCACAATAATCTGGAATGTTCCGTGATGTTTGTGAACGCTCCAGATTATTCTGACCACTCCAAATATACCGGAAGATGTTGGAATGTTATGGAATGATCTTGAATGTTCCACAATGATTTGGAATGTTCAGCGATGTTTCCGAACGTTCAAGGCTATTCCCGAACATTCTAGAACATACCAGAACATTCTGGAATGTTGTGGAATTATCTAGAATACCTTTGAATGTTCTGGACTGTTCTAGACATTCTATAGGGCGAAAGTTCCAGCCCTTATATTTTTGAAAAACACGCCCTTCAGATAAATCCAAGTACCTTTTTCATGGATGGGGGACAGAGGGCTACCACACCATATAGCTCCTTTGGTCGTACCGGAACTCGTTTCTGAGTTTTTGGCACGCACAATGTACACTTACTTTTATTATCCGAACGTTCCAGACTATTCCCGAACATTCCAGAACATACGAAACATTCTGGATTGTTGCGGAATGATCCCGAATACCTTCGAATGTTCTGGACTGTTCTAGACATTTCTAGAAGGCGAGAAACTTCCAGCCTTTATATCTTCAAAAGCACGCCCTTGAGGTAAAAACGGAAACCTTCTTCATCGATGGAGTATAAAGAACAACCACACAATATAACTCCCTTGATCGTAGCTGGACTGGTTTCTGAGTTTTAGCGGCACAAAGATTTGGCACTTCATAGAATAATAAATAATCAGAGAAGCTCACCATCTGGAGATGCAGCCAAAAATCCGTGGTGAACATCGATAAATATACCGTACATCGATATATAAGAGTCCAGTATGGTTACTCCGCGTAAGGTTTCAAATTTCCCGTATGTTGTAGCTACGCTGGGGAAGCCTTTCTCGTTCAACAACTTTTTGACCAAATTGTGGCAAGATATTTCGGCTCTTGACAACAGAACCGAAATTGGACGCCGTTAACCGGTGCCTCCGCTCGTTCAAAAACCGAAGGTTCTCGAACCGACTCACAGTTTCTTTTTGCATGACATCCCTTCTTGTGGACGTCACCTTGGATTTGAAGTTTAGCTCTTAGATAGGTAAAAGATAAAATTTCTGACTTGAATTTGACGCATTTTGATAAAATTACCAGGTTTGAGGGAGAAAAATCCGCACTTGACTCAAACGACAGTATAGTTACCACACGACATACAGGGTATCTAGTTTAGAAATAAGTAGGTACCTAGCTATATTATGTATATCCTCGAATTCAGCTTTCGAAAATATGAAATTTGCGATAAGAACGATTCCAAGTGACTATTGAACTTCTACACTAATGTTAGCGTTGCTGTTACTGTTAAAGTTAGGGTCTATGTAAATGATACTTAATTCTAAATCTCACCTGCAAACGTTCAGTGAGCTTGCGCACTTCTTCCTGCAGTTTTTCATCGCTCAAAATTACCTCTGCGTTGGCCCGTAGTCTTTTTCCTTCGTCTCATTCTCATTTTGTTCCGTGAATTTCAACTTTTTTGGTTCTGCTTTGTACCGTTCTTCTCTTTCCTTTCGTTTTAATTTGAGGCTTTCTCGTGATTGCATGGAGGATTTCAAACCCTTGCCCGGATTTTCGGGGAAGGCTTTTTTCCAAGCCTACAAATAGCTTATTAATAAAGTAGCTATGGTATGAATTAAGTCGAGTATAAGGAATACAGTTCGTCACCGTCAGAATCATCCGGGACTGTAAACTGGTTTTCCAGCCCTATCATTTGTCAACCTATTTTTCTTTGAAGTATGTAGTCTTCCGTAAGTGCTGAATGTTCTTTCGCATGCGGCGGAAGTAGCTGGCAACTCCAAAAATCTAACGGCGATTTTAGATCATTGTGTTGAATTGCAGAAACCTTTCCACCATGCCACCGGAGTTGTAGAATTTATAGAACAGAATGGCATCTCGGAACATAGTCACTTGTTGTTGGAACACTGCAGTTTCACTTAAATCAAGCGTAAGCTGACCGAAGTAGAGACTCCCATCATGACGCTTGTCTGGCTTATCCCGCTGGAAGTTTTCTCTGATTCTGTTCATCTTGCAGTCGAGTAGTTTGACATTTCCTGGGATCAAACCTAACTCTTGCTTCTTGCTCAATGGCGCTGTTGTACCTTTTGGCACAAAGACCTGATTGCTTTTGTTGGCCTCCCTTCACGGGTGGCACTTGTACACGCCGTTTCATTGTCGAGAATATAAGTTTGCAGAGTGAAAAACAATGCCGCAATTTGACTGGACCTCCTCATGGCCGAAGCTTTGCAGTCACAACTCCCGTCAGCTACCTGGCCAGATCGACCAAACATCGCCATCACATTATAAAACGTACTTTTATATGATTCTTCCACCTTCCCTTTCAAACAGTATTGAAACCGGTCGGCCATAAGAAGAATATTTGTGGTGTAACTCTAAGAAAAAAAAAATTGAAAATCTATCATGTTTTTGCCGCAAAGCATCATGCAAATTCGATACGTCTCCGGACCTGAAGCACTGACACGTCAAGGGTTCGGAACAACTGTGGTCATTTGCATTGTTTACTTGAAGGCCCGTAGCTGTAGGGGAACCTCTCGTAGCGTTTTTAGTTTAGTTTCAAAATGCATGCGTCGATGGAGTATGCATGAATGTGACCTTCACAAAAGCGAGGTACAGCTGTTGCCTTCTGAAACGGTTTCCATGCAGAAAAAACTGGAAACACTGGAGGTGCTGCTACCACAATAGTACACCTATAATACCTGAAGCGACACTTTCAAAAATGAAGAACCATCCTCACACCTCTGTTCCTTCCTAATTTTCCACGTAATGCCGATGTGGAGGTCTCATCTATCATATTGGGAAAACGCACCTCCTTGCAAGTCAAGATGTTCGCCTAAGAAAGATCGAGCTAGCACATTGGTGACGGCAGCTCTCTTATCTCCATACATAATGTGTTCTCTCAACTGGTCAAGGTCCTGGATGGAGTATATTCCGGCAGATGCTAAATTCCCTGGGGAGTGGAAGGTCCATGGTGTGGTTTCGCCAGGAGATAGTTCGTGGGGGGCAGGGACAGATAGCGGCTGCTGTATGAACTGCCACCATGATCCTTCTAGCTCATATAACGCAGGCATAATTGAGCTGCAAGTGATATCTGTACTCCGCACTGTGATGCTTAGGTGTTAGGAACATCTCCTTCTCTCCCCAGAACACTAGTAATTCTTTATGGCACAAGGACGTAGGTCTTTTCTTCACTTGAACTAGAACTGATGTACATTGGGTAATGTACAGCACTTCTCCAAGAACCGTGCCGGTACTACCTGGTCCTCGATTATATATGTATGCAAATTCTGTTGGTGCTATTAATGCGATAGCCAGGTGAGTAGCCAAGGTATGTGCATTAGTTTCACAGACCAAGTTCTCTGCATGGTTATACAAGGATGCAAAGTTAGTTTCCAAATGTTTCTCAATATATACGAATTCAGAATTGATGTAGGTGAATAGGTCAAGATCTATGCCAGAAATTGGCTTCCTCTTAGAAGGGAGAACATTAACCTTAGTTCTCAGTTCGATGTATGCCTGCAGTTCTCAGGATCTTGCATCTTTAATGCGAAGCTCGTAAATCGTGTCTCTAGATCTCTGATATGGTTTGCCAATTGTAATTCCTGTTCAGCAGTGAATATTGGTTTGAACCTTTCTAAGGAGGTCGGAATTGTGTTCTGTAACACAGAAAAATTAGTAATCGAACATCAAAGAGGTATCAACTCCCTACTGTTTTCAGTCTCTCGTTACGAACTGGTCGTTACATATTGTACGCACTTCTTGAAATACGGACATTTTCTCACGAAATCTCTGTAGAATCTTCAGACGATTGTAGGAATAATCAAAAGCATCTCAGGCTAGAGGCTGTCCACTGATGTATCTGGTGAGTCTTCAGGCACCAGAACCCGAGAAACATCGGCCTGCTTTTAGCTGTCTCACCACCTCCTCGATGGCCATTCATGTCCGTTGCACGATCGGCGAGCATTGCCGCCATGCCCTTCAACTTCTTCTCAATTACATTTGGTTCGTATCCTTTGCGGAACAAGAAGATTCGATAGTGAGACTGTGCCGTATCCAGGAATGTTTTAGGGAATGGCGTCAGTCCAGCCCTCTACCTCTTCTGCAAACGGAATCCCCGACATAGTACGTTGTCGAGTAAAAGTCTCGGTTTCAGCTGCAAACATAGCATCTTTGTTCTCCACCGATGGGGATGAAATTCGATTGACCTTGCTGAAATTTATTCTTCGTAGCAAATGAAAGTTGTCCCGAATGTCTAGCTTCACTCTGTACGGAAGAAGTTCGGTTTCCCGATTTGAATCTTCTTTAGGAGGTCCTTGGCGAAAGGCCATCATTTGAGTTCCATGAAAAGTGGGGGACTTGTCCAAAGTTTCTTCTAACCTAATCTGTCTGCTGCGGAGAATGGCAATTTGCTGATATGATGCAAGTTTCTCTAGTCCTTATAAGCCAGAATAAACTTTCCGGAATTACACTTGCGTATAAGTTCATGTCAAGATTGTTGTACAGCTTAAATTGTGGCACTTTGGATATTTTTGTCCGGATATCACTGCAGATTCTGTGAAAAACTGAGGGTTCTGGACTAGCGGTATAAACCGAACCTTGATGTTTTGAGGCCTGTTCCACGTATGATGGAATTGCATCTTCCTGGAATACTTTAGCTAAAATAATTATGTCGGACTCGGTTGAGATTAGTGATTTCACAACTTTTATTTCATCGCCAAACCCGTCTCTAATTCTGTTCATCACATATTTGTTCAATTTATCGCCATTCAATTTCGAATATCTGTCGTATACAGAAGAAGTCTCAAATCCTTTTTGTTTACCAAGGCCAATTTTTAGTTCCTGTACAAGTTAATTGAAGGCTTTGTCTTCTTTTGATTTGTTTTTCCTCGATTTTTTTTCCTAGCAATCATGGGTTTGCGCTTCTTCCATTCTAGATTGAATCATGAAGCATGATATTTTACTTCTTTCGCAACTATATCGTTTGATCCAATCGTTTGTTGTTAGGATTTGTATCAGTTTTTTTTATTCGAACGTTTCTGGCAAAAAATGCATTTTTTGTCGAGATGATGGTAAATGCCAAAGGTTTTTCTTTTTTTTCTGAGCACTTCAACTTCTTCATCCGTGGTCGTGGCTCTTCTTCCAGCACTCCAAGTTGTTTGTCGTCAGCCTTACTGTCTTGATCAGAATTGGAGTTTTGTTGGCTGTTGGTGGGTGCTTGACACAGGGGCTCAATGCCATCATGATTGGTTGCAATTGTGACACACTATCATCATTCCACTCCAGGAAAAGGACTTCGCCGTTCGAGTCAAATCGATGGTCGAAAGTTCCACGGGGTTCAAACTAGATTCCAGGTAATGAAACCTTCAAATGTTGTTTGAATTGGAATTTCCAGGTACAAGACCCTTGAATGTGTCATTAAACGATGACATGTGGAGCATGTTTCTTTGAAATTTTGAAAATCTCTTCATTGTTGGCAAAGGTGAATGCGTTTGTCGACTATTGCCGGCACCGGATGTCTGTTGCTGACTTGGTTGAGGATTTGAATTTTATACCTGAATGATAAAATTGGTGTGAATATTTTCAGTCACAACAAGTGTATCGTATTATTGTTAATCTACTGAATCTCTTTCTTGTTCATAAACTAGCGGAAGTAATTAGTAATTAGATTTGATAGGTTCTTAGCAAAATGCTTGAATTTTACGTATTAAAACTCTTGATTTGATTTGATTCAGAATTTTGATGAATGTCCTTGGATTTTGGTGGGTTATTACGGATTATTATGCAATGAATTCATGACCTACTTACCAACTAGATTTGCTGACGGATAGGCTGGATTATTCTGGATCTGCTTCGATTATCGATATCGCGTTTCACTCCGATAGCACTGACTTTCGCGTGGTTCGAGATCCGGCTTGAAGGACCAAAACGCACACGGCGGGGATTTGATAGTTTATTCGGCACTAAATGCGTATGTAGCTCATGATTCTGTAAAATCTATCTTACCAAAGTATGTATGCGTGTCTGCATAACGTATGAATGGAATGAGTGTTCAAGAGTTCAAAAGTGGTATACGAATTTATATGTCTCAGGTAAAGCACCCTCTACCTTTCATCCCCTGCAAAGCAGGGTGCAGGTAGAAGGGAAAAGGGGTGCCAACGCAAGAAAAGTGTATGAACTAGAAGGAACTCAACAGCTTGTTTTCAAATTATGCACAGTGTCAGTTTTTTCCTTCTTTCTATTGTTTCTTGAATATTAATATTAATTACTGGAGCATGCGGCTTTTTGAAACGCAAAATGAACAGGTTTATGAAACTTTGGAATGTCAAAAGCGTTATTTGATAACAAAATAAATCCAGCTCCCTTCAGACTCGGACACCAGTTGAGCTGTTGTTATTGGGCTTCAACTTCCAAAATTATTTTGATAATAAACATTCAGAACTCGGGCATGGACCCTATCCTCCCGGATAGTATTGACTTACTCAGTTGACATTGCATTAACTACCTGACGTTGCGTTGATTCCTCAAATTCTCCTCTCATGTTAACCCGTTTAGTCGAAGCATCTGTATTTACTATACAGGGTGTTAGCTACGGGTTATTACAAACTTTGAGGGATGATTGCCCATCAAAAATAAGGCCGAATGAAAATAAAACTCATGGTTCTAAATCGCTTCCTTAAAAATATACAGGGTGTTGAAGTTGACTTTTTTAAAGTCGGTTCTTCGCCGTAACCGTTGGACCGATTTCAATCAAATTTGAAGCAAAGTTCACTCAAATGAGTTTCCATCGAATAATAATACCGCGATTCATAAAAAATTTCCATAGGGGGTGGATAATGAAGGGAGTGTCCCTTTTCTCTCCCCTATTTCTACCTCCTCTAATCATTTTTTGAAATTGTTCGTGTTTTCGGACTCTACATTCAATTTAGAAAAAAAGTTACTCATGCAAAGTTTTGACTAGAGGCTTCATTTCCGAGATATTTGGGTTTTAAACTTTGGAAAACGCCTCGAAATCGCGACTTTCAAAGGCTTAAAAGTTGAAATCTAAGAAAACTCATGATACCTCAACTGAAATTCTAGGTCTTTCAAGTTAATTTACAGCCATTTTTTGCTATGAAACGAGGCGTTTTCAGAGAAAATCGATTTGGGCTTTGGAAAGTGGCGTATTCGAGATGTTTTCCAAGGTCTGAAATCCAAATATCTCGAAAATTGAGCTTCTAATGAAAATTTTCCATGAGTTACTTTTTTTTTATTGAATGTAGAATCCGAAAACATCAACGATTTCAATAAAAAAAGAAAAATAAGGGGCATTCCCCCTATTCTATCCCCTGAAAAAATTTATGAATCGCGGTATTATTATTCGATGGAGACTTATTGAGTAAACTTTGTTTCTAATTTAATTAAAATCGGTGTAACGGTTGAAAAGTTACGGTGGAAAATCGATTAAAAAGGTCAATCTCAACACCCTGTATCTTTTTAAGGAAGCATTTTAGGACCTTGACTTTTATTTCCATTCGGTCTTATTTTTGATGGGGAATCATCCCTCGAAGTTTATAATAACTAGTACCTAACACCCTGTATGGAACACGTTTGATGGCGTCTTGGCACAAGTCGCATGTGGATATGATCTGCCTCACATGCTTTTGCATTTTTGGCCAGTATAATTTTTTCCTCAAGTCCTCAAATAGTCTTGTCCTTTCCAAAATGACCCATACTTTAATGATGCACTGGAATGATGTCCTTCAGCCGCTTTTGCGGCACACACGACTTGGCCGCGAAAACCTCTCTCTTCACCGGGTAGCGTGATAAGGCATCAGCAATGACATTTTTCTTGCCCTTGCAGTGGGCTACCCTGAAAATCAAACTCCTGCAAAATCATGATCATTTTCGCCACCGCACGCACCGCACTTTTTGCTTTGGATGATTTTGACGTTTGAGCAATTTCGAGCTTCTTTTTGTACGGTATCCTTGATATCCTGCCAAATCTACCCCTGATTAACTTAGTCTTTGTTTTTACTTTCCCAGCCCCCCACCAACATGGAAAAGAAATTGTTTTCCTCTGAGGCCATCTGAAGAGCCGACTGTAACTCGGTAATGGTTCAGCTTCAGATGCCTTGACCCTCCTAACCCCATATGCTTATATTGCTTATATAATTGTACACTGACCAGTTTATCGTTCATTTGCTGACAAAATTCAGGATCAAACGGAATCCTTCCAATGAATACATCATTCACACTTTTAAAAATAAACGCAGAAGTCACACCACTTCAAACCACTGATTAGCATTTGACCTTGTACCTGATAATAATATTTGTGGTTATTTTTCGATTCGCCTTGACTTGGTTTGGCACAGATCATCAGGGATTGTTCCAAATCCCGTAAATACTAAATCCTGCAGATTTGCATGGGGATCTAGCTTAAAATGAAAACACTGGATTCATGACAGATATCGCTGATCCAGTGTCGATGAATAATTCTCATTTTGCCCGTCAAAAATGTGAAACATTCCACGTTTTTCTCAGTTTTCTCAAATAAAAGCGTAGTAATCGGCTGAAGGGCCGGTTAATTCCCGGTCGAAGGAGCCTGTCCCCATTCTCCCCCTATGTTTTTGTAATAGTTTAAAGTAGTAAAAATGGATTAAAAAAATCACATCGTATCACAGTAAGGGAAGGTTTTATTCATCTAGATGAGTAATGGTCGATCACTTGCAAAATTCTTATTTTACACTTCCGTAATGTAATTTCATCCATCTTTCTCAAGTCATGGTGCAGGCGCAGAAGGCTTTTTTCGGGTTTGACTTTCTTCGTCGTTGTCCTGCCTGACAAAAAATACTTTCTTGGACGGCTTCAGATTCAAACGTTTAAACGTTTCCGAACAACTTTGTTTAAAAATCCAAGATCTACTCCTTCGGTTTTAACGTACCGGCCCCAGATAGGACCCACTTCGCCCTTTCTTCAGAAGACTGATTTTGCAGTGCTGTCCAACGATTAGTACATTGTTCAGATAGATATTTTAGATATATACATTGACGAATTCATCGTTCATTTGCTGACAAAATTCAGGATCGAACACAATCCTTTCAATGTATTCATCATCAACACTTTTGAAATAAACGCAGAAGTCAAACCACTTTAAACCGCTGATCAGCATTTGATTTTGTACCTGGTAGTAATAATTGTGGTTACTTTTCAATTTACCTTGATTGTTTTGGTTTTTTCAAACAAAACGTTTTAACTTTGAAGAATTCATCTAAAGTTCGAAATTTTTTACTCAAACAATTTGCCGAACAGTCTTTGCTGTACTCTGGTTCTGATCGTTTCTCCTTCATGTACTAGGCTGTATACTTGGCATTTCTTGGAACTGTAGCTAAACATTTTGCCGAATATTTATATTTTTTTCCAAAAAATATACTCAAACCATTTGCCGAACGGTCTTCGCTGTGCTCTGGTTCTGATCGTTTTTCCTTCATGTACTCGGCTGTATACTTGGCATTTCTTGGAACTGTACACGGTGTAAAATTTTAGATGAAAATCATCTAAAAAAATAGTTCATATAGGTCCATTAATTTTTTCAGATGATTTTCTCTAATTTTTAATAGTTACACTTTTATCTTTTCTTTAAGATGATTTTTCACCATAACAAAATAGATGATTTACCTAATTTTAAAGTGAATTACACAGATAATTCTCAATGTCAATGTATCTTAAAATATAGATGAATCAACTAACCCATAATGTTACTTTTAATATGCAGTATAGATGAATTGCCAAATAACATTAGATACATTGCCTCACTAATAAATAGTTGATTCGTCTATCTGTTTAGATACCATTAACTAATAGTTTTAGATATGAGTACTAAAGGTAAGTAGATGATTCGTCCACGTAATTAAATACTATCAGCTACGGTTATTAGATAATTCATGGGCGTAGAAAGTGGGGGGGGGGCAGGAGGCCCGGCTTACCCTAGAATGTAGTTGGCTCACCCTAGAAAACCTAGGGCGTAGGATGTGGAGGAAGTGAAGTGGAGGGGGGGGGGGCTTACCCTAGAATGTAGTGGGCCCTATAAAAAAAACCTAGTCCAAAATGAACGAATGAAATTTTATTCATACTTACTAATCGAGAATCTGGAATTTTTCAAGGACCCGGATTTTCAAAAGAATGATAAGTAGTTTTCTACCCACTTGACTTTAATAAAGAGATTGCATTATTTTGGAATTTCCTACGACCTACGTCCCTGAATTCCTACGTTCCTAATCTGGGGTTTCAAAATTCGTAATACGAGAAATACTTGTGGTTGACGGGAAGTACAGTTTTTCTAAAAGTTCTCTCACACTTACCTGAACAATGTTTCCACGAATTCCACGGAGCACTACCGGGGGGGGGGGCTTTAGACCTCTTGCGGGCCCCGATTTTTTTTTCCGTGATAAATCATTAAATCATTTGAATTTGGCCCACCCCATAACAAAGTCCCTCCTACTCCCATGAGATAAATAGGATTTAGTTTATTAAGGTTGTAGTTTCCTAACCTCAAAAACAAGGAAAACTCTAGCGCAAGCTTCTAGCAAAACCAATGAATAAAAAGATTGTGAAAACAGTCATACATTTCTAAAATATTATTAGGAAAAGCATGAAACGTTATAGACGTTGGAATTCGTACGATTTTTGAAAATAAAAATTGACATTGACAACAAACAAACATTTCTCTTGTTAGCTATTCACATTTTAAGCGTCTATAATTTTTCTTACATTTTTTGGCGTACGAATAAGTCCAAAAGCTTCCGTCTCCCTCACTCCACCACTTTCTGAATAAGTCTGCCTCTAGGGTGACGCCGTCCTTAAGATTCAAATGAAGGTATATTTCTTTTCGGGTATGCAGACAAGTTTGTTAAACCTAGGAACAAACTTGTCTGCATACCTGAAAAAGACCACAGTCATTATACATTTCCTATGAAACAGACGGAAAGATAGGATAACCTCTAATTCAGATTTGCATTTTTTAAGGAAAAGTTTTAGCTGACGCACGATTACTTAAGTAATTAGACAAATGGTTGTATATATAAAAATTAAAATTATAGGTAGGTATATAGAAAGATAAATTGCTTTGAATATACATAACTTATTTTATTGAAAAAAAAAATCATTCAAAAACTCTGCTACTATAATATTATAACTTAGGAAATAACGATTGTTTAGAAACAATTAGGTCGATATTTTCATCGAATGGATTATGCTTTTCAAAAACGATGGTGTTGTCTAATGATGTCAGATTAAAATAACTGTTACTTGATTTTAATTGGTTGGAAATATGGTACGAATGTAAATGTTCCATAAAACAAAGTGTATCCCATGACAAACAAACAGCATAAGGCGTACTATTTAACAGAAAAATATATTTAATTTCAAAAAAAACCGGTAAGACACTGTTATCGTCAAAAGAAGAGATAAATCTATTTCTGCAAAAATTTGTACCATTTACATCAACCCATTTAACAAAAACTAATTCCTTACGATTTTGAACTAAACTGAAACTACTTAATATTTCAGTGCGGGTTTTTTTGTTAATGTGTAAAACAGGACCAACGGTAATTTCAATTTTTTCTAAAAATTTTTGTGACCACGTGATAAGAAAGTGTTTTTGATGTTGAACAGCTAGCAATTTTGCAACATTTCTAAAGTTCCTAAATTTATGAACTAAATTTTTAAAATAGCCATGTTTACCTTCGAAGCGCATCGTCCATAAATCTACAAGAGGACCCATCGTTCGAATTATCAAAGAGTAATGTAGCAGCAAGTGATGTTTAGGAGTTAGATTAAAATCAAACAAATCCATTAGTAATCTATGATGTTCTTTAATTAAATGTTTTAATTGATTTGCCATACCGAACGAAATTCTCCTCGAAAAAATAATGTCCATACACTCCAACAGCAACAAAATTATGGTAAAATGTTCGATGCATTTCGCATTTACGTCAGATAATATTAGGGGAATGAAATAAATCAAAGTCCACGTTTGGGCAGCTCGCTGCCCGATTGAGTTACCGACTTTATCTAGGTTTATAGGACTCGGTTTATTTCTGTTTTCCAATAAGCCATAGTTGAATGCACCGAGTCTTTTATTAATTTGATCGAGAGTTATTACTTTCTTAAAAATAACATACTTAAGGTATAATTTGAGCTCACATTGGGCAATGCCCTCCAAAACGTCATGCATTATATCAGCAGTAGGCGATTCAAATGTTGAAAAATAAGTTAAGTTATTGATAACTGAAAAAGACCTGACCCCATGAACAGAATCTTTTTGTTTTTGGGTCCTTACACCTTCAACTGCGAGATTTTGGCTTTCACGAACTTGATCGCAATGGTCAGTATAATTATCAAGGGTTCTTAAAACAATTTTATCATCGTCAACATCATAAATTTTTTTTGCATCGGATTTTTCTAGCATGCATATTCTACAGTAAAAATTTGCATTAAAGCCTTCTACTAGTCCTAAAACAGATTGTCCTCCGAGGTTGTCAAAACTTAGGGCAACTAGGGAACCGTGCATTATTTGTCCATTTTTGAGGGTAATCCCATCAGTCTCTAAAATTTTTAGATCTTCCACAATTTTGCTCAATACACTATTCATACCAAATTTTTTTAAATCTGCATTGTAGCACAATGCCACTAAGTATATATGCTCTAATTTTGAGTTAAAATGAGAGGGTAAGTTGCGAACGATAAAATAGAAAGCACCCAATTTATGACCCCCGGTTTTCGATCCCAATGGGTTAACCGTCTCAAACTCATCAAAATAGAGTTGCACTTGAATGCCATCTGGATATTGCTTGAAAAAGGGATTTGTTTTAAAACTAGAACCATCTCTGAAGGTTGTAAAAACATTATTTGTTGGTCTGTCTTTCATAAATATTTCAAAATATGAGTCATTATTCAATAAGAATGTAAGAGTCTCGAGAATGGGCACATACATAAAATTAGCTGCAACTGGTACTTGCTTATATGAAAAAATACTGCGATGCCACACCTGATCATAACGAATACCTAATGACACTTCACGTGGCTGAATCATTTGGCTTTTAAAGTACTTTTCACGTTTATAGTATGAATCGTGATTCTCAAAGTAGTTCACAAAATTTGATTGGGTACCAAACTCAGACTCCTTCACTAAACTAATGAATTCATTGGTACTATCTATAACTTTTTGTATTGTGCTGTTTGGTAATGCCAAAGCAGTGAGCTTACATACAAATCCGGCCGCTTCATCGACAACGTTTTTCTTTTTGACTCTAGAATCCAAAACACATTGAATTTCTATAGGAGTAGCAGCTGCTTCAGGTATAGATTGATCAAAGTTGGTATCGCAATTTTGTTCTGCACCAATAACGTCCCCCCGATCCTGAACTGACGTGACCGCAGAGGCCGCAATTCTTAATCCAGATTTCGGGGCAAACTTGCAGATATGAAGATGCTTTCTCAACCCGCTATAGGTCACAAACTTTCTTGGGCACAATTTGAAAAAACATGGCAATTTTAAATTTGAACCTTCAAGAAGAGAATGAACTAACCGTAAGTGCCTAATGAGCTCTTGGGATTTATCGATTTGAAATTCGCATAAAAAACACTTAAATATTGTATCTGACAATTCTGACATCATTAAACGATATAAAACACAATCATACAATTACTACAAAAACAATAATCATCCTCATTAAACACACTAGAATAGGTAACATAAAACAATTATTCAGGTACACAAAACAATGATAATTATTGCAATAACTTACATGGGGTCATCAGACTGCATCAATTTTGCTCGAAGGTGTTTAATTTTTGGAGTAATAGTAAATTTTTTGTCCGTAATCTTATAAAAATGTGTGAATAAGAATGTATAAAAGGCTGTCAAATTCTTGTCGAAGTGCAAATTTAGAACATAATGGGTCTTACACAATATGTCTATAGCTGAAAGCGGTGTATCTTCGGTCGGTAACAAGTTTCGGTCGACACAAACGTAAAATTGATTCGCGGCTGCCTTATTCGGTCCGATTGCTGCAATGTAAGGTTGCTGAGTTCCCCCGTTTTTGCTGATTTCTTCCAATGGAACACCAGTCTGAGGAAAAATTATACCATATTAGTTTATACATCTAAGAATAACCAATAGCAAATCAGAATACCTTATGAAAAGTTATTACTTTGCTGGCAATACATTCCTTCACAGAATCACGATCTGAATTACGCCGGCCGCGTGCTGTTGGCGGCAATAATTGAACCAACATTAAAAGCGCAGTGATCCTACTGTCCCAAGCTAAAAAAAATTGTATGCATCACTTAATCGTTTGAATTATTTACCAAAAAATATACCCTACCTTCCGGGTCATCTTTCTCAGTTATAATGGTACTGTCACGAACCCCCGAATTTTCATACAACTGGAAAATTTTTCTTACCATCGGTGGGAAACTTATTTTGAAATCTTCGTGGTTGGGAAACATTTTTGAGAAATCATTGTCCACCTAATAAAAAAAACTATCTTAGGTAGGTTAGTTAAAATGCAAAATAAATTTTACCAAGCCGAATGTGTCCAGAAATTTGGGAAATTCCTGTAAAATGTTGACGCAAGTTTGTCTATAGGCAAACGTCATGTTCATTTTCTGAACCTTGTCTTCAAAATCTGCATCGGCTGGAGTGTGTTTAAGGTATGAGATCGCGTTTGTGATTTCTTCTGTTGTAATAGGATCTATTATTGCTAAAACTTCGGACGACACTGTAGCTGAGGGATCGATTTTCTGTTTCTTATTAGCACGTTTAGCTCTAATAGTGCTAAGACGATTTGAAAAAAATCCTGTTCCTGTCGTTGGGTCGTAAAAAGCTTCCTAAAATTAAATCAGCACCCTTCAGTAAGTATATGTTTGTTAATATAGCCTACGAAAATATTTACATATCCTAGTGGACTGAACGGATCCTTAAACTTGGTAAATAGTGCGATTACGGCGGCAGCAAGCATGCACCTTTCAGCTTTTGGAGGTGGTTTGATTCCAGGGTATCTGGCCTTCATGAAGGACACACATTCGTTAACCAGCATTTTTCGTTTATCCTCACATAAATCTCCCTTTGCATCGTATTCGTTCAAAATTTCCATCCCTCTTTCAGTTACCAGAAGAAGTTCGCGCAGCTTCTATTAATGAAATTAGTGTTGAATTTTTTTTCTACTTTAGTATCGTAATGACTACTTTTCGACACGCAAAACAGTATCATCGTACTGGACTTCAGTATAACACTGCTT
Organism: Anaspis maculata; assembly: GCA_949128115.1. Taxonomy (NCBI): domain Eukaryota; kingdom Metazoa; phylum Arthropoda; class Insecta; order Coleoptera; family Scraptiidae; genus Anaspis; species Anaspis maculata. The sequence goes on from OX421961.1 coordinate 5,979,475, forward strand.
TCCGGCCAATGGCAAGGTAGCATTCAGCCAGAAACATTACTGACTTACTACTAGAAAACTTACTACTACTAAACTAGAAACAGACTTAGCTGGCAAGAAATATTTTCAACTATCAAAATTTTCCAATTTCTTTAAGATTGAGACGTGAAGTAGATGAAATGGTATATTACACTGGTTTCATAGAACGTGTTGCCCCACTCGTTCCTTTGGGACACTCTTTGGGGCACTTCGTGCCAGTCGTCGTGCCCACTTGTGTGACAGTACGACGTCTTATGAAACATGTATAATACACTATTTTGGCACATGTTTTAGAAAAAACAGCGTGCTTCTTGAAAAATAGAATTTTCAACAATTTAATTTTTCTAGAAGCTCTCAAACAAAACAGTTTTTTTGAAACATTCAAGAAATTGAAATAAATCTGCATGGCTTAAAAAAACAAATGTATGTATCAGAGTCCCAGCGCGCAGAGAGGGCCGGGCGTAGAAAGGGTCTAAAGGATCTAAAATGTGCAAGCAAAAGTATATTACCGTTCCATCTATATCAGACGAAAATGATGATATGCTTGAGGCTGTAGAAGCTGTAGAGTGAGCGGGTGAGTGAACTACTTCAGAAGTTCCCCCGTTTGGATTTGTCAGATTGGTGTAACTGCTTTCGGTATCTGTGTTATTCTCTCCGGAATCTACCGGGGAATTTTTTTTTAATGTTTTTCAGCGTTTAGCTTGGTTTAGACTCACCATCGGTAACCTTCACTTTCAGGATGACACCTCTTGTCGCGTATCGCACAAAATCTTCTAAAAAATCTTCCGGTATTAATGCGTCATCCTCATCCGTGAATGATATGTTGGTTTCGTAGGGTATTTGGAATAACATCTTTGCTGCAACAATACGTGCAGTTTAGCGAGAAAGAAACAAGTTCAAAATGGCGACCGGTCAAAAGTGAAAATAGACTTCCACGTGTCGATCGTCTCCAGGGGTGGATGGGACGACCTAGACCGGCCAATAACAATTATAATAATGTTGATAATAATTTTTTCATTAACTCAACTTAACTTAAATTAACTTCATTAATTTAATTCATTGTCAACTCCGTTCCACCGGTTTCAAGCCCGTTCAATCAGTTTTCACCCGCTACAACCCGTTTCAACCACTTGCGGGCCATTTCATCCCTTTTCAACCAGTTTTATTCCTGTTCCACCGGTTTCAACCATGTTCAACTAGTTTAAAACTCGTTCAACCAGTTTTAACCCGTTTCAATTAGTTTCAACCACTTGCCAGGAGTTTCATCCCATTTCAACCAGATTCATCAACGTTCCAGCAGTTTCAATCAGTTTTAACCCCACTCAACTGGTTTTAACCCGATGCAACTAGTTTCAACCACTTGCTAGGCATTTCATTCCTTTTCAACCATATTCATCCATGTTCCACCGGTTTCAACCCCTTTAATCGGTTTCAACGCCGTTCAAGCTGTTTCAACCTCGTTCAACCGGTTTCAACCGGTTTTCACTCACTTTAACCATTTTCTACCACTTGCGAACCATTTTATCCCTTTTCAACCAGTTTAATCCCAGTTTTACCGGTTTCGACCAGTTTCAACTTCGTTTCACCGGTTTCAACTATGTCCAACTAGTATAAACCCCATTCAACCGGTTTTAACCACTTGCCAGCCAGTTCAACCCTTTTCAACCAGATTCATCAGCGTTCCAGCAGTTTCCACCAGTTTCAGACCCGTTCAACCGGTTTTAACCCGTTGCAACTAGTTTCAACCACTTGCCAGTCATTTAATTTCTTTTCAACCAGATTCATCCTCGTTCCACCGGTTTCAACCCCGTTTAATCGGTTTCAACGCTGTTCAACCAGTTTCATCCCCGTTCAATCGGTTTTCACCCGTTTTAACCAGTTTCAACCACTTGCGGGCCATTTCATCCCTTTTTAACCAGTTTCATCCTTGTTCTACCGGTTTCGACCAGTTTCAACTTCGTTCCACCGGTTTCAACCATGTTCAACTTGTTTAAAACCCGTACAACCGGTTTCAACCCGTTTCAATTTTTTTAAGCACTTGCCAGCCAGTTCAACTTTTTTCAACCATACCCATTTCAGCAGTTTCAACCAGTTTCAACCCCGTTCAACTGTTTTTTTTAACCCGTTGCAAGTAATTTTAAACACTTGCCGGCCATTTCATTCCTTTCCAACCATAATTATCTCCGTTCCACCGGTTTCAACCCTGTTCAACCGGTTTTAACCCGTATCAACTAGTTTCAACCACTTGTCAGTCATTTTATTTCTTTTCAACCAGATTCATCCCCGTTTTACCGGTTTCAACGAGTTTTAACACCATTCAACCGGTTTCAACCCCGTTCAATCGGTTTTCACCTACGTTTTAACCAGTTTTAACCACTTTATCCCTATTCTACTGGTTTCGACCAGTTTCAACCCCGTTCAACCGGTTTTAACCCGTTTCAATTAGTATTAACCACTTGCCGGCCATTTCAACAGTTTTCAACCAGATTCATCCCCGTTTTACCGGTTTCAACCAGCTTCAACCCCTTGCCTTTCAAACCATTGATTATTGAATAAAAGTGGAATATTGATTAAAATGATAAAATGATTTGCCACTAAAAAGTGAAGAAAAAAAAGAGAAAACCTGGAAAGCGGCTTTTATGGCGGGGAAAAACTCACATTCGTTTGAAAGAACTTCCGAAAAGTCCATATTTTCTGGAACTTCCCTGTTTGTCCAAATGTGTTTCCACGTTATATACTCAGCCTCCAAATTTTCAATACCGTATTTTTCGGCAATCTTCTTTGCAAATTCAATGTCGATGTCGTCGCCGCCGGTATTTTTCAGCTTTTTGATGTTGAGGGGATGTAAACGAGCAATTGAAAATGCAACACTCGTATGTTGAGAAAACCGAGTTTCAAGAGCAGAAATTAACGAATCCAAATAGGGATTGAAAATCGTTATTCTGAAATACTCTTCTGCGGTCATAGCCACTACGTTTGCTCTGTGCGTTTGGCGCCCTGTTATTCTTGGTACTTTCAGTTCAACATCAAATTCCGTCGCTAAATCTGTAGTGCTAGCGAAGATACCTGCAAAGATTCGCTCGGAACTTTCCCTGTCGCTCTTGAATGCTGCAATAAGACATTCAATGTGTTTTTGTACACTCAGCAAATCCATTGCTACACCTTGTAACGTATTCGTAACTGGTTCAAGTTGCGAAGAATATTTGGCTATAATTTTAAGACAAACGAGAAAGTGAGGTGAAGATGTAGAACAGTACAATTGGTTGGCTTTCGTTCTACTTTGGCTGTTGAATTCTTCCTTATTATTTGCTATCGCATGCAAAGCAGACTTGATTGAGTTGAAATTCTCAGCAAATAACCTGATGGATTTATATTTGGCCGACCATCTTGTCTCGCATAGAACAGGGACATTCGAAACCAAGTTCCGCCTTTTAGGGCTCTCTCTGAAGAATTCGATGACTTCCTTCACAGTACCAATGCCGTTTTGGATTTCCTGGACAGAATTCAGATCATTGACAACAAGGTTTAAACGGTGAGAAGCACAATGGAAAAACGTTGCTTGCGGATATTCATCTCTAATCAATTTTTGAACGCCGTTTTCTCTTCCAGCCATAGTAGAGCATCCATCGAATCCTAGACCAACCAGTTTGTTAAGGTCAAGACCACAATCCCGAGCGAATGTCAAGATGGTTCCAGCAATAGTTTGAGCATTCATTGACTTCAAGTCAGTGAACCCGAGAAACTCTTCTTTGACGATGTCATTTTTATCAACGTACCTCACCCCTAGTGAAAGTTGCTCCACTCCAGCAATGTCAGCCGTTTCGTCGGCTAAGAGCGAAAATCCCACACTGTCGTTTACTTCTGTAACGATTCCTTTTCTGATGACATTACCGCAAATGCTTATGAGCTCGTTCTGAACTTGGTGGGACGTATATTTACTTTTCTTCTGACATGTTTTCATATGCTGATCAAGTATTTTATCTCCACTTTCAATTCTGAAACTGAGTAAATCCTCGAAATTTCCTTGGTTAGAATGTTTCCCACGGAGCGATATATCATGTGTGCCACAAAATATTATAGTAGAAATGATGGGCTTCAACTTTTTCCTGTTCTCTTCAACTATTTGACATTCTTCTTTATTGAGTTGCTCACTAACTGTAGCCGATTTCCCTGTGACATTTTTTTTGAAACTGATTGCTTTAGCAGTAGAGTTCCTGTGCCATTCTGATTGCATGTGGTTTTTCGCACATTCGTGCAAATCTTTGTAGTTTTTAAACTCTTTCACCACAAAAGCACCTAATACACCCCTCTTTATTACGGGTTTGAATAGTACACAGTACTTACAAAGTGCGCCTTTCAGTTCACTCGAATATGCCATCCAGTCATACTGATGCAGCCAATCACGCCTGAAACATCTTTTTCCTTCTGCTGAATCTTTTTTGAAATTGTATTCCGACGTAGGTTTGAATGGAGCGGTCAGAAGTTTATATTTTAGGTCATCAGAAATACTTTGGTCAATGTATCTTCCCAAGTCGTATTTTTCTTTATAAGGCGCAACAACAACTTCAGGCGGTGGCTGAAGTGGAAGATCTGAAGTGGAAGTGGACGGTTCTGTCATGGGATCTGTTTCGTCCAATCTTGCTTTTTTTGGAATGGGAACACTTTGTTGTTCTTCCACTTTCGATGTTGGGCCGCGGGGGCCGACGCCGACGGTAACCTCCGCTTCTTCGGCTTTGTTTTTTTTAAAGAATTTTCTTATATCCATTATGTTATCTAGCTAACACAAAAATCAAAATTATTCATTTTTCTTGAACTAAAGAAGTAGCAGTGTCCAATAACGTACCTGATTAAATTAATGGAAAACTAGAGCTTTCTTTCAGTTCGATAAGTAGATGAAAACTTTTGTCAACAAGTGTACGAGTGCAACGCTTTAATATTTTCAGTGATTTAAGGAATTAAGAAGCGATCGCCCAATGGTTGAGTGCAATTATTTAGGTACCTATATTTTATTATTTCCGGGAAACTCATGAGCGCTGAAGCTTTCATTGTTTTTCGGCAAAATCTAATAAAAAAGCACAACTCGGATGTTCAGGAAGTCGGCACGTGCCACGCAATTCTTGCACTATACATGACTATACCTAATGCAATCATCTTTCAATGTTAATGTTAAATAACAGTGAACCGTAATATCACTAATATACTTTTAACAATTTTATTACTAAACGTAAATACATACCTACCCACCTACCTACCTTAATTGAAATGAGTAGGTAGTAGGTACCCTATACTTCATTTTTCGCATCTGAACTTCATTGTTGGATAGATATGCAAAATATACCTACCGCAATAACTTTTTGAGACCATAACTTTTTTAATTTTTCTGCAAAATAAAAATTCCAGGGGGGGGCAAGTGCCCCCCCTTGCCCCCCCTAAACGGCGCCCATGATGATGAAAACAAGTATATTCTCGCAAATATACCTACTGCAAGTATGCTAGAAAACAACGACTAGAAGCGTTAAATTTCAATTTCAAGCTTTCTATCGTTGTTTTCTGGCATACTTGCAGGTAGGTATATTTGCGAGTATACTCGTTTTCATCATTGATTTTGTCCAAGATTTTCAATGACAAGTATGATTTCAATGACCGTGTGATAGTGGCTTTACGCTCCTGGCAAGTGGCAGATACACGCATAAATACAAATCGGGTGTTTCAATGTTTATGTATAATACTTACCTATTCGAGGTAACCATAAAATAAAATAAGCACAAGTTGGCATTAAGTTAGAAAAAGAAGGAAGATGCCATGTTGTCGCAGGAATCATGCACCGTGCACCGAGCGCGTAAAAACTGGCGCGGGATCTGATTTGCTATTTGACCTACTTATTTATTTGAGTAAAAAAAGGTGGTTTCTCATGTACAAAACAGCTCAGTAACTTGTGACTTACCTTGAATTTTTAGTTCTTCCGTGTCGAAAGGCACTTTTAATTTTTGCCAGATGAGACCTCTTGCTTTAAATGACAATCTTGCCGTCAAATACAACGCGGAAGCGGAGGGCAACAATGATGCCGATGATGTTGGCGGCGCGGTGGCACAAACGGTCGTCGTTCCAATCTCGGTGACGGTGGCGTCGGCTTCGCCGGTATTGCCGAAGAAGTACTCCATAGAGAAACACACAAAGACAACTGCACTTTTTCACCGCTGGCGCTGCTCCGTTGAGGGTGGCGTCAAACCGTCTGCGTCTGCAAATATGTGGTCATCGTCTCATCAGAGTAATGAGACTAATGAGCGGGAACGGGAAGGCGGAACCGAAGACGTGTTCGACCACTCGGAAGTTGCCGAAAACAGGATGCATCTAATTTCTGCGAGAAACTCTCTAATACTTTAGATGATTTATCAAAATCTGTAGAGGAATTTATCAAAGTACAGAAATCAGTTTCTCTAACTCGTTAGTTATTTGTCTTGAGAAAATAAATAAATTATCTAAATAAATAGAACAGGTATTTCATCTTATTACTTAAGATAAAACACTAAAAATTGAGAGAGACTCACGAAACTCCGAGGTAACTTTATCTTTTTAATATGGTAAAATATAATCATTTGAATATTTAGACAAATTCATGGGAGTTATCTAAGAATTAGGTAAATTAACTATAACAGAAAGATTATCGAAATCAACTAATCACTAAAAAGATAATTCATCTAGGTTATTAAGATAAATGTAACTAAAAATGATGTATCTAACTTTTATTAGATAATCCTTTTATCCGATTTTATACCGTGTAGCTTGGCATTTTGCCGAATGTTAATCATTTTTCTCTAAAAACATACTTCATGTTCTGTAGTCGATTGACCTGTTCTGTTCAGAAAATGACGCTTAAAATCAAGTGTTTTGGTCAATTGATCACCACTACGGACCTGAGTAAACTTAACAATGATTCAAAAGGCGCTTGTACCTCCTATACGCGGTTTTCTGGCTGACTTTGATGCCATTATCCGCCTGGTCTGACAAGGAAACTTCCCTCGCCAGCTCGTCCACTCTTTTGCAGTCGGATGTTATTGGTTACTTGGGCAATGGAGAAGGCTGCTTGGATATCGTCGTTCCTTTCTCAAATCTCCGACCGCCACGTCCAAAACTCTACCTCTACTACTTCTATTTTTCTTGGAGCAATCACAACCCTCAGGTACACGTGAGATAGGATCATGATTCTCGCTCTGCAAAGAAGCCAAATTTTCCTAGTTTATATAGCACATCCGGCCTCGCTTTGCCACTATTGGCACCGTGACGAACCTGACGGCATTCTCAAGTAGTCATTGGTGACCGTTTCCTACAATAAATGCTGTTTTTTGAATGTCTTCGGAGCTCATTTCTATTTGGTAGAAACCACTGGCTAAATCGAGTGTCGTGAAGTAATTACATCTTCCTAGTTTATCTAACTAGGACATCCGTAATTTTTAGCAAGAGGTATCTGTTGTCAATTTTTTTTTATCAAGTTTATTACAGTCCACCACTCTACGTCATTCATTTTTCCGCCTTCCGGTTGGCTCTGAACTTCGCGGAACAGGGGAATTCCGAAATTCGATTTACTGAATTTAGTGGGAAAATGTCTGTGATATTTCTATCATCCACCGTGTTGGGTGCTTCACTCGTTTGAGTTTTGAGCATCAGTTCAAGCCGATCTTGCTTGGCAGAAATTTCGGCCAATCTCTTTTCCATATCATTTTTGACTGAAACACTTATACTATTAGCCACCAAAATCAATAGGTTATTTACCTATATACTTGGCACTATTGGCACCGTGACGAACCTGACGGCATTCTCAAGTAGTCATGGTGACCGTTTCCTGCAATAAATGCTGTTTTCTGAATGTCTTCGGAGCTCATTTCTATTTGGTAGAAACCACTGACTAAATCGAGTGTCGTGAAGTAATTACATCTCACTAGTTTATCTAGCAACTAGGACATCCGTAATTTTCAACGAGGGGTATCTGTTGTCAATTGTTTTTGATCAAGTCTACCGTAGTCCACCACTCAACGTCATTCTTTTTTCCGCCTTCCTGTTGGTTCTGAACTTCGCGGAACAGGAGAATTCCGAAATGTGATTTACTGAATTTAGTGAGAAAATTTCTGTGATATTTCTATCATCCACCGTGTGAGGTGCTTCACTCGTTTGAGTTTTGAGCATCAGTTCAAGCCGATCTTGCTTGGCAGAAATTTCGGCCAATCTCTTTTCCGTATCATTTTTGACTGAAACACTAATACTATTAGCCACCAAAATCAATAGGTTATTTACCTATATACTTGGCACTATTGGCACCGTGACGAACCTGACGGCATTCTCAAGTAGTCATGGTGACCGTTTCCTGCAATAAATGCTGTTTTCTGAATGTCTTCGGAGCTCATTTCTATTTGGTAGAAACCACTGGCTAAATCGAGTGTCGTGAAGTAATTACATCTTCCTAGTTTATCTAGCAACTAGGTCATCCGTAATTTTTAGCAAGAGGTATTTGTTGTCAATTGTTTTTGATCAAGTTTACCATAGTCCACCACTCTACGTCATTCCTTTCTCCGCCTTCCGGTTGGTTCTGAACTTCGCGGAACAGGGGAATTCCGAAATTTGATTTATTGAAGTTAGTGGGAAAATGTCTGTGATATTTCTATCATCCACCGTGTTGGGTGCTTCACTTGTTTGAGTTTTGAGCATCAGTTCAAGCCGATCTTGCTTGGCAGAAATTTCGGCCAATCTCTTTTCCATATCATTTTTGACTGAAACACTAATACTATTAGCCACCAAAATCAATAGGTTATTTACCTATATACTTGGCACTATTGGCACCGTAACGAACCTGACGGCATTCTCGAGTAGTCATGGTGACTGTTTCCTGCAATAAATGCTGTTTTCTGAATGTCTTCGGAGCTCATTTCTATTTGGTAGAAACCACTGGCTAAATCGAGTGTCGTGAAGTAATTACATCTTCTTAGTTTATCTAGCAACTAGGTCATCCGTAATGTTTAGCAAGGGGTATCTGTGGTCAATTGTTTTTGATCAAGTTTACCATAGTCCACCACTCTACGTCATTCCTTTTTCCGCCTTCCGGTTGGTTCTGAACTTCGCGGAACAGGGGAATTCCGAAATTTGATTTACTGAATTTAGTGGGAAAATTTCTGTGATATTTCTATCATCCTCCGTGTTAGGTGCTTCACTCGTTTGAGTTTTGAGCATCAGTTCAAGCCGATCTTGCTTGGCAGAAATTTCGGCCAATCTCTTTTCCATATCGTTTTTGACTGAAGCACTAATACTATTAGCCACCAAAATCAATAGGTTATTTACCTATATACTTGGCACTATTGGCACCGTTACGAACCTGACGGCATTCTCAAGTAGTCTTGGTGACCGTTTCTTGCAATAAATGCTGTTTTCTGAATGTCTTCGGAGCTCATTTCGATTTGGTAGAAACCACTGGCTAAATCGAGTGTCGTGAAGTAATTACATCCTTCTAGTTTATCTAGCAACTAGAACATCCGTCATTTCTAGCGAGGGGTATCTGTTGTCAATTGTTTTTGATCAAGTTTACCATAGTCTACCACTCCACGTCATTCCGTTTTCTGCCTTCCGGTTGGTTCGGAATTTCGCGGAACAGAAGGATTCCGAAATTTGATTTACTGAATTTAGTGGGAGAATTTCTGTGATATTTCTATCATCCACCGTGTTAGGTGCTTCACTTGTTTGAGTTTTGAGCATCAGTTCAAGCCGATCATGCTTGGCAGAAATTTCGGCCAATCTCTTTTCCATATCATTTTTGACTGAAACACTAATACTATTGGCCAACAAAATCAATAGGTTATTTACCTATATACTTACCTCGTACATCAGCAATATCTTTGTGTGTGCGCCACTCATTCATGAGCTTATTTCACAAAATGCATAGCAGGTGACAAGAAGTAAATAATGAATGATGTCAGGTCCACAGCTTTTTTAGAAGTGACGCGCATGTGAATAAATTGCTCATTTGAGAACTTGCCAACTTGTACTCACATTCATAAAAGAGCCTCAGCAATCCATTCATTTTGACATTCCCGACCAAATAAGTGGGTGAGAAACCCATATCAATATCGTCCGGAATAACTCCAGGTGAAATTTCTTCTTCCACTGTTTTTTGACTCAAAATAACAGGCGTTACTGACTCAGCATGGAGTACTTCCACTGCTTGTTGGCTCGGAATAACAGGTATTGCTGTATCGACATGGAGTATTTGAACAGATTCTTCATCTACGATGGGCTTTGAATGCTGCGTTCTTTTGGCTGTACTTCCAGGTTTTTGGAAAAAATCTTCATAATCAAATTCGAATTGTACTCCACCTGCGATCGTTCCCTACGCTTGCCATTACTGATGGTCAAAGACGATTCATCATCGGTTGACAAGAAACAATGTTTGTCAGCTTCTGCTAAAGCGTGTTCGAACAGAATATAAGATCTTTAGCTTCGAGTTCACATCGAAATCGGAACCAATCCTCTTGTGGGGTGCTTGAAGCATCCGACTGCAGCTTCCTGGTGATCCGTTTAGTGGTGGACCAAAAAAGGACGCCGTCTTCCCACAAATGAGGAACGGGTTTCACCTCTTTCAGTGATCAACAATCTACTAATGTCAATATTTATCAAACCGCGGTCAACAAACGCTTCCGACTTGTTGATTCTTTGTACGGGGAGTTTTTGACAGTTGGCAGTCGCCGACCAGCTGGGTGGTCTGGTAAGCACTCTTGCTTGAATCATTAAGGGGTTGTATGTTGTCCACGTGATTACATAAATTTTCATTGTTCCTTCGAATGTGCAAAGATCTATTGGTAAAATTTTGTCGATATCGGACATTCTTCAGACTGTCACGGTATAAATACGAATGCTTTCAGTATTGCTCAGTTGGGCATTCAACGTCCCAAAATTTGGAGTATCTTCTCCTTGTCCGCCCGAAACATCAGCAGCTTGCCTCAAACAGCCGCCAAAGCCATCGGGCTCTCATTTTCCATGACTTTTTCCACTAAAAAGCCATCGAAATGTCTATTATAAACTTAATAAACTCTTTTACGCTACCATCAGATGGAACATAATATTTGTTTACTGTGATATTCAGTAAACGGTCCATCACTTCGATTCAAAGCTGCGATACGCAAAACCTCTCGGCATTATTAGCCTGATGTGACCATAAAACAGACACCCATTGACTACTTCTAACTCGAACTGTTTGGTGTGGTACGTTTTCAGTTCAGAAAAAACTTTGAAGGCCATGATGTTTTCAAATAACGCATAACTTCAGGCAGTTCCAGATCATGATCAGTTGATAACGCAACTATGCGATTTCATAAAAGAAAATCAACTAGCGAGAAAGCTACAAATTCCGCGTTTATGCTCTCCTTCGTGCTTTTGAATTGGTAGTCTGGAAAGACAATCTGCAATAATGTCGTCCCCACCCCTTATGTGCTCTATTTCTGGATTCTAGATTTATTGGGGGGACTTGGGGGGACACCATTGACATTATGCGTACCTTCAGCTGCTTCCCCAAGTGAAATACCCGCTTAGTCGCCCGAAAGCAGACAATTTCACTGCAGTTCTGCATTTCTGCGATACAATTTCCTCCCACAAGTTCTGAATGAAATGAATGGTAATTGTTAAAAACACCAAAGGAATAAATCACTGTGATTCTGATTACCATCAGGCGAAGCTCCCAGACAACCATCTTACAAAGGAACAAAAAGGCCCGATGTACTGTATGTGAAACAGCTGCATCCAACTTATTATTTTTTGACCATGCCTTGTAGAGTGTGCAATGCACAGGAGCTTTTTTTTTAATTTTATCTACTGGTTTGGAGAAGATCATGCCAAAGGCACACTGCGGTTCAATTGTGCTTCCATTTCTCGGTTTGTGCCAAGTTTGTGGTAAGTCGGTGCAGGCCAATTGGGTAGTTATTTCCGTGTAACCCATTCGTAAAAAATGATGCAATGTGAAATATACCGCCACCAAATGGCTGCTTTTTTCTTTTGAATTTTAAATCGATGAAAAAATGCAATTTATTTTGGCGTATCTGTTCTGCGAATAGGCGAAACCCCCCAAAGCCATCAGATTTGAGATATCCTATACATGCTTGTTTGACTTGTGATGGCATCATTATTTTTTATTGTTGTTTCATTTTGTGCTGCAGGAAGCTCCGTATGCTTCCCACACTTTTTCCTGCTGATACAGGAAGACTTGCTGCATACTTATATCCGTCCATGCTTAAATAGCGTTTACTATCAAGGTTGTTCCGAAAGAGCTCCATCAGTTTTTTCTGTGGGGTCGTCCATCTACTTCTATGCTTTGGTGCATCCGCTGCAACAAAATTTGCATCAATGATGAAATCGTAGCTAGTATCAGTGGTTATTCAGATCAAAATTAATAATATCAACAGTAGTACTCGTATAGTAAGTGAATAATAACTTTATTTAGATTCCAACAAACATGATGCCTATAGTGGCATTTGATCTGAGGATTATCTGCTCGTACTTTGAAGCTTCACTTCATGTCCTTGATAAACAACTATCAATTATAGCTGATTATAGCTCGTGATTAAAGTTTTGAATAACCATATTCTGTTAAAAATTGCTCTTGATCAAAGAGTATAGAGATTAGTAATGCTCTTACTAGAATTTTTTATTTGGTGTCGTACCCATCCTTGTATCTGTGCTGGTGTTCGACTTTTTAAGGGTGACTCTTCAGAGGCTGCCTTGCACTCTGCAATGGAAGGTTTTCTCTTCGATTGTAAGTGGTGTCCAAACAATTTCCTGGCCTGGGTTCGTTCTGGAGTTGACCAAGCTTTCCTTTGTCTGATTCCTTCTTGTTTTCCGTTTACTTGGCATCTTTTTCCTTTTGCTACAAAACAAAATACAAGTGACGATTTCAAATTGATCTTCAATACCAAAAACTACCCACCTTTGTTTTTTACTGCGAAAATTCCATAATAAAGGTTTTTCTCTTTTCTTGCTGAGCTTCAGGTAGATTCAAGTGCAATTGAAGGTATATTTTGAGTCCATTTGACCCACAATCAAAAAAACGTCGACTCAACTTGTCGGAAAAAGTGAAGTGAAATGTAGTATTAACATAAGACGGATTTTTTACTGGGCTGACCGCTAGGAAATTCTCATCTGGAGCCTCCATCAAGAACTGCCCCACTTGCTGTGCAGTTAGTATTTTAGATTTTTTTGCCTTGTATCCATCTTTTTTTTTTGAGAAACTCAATTAGTCTGCTGAATTTGGCTATATTGATGTTTTCTTTGACTAGAATCATGGACCTCAGCATCGAATACCATGACCACATAGTCGAGGATGCAGCAATTTTCGATTTTTCAAGGAAATACGCCAGGAGAATGTTTTCAGTGCATTTTTGTGTGCCCTTGGGGAAGCACCACTTTTGAAAATTGTCGTATTGTTTCTCGTATACTTTTCTGGATTTAGCGGGTATGCACTCTAATATCGCTTCTTTTGCCGTTTCTTCTAAGGAGGGTGGTGTACAAGCAACAACTTCTTCAGACACATTCATTTTTTACAACTTTGAATCAGCAAATGTCACTTTTAAGCAAAGTTCAATTGCTAATGTTTTCTAGGGAGCCATAGCAACGGAGCGGTTGAAGACTGGGACGCTTCCTTGATGAAAATTGTTTTATGAGCACAATCATTTCAAGCCATAGGTACTCATTCGCATAGTAGAGCTTATAGCTGAATGTCGCCTCGTAAAATAAGACGAATAAAATTTAAAAAAATATATCAATTTGATAGAGAGGCTTCAAGCTTTCAAAATCTTTTTTTTTCAAAATTGTTCAAAAAGATTTTGGACTGTTGAATTTTGAGAAAAATTCCTGTCATTATGACAGGTCCAAGTTTTCCCAGAAGATCAAAAATCTGAGAGATCCGTGAAAGAATAGCTCGGATCGTAGTATAAGTTTGTCGGCTCTTCGCAAGTGAATCCTTGCAACACACTGAGTGAGGAAACGATATGATGGTGGTGGCTTGATGGGAAGTTTCCCCTTCTTTAGTTTTACAACAGTAGGTGAGTCTAGAACATCCTTGCGTTTTCATCGCTACTATAGATAATTTGTTTAATACGACGACCTTTTGAAGAGTGAGGTAGAGCATGTTCCTTCAAAGACTCCCAGTCAGAAGCTTCTTCCGCTTTGCCGAGGTCATCTTTGGCAGCTTCGTATGTATCTAACAACGTTGAAAAATCCATGCTGATTAGTGACAATATGCTACAGATTACAAAATGTTACTAAGACCATAGAAAATATCACTCACCATATGTTCGTAGAATTCTCGTGAAGGTATACTTCTTATATCCAGATATGACTTCAGCTTTTGATGAAATAGCTCTTTGCAAATAGCTCTTTGCAAGGCCAGATCGCTTTTGAGGTGATCAGGCCACCAACAAGACTTCTCATTTTCGTTCAGCCATAAACCCGGCGCAACACTCACATCTGGTTTCAATCCTGTTTTTTTTTTTGGAGGAAACTCCACTAAGACAAATGTTCCTGTGAAAAAAAGAACAAAAAAAAATCAGGTATAACGAAATGTACAATAATCTTAGAGATGAAAAATTAAATTACCACAAAGACCAATCTAATCACCAACAGAAATGAAGAGCCTTTAAGATGATCAATAACCTGAAGCAATCAGACTTGAAGAATAATAATCATAGAATGACACCAAAAAGCAACAAGATTGAAGTAGGTAAAACCAACAACCAAACAGACACAGAATGTTTGCAAAAACGTCTAACCATCAATTAATTATCATTATCTCACCTCTATGAAAAAATAGTTGTGCAGGAGATGTAAAGCAACTCTCTCACCTTCCCATGGCAACACCATACATTTTCCTGTTACAGATGCAATGTTAAGGGAGGCGTCACAGGGCAGTCCACTCTGCAAACTTGTAAAATCCCAATCTGCTTGATTCCATTGGATAATTATAAAAATCAACCAGATTCCTTCACCATCGGCCTTCTTTACAATCTTCTTCAACTGGCATATGGCTTCACTCATTTTGAAAAAACTCTCTTTACTTGAAAGCGGTGTTAGCGTGTACTTAGCACATGACAGTGATTTATATTCGCTGCCAACCTCGACATAATTACATAAAGACAAAATTGACTTTGTGCTGGGTTTATCAATAGACACAACATGATCTATTTCTGTGAGCCGCCTGGCTATTTGTTGAGTAACACGCACCCCAGACCTCACCATACCTTTGATAACTCCTAAGTGGTTTTCGAATGGGAATGAACTAAAGTTTGTGATGACACCGTACTTTCGTACATCATCGCACATGTGCCATCAGCTGTGGATATTGTAGACTACGAAAGAAGGTCCAAATACAGTTACATCACAGCAAGACTTCACAAACGTTGAAAACAAGCTCTCGGCATAATTAACAAAAGATTCATTTCTCACTGCTTCTGGGGAAAAAACGATGCGTGATGCTGCATGGAGAAGAAGAAAAATATTGTATAATTCCTCTGGAATTACATTTTTCATGACTATGACACCGGTGTATAAAAGGAAAAGTCTCAATTCTGTTGCTTTCCAGCGCCCTACAAAAGCAAGAAATCTAGGTTTTCTAGCAAATTTCCTAGGTATGTGATGGTCAAGGTTGACTTGAGTACTTGAAATCTTCGAAATTTGTGCAGGTGTCAACCTGGCGTTAGTCATACATTTTGACCTTCATGATCATTGAGAAACTGATTGCGCCTTCCCATAACCTTCGGGCTCTTTGATCGAGGTCTGGAAAAAGAAAAAATATCAAGCACATACTCATCTCTTACTTATGCTTGGCTATTTAGTTCAAGCCGGATCAGGTCAGTTCGGAATACAGTCCAGAGTTCAGGCCAGGTCAGGTCAGGTCAGAGCACAGTCCAGAGTTGGGGCCAGATCAGGTCAGGTCAGAGCACAGTCCAGAGTTTAGGCCGGGTCAGGTCAGTTCAGAGCACAGCCCAGAGTTGAGGCCAGGTCAGGTCAGGTCAGAGCACAGTCCAGAGTTGAGGCCGGGTCAGGTCAGTTCAGAGCACAGTCCAGAGTTGAGGCCAGATCAGGTCAGGTCGGAGCACAGTTCAGAGTTGAGGCTAGGGTTGCAACTTTCCGTGAAATGTGAAATCGTTGAAAAGTTCGTAAAAGTTGTAAAAGTTGAGTTTTTATTTCGCCAAAGTAATGTAAGGTTTCAAATCATGTGAATAATATTCATCCACTCTGCGTTAAAACAATAAATTGGTTCATTATTATACTGAAAACATTTTAATAATGGAGTATACTACCTACAAGTTCAGAAATGGCACCATAAAAGAGGGAGTAGCTGACGGAAAGTATTTTTTTTTACTACGAAGATGATCAAGTGGTAATGGACTGCAACCACATATATTATCATCAAGTTCAAGGGCAGCTGTACATCATCAACCGATCAATATGCTATTTCTTTGTGTGGACCCCTCATGAATACGAAATCTTGAGGATTGAAAGAGACCCCGATTGGCAAAGCAATTTAGAACTTTTGCTCAACTTTTACATGAAAAATTTTGCCCCTGCTATTTTGGATTTGAAATAGTGGTTAGGTACTTAATTCTCATTTACTTCAATATTGATTAATACTATAATATTATTATATACATGATACATACATTTTTTTGTAAATTAAAAATTGTTATTTTTTATCCAGAATTTTTATGTACAAAAAATAAAATATAGTTACACAAAAAAATATGAAGAACAACATATTACATAACAAGTATGGAAGCCTGGTAACGCGACAACTTGATTACAGGTACGTAAGTATAACTATACACATATTATGTACATCCCTGTTATGTACAGTGGTTCAGTTTTCCATAAATCAGTTTTAGGAGGTGATAGAGAATTGAAAATGTAAGGACTTTCCCAGAAAATAAATTTCGAAAGTGCCTAATAACGGAGATATCTCCATTACTCGGCACTTTTGAAATATATTTTCTGAGATAAGTCTTTTTCTTTTTCAACTTTCTTCCACCTCCCAATGTATTAATAACTTGATCACCCTATATAATGTTATAAAATATAATATAATGGTCGTGTACCTACTTAGCTCAACACATGATTATTAACAATATTATAATAGGGATAATAATACAGAAATATTAGTATAATGACAATTCATTCACCATCTGGGAAAAACTGAGCAACCTCTTTTATCAATGGAAATTGCAAATTCGTAAGAGCTGCAATTGTTTTGAAGATTACAGAACTATAATTGAATAAAGAAGTGGGTATGAAGCTCAAAATCTTAAAACTCTTCATTCTTTTGATGGCTCTCTCGACGTGGATCCTCGCTCTGGCTATTGTCGTTGTCCTTCTGATTTGTTCCGGAGTAAACTGCGGAGTACTCAAGAATGGGGGGACGTTGAGGGCAACACCATTAGGGAACAAATCTCGTATAAGGAAACCCTTGTCGGCCAAGATGAGGTCACCAGGTTCCATTTGACCTAACAATTCGGAATGTTGCACAACAGCTTTGTCAGAAGTCGACCCAGGGTATAAGCTGCTGGCAAACGTCACAACCCCATTTGGCGCAACTCCCACGAGTCCTTCGAACGTATTCCTATGTTTATAGGAGCTATACGTTAATCTAACATAAAATAGCACAAATGAAAATGAGACCACCACCATGGCACGTTAGGCGTTGGCCTAACGTGAAAATCGCATGTCCTTTTCCAACAGGGAAAAGTAGCTACTATGTTTTAATCAAGGGCTGTTGAAGTGGTGATGCCAAAACCAGGCCAGTTTGCACTCAACTTATACAATTTCCACGTTAGGCAGGCGTTATGAATGATTTGTGATATTTTGAAATCAGGAAATATGTATTATAGGTATACCTTTGCTTTTTCATGGACTGACGGGGAACTGCACAGAAAACCTTCGTACAGTCCAATATAATCCTGCAGTTGGTGAATGTGCTGGCACAATTTGGTAGGCATGACTGATTCTTGCTTTTTTTTGGGATATTGGTCATCAACCGAACATACAGGGCTTGATACAGCACATGAATAAATGTTACTACGAAGTTTGTGACCGTCGCTTCTGATACCCCAAACCAGAACGCCAAATCTGTATGAGGGAAGTTTTGCCTAAGCTTCATTAAAGTGAGTAACACTTGATCCCTCTTATCGATTTTTGTGACTTTCCACCCTAAAAAATACCTAATTCCCATCCCATCAAGGTACGTGAATAACGAATCAAAAAATTTTCTTCCTGGCAGTCCCGTGTACTCCAGTATCAATTTGTCCGATGCAGCTATACTGTTGTATGTCATACGGACTCTCATAGTTTTGATCATTTCTTCTTTTCTTTCCAACTCCAACTCTAACAGAAGTTTCTCGCTCTGCAAAAGGAGATTTTGATGTAGATGTCGATGGCGTTATCATCTCAGTAGGCGGCGGTTCCTCTACGACCGTGGGAGCCGGTGGCAATGGCATTTCAGCATGCAATTCTCCCATGTCCTTGGATGTTGATGGCACTGCATCCTCATGTGACCTGAGAATAGATGAAAACTCATGTAGGTACTTTTCATTGAAATCTACAAAATTTGTACATAGAGTTGTATCGAGTGATGAAGTGAATTTTTATTCAGGCACTTTTGGCCAGACTGCAGCCTGCCTAAATTAGAAATTCATTCACGGTTACGAACCAAAAGAAAAGTAGGTGAACAATCTAGGAAAACAAACCTACGAGCTTGAGGTAATTGTGGAACATTGGCTTCGTCCTTCTTGTCTGCACCCTGTTGTTCCTCTTCATACGTCAGCCTAGAAAAACAAATCAAAATTTGAAATCGAACGTAGGTATTTCCACCTACAGCTACCTAATTTTAAGTGTGCCTTGTATAAAATTAACTAACCTGCGCCGGAAACGCCTCTTTTCCTATTTTCGAGGGGTACCAGGATATGTCTGGTATTTGGTCGGTCCGTTTTCCTTCTTTCCATCTAGAAAATGGCAGCTACATAAACGTGCCCACAAAGAAGGTTCTCCTTTACGTCTACAAAAAAGGTTCTCCTTTACGTCTACAAAGAGTTTTGAGGTTATTTACAAACAAAGAATGCTATTATTTTAATAATTGTTATAGGGGTATTGTGATTTACGACCTTCCCTACATGAAATTAATTAAGCTGTGATACGACTAGTCGGCCCTACGTTGTCTTTTTCGTTGCCGTAATTTTTTCATTACCTTTACCTAAGTCATTTAAATCAGTTACACCTACCTCAACTTCACGTCGTGCTAATACCGCAATCAAACTATAGTAGTAACCTCACGTTCTTTGAAAGGGAATGAATTGAATAAATATTGAAAAATAAACAAAGTCTTTTAACCACACCTCCTCTTTATCACAAATTAATCAATCATCGCCAATTTAATAAAGTTCACCTTAATTATTCATTTCATAATTTCCAGACGTGCTGGCATTCAGCTGGCGTTAAAAATTGGACAAGTTTACATCGAGATTTACATTCGGTTTCTGAAAGAAAAGTACATCCTAATTGCAAGCGCAATCCTACGACGCATTGGTTCAACCCTTGCAAGTTAAGAAACGTCTCCTGGCGTAGTTCTGTAGCGGCATTCGATGCTTAAAAAAAAGTGGTTGTCTTTTAGTTGGCCCCCTTGAAATCTCGGCCCCCCGGCGGTTAATCGATTAGTGCAGCGGGTCAAATTGTTCATTTTGGTTCAAGGAATAATTGTGCCAAATCTGTTGCTTTTATCACAATTTGCAGTATTATTTCGTGAACCGCTAGCACTATTAGCTTCAAACAGTTTACAACATATTTGTAAATAAGTGAAATCTGACGATACGATACTCCGAGCAAGAGAGGATGTCGTGAAGATCCCGGCCTTTCATCGTAAGTAGGAGCACTCCTCTAAATTCTCTATATGAGACATTCAAAAAAGACATGAGTTAAAAAGTCTCGCTCCTGCGGAGGTTGCAGATTGGGCGTAGTTCTCGTTAATATTGTTCAAGAATTTGTATTTTGTGTTATTTACTGACCAGAGAACACAGTTCCAGTCGAATTCTTTGATCTTTTTTCCCACTCTTTCCAAAATTTCTTGGGTTTCCAATTTATCTAGAGCCTTATTATTGAAGTCAACGTTCACATCTAGAGACGATAACAAATTGAAAAATTGTGTGAATCAATTGTATCGCTCCTTCGTGCAGTGGTGTTAGTGTAAACAAATCAGACTATTCAGAGCTCTATGTGGGTAACGGTCTAAAGACATGTTACTGATCTTTTGAAGATAGCTCAGTACTTCTTCTATTATTAGAAGTTTTGTTGCCTGAATACCTAATTCTGTTCGGATGATGTAACCTGCAGTGTTCTGTTTAACATGGAATACCTTTTTGAAAAAGTTCAGTTGCATTTTCTCAATCTCACTCATAAGTGCAAGCCCCCACGTTACGGCGCAGTATGTGAAAGATGGGACAACCACACTGCGATATAGTTTCTTTATGCACTCCCAATCCGCGATCTTGTTCTTGTTGATGGTATTCCTCACCACACCTCCCGCAACGCTTGATCTGCTAGCCACAGATTTTGAGTGTTCTTTGTATGTGCCATTGTAAAAGAACGTCACGCCCAAATATTCATAACTTTTGACCACTTCTATCTCTTCGCTGTCAAAAAAGAATCTCTCAGGCCTTATGCCCGATCCCCTCCTGAATATCAGTACTTTAGAGCCGTTTTACACGGTAGTAATTTTAAGTCTGAATTTAGTACTCAATTTAGCACTAAAATTATGTCGTCTATTCATGTTGAAAATTAGATGTCCTGTATGACACACAGCATCAATTTTGAGGCCAGGGGCATGCGCATTGCATGTTTTGTTGGGGTTTTTTCGGTTTATCACCAAAATTGACCAATTCGGAAGTGAGAGACAGCTTGATCAATTTGCTGAGCTTCGAATTTAAAACTTTGCGATGGATCCTGATCCTAGCACATTACCATTATTATGCGTTGCTACAGTGACAATTGTAACCATGATGGCAGCATTGAAGAAAAGAAAGATGAAAAGGAGGAAGAAACGGGGCAGACAAATGTGGTCAAAAAAGTGGATTGAGAGAAGGTCTGAGGGATCAGGGGTTCTAAGCATGCTGAACAAGGAGTTGTTGCATGAAGACCCTGCTGCCTACAAAAACTTCCTGCGATTAGATAATTCTTCTTTTGAAAGGTTGCTTCAAAAAGTACAACCCTACATAATCAAACAGGATACTGTAATGAGGGAAAGCATTTCTGCAAGAAACAGGTATAGATATAGTCTTGAATACCTACTCTAAAAATCTCCATATTCTAACGTAATGCATGTTATAGATTGGAAACCACACTCCGTTTCTTAGCCACTGGCGAAAGTTACCGTTCCCTAATGTATGCAACAAGAATCCACGAAAGCACAATATCAAAATTTATTCCTGATGTTTGTAAAGCAATATTTAATGTTTTGCAAAACGAATATCTCAAGGTAGTGTACCAATAACAATAATAATACATAATATATTTTTTATATTCATTGTCATGTTTTGAATTTTGGTAGACACCAAGTACCAACGAAGAGTGGCTTGAAATAGCAAAAGGTTTCGAAGAAACATGGCAGTTTCCTCACTGTGTTGGCGCCTTGGATGGACGTCACATCAAATTTAGACCTCCAACATCTGCAGGATCTTACTATTACAATTATAAAGGAGACCATTCAGTAGTATTACTGGCAATGGTAGATTCAGCGTATAAATTCACATACTATAATGTAGGTGTGAACGGTCGTGTTAGCGATGGTGGAGTTTTTGCTGGAAGCAGTTTATGCAAAGCTCTACAAAACCACAGCCTCAATCTTCCACCAAATGGTCCATTGCCACATGGAAGTACAAATTTGCCTTATGTTGTGGTCGCCGATGATGCCTTCCCTCTGACAGACAACATCATGAAACCGTTTCCCAGCAGAGGTTTATCTTATGAGGAAAAAGTGTTTAATTATAGATTGTCAAGAGCCCGACGAATGATAGAGAGTACGTTTGGTATATTGGCTAACAGATTTAGGGTTCTGTTAAATCCAATTAATCTAAGCCCAGAAAAGGTTGAGACAATAACACTATCCTGTTTGGCACTTCATAATTATTTGATATCGGTTAGTGGAAATAAATACACTGATATACAAGAGGAAGATTCAGCACAATTTGACTCCAACAGACAACCTTGTGTTAAAAGTGCTAATAGGAGTAGAAATACCGCTCTTAAAATTAGAGATGAATTTAAAAACTACTTCAACAGTAGTGTAGGCGAAGTTGAATGGCAGCGTCAAGCAGTTGAAAGACACAACATGTAGAAATACTAAATAGGTTTGTTTAGAAGTAGAAATGGACCAACCAAATGTTCAATTATTGTATTACTTATTAGATTAATAACGGTACCTTACAGCTATTTACTACATAATTATTGTAAAACTGAATAATTGAATTTGTTAGGGTAGCTAAGAGGTCTAGTTCATCTTAGCAAGAAAATACCTCTTGGCTTCCCAAACAATATCAGTAATTTTTTTTTGTGTATCCAATAAAAGCACCGGATCCTCGGCTATGTCTTCTAGTTGCTGTTCAATAAATGTTGCGAACGATTGTACAGGATTTGCATTTGTGGGCTGCTGCAGTGTCCCTTGCACTTCACGGTTCTTCAAATGTTTCGAAATATCCTTCAATGTTTCTGAAGCTGTGTTAATAATGTCATCTTCCGGTTCATGTTTTCGTTTATTTTTGTTTGCTTTTGGTTCCGTTCGTTTCAACACTGGTTCAGTGGCACGAGGGCTGTCAGCAGGGGCAGGGGGGCTGTCGGCAGGGGGATTTTCTGTTTCGTCCTAAAATCAATATAGTACTCGATTATTATCGAAATGATTTTAGTATTGTAACTAGGCAAATACCACATCATCTCCATCATTTTGTACATATATGACTTCCACCTCTTGCATGTCCGAGTCTTCTCCATTCTGTGGCTCGATGGAGTCCACGGCGTCTCTGCTAACGCAGTGTTCCAACAAGAATAGCATGTGATTGTAATACCAAATACTTGGTTTGTATATCTGAAAAAATGTTTGGTCATAAAATCTGGAGCCACAAAATTACAGCTGCGTTAGCCTTACCTCATCAGCTCCCATTCCGCTTTTGATGGAGCTCGTATATTTCCGATGGTGTGTCATAAAATTGGTTCGTAGATTGGCAAATTTATTTTTGATCTCCTGTTCCGAAACTACAAGCCCTTCTTCGCGAAGGGCCTTTTCGATACCTTCCAAGGCCGCCCTCCTCGCGTGTTTATTCTTATAAAGTGCATGTTTTACTTTGTAAAGGCAGGGGCTGTTGCGGTACATTCGCAACAACAGCTCGACATGCCTCTGTGCCCACCCCATTTCCACTTTCACTTCACAATCCACTAATCCCTGGTACATATACATTCAATATTATATTTTTTCTAGCCTCCAACTTCCAACCTAACCTTACTACATCAAAACAAACGAACCTCATGAATGTCAATAATGTCATCTGTCGCTGTCGGTTGACACATGCGGAAATTTGTAACATTGCGCACGACTTGGCGCAATTTCAGACCAAGATTTTAGAGCATGCTCTATAAAATTGCATGCAATTTAGTGTTAATCTGAAATTGATCCAATTTTTGGTCCAATTTCTACATGACACGTGACAATTTTTTTTGTGCTCAATTTAGTACTAAATTCAGACCTGAAATTACTACCGTGTAAAACAGCTCTTAGATTTGTCCGAGTTTAAGTGAAGCCTCATTTCTTGACAGTATGTGGAGATAATGTTCATAGACCTCTGCAAGGAGGAAGGCGAGTCAGCAAGCAGCACTATATCGTCTGTGTATTCCGTATTGGAGCATTAGTATATCGCTTTTCGAGTCAAGTGACACTCCCCTCGCCCCCCTCTCCAGAAGATATTGCTCAAGTTTCGCGATGTACAGTATAAACAGAGAAGGGCTCAGACAGTCGCCCTGCAGATTTCCCCTTGTAACTTCAATCCCCCATCCCCCCGGTGGTATAAAAGTCATCATTGAAATTAATTATCGCATTGTCATATAGGCTTTTTATAGTTCTCATCAATTTACCACTAATCCCATGAGAGAACAATTCGGACCACAGTAGGCGGTGGTTAACTGAGCCAAAGGCTTTTTTAAAGTCTATGAAAAACGCGTATATTTTCCGTCTCGACAGCCTTAGGTTATTGTTTAGTATTGTATTGAACACAAAGGGCCGTATTTATACCTCGCTTTTAAGCTAAAAGCGCTATTAGAGCGATGCTCATTTAGGGGCATTTCTCATTATGCAGTGTTCAAAAATACAAATCAACTCACAAATTAATGCACTGATGTTGAGGATTTCACAATCAGCATTGCAGATCTACAATTTCAATTACATTGAAAATACTCTAATTTTTTTACAAACAATTTTTATTTTTGTTAATATTTACCAATTATTAACATTCTCCGAATGAAATCCCTTTCGGTTTAAGTAATTATGTTCTTCCTCCACAGGTGCAAGGATAGCAATATGGATGCAATCAATTGCTCCGATAGTATCAAGAAACCTACTTCTTTCCATGAACCTAGCTTTCAAAATGGCTTTTTCTTCATTGGTAGTGGGAAACCTGATACACTCTTCTCCTAGCGTAGTCACGATGGCTGCACTCACCTCCTCGATAGATTTCGACACAGATTGCTGTGCCATAAAAATGTTGTAGCTTTGTCCTACCGTCCGTTGGTAGGACCCAGTAGCAAAAAAATACAGTACTGCGAAGAACCTCAGTACGGCTGGAATAGTTGTAGGGCTATTCCTATTGCTCGTCACTGACTGGTTCAATTTTATGAAATACATAGCGAGCCATATCTTTGTTCAGTCTAAACAAATCCGCGTCATCAATGTTATATGGGTCGCTTTCGTCCCTCATCACTCTTCTCTCCATGTTAAATTGACGAAGTAGCGCCAGATTTTCGTCTCTCCTCTCTTGCTCATCTACGACAGCAACATTCAGCAAATTCGCTGGTAGCATCAGTAATTTTTAATTATGTACTTACTAATATAAATTATTATGATTTTCTTTACTTTGAAGCACGCTGAACAAGTAAAAACTTCATGAATAATCTTGGTGCGATGGGAAAATTTTTGTTGGTTATGGATGCCCACCAAAGTGTCAAAATATGACGTTTTGAGCAGAACTGCCAACAATCGGCTAACAGTTTCTCTAGAAATTTACTGTGATAAATGCCTACATTCGCAGTATGGCTAATACAAAGCCGAACTGTTCCGAATCGTAAGCCATACGTGCACAGAATGCGAGTTAGAGGTGCGAAACTATCGAAAAAAAAAAACTATCGATAGTTCGATAGTAACTAGTACTATCGTACATAGGAAAATGAATACATAACTAAAGAAAGTGGAAATAAAATTCATAAAATAAAGAAATTGTTGAAGTATCCATTTGTTGATATGAAAATGAGCATGTTCACATTTTTCGGCTTTAAATTGGCCCGCTTTGAAAAGATTAGGTTACCACTTTTCGAAAAAATCCTTTCGGATGGTACCGATGTTACTGTTATGCATAGGAACTTTCATAGCACTTCCAAGCTTTAACTTCATCTGCACTTCCAGTAGTTTTATATGGAGCAGATATGAAAGTATGCAGGTGACTCACAATTGTGTGAGTGTGGGATTCATAATGATTTTTGTTCATGTTGTTTTATATTAGAAATTTTCTTTTAGTTGGGTATTTAATATGTTAAATTTGTTCTTTTTTTGTTACTTTTGTTCTTGCGATGCTATAATTGATACTTTCGTTTTTTCAAGGGAATCATGGAAGATCAGACCTCTCTCTGGGCTGTGAGCTTCAGAGGGAGGAATTGAATGGTTCCCTTGTGATTAACCCTTATTAGTTAGTTTAGTTTTGTTTTATTTTTTGTTATTACGTACTAGTGGGTTGATAAAAAAATTATTTATTTATTTATTTATTTATTTATCTTCTTCACCATTCTTGGCAAGTTTCAGCCAGTAATTGATAGGGTCAATCTCTATAACTACTACTATAGGTACTTTCCAACTATAAATTAATTGTTTGCTATGATCATCATTGTAATATTATCATTATTTCATACAACATAACAAAGAAATAGGTTGAAATGAGTAAATGTGTTGTTTTTTTTTTAAATTTATTTTTGAATAGAAAAATATGAAAATATAATTAATATTACAATTATTACATAATAATACATTATTTAATTATATTATATGAAAATAAACAAAAAATGGCTGTTTTCAACGGTAAAATATCCTGACATACTAATCCTAAATTATATATTATATGAAAAAAAAAAATGTTGCCTAGGAATACAAACTACTTTCCAAATTTTAATCTGACTCTTCATTGTCATTCCCCAACAATTGTTGACGTACAGCCAAGTCGATTATTTTTCCAAGCTGGAATTTTGTTGACCACTTCAATTTTGGGTCGGTGATGGTGGCCAGGTCATACCCAATTGTTTGGCCGAATGAAATGTCTTGCATTTCTGGTAGGTACAGTTCTTGTTGTGGCAGGTGCCTGGTCACTTTTTTTGGCAATGCATTGTCCGAAGTTGGACCAGGCTTCTTTTAATGTGTCTGCCCTGTCGTCTTGGGCGGTTTTCTTCTTCTTAATTTTTGGAGTCAAATTCCTCATTGCCCCTACTTCGACTGCAGGCCTTTTTTTCTTGTAATACCTTATACCTTTGGGGCGTGGTTTACCGGTTCATTGAGCTCTTGGTTATTCTCTTGACCATTACTCGGCGGTTCCACCATGAGATCTGGGTCACTTTCATTCCCAAACATTGACGATTGAGTTTCATCCGTGTTTAGGATTTCACTTATTGAATCCCAAGCCGATGAGGCTCGTTCCGGCACTTGCTGGACGTTGCTCTTGGTGGTTCTGATAATATATAATATAAGCCTTAAATGAAATGTCAAGAAATGCATCCATCTTTTTCCTTACCTTCTTCTGGCACGGTGGTCGTTAAGGAATGCTATTGCATCGAAAAGCTCCCACTTTTTCACCTCCATCGCCCCTCTGCCAGAAGGTAGAGGGGTGTTCAGCCGGCGTCGTTCAGCATTGGACTTATTCCGGAGAACACCCCATCGAGCTTCGCAGTTGGAATCTACAATAATAATGATGATGAGTTGAATAATTATACACTTCTTCATGCCAACATACCACTCTTGCCAAGGACGACAGAAATAGTATTCCACGCATTCTCTTTGGCGATTTTGTCCTTGTAGAGAGGATGTGCCGTTTTGTACAACAGCTCAAAAGAACGCACTTGTTGTAAAATATTACTGTCGTCTGCGACCGTCCACTCCCGTTTTTCAGTAGCGCGAAGGAGATGGTTTCAGTTTCAATTACGAAGATACGACAACAGCCCAGCGGAACGCGGAGCGGTCGTAATTTAAGGTTAGGGCAGAGATAACCGTTAGGGTAGCGGTAGACAGCTGACAGCGACGAACGTGGCAGTCTATCATCAAAATAGAAAATGTCTTACAGTGCGCAAGCGCCATTTCAGTTCCAAAATGCCGAGTTGAAAGTAGACCAACTTGTAAAATATCAAATTGAACCATAAATTTTAAGTTTCATGTATGAATGGTTACATGGGAAAGCAATGGGTGAACACTTGAATCTTAGATCTGAAATTAAATGTTAAATTTTAAATTTGAAATTTTCATGCATGAATCCACTATTATTTTTTTATGAGTTGGTCAGAGTTAGACTGAAGAGTTGTGGTTAACTTATAAAAAAAGCTCTTGAAGTTTCTATAAGTAACAAGGCAAATGAATAAATCTAATAATTTCAATAAGAGTAGATCGAAATTATTAGATCTCAGGGGTTTTTATATTGTCCGCAACCAACGGCGTGCAGGCACAGGCAGTATTTGATGGAAACGTTTTAGCATTGTATAACTACTACTAAGCTCAATATGGAATGGAAGAGAAGTTGAGGGACGTAACAAAAAATGTTTAAGAATTCTGCTGAAACTTATCGTTACTATAAATGATTGAACTGCACGCAGTCTTCCTTCAAAATGTAATTTATTTTATTCTGACCGGTTTCGAAGGTCTCTGGCCCTTCTTCGTCAGAGTGTAAAGCTATAAGATAAAATACATAAAGCAAGTACATAAAAGGAGAACGATAACATACCAAAAATGTATAAAAGGATGGTATAAATAAAGTTTGTGTAAATGGTTTCAAATTCTTAAGATGTCAATAAAACAGTTATGATGTTGTCATGGAAGGAAGGACAAAAGAACTTGGTGGAAATGTATGAAATAATTAGAGCTAATAATAATGGTACAAGGTGGGTGAAAAATTAATGAAAGGATGGTTGATTAGAGAGGAAAAAGGTTATTCAAATCAAAGGCGTTGTAAAAATGTTCAAAAGGGAAATCTATACAATCATTTAGGCAATTTTGAGAAGAATTACTGGTTGCTTTACAAATTTCAAGAACCTCTAAACTATCTAAAAGCCTTCCTTTCTTACAAACATGTAAAATTTCAAAATTAGTTTCTAAAATGAAGTCATAAATAAAATAAATAACATTTTGAAGGAAGACTGCGTGCAGTTCAATCATTTATAATCCATATATCCTTCTGTGAGATGGCGGATCCTTTCCTTATCGTTACTACTAAGAAAACGAGGCAACATTTTTTTTCTGATGAAACGGCTGGAATTTAAGGCCATGATAGATCATTTGCAAAAAATATTTGAATATATAAATTTACAAAAAATCCTAACATCAAAAATCTTCAGGATTTACAAAATTTTCTTGTTAGCTCAATGGTGCCAAGCAATTTTTTTGCAATATGAATAATTTGTTTAATGTTAGTTTCTAAATAGAAGAATGAGTTTTAAAAAATGTGTATACAAAATGTCTTTGTTTTAAAAAATGCTTTGAAGTTTTTTTAAGAATCGCCCTGAAAATTTCAAACTTATTGACAAACCTACAAAATTTCAATCAAATCCATGCGGCCATTCTAAAAATATGGCTCATCAAAAAATTCGACAAAATAATGGAATCGCACCGTGTCGTAACTTCGAAACGAATGAACAGCGTTAGAGAAATTTCAAAGCCAGATCCTGGTTCGCCTGAAAAAACTGGACCTATCCTTGAGCTATGTCCATTTGGTGATTTCTCGCTTTTTCTCTCTCAAACTCAGATCAGAGCAGTGAGTTTTGTGGTAAAAGGAAAGCACCTAATTTCACCCTAAAATGCACGATGTAGCCATACTTCCGGAAAACAGAAATTTTGTCAGAAACACGTGACTCCTGTCAAGTTGGTTTCAAAAAATTCGGCTCCATATCCGTAAAGAAGATACGTACAGCTATTAGAACTTTGATTTTTTGCTGGCATTTCATCGATAATTTTCGAAAACCGGTTGAGGAAACTTGAATTTCACTAAAATCCAAACAGTGGCATCAAAGTTACAAAATAGTCCCACAAAAAATTTCCCAAGAATTGATTTTTGAAAATTCTGTCCATCACTTTCTCTTTACTTCGATTGAAAAGTTCTTGTACCTACAGAGATGAGATATTGCTAGTTTGTTCATCAAAATAGGTGTTTTTCGAAATAACAGAGTGCATTCGCCAAATTTTAGGCAGGCTTTTTGAAACAACCGGACCAAAACATTTGAATCCTACTCTAATCCACCTGTAATGTAATATAACGTGGTGGATTTCCAACGCTATTCTATTTTTGAGATAAAATTATGCCATAATATTTCACTAGATATTTCATCTGTGCAGAAATTTTGTTTATGACAAATCTGCGTAATAAATGAATTGGTTTGTCCGGTTGTTTTCAATATCCCGCCATTACTTGCTCTTGCACATGTGCAATATGGCCAGATACGCGGTAGAAATCTTTGAATTGTGAAATGTGTACAATAGGTGAGTTCGGCTTTTCGTCACGGGGTTGGAGTGGAACAGGAGCGGATTTTTGTCACGTGGTTTAAAGAGCAAAGGGAGTGAAAATTACTGAACGCACCGAGGAACGCGTAAATGTCAATGTCACTAGTTGTCAGTTGTCACTGTAGTGTCAGTTGCAAATAGTTGGGTTATAAACAAGTTACAAGTTACAAGACAAGGAAAAGCATAAACAAACAAAAATATACGTAATGGAAAACCGCATGCTCCCAATTACTTTTTTCGCGAGAGAAGTTCTATTTGATTCTTCAGACGAGGAGGATGATGACATAGTTATTGAAAAAGTGGACAACTACGCAGAATTCACTGTTCCAAATATGGATGATCACCAATTCAAGAGACATTTTCGAATGACCCCAACTACATTCCAATCAGTTATTACAACAATGGCACGCCTTCGAGAAAACGGGCCAAGAGTTGGGCTTCCTCCGATGGCAGTCGAAAAAGAGTTGATGATAACACTTTGGTACCTTGGAAATATAGAAAGCTTCAGGTACGATAAATGATACTTATTTAAAAAGATTACAATTTCAACTCGGAATTTCAGGTCTGTTGCAGACCGGTTTGGTGTCACAAAGTCAACTGCCTGGGATGTTTTGTATAGGACATCTCGTCTATTATTGCGAGTGAATGCAGCAAATAACATTATTTACGTGTTTGTTGTGTTGATACATAAGATATAAAGACTTTTATATAAGCTGTATATGGATTTTACAGTTTATGTACTTAATTTGACACTTGTCAAAATAACCTCAAAAACTACAACATTTTCACAATTTGCACTGAAACAAACACGTAAAATGTTGTACAACACTCGTGGCTTGTTACACAAGATATTTTCCGACACTCAGCCTCTTACAGAACTCGGGCTGCGCCCTCGTTCTGCAAATTTCGGCTTCGTGTCTGAAAACCACTTATGTAACAGCCAACTCGTATTGTAAACTACTATTGTTGGCCCAGTCAGGAACGTCAAGCAACAATTGCCAATTATTTTAACCGTGATGGATTCACTGGTAGGTATGGTAACTCACTGCTGTATTATTTATGTAACTATCTGTTGTTCTCACAGGTGTTGTGGGTTGTATCGATGGCTCCCACATCAAAATAACAGCACCAAAGGAAAACAAAAACTCATATGTGAACAGAAAGGGATACCACTCGATATTGCTGCAGGGAGTCTGTGATCATCTAAAACTATTTACAGATGTTTATGCTGGTGAAGTTGGTTCACTACATGATTATACATTGTACAGAAGGTCCCATCTTTATAATCAAACAAGAAACGGTGAAACCATTTTCCACAATGACAGTTATCTGCTAGGACATTTGGCATATAAATTAGCGACTAACTTATTAGTTGGCTTTAAAGACAATGGTCACCTTACACCACGGCAAAAAAAGGTTCAATGTTATTTTAAGTAAAATAAGAGTCGTGATCGAGAATGCGTTTGCTTTGTTAAAGGGACGGTTTAGCCGGTTGAAGTTTGTGGAAACTGTCAGGATGGACCTAATACCTCTTTTGGTAGTGACAGCGTGTGTTCTGCATGATATTTGTATTCTCAATGACGAATATCATGACGATATCATGGATATTGATGAAGAAATTAGGGAGGGCCGAGAAAATATGCCAAATAATTTACTTGATATATTGGATGAACAAGAAGTTCATAATGCTATTGCCAAAAGAAATAATATTGTGAATGCTTTGGAATTAGAAGGCCAACATTAGATTTTTTGTTTAGTATCTAAGTACTTACCTATGTGATGTTTTAAGTGATGTATTTATAAGTGTATGCATTTAGGTATTTACAAAAAAAATACACTTGTGAAAAACACCTTTATTCATTTGTGTTCATTATTTGATAACATTTAAATCTGATGATAAATCACATCAACATCGTTGAACTTTTCAATACACAAACAAAAAATATTCTAGAAAATCACATCAAGTTTCAATACATTTTTTAATACTGAATAGGTAAGTAACACAAAACATAACTAAACTACAGAAAATGACAACAAGTGTCAATAAACTTGGAAAACAAACTATTTATTCTACAAAATCACATCAAGTTTAAATAAACACATAAATGCTAATACCGAATAGGCAATACAACATAAATGAAGCAAATTATGAACTCTAGAAGATATTAGAAAATGAAGAAAAAGAAATCTTTTACATTTTATAATTTACATTTTATTAACCATTTTCTCAAATAGATCATTAAACCTATCCAGTTTGGCCATTTTTTTCATTATGACGGAGTTCACTTTTGTTTTCTTTTAACTTCCGTTTTCTTGAAAATGAACTTTCATGACCCTCCTGGTTATTGTCCATCTCTGGCTGCAGCTGTACAGCCTGATTATTATTGTTTTCTTTATTAGCACCTAAAAAAAATTAAGGTGAGGTGTATCTAAAGGTAATCATGCAATTTTTTTTTGCTTTACCGCTGACAATTAATCCTGCTGAACTGCTACAAACAGCCAATGGATTGATTTCCGGCTTCTTGTGCATAAAGTCATGCATCTTGGTAAAGTACTCCCAATGTCGTTTCCGCTGGCCAGATGTGTTGTTGTGCAACAGGATGGATTTGTAAGTTCTTTTTAATGCCTTAAACTTGGTTTCGCAGTCATTTGCTGTCATATCTTTATTGTGTTGCTGGCAAATCTGTCCAATTTTTTTCCACACATTTTTTTTAACGGAGTTGGAAAATTCCTCATCATGGCTCTTGACCAAATCTAGCAGGAAGAGGGTATTTTCTTGAGTCCACATTTTTTCACCACGACGGGCCTCTGGCTTTCCTTGGGTGTTTTCATTCGCGAGGTCCTTGGGTGATGGGGTCTCCTGCTCAGTCTGCTGCGGTTGCTCTTCCTCCACATGAGTGTGGACATGAAATGGGCCTCAATGGCAGGCAAAGGGCCCGACAACCCGCAGACGCCACAACAGCCTACTGGAGATTCCATTCTTGGGTTTTGACTGTTTCGACACGACGATTGCACACACCACACCGTAATCAATACAAGAATTACGGAAATTGAGAACATGAGAAATTAACAAACTGTCAAAATAATGCTGTCAAACTGATCACGCGTATTGTGCGCATGCCTGCTCCACAAACCCCACCTATTTATGTGGTGCTTTCGGAGTGAACTCTATTTGCGCCGAAACGAAAAGCCGAACGGAAAAGCGAGTGACGCCACTCACTCCGAAGGGAATAACCGAACGGCTTAAGTGTGTACGGAGTAAAAAGAGGGAATGGAGTTGAATTGCCGAACTCACCTAATGTCCCAGTATTCAGGAAACTTAACAATCGGAGGGAGCTTCCCGCTGCGCAGGAGGGCGGAGCCAATTTCACGGTAAATGATGAAGCCGATCGCTGAACCCAGCTTTCGCGCTCTTTGCTGAGTTTCGAAAAGCGACAGATCCTGAACACGCCATCTGTCCGTGCTTTACACAACCTTCACAATTTGAACGGAGGCTGGCCTACTAGGAGTAGTTATGCAATGGTTTTAGTCAAGCTTTTATACATATAGCTTTTGCGCCGAGATTTTTTCAACTACCTCTGGTTCTGTCAAAAAGCGCAGAATAGTTTTAAATAAGCGCAACGTTTGTATATAAATCTGTACATTTTATAAATAAGTCGTGTGATTTTTATAAATGTGTGCAAAAATTAAATGGTTAAAAAAATAGGTCGCGGAAACAAAAATGGCGTGCTAAAGATGGGTATATGGTATGATGTTATTTTCACTAGCACGTACTTGTTGATACAATTTTCTTCAGTTGCAAAGTTGCAATAAATATAGAGATAATTTATTGTACAATTATCGCATTTTCATAAAAATTAATGTGCTAAACTCAAGATTCAACTGAGTAATGTCAAAAACAAGCGAATCTCTACAGCGGTACTTTGACACCCCCTCAGTCGCAAACGCGGGCATTAAGCTGGCAAGAGGCGCTTCGTTCTCGGCTTCGTTGCGCCGGCGTGCCTACAACGTTGCCATAGCGGGTGCCAGGGTGACGGTTATGTTCCCGCGACCTATTATGTCTACGACGGCGTTCCATACTCGAGTGTCCCATATTAAACATGTGTCTGAATAAATTTATTATATTATCAAGCTGGGTTCGTATTCTTCACTTGGCTCGCTGCTTCTAGGCCCCCGACGCTCAAGAGTTATCTGACCCGTAACAATATTTGGCAACACTGATCCGGCCGTCCCGCAGCGCGCAGCCGGCGTCCGGCCACCAACGGTCTTGCTTCGCATTTTTATGATACATGAGTCCCGCGAGCCGGTAGGGAACCAACCATCTTTTATCCACGACATCCCAAAATAAAAAACCGTGTTGAAGTGACCGGAATACGCAGCAATTCGGTAAAAAGTGAGTAATCACATAGAATTGAATTGAAGCGTTTGTAACTACTGTGAAAGGTCCCGTAAACGAAGCCACGTGTTTTTAGGTTAGAATCGCCTGAACCTGACCACCATCAGTGTACGGAGTGTTCGCATCAAACAGTTCAGTTGGTCCAGCTCCACCACCACATTCAGAGGAGCTACGTCAACGTTTACGCAGCTGAACCCTCCCATGCTGGACCAGAACTTGAACCGTGCATTTGCATTTATTCATCACATGAACACTGCTAAGAAGACAATCTCGGCGAGCATCTACGGGAATATCGGTGAGTCGCATGACCATATTTAATCCATTAGGTGCCGGTGTCCTATACAGGTGTCCCGGAATGGACAGGGAGCTGGTGTCTCAAAACTTACGTCATAAAGTACATGATTTTAACCCTGTGGGTCTAATGTGCGTTGATGAGGTTGTTGAAAATTTCTTTGTCTTACATGTCAGACCGGGGGCTTTAGGCTGGTATAGGCTTGTCAATTTTCGAAAAATGTCATAAGGTACATAAATGAAACCAACGGGCTTTTGTGTGAGAACATCCCCTTAATTAAAAATCGGGTCATAAGACAAAATTTTTGGGGGCTCTCGGTCCATAAGACAAGTTTGAAATTTTCAAAAGAGGCCAAAATTTACCTCTTCCTGGAGACTTCTCCTTTGGCATAATTTTAGGAATGAAAAACGATTCCCACATGATTTTTTACGCAGGTCTCGAATCTGTCCACAAATTTTTTTAATGGTACATCGCTTACAGGGTGCAACATCGAAAAATTTTTCTAAAATCGTACACCCTGTATTTTAACATGGAAATCGATTCCGTTTTTCATCCTGATTACAAATATATATCACACTTGGTGGGTTAGTCAACAAAACGCCTGTGAAAAAATTGATAACTTTTGGTCCTTTTTTGAAAATTTCAAACTTGTCTTATGGACCGAAAGCCCCCAAAAATTTTGTCTTACGACCAGATTTTCGATCAAGGGAATGTTCCCACACAAAATCCGGTTGGTTTCATTCATGTACCTTATGACGTGAATTTTTGGCCATTTTTTTCGAAAATTTACAGGCTCACACCAGCCTACAGTCTGACATGTAACACAAAGCAATTTTTAACAACCTTATCAATGCACATTAGACCTACAGGGTTAAAATCATGTACCTTATGACGTAAGTTTTGAGGCACCAGCTCCCTGTCCAGAATCAGTGTTACAAAACTTACAGGAAGATGAAAAATTGAAAAATAAGGGGGACATTTGTCAATAAACATACCCTCGGAAACGTATAGTAACAGTGATACAGGCCTTCAAAGTTGTTTTTCGAAGAGCTTTTTTGCATAACTTTTGGACCGTACAACCGATTTTATTCAAAACCAAAGTTTACTGAGACTGAGACAAGTCTTTATTGAACAATAATAACGAATTTCATCAGACATTTTCAGGGGCCAAGATTATATAGGGGGTACCCTTTCCCCTATTTTCGGTTTCAATTTTTGAATTCTGCGTTCAATTCAAAGAAAAATATCACTCACGCCAAATTTTGATTAAAGGCTTCATGTTCAAGATATTTGGGTTTGGAACATTGAGAAACAACACAAAATCGCCACTTCCCAGGACTCAAATTGTTTTTTTTTTCTGAAAAACTCCATGTTTCTCAGCGAAAATGGTGGTTTATCATGGGTCATGAATCATGAGTTTTCTTGAATTTTAATTTTTCGTTCAAATTGAACGTAAAATTCAAAAATTAAAACGATTTCCAAAAATATTCGGGGAGGCAAAAAATAGGGGGAAAAGGGAAAGGGCACCCCCTATTATCTTCGCCCTCAAAAATATTTGATGAAATGCGTTTTTACTGTTCAATGGAGACCTGTTTCAGTAAACTTCAGTTCAAATTTGACTGAAATTGGTTTAACGGTTCAAAAGTTATGCATAAAACTGTTTTTAAAAAACAACTTTGAAGGCCTGTATCTCCGTAATAATGCGTTTGCGAGGGTATGTTTATTGAAAAGAGGCCCCTTATCTTTCAATTTTCTATTTCCCTGTGAGTTTTGTAACACTTACTCCGGGACACCTGTAGATATAGGACAGTAAGTTTGGAATTTTTTCTGGGAAATATATTATAAATAAATGAGATCTGGCTGTCACATTATAATCTCGTATGTCCTCTTGATATAATATGGATTTTTATTCAATTTTTTTTTTATAATAACGATGTTAGGAGTTTTGAAATGTGCAAGAAATTTGACCATTCGCCGTGTTAACATGTCAAACCATACATTTGAAAAAAAAACAAACAAATATTCAGCGCATCGGGACTTACTGACCACAATTTGTACCTCTTGTCAGGCCAAGAATGCCAATGTTCAGAATTAATTTCTTGAAGACCAGATCAGTTCTACTATGAGCAAACAACGATGTTATAGATCTTGCAGATGAAAATGTCATAAAATTCGCCCCCTGAAAACTAAAATCAACTAAGCTTCCCAACAGTGGGGTATTTTTGTATTAGAAAACTTCACATCGATAAAATCATTCAGTCAAATATTATGGGCACAACAGATTGAAACACTTTATACATCTAAAACTATTAGATTTGCCTAAGAATTTATAATTTATAATGAGATAGGTACTGTTATAATTTTTCTGTGTGCCTACCCAGATAGCACAGGATTTTCTATGAATATTCTTTATACATTCTTTTCGGAACACTCGAACATTCCCAGAATATTCTCGGATATTCAGGAATATTCCAAGTATATCCATAGACACAAGATGTACGCCTTGAGAATGTTCATTGAATATCCAAAGAATATTCCAAGATATATTCTTTGTATATTCTCTAGTTATTTGAGAATGTAATTGCGCTGGGAATATTCGTGTAGAATATCTAGCTGAATATCCAAATATACATACTGTAACGGTACAACCCCCTTTCTTTAACCCGTCAGTTGATACCCCGGCGTGGTCGTCTAACAAAAAGTATACACTCATACTTAACTGCTGTCTGGCCTCTTACAGTAGATTCACAAACACTGAGGTGGGCTCCGCTAATAGAACCACCCCTTTCTTTTCACTAACCCTTTCACTGGCTCTGTCAAGGAAAGTGACAGTACGAGGAGCTCCGCTGATGGAGTCCCATTTCCCTTTTCACTACGTTGTCAAATTAATTCATAACCGCTTGTTCTTTCATTGATAAGTGACACAAGAGAGCAAGTACTAAACAGAGAGACATGACGCGAAAGTTAACCACAATCCTGTTTATTAAAACAAAGTCATAACAGAGAGAAGACAATTGATACTCAGGTCCCTAAGCCTACCCTAGTCAGTGGGAGCTTTCTTTAAACATCCTATCTTAAATCGAATCACATTTCTTTAATCAATTATCGTAATCGGAGTCATATTGACATATTAGCAGCGATGTTACTACTTCTTGGTCCCGATGTTCAGAATTTCGACGTGAAGCTTGCTGCCTGTTGCGATATCTCCACCGTACACACAATAGCACCTCTTTCTAAGTGAATTTACACCAAACACACCACGAGAATAACCCTGATTTAATTGAGCAATCTGAACACACGAAATTTTCACTAAAACCCCCTTTTGACTTTTTTAGGAAGTTTCCGACCACCGAACTGACTTTAATTTGTTCAATTGACTTGAAATTTGAATTCTTTTAGATACAAACAACGATCTGAAATCTGGTATTTAACTTGGTGAGTAAGTTTGTAAATTCTAGCTTCACGCTTGTACTTATCAAAAGCAGCCTTGATAGAATCAAATCTTAAATCCCCAGAGAACTTGGATTCACGTTTTTTTCAATGCAACTTGTTACGATGAAAGCTCAAGCAAAAAAGCCACGAGAGTCCGTTCACATCCTCCGAGCCACCCTCTGGTCACTCCTCTCTCATTTCCACCTCCGAAACTTCTCTACATCTACCAATGAGGCTTGACCAACCCTAGTCTCGTCCAATAACACACATCTCCTCCCCCCGATATCGATCGCGTATTGGATTCTGTCGACCACGTTCGATCCTGCAAATACCGCCCTTATGGCCGCACTCCTTCTAGCATTCACCGTCAGATGACGCTAGTCGTCTCCTTTTCCACACTAATTCGGGTAATTACAATACTGTCGCTACCTCCACGCTCCCATCTGACTTCTGACATATCAAGATGTTTTAGCTTACGTTTATAACTTCCGGGCTTACGTTTAATTATAAAAAAAAATACCCTAATATTGTAATTCAACCTGGCTGGATTGGGCAGAATCGCTTGAATGAAACCCTTTCTCGTTTGGTGTCTACTTGACTCTTATTACGTACCTTAATCTGTGAAACTACTCTTTCCACCATATAATCATCTCTACGAGTTTTCAATTTGGAAACTTGTAATGAACCGCGTTTAATTCTCTCGCAGAATCGCTTCCTAAATTCTTGAGGCGGCCGCGTGCCGTACACATGATCTATGGCCTTTTCTTCCGCTATACCCGGCATCCCAGTATGCCATAAAACCCGGGCTGTTTATGACCCCGCACATCCGGGCGTTAGACCTTTCCCCGAATTTTCGAAACTTCAGATAGACACTTCTTTCTTCATACTTAATTTATTACTTCTCACGGCCAAAACTGAGCAATTTCTCTACCACCCAAGGACTCTGCCGGTTTTTTTCCAATAGTTCCCCGTTTCAACAGCCCGGCTCATATAACTCGATTCAACGTTGGGTTTTTTCCAACCCCATGCCGTATCCTGCCCAGTTGAATCACATGTGCCCGGAAATTATAACTAACATACTCAATTATACTAGCAATTGCCACAATACATGGCATATTCTCTATTCATTCATGTTTATACATCGAACATCCAAAGAAATATTCAAAAATATAGGGGGGAAACATAATTTTCAGAAAACGTTAGGTATAGTATAATGAAAAGTTTATTTTAAAGTGTTTTAATTATACATGTGACAGATTTGGCCAGATTTTTTGCGTCATCGCCCCACGCAATAAAAATTAAATAACAATAATAAATCTGGTTTTACACGGTATCTAATGAGGAAAACCAATGGAATTCAATTGCATAAAAGTGAAAAAATTCAAAATGTCAGTCATGATTTATTTTCTTGTCGATGCCTTGGCTAGCCAGATGCTCATCTCCACCTCCACGTCTTTTGTCTTGATGTTGTTGTCGCATAATTGCATCATTTCAACTTCTCCATAAATGTCTGGTACCTTATTTATTATCACATTAGACAGCCTCTTCAAGCCGAATTTCTTTTTCCCCTCATGTCCTCTGAAGCTGTAGAGTTGACCGAGGTCACTCGGCAATGTCGATTTTATTATTCTCCTGACGGATTCCTTAAAATTATTGTTGGAACCTTCAATCGACAATGACTTCGCCTGGAATGTGAAATAGAACTGTAAATATCAATGAAATATCAATTCCAGCTAAACAGCGCTATAAACACATGAACAAAGCAAGCAAGTCCGAAATAGGACCTTTTCGATGTAGCAATTAGCGGAGAATAGTTTTATCTCCACCAAACCTATTTTACGTTAACTTAACACCATATGGCACCGTTGAGGGCGGTTTTCACTCCGTTACTCGGCTAGCCTAGCTTAAACTATTCGTATGCATTATTATACCTATCTGTGGACTTAGGTAGGTATGTATCAAGTTAGGTAGGTACCTCCCTATAATCAAATATGTAAATCGTGGCACTTACATGAGACCATAGTTTCTTCAAGTTCTGTTCTTTGTGCTCTGACCTCTGAAGCTTCGTCTGTTTCCGACCTTTTCTCTTCTCCCAAATTATCTGCTTTTTTGAAGACATCATTTGACTTCTTCACTGAATCTTCATCAGATTCCTTCCACATTGCCTCTGTTTCTTTAACGGAGATGTTTTCTTAATCTGTATGACTCCTAATTATTGATGTTACTCATCCTCCACTGCAGTCCTGATTGTTGATGCTTGCTCATTTTCTGGTAGATTGGATCCGAGATATCTGTGAATCCATCAATCTGTTCTTCTGTTGGAAGCCATGTTTCTGTGCCTTCAGGTCTTTCTGATCCTTCCAAATAGACATCTGTAAACGAAATGATGTACCTGGCAAATGAAGTGACACTTTTAATGTGAATACTTACGTTCAACAGGTGAATCGTCAAATGTTTGTTGTAAGTTGACTAGACTGTTGGACAGAGCTGAAACTGGTGATGACGCGATTGAGGTGGTGAGTGGTAGATGTAACTCAGATGGCTTAGGTAGGTTAGAGTCTTTCTTTCGTCTCGTGATTTTGAAATCCTCATCAGAAGTGAAGGTGTCTGGAACAAGTACTTCCCCGAGACCCATTTCCCTTTGCTTTGTTTCTTCCGCTCGGCCTATGTCCGCTTCTGCTTCTTGAAGAGTTCCTTGAGAAATAAAACATCACCATAGACGCCATAGTCATCACCATAGTTATGCAGTTGAAACAATCATCACTTGTACTTACTGAAGACTCCTTCCAACCTTACAGGATATTTTTGCCAACTCTTCAACGGAGTCTGGTACCTTTTTATATACAGTGAAACATTTTTTGAGCCTAATGTCGGCCAGAATCAGTGTCTATTGTCTGAGAGCCACATTTCGGGAACGGCCGCGACCGTTTCTTCTCCATCCTGAGATTCGGATGTGAACACCACCGGGGCGTAGGATTTTTCTCCAGGTGAATTGGACTTGTTGTGGTCTGAAACATTTTTTGAGGAATTGGGGAAGCGAAGGTGAGCAGTTATTTTATTTTGTGAAGAGGAAATTGTACAGATTCACTATTAAAAAAAAATATATATTCAATAATTGGAAAACATCACAAAAAATTTGAGAATCTGGGTACCGACAAAATGCGAATGGCAGATGAAAAACATAAGAAATTCGTATATTTTTTATCCGATAATTGCCCTTTCAGAACAAGCATTCCGCTGTAAAGGAGAAATTGTCGATATTCTGTTGCCTTCCATCTATCGATATATGTATGTGAAGTTTTTTGGTTTTCTGGCAAATTCTTGACGTACTTGTTTGTACAGTGATTCCAAATTTTTAGATACAGCATCTACATTTTTCAGTCTGTGTTCCATATTGCCCTTGATCAT
This sequence comes from Anaspis maculata, assembly GCA_949128115.1. NCBI lineage: Eukaryota > Metazoa > Arthropoda > Insecta > Coleoptera > Scraptiidae > Anaspis > Anaspis maculata. Next base: position 6,021,076 of record OX421961.1, read on the forward strand.
TTTTTTTGAGATTTTTTTAGGAACTCCAAGGTACACCAAGTGCAAATAATCCGAAACAAGTTGTATAACCACATTTAGGCCATCTATCTGCTGAAGTATTGAACGGAGTTCATCGTGATGGTGTTCAGGTTGTAATCGGTTCCGAAATGATTCATTTGTTCTCCATTGGGAAGTGGTTTCCGTAAATATGGCTCTTTATTTAAGAACTCGCCCCCCTCAATACATTTTCCGCAAGAAAAATAATCTGAATGGAGCTCAATACGACTCAAGTATACTTTAGCTGGATCATCAGCAGTTATGCAGTTGAGATGAACTTTCACTTTCTTGTTTCTCCAAAATATGCCTTCTATTAAGAGTATATTGATGTCATTCCCAAATCGTTCTAAAAATTCACTAACATTGTCAGGTTTCTTGTCCCCGTGATAATACGCCAATTCCAAGAGCTTAAAAACTTGGAATCTGGGAAAACGGATTTTTTTGTCCAAAAAACCTGCTCAAAAAGCCTACTTGAGTAATGTCAGATGGAAAAACATCAATTTCTGCGGATTTAAATTTTTTTGTAAATCAGCATTTTAGAGGCGTTTCCCAACATTCAAACGCAAATATCTCAAGAAAAAAATCAAAATTTCGCTTTTCTGTTGCTCCATTAGTAGCTGGATGAAAAGGTGGTGACGTTTGAGGTCTAATACCGTTTTGTTTGCAAAAAGTTAATAAACTCCCTTGGCGGAAATTGCGGTCCATTATCTTATATTAAGATATATGCCAACCCAAAACGTGCATTTCTCTTAGTACCTCAATTGTTTGCAATGATGCAGTCGCACTTTTCATATTTACGACTTCTACTCATTTGCTGAAAGCCTTGATTTGTTGAGCTTCTTTTGCAGCAGTCTTCTGAATGAAGAAGAAACAAATAACAAAAGTCACAATTGAAAAACTCTTCATGTTCACTATTGGTGTTGGGTAGATACCAAATTGAATGTTGTGAAGTTGAGCCCTTACCACTGACAAACACAGAATCCACAACTGCCTTTTTAGTATGGCAAAAAAAAAAAAAACATTCAGGTTCAAACCTATGTTTTATGCTTACAGTACTAGGACACTGAATTATGCTGCTGGCTGGTCGTCGATCACCTCTTGGATGACTTGGGTTGGTTTTCGAACTCTTTCGGATGAATTATATTTTGGAGCTCCTCTTCGGAGCCTACAAAACAAAAACAGAGTTGCAGTACAAACTGTGCAGCCAAAACCGTATGATAGAACATAATATGTCATCACAGCAGAAACAAGTACAGCAGAGAATGACAAGTACATAAAGTGAATGCTGGCTCTGACTTCATGCCGTAATTATCTTCAGTCAAAGCTCCACTTACTGTTATGTCACTGGTTTTATTTGAGCGATGACTTTGTCATAATTATCTAAAATTGAAGCTCTTCTTGCAAGTTTTAATAGGGTGACGGAGTAATGGCCCGCCGAAGGCGCGGTCTTTTCAGTTTGCCCAAATCGGACTCGGTCCACTCTCAGAATTTTCTTCTTCATCAGGATCAGAGCTCCAGAACACATTGTAGCTCTTATAGGGGTTCAAAATCCTTGATTAATTCATGTCCCTCAACGTAAGTTTTAGGAACATCACCTCTTTACTCATCTGCCTTGAACTCTACGTGGGCCCACACACTTGAAATATAAATTCATTGAAACAACGTTACTGATGCTATATGTAATGGTATAATATCTATATTGGCAGTACACTCTCAACACCTTAAGGTACATAGGGGATATCCTGTCAACACCCTAGGGTGCAACGGAGATATTTTCACCAGGGAACATACCCAGTCGTAGCTGGTTGATCACATTCAAAGTAGGTATCAACAGACATCACAACGAGCTATGGCATGAGCTTAACATCACCTTTGAACTGTGAACTTGTTGCACAAGTTGCTCGGCATTGTTAAAGTAGCTTCTTGTGCTTTCGAGAGTTTCCTTTTAATTTCCAGCTTTTTCTCCCTGTATTCTCGTTTTTCATTGGCTTCTTTATTTCCTTCACCCATCTTCATAAATCGAAAAACTTGTTTGTAGAATTGTGGCGTTAAAAAAAAGTTACGGCATAACCTTTGTGCTTTATTTCTTCGGTAATTTTGGCGACAAAGTGCTGAAAGTTTTTGAATGTTTTTCCGTACGATCTCACAGTGATGAAGTCTCTTTCTGGCATTGTCGAAGACTGAAGCTGGTACCACACACAAACACTTCTAGTACTGTCTTTCTCACACACAACAATATATTTTAGTTTTATCAACTTGTTTCACGCACTTGGGCTCATAACCTTTTGGATATGGTAGTTGTTGTGGTAAATAAAACTAACACGATTCCGATTCACTGCTTCCAATTTCGAGCTTTATAAAATTCGGTCTTCACACGACTACGGTTTCGAAAGGAATAAAGTACACAAGTGGAAAGAGAATGCACATCGCAAAGCATGCCTTTTATGTAATTCCAGGTACATAGCCAATAGAACAAGATGTCGTTAAAACCCGGTTGGAACGGACTTGAAAGGGGGTGGGGAAACCCAAGGGAGAACCTTCGGTTAGCGGTCTTTAGAATATACCCAGGTAAGCAATTTATTTTTGCTTTTCCATCAACTCTTGGTCTTTGAACCTACATGATTTTCATCAATTGAACTCCAAGTACTCTAACACATCATTAGAAATACTGTTGTCCAGGTCCAGATTGTCCAAGAGGTTGATTGACGCCTCCCTGGTAACGTTCTAGTTTTTCTTGCCACGCCTAATAGCACTGACGTAGCTCAGATCTATGTTGGTAATGTTCATGATTCTCTCAATAAATTTTTCTGTCACATTTTCTTTGCTGAAAAACAGTAAGCCAAAATTCGATGCTTCGAATCTTTTCTTTCTCGCTAAGTGCCATCGAAGACAAGCAAGCGCCTTGCTCTCAAAGTTACTTTTTCAAGATGATTATGATCGTCCAACGTCAGCCTGATGGATGGCACGCCATTGAGGTCAGTTGATAATGAAAAAATGTCTTTTTGGCTATCGAGGTCGCAAATTTAACTAAACTTTGAAGTTGCAGCCAAGATGTTGGAACATTGCAAAATGTGTCGTTGGGCCGTCACTTGTCACCGACGATACACGAACACCTACTGCATGAAGCCTCTCCGGAGATTTCTCAATCAAGTTCGCCTACTCTTTGCCAGATAGCGATTTGATTAAAAAATACCCCATTGGAAGCTACCATGGAGCATTTAACGACACCATCATCATGCTCACCACTGCTTCAGTGGCTCTCTCTCTCTGTCGTCGTCCATTTAAAAGCCACAGTCTACATATCGCCAAGCTCTGTCGCCATCAAACTCCACCTTTTTCTAGATAGCCATCTCATCCGAAACCAAAGAGCAAATGGTTTCTTTCCCTTTCAATTTAGCTTCATCTGCTTCGATTGAGGACATCAAAACTTGGAGATGTGAATCCTGGGTCGCAGTTCACGTTTGCTGTCCATTTTCGTAGCACGTTTTGGTGTGGAAGTCCTAGAGCTAGAGTAAAACTGCAAAGTTAATGCAAATTGCCTCAACTCTTCGGGGTACTTTTAAGTTGTTGTTAGCCCCAATCTCAAGTTGCGTTCGTATCTTGAAAACAAAGCCTTTGGTATTCTTTCAATGTTTTTTTTCCCAGGTGTTGTAAAGCAGACTCTGAGAGCAAATCTCGTTTTTTTACTTGCTTTACAACCTCTTGCAAAGAAGTTATGCGCTGTTTTGAACGTTCGATTGCTTGTTTAGCCCGGTGTAACTTCATTCACGAAGTAACCAATGCTTCTTGGTGGCATCAACTTGTCGCCTATGTTTTGATGGGAGTCTTCGTACTAAAAGAAAAATTCTGTATGTATTTTTGTCCTTTTGGATTATGTTAGTTTTGGTTATAGTTCGTCGAATTTCGAGGGTTCAAAGACTCCGAGTAATTTTTTTTTACCTTGTTAACGCACAACGTTTCGCCCCTAATTTGGAGCTTCCTCGGGTGGGTTAGCGATGATTGTTACAGCGATGTTGTTCGAGGGTCCTTAAACCTTCGAAACTCGCCGAAACATATCATAAAGAAGAATATTGGAGCAAAATACCTCCAAGATAATGTTTCTTTTAGGTTATTGGTAACTAACTGTGATACATTTTCACCAATTTTCTTCGTTTTTTCAAACCCTGTTACCGTGGGGCTCTTCTGATGGTCGTCAACACCTTGACATAGCCCACCAGAAGTGGCAGAGCCAGAAGTTCCAACCTGGCAGAATAATTACCAGTAATTTCTTTGCTTTTGTTTACCTCCGAACGCTGACTGTCACTTGTCAACCGCTCTGACGTCACACTCACCGTTGGAACCGTTGCCATGACTACCGGGAACGCCACCTCCATCACATTTGGCTATGATTGGCCAGCGCATTCGACATTAGGCAGATTTTGATGGTCATCTCTGCCAAATCTATACCGTTGAACAAGTTCATAACTTGCGTACCTCTCCAATGGATTTTCTTGGTCACGTATTATGCGTCTGGAGTCAATTTAGTAATTTAGATCGATAAGGAATTTAGTAATAATTGAAAAAGCCGCCTACCCTGGAACTGGTAAATGTGCCATATTATCATCCAGATTTTGAATAAATTCGTGGTCATCCATTGTGTCCTTTGATAATAACTCGGTTTGCAACTTAGCAAAATCTTTCTCACTTTTTCTATAAAGTATCAATATCTGCATTTTGCAAGCTTCCGTTCCTTTCGAGGTTCCTGTCTGTTTTTTCAATTTCCAATGCAGGATGTTTCCGAGACGTCAGAGTTGCTGGTGACCATGAATCCCATTTTTTTACGCACTCTCCAGGCCTCCTCCGGTCTGCAGGCAGTAAGAATGAATGAACAAATCCATTAATGTTCCATTTTATTATAACTTCAGAGCAATGTGTTGCCTTTCTTTGTGACTTCTGCTTGTTCTGAACATATAAAACAACTTGCCACTGTAAAAACTGATCAGTACTATCAATGTGAACCATAAGTACGTACGTGATGTGGAGTGATCGATCAAATTTCTCCTCAGGGTCTCCTCGATAGGCATGTTTTTTTGCCAGATTTTGAAGAACCAAAGATCAAAGGCTACTTGAGGAGAAATTTAATCGATCCCTTGTTACTTATCCATTATTAAAACCAATCGTCTGTTTGATGTGCATTGTTAATTCGACATAATTCGTCGCCAGAGGGGTCCTACTATATTAGTTAAGGTAACAATCTTGCTGAACATCTTTCAAAGATGATTCACTGTCTTGCTCTATGCTGAAGAGACTCTTTCTAACATTTTCCGGAGGTGATTCGTCAACTCTTCCGTCATTCTCGTTCTCTAAGTCAGCATCTTCATCAACGTATTGCTTCTGTAATTCTTTTCTTTTCAGAGTATAAGAGTATTGTTCTGAGCTAAAATATTCTGCATTATTTTGTCTCGGACGTTTTAGATTTTCTGAGTGCTGAAAATTTAGAACCAGAATCTTGCGTACCTCTGCTCTCTGTTCAGGGAAGGGAGTATCACGGTAGCTCCTGGAGGATGCGCTAAAAGATCTCTGGCATTTTCCACTCGTCAACATCCAGACGTACTTCTTAATGGGCAACGTTTGACATGCATAGAGGGAAAATCAACTCATTGAATTGCCCATAGAGGGCGTGGAACATGTCAAATCAATAAATAAATAACAAATGATATAATCTTGATATAGGTAAAAGACAACAATCGTGTAATACGTGGCGCAATACAACACTTTAAAAAGAAGTTATCACAGAAAAAAGATGACGACGCAGGAACCAGGGTCATCTCCGAAGGCTACCCACCTCGTCATCGAAAAGATAGCCTGAAGAGTATTTAGGTGGTATGTAGCATAGGTATGGCAACAAGTACCACGCAATTTGGTCGTTTACAATGCTGAAATTTTTGGTTCTCTCTATTTTTTTTTCCAAGTGTACTCTAGCTCTAGCAATTTCAGCTGTTTTGTCGGCGTCAGCTTCAGAAACTGCTTCTTTTTTAAAAAATGGTGACCTGATCAAAGTTGACAAATGTTCTTCACACTCCTTTTCAATCAGCACCCCTTTGTCAACCATTACTCCATCGCCTGGATCAAGTTTATCGATGAGATTTTCATTGTTGAAAATGGCCTTGTCGCTAACACGGCCCCCATACCCTCGACTCACAAATGATATTGGACCAGATCGTGTGATTCCAATTAGAAACTTGACTGTCATTTCGCACACTTGCATCGATCAACCCCGATTTCTGAACAATCTAAAACCACACGAGTTATTTTGAAGTTATCGAAACACTTTGGCATATTCGAAAGTATCTCTTCTTCAGTTGGCCAATAGATGGAGGTCTTCAAAGATGTGGCCAATAACGTCACAGTAGAGTAGAAGTAACGAGATGCTGAAGATAGAGAGTAATATGCTCTCCCAAGGAGAAATGTTTTGAGTTTTCTTGGAGAAACCCCTTGCGGCAGCTCCCTGTAGGCCACTGGGAGTTTATTATAGGTCTTTATCAGCTTGAACCGAACATTTCTCTGAGATTCGTCGCGCGTCACTGGTTACTGGTGTTACAAATTGGTCAGAACGCTTCGGTGAATCGCTTCGAAGCCCTCCGCGCTTGTATCAGCTTGGTCGTGATGACATCCATTGGTGTCGGCGGTTCACGATTATAAAAGATGTGATGTGGCAAATAATCCGCACTCGTGTGTGGAAAATGGTTGAGGCACTCCCCAATTTGTGGGAGATGATTAGCCCACCGGTTGTGCTGACCCCGGCAGTAGGCTCGGAATGTGCGTCCGAGTTCACGCACAACCCTTTCACAGGATTTCGAAACTGGATGGCGAATGTCTGTGCGGATAATCACCACAGTTCCCTGGACATACACCCTAAACTTGTCCAGCGCAAAGATCACCCCGAAAAGATCCTTTTCGGTGGTCGTGTAGTTCAACTCCGCTCCTCGTAGTCTTCTGCTTGCAAATGCGATAACTCCTCGATCTCCGTCCTCTTGTATCTGATACAGCTCGGCTCCCAAACCTTATCCAGAGCTGTCAGTCTATACATAGGACGTCTTTATTCCGTCTGGGTATCTGAGCAGCACCGTGTCCAGGAAAAGGTCCTTGACCTCGTCAAAAGCCACCTGTTCTTCTCTTTCTCATTTCCACGTGGTCGTTTTACGCAGTAGGTGGTTGAGTTGTTGTGTACTCTCAGCATGCTTCTGTGCAAACTTGCGATAATAGTTACATAGTGTCCAAAAAAAGGTCCCAGATGCGTTGGTTCCTGTGGTATAAGGAATTTTCGAATTGCCATGACTTTCTCTGGGTCCGCTTTGATCTCCTCGGTAGTTGGTATATATCCCAGAAATTTCACCTCCGTCTGCACAGACGAGGACTTCTCCAAGTTGATCGTCATCCCAGCCTTATCTAGCTTCTGTTGTAGTATCTACCTGGTCAAGGTGTTCGAGGTGTTCGGCCCAAGTGTTAGAGGCAACCAGCAGATCGTCGATGTAGTCGACTGCAAACTTCCTGACCGCCGGTCTTGGTACGGTATCCATAGCCCTGCTGAAACTTCCAGTCGATGTTTTCATGCCAAATGGCAGCCTGGTGTAGACGTATGGCCTTCCGTTGTATAAAAATGCGGTGCACTTCCGACTATCGGGATGTAAGGAAATTCGAGTCACATACGTTGTCCCAGTTGCGATTCATGTTGGCTCGCGCGAATGTGTTATTGCTGTTTTTGGAATGTCTTCGGGGTGGATTGGAATCTGATGGTAGGCTCTAACTTAGTCAGTCTTCGAAAAGATCTTCGTACCATGCAATGCGTGCGAGAAGTCCTCGATATGCGGAATCGGGTAACGGTCTGGCACCGTTCGTGCGTTCAATGCGCGAATATCTCCGCATGGCCCCCAGTTCATTGATGCCTTCTTGGGCACTAGATGAAGTGGTGAAGACCAGCTACCCTTCGACGGGACAGCTATTCCCTGTTGCACCATGTAATCGAACTCTTCTTTTACGGCCCGGTGTTTGTCAGCTGTCAAACGTCGCGGGCGGCAGGAAACCGGTGGTCCTGGAGTTGTGACGATTCGATGTACAACGGAATGCTTGTGCTTGCTCTAAACTGTTGGTGGTTTTGTCAGTTCAGTGAACCTGGAACCTGGTGAACGGGCTATGAAAAATGCAACAAAACAAAAAAGGTAAAACTCACACATTCCTTTCACACTTTTACACAAGTACACAAACAAAACTGAAAAGCTCAGTTCTTAGGTGGTTTCACAAATTTTCTTAGTTTTGACCCAATCATTTTGGCGCAAAAGGCACCTTGCCGATTCATTAGTGAGTCGATTTCGGTGTTTTCTTATGGTCAGGGATGCCTGCGAAAACAATCTCTCCGCAAGAACGGACGTTGCCGGGATGCTGAAGAAGTCCCTCGCCACACAACTCAAAATTGGAAATTCAAATGCATTGCGTTTCCACCATTTCAAAATGTCCATCTTTTTATCGCATCGAGGCATAGCGTGGAATCTTTGGAGCTCATATCTCCATTCTCTATCACATTGTGATGATCACTCCATTTCATACAATTCAATAATGAGCTTTCCAAATTTCATGAGCGTTTTTGAAAGTTTTGCCATGATGTTTTCTCTCCATTCAGAAAATTCACAACATAAAGCGAACGGCACTCAGTTTTTTCGGCTAGAGCGAGTCGTGAGTTTTTGACTTGCACGTCACACAGACACAAATTCATACCGCGCCAACCAGGGGAGTCTGTGCGAAGATGTTAATTGGTGGAGTATGTCCTGGTCTATTCCAACAACAAAAAAAAAGAACGTGCTTGCCTTTTTTTTGTAAATAAACCAGATGGAATGGTCGTGCCTTATAGGATTTCTTTATGAATGAACTGACTTAATTGAAAGTACGATGAACGAAAATGAGATTTAGAATATTTAATAAAGTAGAATTTCTGGTAAGTAACAATAATGAAACAAAGTATGATGTAACTGAATTTAAATAATATAGTTAGCAACGCAGGTAGGTGCTTCACGAGTTACGTTTTTGTGTAGGGTTTCAGCTTCGAACTGGACGTCAGCAATATACCCTCGTGAGGTTTGAGAGAGATTCCAAACACACCCCCTTGGACTTCGTAAATTAAAGAACCTAAATAATTCCGAACTTACGGAATTAATACCTACAGTGACTACGTCTGTCACGAAAATACCTTGGGCCCAAGTTACCTGTGTCAGCGCTATGGTACGTTGTATCAAGGCTAATTTAGTTCTTCAATATACTTAATCTTAAGGTTAGTGGGAATAAATTGAACATCTCACAAAAAGTAACACGCAGTGTCGCTCCAGGAAATCCAAAGAAAACGATCCTATTCTCGCTGCAAGCGTGGTCTGGATTCCGCGTGAGCGTCGAGGTCCTATCGAGGATTGTGGATGGAACCAGAGAACTTCAGCTTGAATAGGACGTATCCAGGTAATGCGTGGAAACGTCGACAACCTTCAACTTGTGGTGAAGAAATGGCGGAGGCGCCGGATGACTTCGTGGGCTCGTGCGTGGTATAATGGCCTGCTACTGATTACGATGATGATAACTGTGTTACGGTAATGATCGAGGTACTGATGAATATTTCAGTTGCTGTGGTACTGTTTCAATAGGTGCATTTGTATTATGTGTATTGCATGTTTCAGAAGATATACGTTCACGTGGACAGGAGACCTCAGCTTCAACGTTCAGAGGGGAATATATGGATAAAATGGCACGGATGGCCCCCATAAACCCTGGATGGATCCTGATCAAGTTGGCTGAGGATTTTACCGTCAACGATTCGAGAACGTTTCTTTCTCTTCTCAGAAATTAAAAACCTACTAGAAGAAAACTCTACTTCTGCCGCTGCGCTCGAGGCTTCTGAGCACCCTTGTGTTTTTTGTATCAGCACACAGTTTATCGCGCGATTATTTGAAATGTATTATACCTATACTTGATATTGTAAAAAGAATTATTAAAGTTTACCTTGGAATTTAAAATCGTTACAGTTTCGGCTGGGTGTTCTTCAATAATTAATAAATCATGGAATTTTTTCAACGTGAAATGCACACCCAAGTTTTTTTGTGTCGTAGTAAAGTATCTATCAATGAAGAATATTTCCTATCGAAGAATGAATATTTCCACCTTGGTAGATTCCAATGTACAAAATAAGGCCATTTGGAGTAGCGCAAACAAAAATCTTCAACCCCTCAGGATTTGGTTTTCCTCTCACGAACTGTTTCATACTGCAGTGTCCTGTGACTCCTGTGAATGGTATCATTTGTTCGTCCACAGCAGCTGTTGTGTATCTTGGCAGCGACAAACATCCTTGTTTGATTCGCTCGATAAGAAAGGACGGATCTTGAAAAATTTGTCCGACTTTTGATCTTCAATTACTTCTGCGTCGATAATAACTTTCAGACAGAGCCGGTACATCAAGTGGGTCATCTACAAAAAAAAAGTTGAGAGAAAATATATACGATGGTTCTTCCTCCAAGCATAAGTTGGACATTTTAGCCTAACGATGACCCGCTAGTTACACTGCTGGATATTTTGCGGAATCAGCTACATCGTTGGTATTGTCATTAACGATTTATTTGTTCAAAAAACGAACTGTTTCCAGTCAATTAGGTATTTATTGTACATAATAATAATGGTCTATACATACGATTCAACACATATTATATTGAAGAACGCGAAAATTACATCAATAATTTTATTCACAATAGTATTATCACACCCATTGAATTATGAAATTAAAATCTTCATGCAAATGCTATAGAACCTAGGTACATTTGTTATAGGCAGGTGAATTTGATAAGCAGTATAAAAACAAGTACCTACATTCAATTGAGAATAATAATAACCTTTTTTTTTTCACATCCATAAGTATACAATAGTAGCAGTAGGATAGAATAGTAGGAAGACAACAATGTTCATTGACAATAATCGTATTCCACAGAAAAAAAATCGATTCATTTGGCACAAGCATTGCAAACTTAAATTTAGAGCTGAGCGTTGTTACTTTTTTTTTATTTTGTCAAGATATCTCTTACACGCTTGTTTTTTTTATTGGGTCGAAATTGCCATGGGGAAAAGCTTCAATTTGCTTCATGAATGTTGAATTTTCCCCCCTTAAAATTTTATTGACTGATCGACACCAAAAAAATGCAATGCACCTAAATATAACGTGAAAAACAAATCTTGGCAATTCACCGTGTGTGGAGCAAGTTAGGGGTGCAAAATTGACAGACTTACAAATTATTTCACGTGCAATTTTTTTTACGTGGGGCTTATTGCAAATCCTTGGGCAAATATTATAGTAACTTCGAAGCAGTTTTCTTGGTGACGAAGCGGAGAAAAGTTCCAGGTTTTAAAAAAGACACACTCCTGTACTGCCTTGCCTCAATGAAATCGAGATCTTCATTATTGTCCGAATGTGTCAATAACTTTTCACACTGATCACAGTTACTGCCAAATTTTTTCAAGCATTCACTCGCAACATACCCTGAAATATAGTTCATGGTGCACCGTCCAACCTTGGACCTTCTACGTGTAGATATACCAGCTGGTATATCCGATGTATCAGGTAGTACATCCGATGTAACAGCTAGTACATCCACATCAGAGGGAACACTCGAAGAAGTTGAGGATTCATCCATAGGATGAATACCAGCAACTTCTTCTCCTGTAACAAAGCACCTCAAATTGTCAAGTGCACCACAAGTCATATTTTCCTCGCAATTTGTTCCTCATCATAAGCGACTTGACATAAAGTTCGTTACCAGCAACGCCTTGAAGGAAGACATTAAATGTGTTACACTTGGCGAGGTATTCCTTGTTCCGTGGCCACGAATGCAAAAAAAAAATCCAGGGCATCTTGATTCAATGCTCTGGGTAGAACATACTTGATTTTTTTTTTGAACAACAAGTTCTTCAAATGGATAATACCACGTAAAGTAAACTTCAAATCGTTGATGGATGGAGTGGTTGTTATGAAAGATTTTTTCTTTTTGCAATAAAACTTTGCAGTGTTCAACAACTGTAAAGCCTTATTCCAAAAACGTTCGTGACCCGATGTCTTACTAATGCCGCCCTTGAGTGGCTTAGTTTGAAGAGCGACTTTACTATTTGCATTTGGGCTGTCAAACAACTCGTCTATGGACAAAATAAAATCGGCAGTATCAGCAGCTTCTGCCGGCAGCTCCCCTACACCCCAAGTGGATACTCGATTCATAAGGGAACCAACTTGATGACTAAAAACTTGGGTGCAGACAGTAACCTTCATTTTATTAATTTTTGATGGCATGACGTGACTGTCTGTGAGCTTTGGACACATTCCAACAACTGATTTGTTATTAATGTGAGTTTTCCCATCATTAACATCTAGATCGTAAAATTGCTCTCAATGTGACTCCATGAGGCCACTTTCTGTTGTCCGTCTTGGACAAAGTGGAGGTCCTTCGTTAACAAATTGTTCCTGATCCCCTTGAACAAATGAGGCGCGTCATACAAAGGAACCATTTCCTTTTCATTGACATAAAAAGAAAGGTCGTTCCCGGTTGACCTGCCAGATGACGCAGCCACGTACGTGTTCGGCAATCGAAGTCGCCATGCTCGTTTTGAATTCCTCATTTTTACGACACCACCAAGGAATTTCTATCCTGCTTACGCCTTGAATAAGGGCTGTCATCAAACGATCCATGTGGATTTCACAAAACAAGTCTAGTGATGTTAACTTCCCCCTTATGGGAGCAGCAGCCAATTTAGACACACCACTTGCACCATTTATTGATGGCAGAGCGTTTTCCAGCATGGTAATTGCTGTCCCTACAGCCATAACCAAAGCCTCCGAAGGCTACGTCAATTTGGATGTGGTATCCGACCATTCTTTAAAACAAATAAATTGGTAGTGAGCTTCCAGTGACGAAGAACACAAAAGATCTTTGCATTTGTTGCAGTCATCCACCGTCGCTAATAGTCGCTTAGCTATGTAGCCACTGACATAAGCCACCGATGGTGTGCTTGAAGCACATTCAGCTAAAGCTTCGGCAACATTGACCCTATCCAGTGGCTCCTCCACATCTGCTGGTAAGGCAGCAACGCCTAAAGATGTATCCATGGAATCCGGCTCCGGTGTCGCTGTGAGGAAGCAACGAAGGTTGTTGAGCAGCTCACCATCATCTTCCAGGCAGTTGGTACCAACTGAAGTTTGGCTGGTTAAACCATTTAAAATCTGGGTTTCCAAGCTACTGGAAGGTGGTGGGATTGTCACTACATCCACAACCGCTTCTTGTTTGACCGAAAAGATTGTCCAGAGGGTCCCGGTTGAGGGACCGAGGTCGCAATCGTGTGCATTTCTTCTTCTGTAAAGTCTCCCAAATTCTCTGGATGGCATTGAGAGTGGTCAGCCGACCAATCTGGGATGGAGGCATGCCTTTGACCAAGGCGCCAGTCTTAGTCAATCTCCGAAACCTCCAAGATGACACCATCTCCACCGCCGATTTCCAGTAGGTCATATGCACCGAATGCCTCGTGCCGCAACACTTCATCCATTTCCTTCTGCAGGTTCGAGTTGACTGCCATTGTCAAACAGCTCATCCACTTGCTGAATAAAAGTGGCTGTGGCAAGCGACTGTTGTTCCATCTCGCCTGTAATAAGATATTCATAGTGAATTAATTGATAAAATAACACCAAGTAAATAATTTTATTACCTCTACTCAACAATGTATAAAGGTAGCTTGATACGGTTCGGCTCATGAGTTGAGCTGCCAAATTAACCTTCATAGCATACTGCAGCTTAGTTTGTAAATGCACACTCTTGATCAAACAAGTGGAGTCGCTAAATCGATTTTATGCGCTAGTAGTATAGCTAGGGGTCTTCTGGCACACTTCAAGGTCATCTGCAGTAGCGCAGAAGAACTAACATTACCGACACTTACAGGAATCCGCATTACCGACATCGACAGTGGCGCCATCTATCGGCACAGACTAGCGCCACCTAGCGGCGCGCAGAAGAACTAACGCCAATGACAGAAACCCGCATTACCGGCGTTTACAGTAATCTATTGATGGTGGCAGTAGCGCAATCTCCCGGTACAACTGCAAAGCTCCATTTAGCATAGATACAAACCTATATTACCAACATCTGTTAGTACCGATGCGAACCTGCATTACCATTAATTCTGGGGATTTATCACTAGGTGTACATCTGGTTGCATAGTTATCGGTGAATTTGTTGATGGAAAATCTAGTGACATTTATGTTCAATCATACAAGTCACACACTTGTTATCTTAGTTAGCATTTTATTGGAAGAGGATAAAAACCATCTTAATAACACTTCTAGTATAGACTACAAAGCATGGCGGCACTGTCACTGGATTACTCCTCTGTGACTGAAAAGTGAAAAAAAAACTTCTGTGAGTAGCAAAAAAAAAGATGATGGAACTTACTTTCAATTTTAATGTGGTTGAGGGGACCCACTAGTGGGTCCACCGTTGGTTTAAGATTCACAAAATATTGTCGCCCTTCGGCGACAATTTTTAGGAACGGAAAAGAATCCTTCACCCTGTGGTGGAGGGGTGGTGGCACCAGGGTTTAAGAATAGAAATTCCATAGGAAAAGCCTGTAACAAAAGCTCCATTTTTTTTCTGTTCACCTAAACACCATTTGTACTACTTACGCTGATGAAGGGCGGGAGGAAGCCAGTGATTAGGGTTAATAGCTGCTGGTCATCTGAAAAAACAATGTATAATAGAAAATAAGATATCACTCTTTCACATTGTCTTGACTCACCCATCTTCTTTTCAAAAACTGTGAACCAAAGTAGTACCTGATGTGCGGTTCCCGGTTTTTTATAGGCTTTTCTTATCGTAATGTGAAACCAAAATCCAGAAGTTTCGCGTGTCTATCAAGTCTGCTCTAAGATGACGCTTTGTTTGCAATTCTGTATTGCATTTATCTACTTACTACATATAGCTTATTTTCGCATTTGGATTGTTTACGATAAAAAAAACAGTGATGGTTCTACAGTTACATTGATTAATGGTTTTGAAGAAGTGTTCATGTATATTGCGTTGTAGAGAAATATTAGATTATATTTTTCTCCTTATGGATTTTTCGAGAAGAAAACATTAGGTCCTCAGGTTCCCTCTTAATGTGATGTCACAACGTTGGAAGACATAGGAACCGAGAAAAAAGCTTCCCTTACTAAGTTTACCACAAAACACAAGTTACAAAAAGTAGACTACGTTCGTAAGTACTTACTCAGTAGTTTAAAAAAGGCAACTATGACAACCTTCCTCAACATCCAGTCCACATTACCTGTAGATATACCTAAGCAGCTTGTAGAAATAGAGGAGAAAAAGTGAGACAATAGCTACATTACAAACAAATGTTTCAGCGATGCTAACTGATTGATAAGGAAAAAAGCATGTAAACCAGAAGAAAAAGAAGAAGAATAATCACCTAACGCATTTTTACTGTGTCAAGGTCACGGCGAACTCCGTTAGGTAAGACATGTAAAGAAAACAAAAATGTATGAAGAACTATGCTATACAGGGTGATTCATAGATAGAGAAAAAATTATTAAATCACAATTAAAGAAAAAACAGTTCTTATTCATGTTGGATGATAATGAACGATCTGACAATAGTGTTTTTCTCACATTGTGCATACCTTGTTAGATAAAATCTATCAAGCTTGCTTGCTTCTAGTGTACTTATTCATATACTATCGGAGACACTTTTCCAGAAATAGCGTTTTCTAGAGTTATCTATATAACAATACAAGTCCAAAGAGAGAAGGTTTGTAACTATAAATAAACAAAAATGGTAACTCAACACTCGGACTATCGCTTTGCAAGAGAAATACGGGGGAACCTGCATTATTGTCTAATAGTAAAGATAACAACAGCGGAAGCAAAGATATGATAAACGCTTGCTTGGCATAGAAATAAACCAATGGTAAAATAATCCGTCATGTCCAGCAAGCATATTATTATACAAAAAATAGTACCTATACAGATTCTTGCTGGTACTGAATGCAAAATAGTGGTAGGCAGTAGAAGAATCGAGAAACCAGCATTATTTTTCATCATCAAAAAATATCTAATGCGGCATCAAAGACATGCCCAACGTCAAATGTTAAGACAGGAAAATTGAAACAAATCATGAATCATGATAATATGGTACTAGTCAGGATGACTCAGAAATAGATGTATGCATGTGAAGATTCTCATATAGGTAAGAAAGGAAAATTGTGATGCTTTCAGCTACTATGTTTCACCATCATAGGAACTATATGTTCCTAGTTTTGTAGATACTTATGTATTATGCGAAGGGAGGTTTTCGTGGATAGAAATAAACAAAGGTGAACTGAATCCATCATGCATGTAGATAAGCATTCAGAATCTTTACAAAATAATACCTATAATTAATATAAGTGTTGTTAATTAGTATGTTATATAGAATTATCGAGAATCCTGCCCGCATTATTTATCAATATTCTAATTTTGTTGCAACAAGATCATGCTGATACGATAAGGTACCATACAGGGATGATCCATAGATAAAGCAGATAAGCATTTATTTTCCAACAGGCATCACACCATACAAGTACAATACGAACCCACAACAGGAAAAAACAGAAAAACAAAAATGACTAGATTTGAAAATTACAAGTCACATTCACATTCTACACCGCTATCAACCGCCTGATCACCGACAACGGTGTACAAAATAAATCTATATCGTTGTCTACGGACAAACAGTTGAAAACAGTACACATAAAAAACACAGGCGACCTGTACATAAGGTTAGTCCTGGGACAATCACAGTAAAACGAATGTTGGAGTCTTGATGATGCTCTTGGTATCAAAAACCTGAGCCGGCCGAGCAAAAATGGACAGTCGATGTTCCCCCGACCAAGCTGTACAAGAAATGTCACCGCCGTTCCCACTCTACGTCGCTCAAGGGAGTCAACACTGAATTCGTTTAGGAGGATATTATGGTCGTAGCCTCTTTCGGGATACACACCGTTTTTCTTGAACTTTAGCAGCTTAAGAAATCGCCTCTGGACCGCCTCCAACAAACCCTTATGCGACTCATAGATGGGATGCCATATGAGTGTGCCGTACTCAAGTCTGCTGCGGATCAAAGACTTATATAAGGTCATCTGGCAGGAAGTGCTCCTGAACTGCCCGCAATTTCTATAAATAAAACCGGATATCGCCGAGGCGGACGACACGCAGCTCTCTACATGCCCACAAAAATGCAAGGACTCGTCAAACATCACTCCCAGGTCTCTCACCGAAGAGTTCCTGGTAATGCTAGTCCCCTCTAATTCATAATGATATTCAATTCTACTCTTTTTTCTTGTATACGTCATTGCACTACACTTACTAATATTAAGATAAAGCCTGTTAGTACTGCACCAATCATGAATCGCGTTCAAATCTCGTTGAAGTGAGCAACAATCATCGACCTAAAGAACTCTGGTATAAATCTTCATGTCATCGGCGAACAACAGGCATGGACAGTTTATTACGTTCACGATATCGTTCACGAAGATCAAAAACAATTGAGGGCCCAAGTTAGAACCCTGTGTTACCCCGGAGGTTGGTGTGTAGCTCTTCGAGTTGTATCCCATGTGTTGTACAAGAGATTTCCTGTTTGAAAGGTACGAGTGCATCAGCTTTATCATTGAGTCCGAAAATCCAACCATTTTCAACTTTCCAAGCAACACACCGTGGTCGATGCGGTCAAACGCCTTCTGAAAATCCGTGTAAAGGACGTCCACCTGTCCCCCACCATCCAGGATCCCAACCACGTATTCCGTGAATGATGCTAGGTTTGTAACGGTCGATCTGTTGGGCAAGAAGCCATGCTGCAGTGGAGAGATTATATTTTTTATATGAAAAGAGAGGTTTTTGCATATGAGCTTTTCAAATATTTTCGCGAAATTGCACAAAAGTGATATCGGCCGATAATTTTCCAATTTTGATTTATCATCCTTCTTGTGTACAGGGCAAACTTTAGTTATCTTCCAGGCTTGCGGAAATGTAGACGTACTTAATATTAAATTGAATATGAAGTGGAGAGGCCCAACCAGCACATGTGCACAGTCCCTGACTACAAAGTTTGGTATCTGATCAATCCCCGCCGTCATTCTGTCTTTACAACTTCGTATAGCATCAAGTATTTGCGATTCAGTAACACCGCACATGTTGAAGACCCCTCCAACCATACCGCAAGGAACATCATCGGCATTGAAAGCTGTTGAGTCCGAGTAGACGCTACTGAAGTACTCGGCAAAACCATCCACTATCTCCTGTGGCCCCGAATATTCGCGATTCCTACCAAACATCACACCAGGTATGTAAAGAACGAATCATAAATAACAAGTAAAGAACGAATCAGTATGACAAGGAAGATTGTACAGTAATAAAAGACTTTTCACACATAATAGAGCAATAATCAAGCGGGATTCAAAGGAAATAGGAGAAATGTTCATATGTGTAACATTTTTGCATTCTTTAGGGAGTTTCAGAGTTTCAGAGGGAGTCATTACCACCTCACTGTCCTAACGTTTTCTTCGAGATTTAGTGACTCTCTGAGAAATCATGTGATTTGTGCAACACTTTTGCATTCTTTAGGGTATTTAGAGTAACTTTTTGTCAACATTGCGATGATATTTCACACAATTTCAATAGTTTTTCAAGAAACAACTGACTTTTTTCACTAGATGTGATGTCTCCTTTTGAGAAATCACGTGATTTATGTAACATTCTCACATTATTTAGGGGGTTTCAGAGTGATTTTTCTGCAAAATCGAGATGATCTTCTTCACAATTCCAATAGTTTGTCAATAAACAACTGACCTTTTCCACGTTTTCTTGCCGATTTGGTGACTCTTTTTGCGAAATCATGTGGCTTTTGTAGCAGTTTTGCATTCTTCAGGGGGGTTTTAGAGTTACTTTTTGTCAAAATTGCGATGATCTTTCACACAACTCCAATAGTTTGGCAAGGAACAGCTCACATTTTACACGTTTTCTCTTAGATTTGGTGTCTTTTTTTTTCAAGAAATCACGTGACTTATGTAGCATTCTTGCATTCTTCAGCTCGTTGCTCTTGTGACGAAAGGAATTGGAGTTCCAGGAAAAGATTTTAAGGTTAGGATTTCGGGCGTAGCTACTCATACTTGGAGGCTACTTCCTGAAAGACTTGAAGTCTGTCCAGATTGCTGGTACAGTGAATGAGTTTGGAATTGATTTCTTTTGCCATTTTTAGGATGAGGGAAAGGTCGCAGAGACTGTTCATTTTGTTCATTTCTGACATGAGGTTTTGGAAATCTGATGTGTGGTTTTCATTGGATTGGTTGGTAGCGCTGGCTTGGGCGTACGCTGGGTAGTGGTTTGGATTATGGCTGGGTTTTCTGTAGGTATGTTGGGGGTGGGATTGGGTTTTGGCGGTTGACGGGTGGGGGTTAGGGTCTGGTTTGGGATTCGCTGGGTTTATTCGCTCTAACTCTGTTTCTACATTAGTTCTTACATTTGACCAGCGTCTGGGCCAGCTTGATCGGGGGCGCCTTTTGCGTCCAGCTTGGTGTGGGGGCAGTCTCTGGATGGGTGTTCGCCAGCGCACTTTACGCAGACTGGTTTTCTGCGGCAGTTTGAAGCACTGTGGCCGAATAGCTGACAGTTGTAACACTGCGTGTGTGTTCTGGACGTGGTGTATGCTTCCAGACTGGACCAGGAACGAGCTGGAGGGCTTCTTCGGGTCTGCGGACTTCAACTTGCACCTTGGGCGACTAGCTGATCCTTGACTTCTTCAGACGTGAGGAAGTGCGCCGCTTTCACCACCATCTTCGTGCTTCTTGAATTTTTCGGAGTGTACGTGTAGTATTCGATTGATTTCCCCTGTTCGACGCTGAAAAGTCCATTTTCAAATTGGGTGAACCTACTTTACCTACTAGCATAAGGATTGGATTATTATTATGTAACGTTTTTTTAGACTCAAGAAACGTTGGGAAATCATTGTTTAAAAGTATAGGAACGTCCTTACCGAAATGCATAATAATTCCTGAATCGGTGGCCGCTTCATTGAAAATCATTCAAGTTTGTCCGCTACAAGCAAGTGAAGGTCATCTTTGTTTATGTTTATCTTATGGTTTATTAAAGTCTGTGTAAGAGGGCACCATTATTGATTTATTGATTGACATGAAAGACAATTATGATAGGTGACAGAGCGGTGTCATTTTTTTGCTTCCTCCTCTGATTCCGTGGGAACAACAACGTTATCTCGTGTTCCAGGAATTTCGAACGAAACCTCGACCATCCGGGTAGTTAACCCCTACAAAATACAACGAAAACATACAGTTGTATAAAATATAACATTCTGTCGAGGTATGTTTTTCAAATTTTCACAATTTTAAGTCACATGGTTTTTACCTTGCATCAATCTCTATAGGTTTCAAGTCCATATCAGAGAACGTTGTTTAATTATGGTTCCAATCAATCATACGGGACTTTCAACGGTCGCCGCCCGTCCTGGCATGTCGTCGTCTCCCAGGATGATGGCTTAAGCGAATAAGTCCCGGCTCCGATCCAAACATATGATCCAAACAAATGTCACTCCACATGATGTCACCGATGTACCTCTATCTTCACCGTTCCCTTCAGGACGTCGAATTGGACCCGTCTATTATGATGACCAGCTTGCCAGGTGTCCACCATCTCGTCACCGGCTATGAATAAATTCCACCACTTGACTCGATCCATGATGGGTATCTCTTGGAACGAGCAGCGATTTATCATCAAGGGCTAAGTCTTTTTATGGTCTCCTCTATCTTCTGTAAAAAACCAATAACCTTACATTTCTATTTTGTGTCATAATTCAAATATCGAATACCTTTGGGAAATAATATGTGTGCACACAGATCCATACCCTGATAGGTTTGTGTAATTCGTAATCATATGGCATCGGCCAACAAAAAAGGTAAGGTTTGGGTAATAGACAGTGAGCCAGGAGTTATTCACAATAGCCAACAGACGCGTTTCAGTAAATGTCTTCCTCTCTTCATCATTTATGTTCGTTCTGGAGAGATTTGACCTACAAAATTAAAGTTTTTATCATCAAGTTATGCTCGAGTCAGATCAAAGTCAAAATAATATATCAAATTGTAGCTTGTTACTCACATTCATATAACATCCAATTTATGAATAAACTGTGTCCACGATTATGCCAAAAATCATTTCGTTTTCAGTACTTTTGTAAACAATCCATTTCAGCCACTTGCCGATGTAAACATCAGCTGTTTCAAACTGTCATAATACTTGACCTTGACAACTGTCATTCACGCGTCGCACCAACGGCGGGAAATTCAAACGGCATCATCCGAAATCCTTGGTTGGAAAAGGTCGGATTGTCCACATTTAAATTTCCAACTGGCGCCTTATAAATAAATATTGTAATTTACCATCTATTGCCGTAACCCACACCCTTGCCACTAGCTAGCCGCAGCAAACCAACCTCGTTTGAAAAACGGGAGCAGCATAACAAAATAAAATATGTTATACAAATGGCGCTGGCAACGTGGGGCGATTTTTGGAATTTTTCTAAAGTTTTGTTTACAGTTTGGCGAGTTTCAGCTTAAGATTTTGCATTTCACGATTTGATTTTGGCAGGGACCTGTTTGTTTAAATTCAATTTCATTTCTCAAATTTTGTCTCAATTTAAAAACAAAAGAGAAAAGAACTTAGTTGTTTTTCAAAAAGTTTTAGTCAAAGTCAGTAAAAATATTGTCGGATAGTCATTGGGGATCGCGTTTGGATCGGAGCGGATCTCATTTAAAAGTTTTTGTGTAAAAAACTACGTTGTTTTTTGTTGAAGCTTGAGCTTTTACAATCAAGCTGTTATTGCGTTTTCCGTGATTTTGATAAAGATTCTTATCAAAATATTTTTGTGTTAATTACTGACCAAAAAGTCAAGTAAGCATTTCCGTTTATTGTTTTTTCTTGAAAAGAAAACGAGTGAGCCTTTGAATCTATAGTAGATTGAGTAGGTGTGCCTATATATTTTGTAGATAATTATTTTGTAGATATTTTGTATATATTATTTTTGAATTAGCTATTTTGCCTAGTCCAGTTGTTGAGTCGTGCTCATTTGAAAGCGACTGAAAATGAGTGATAAAATGAAGGCTGTACACTTGCTAAAGCCTGAGTTAGAATACGAATTACGAATAAGAGGGTATCCTGCTGTCAATAATCGAGAACACGATGTCAAAAGAAAAATGTTAACCAAACTACTGCAACAAGAAGCGCATAGACCTTCAATCAATTACACTGATCCAAAATATGAGTTCGACAACGAAAAGGTTGTGATTAAAGATACATTAGATTCAATCAGGACAGTAATCAAAGATTTTGAGGGGCCTCGTACTGATTCGGCTTATCTTAGAGTCCAGTCTAGACTAAAACACCTCTACGGCCGCGTGGAACGCATAGTCATTCCGGAAGGTAATGAAAAGGATGCGGTAGAAGAATTTAAAAATGATGCTAAAGCTTCCTGTCTCGAGCTTGAAATATTTTTGGATGAGAAAACTGTCGAAGATGAACCATTAGTCCAGTTAGCGTCACCCGTAACAACTAATCCACCAATTCAACATTACCAACCCGCACCTCGTTCACAGAAATTCGCTGTTCATAAGTGGAATTTAACATACAATCACAGAATAGCTATATACAGAAGCATCACTCGTGGCGGTCCCTTTGATCTTTTGCCTTGGTTACCGGTGACCTTGCGCCATTTTGTTGGTAAATTTTCGTAGAGGTGGGCGTAAAAAAATGCAGCAGAATGAGAAGTGGGGTGAATTATTTATTATTCATCATTCCCTTTTCTTTGCTGAAGGTCTCACAGTTGGTTTTCTTTTTTTCATTGATTAAATGTCACTTTTTGCTTTTTAAACCAGTTTCAATGGAAATTACCTTTGATTGGGGTATTCTAGACTGTTTCTGCCCCAATAATCTCCATTGGGACTGCATCAAAAAAGTTATTATGTATCGAAAGTGAGTTCAGCTAATTTTTCAAAGAAGCCGTGCGAATTTTTTTTTCATCACAGCCGTAAGTAGGTGTAATTAAAAAAGTAAAGGAACAAGTGTAGAATGGTTTATTGTAATGAAGACCAATTAACAGTATAATACAAAAAAGTGTGCAAGCTGTGTCTGCTATGTCCATTTTGTCGACTTTCAGTTACAAAAAGTCAAAGAAATTTTCATCAACTCCAGTGGAAAACCATATGAACCTGTCTGACATATTTTTCTAAAACAGTTTTTGATGGCAGAACAAGTGCTTTTTTTCAAGAGCTTGTAACATTTGGGGCCCAAAAAATATAATAACAAAGCAAACTTTCTGAATTCATCAAGCT
The DNA here is from genome assembly GCA_949128115.1 of Anaspis maculata. NCBI lineage: Eukaryota > Metazoa > Arthropoda > Insecta > Coleoptera > Scraptiidae > Anaspis > Anaspis maculata. The sequence goes on from OX421961.1 coordinate 6,044,569, forward strand.
AACGTCGGCCATAGCAATTTCTTTTCAATGGATTGACTTATTGCACTTCGGCTAACTTGGATAATTCGGAATTTAAAAGTTTGTAACACAAAAATTGAAACTGGATTCATGTCCGAATCTTGACTACTTTTCCTAAAATTCTCCTCGATCTCTTTCTTCAAAGCCGCATTTTCTTTTTGGAGATGGACATTTTTTCCCAACAGCGTGACTTTTCTTGATGAGTTCTGCCTCAAAGCTTCGAGGAGTTTGAGTCTGAGCTGAAGACTCTCTTGTTTCGGAAGTCTCAGTTTGAGCTGGAGACATCTGCGGCGGCTTTTCTCTCTGTCCATCTAAGTCACCGATCATCTCAGAAACTGAAACCTTTTTATTGCTATGAAAAATTCTTATTTCATCTTTGATTAGGTACCTACCTCAAATATTCTGCAGTATTTTAGGTTTTTTCAACTGCTGGCTGGTCACATATTATGTCTCCACAAGAACTCGATCCTTCGTCGGAAACACTTGTGAAACAACCACTGCTTGTAGATGGAAGTTGGTTTATCTTGCCAATGAAATCCATCGAAGTCCATCCATTGAAATGAAGTCCATCACGACCACTGTTCTCGATCAAAATTTTACACCTGAAACAAAAATAAATCAAATACGTGCAAGATAACATAACACACGCCAAGAAGCAGAATTAATGTGAATTTTTGGTGAAATAATACGAATGTAGAAACTGTACAATTGTGTATGTATGTAGGTACTTACATTGCTGTGTCTTTCGGAAATCGAAAGAACCGGCGATAAAGGCTCTCAGTCTTCACTGTCACTTTCAGAATAGAATCTGTAGCCGGAATCTTTGTACGAACATGCAACGCCCCATTTCCTTTTCAGCTTCACCTGTTCTGCATCGTTCATGGTGAAAATGTTTTGAAAATGCCGAAGAAAATGTTTTCGAAAATCGAAATGTCAGAGTGACATGAAAAACCAAATGCCAAATATTCCCAGTCTACTTGGCCATTTCAAACGCTTCGCGCGTCCTCATCGCTGTGCCCATCTCTCGCTCAGTGCCCAATAGGATTGCCCACATAACACGGAAGGTAACGAAACTATACCGAATACTGCCGAGTAGCACTCAAGGACCGCCTTCTGGTCAATTTTTTTATCTCACTCTAATTTTTGATATCCTTTTCTAGTCACGCTTCTGTATATAGCTATTCTGTGATACAATGGCGAAGGCGATTACCGGACACTTGTGGAATTTTTAGAACGGATTGAAGAGCTACGTATCGCTAGACATGTTGAAAAAGAAGAATTGTACGATTCCGCCGTAGAATTATTTTCCGGAGGAGCTTTGTGTTGGTTTCGATCAGTTAGGACCACAGTTAAGAATTGGGACGACCTCGTGCGCAAGCTGAAAGCTGAATTTTTACCGACCGATTACGATGAGAAGATGTGGGACGAGATACGTGGAAGAATGCAGAGAAAAGGAGAGTCAACTCAGATGTTTGTAGCTGCTTTAGAAAATTTGTTTAACCGGTTGGGATATTTCGTCACGGAAAATAAGAAAATCAGAACAATTCGTAAAAACCTTTTACCTCATTACGTCACACAGCTATCACTGGCAAAAACAGACACCATTGCAGAACTTTTGGATGCGTGCAGAAAAATCGACGATGCCCATGACATTCGCAACGAAAATCGACGAAAACCCAACAACATTGCGTCATTGGACCGAGTGGATTCGCCAAGATATCAACCGAAACCGAAAGCATCAGAGAACAACACCAACCATCAGAAGGCATTCAACAAAAACAGCAACTCTCGAAAAAACACTTGGAATCGTTCAACCCAGGACAATCCTAGAACACCACCAATATGTTGGAACTGTCGACAACCCAACCACTCTTTCAGGTATTGTTTGGCAGAAAGAAAGAAGTTCTGTTTTAGATGCGGAAAGCAAGATGTCACCGTGAAAGAATGTAATTGCTCAAAAAACGAATAAGCCGGACATCTACACCATCTCTACAGACGTCCAGGAAAAATATGTTAAAGTTAGATAGTAATCGTAATAATAATAGCTGGAAAGCATGGTTAAAAGTAGTCTCCGATTTTTATAACATCAAAATTAAAAAGCAAGATAATGAAATTTCACCCGTTTTCACTCAAGTAAAATTTGATAACAGACCTTTCATTGAAATAGTAATTTTTGGCATTCACAAAGTAGCTTTATTAGATTCAGGTGCAAATTTAAGTATTATAGGTGGAAAAGGTAAAGATATAGTAAAATTATGTAGGTCAAAAGTTAGAAATTATGTTGGTAGTCATGTCTCAACCGCGGATGGAAAATCACAAAAAGTAGAAGGAATTCTTGAAGTCCCAGTTTGCATGGAAAATTGCTGCAGGTTAGTTCAGTTTTTGATTGTCCCGTCACTAAGTCATGATATAATATTAGGAAGCGATTTTTGCAGAGAATTTCAGCTTAATTTAGATTTTAAAAATAATTCTTGGAAAGTTCAAAGCCCTTTAGTCGGTGTAAGTTTAATTGAATTAGTTGATATTGAAGAAAGCGGTCAAAAGAGTAAATTTGTTGCGAGCGTGGAAGACAAAGGAAAACAAATAGAAGAATTAAAAAAATCATTTGAAGAAGTTGCGAGTACCGACACACATCTTGGAAGAACATCTATGATTGTTCATCACATTGATACTGGAGACGCGAAACCATTTAAACAGCGGCAGTACCCATTGTCACCCTACATGATGCGGCATTTAAATAAAGAAATAGATCGAATGTTATCTCTAGGAGTCATTGAGCCTTCACATGGTTCCTGGAATTCGCCTGTGCTTCTTGTGACAAAGAAAACTGGTGAATATCGTTTTTGTTTCGATGGGAGAAAGTTGAATAGCGTCACTAAACCAGATTGCTACCCATTACCAAGAGTCGATCGGATTTTAAGCCTGCTCAGCAACGCAAAGTACATTTCATCAATTGACCTAAGGAACGCTTTTTGGCAAGTGCCTCTCGATGAAGATAGTAAGGAGAAAACTGGTTTTTCGATACCTGGAAGGGGAATGTTCAATTTTTGTATGATGCCCTTCGGTCTGTGCAACTCGGCTCAGAGTCAGCAGAGATTGATGGATGCAGTATTCGGACCAAAGTATGAGCCGAATATATTCTGTTACTTGGATGACATCATCATAATTTCAGAAACATTTGAACACCATCTCGAACTCCTCAGAGAAGTTAAAGATCTACTCCAAAAAGCAAACCTCACAGTAAATTTAAACAAGTGTGAATTTTTCAGACCATCCCTCAAGTATTTAGGATTCATTGTTGATCAACATGGGCTACGTACAGACCCGGAGAAAGTAGCAGCAATGGTAGATTATCCAAGACCAACTACCACCACAGAAGTCAAGCGTTTCGTCGGTCTCTGTTCGTGGTACCGAAGATTCATAGAACATTTTTCCACCCTTATGTCTCCAATCAATGATTTACTCAAAGGCCAGAAAAAAGGAAACAAGATCACCTGGAATCCAGCAGCCGAAATTGCCTTCAAACAAATTAAAGAAGCACTAATATCAGCACCCATCTTGAGAAGTCCAAATTTTGAGTTGCCGTTCACAATTCAGTGTGATGCATCCGATTATGGTTTGGGCGGTGTTCTGACACAACAAGGTGACGGTGAAGAATATGTAATAGCCTTTTGTTCTCGCTCCATGAATCGAACCGAACGTGCCTATACCACGACACAGAAGGAACTTCTCGCACTAATTTTTTGTCTTGAAAGATTCAGACCATACGTGGAAGGAACCAAGTTCACAGTAATTACCGATCACTATTCTCTTCTATGGCTGATGAACATGAAAGACTTGACTGGTAAACTTGCACGGTGGGCTATCAAAATCCAACAGTATTCTTTCGACTTAATACACCGCAAAGGAAAATTACACGTCGTACCAGATGCTCTTTCTAGGATTCCCGATAAACACATAATTTCAGTGGACACGTTGACGATCAGTCAGGATAAATTGGATCCTTGGTATCGTGGTTTGCGTAACAATATCCTCCAAAACCCACAAAATTATCCCTTATGGTGTGTGGAAGGGGAGTGCATTTTGAAATTAATACCGTCGCGTACGTCAGTGAAAACTAACACCAAAGAATGGAAACTTCTGATACCGTCATCCCAAAGAAAAGAATGTATTAAGTCGTGCCATGACAATCCAACTTCCAGTCATTTTGGATTTTACAAGACTTTTTCTAGATTACGTGAACAATATTATTGGCCGAAAATGAGGACTGATGTCATAAAGTACGTGCGTAATTGTCAAACTTGCGGAGAGCAAAAGAGTACAAACTTGTTACCTATGGGACTGATGGGAACTGAAAAACGAGTAAAATATCCTTGGCAGATAGTAGCAGCAGATATAATGGGGCCATTTCCACGTTCAAAGAAGGGTAATGCATTCTTGTTAGTTGTATCAGACTGGTACACCAAGTTTTCTTTATTGTACCCTATGCGTAAGGCCACAGCCTCTTCAATTGTGAAATTCATGGAAGAACAAGTATTTTTGATACAGGGTGTACCACAGTTCCTGATAGTAGATAATGGGACGCAGTTCGCAGGGAGATTTTTCAAAGCATTAGCTGACAAATACGAGATTCAGAAGATATGGTTTAACGCTCGCTACCATGCACAAGCAAATTTTGTTGAGCGCGTAAACAGGACTGTGGGCGTCGCCATCAGATCATTTATCAAAGACAACAATCACAAAGAGTGGGACCAAAACCTTCCAAGCATACAGTACGCCATAAACTCAGCAAAACACGAAGTAACTGGATACACCCCTTCGTTTTTGAATTTTGGAAGAATCACACCTATCTCCGGAAAATATTATGGTACAGTTGAATCCACCGCAGACATTGAACTCCTAGCTGACGATAGAAAAGATTATGGCGAAGATCTAAGGAAACTGAAAGACCTTTCCAAGAACATTCAAGACAGACTGAATAATGCCTACAAACAAAACAACAAACGATATAATTTGCGACGACGAGATGCCACTTTTGAGCCCGGTCAGAAAGTATGGAGGAGAAACAAGGTTTTGCCCAACAAAGCCAATGACTTCTCAGCCAAGTTGGCGAAAAAATACGTTCTGAATATTGTTGTTCGTAAAGTCTCACGTCTAGTTTATTCCTTGAAAAATATGGATGGTTCTGATGCAGGATCATGGCATGTCCAGGATCTAAAGGAATACATGGGTTCAAACTCAGATGTGTCAGTGGGATGAAAAGGCATATGCCAGATTAAAAAAGACCCCTGAAATACTCAATTTGTAAATATTTGTAAATATGCAAAATTAGTTTCTAATGAAACAAAACCTCAGCAAAAGCTGGATAAAAAGGCAAACCGTAGCATTAGATAATTGTAAATAGCGTTAGTTAGGTATAGATTAGGTTACTTATTTTATAGGGCTCATAAAAAAAAAACTAGGCATCTGGCACATTACTATGAAAATTTGAATACTAGACCCCCCGAATTTGTCCCCTACTGATAATGACTCTCCCGATTATGTTCCATACTTTTTGGCGTTTGGTACGCGTAGTTACCGCAGTATTCTTCAAGTGAGTTCTCATTCTACAATTCTTGATTCGATTATAAATTTTCAAACATTTAAAGTAAAGCAGTTTTAGTGAAAAAAAAATTTTCTTTCGAAATTTTTTTTTTTTCCCAAGGAAACGGGGAGTGTAACGTTTTTTTAGACTCAAGAAACGTTGGGAAATCATTGTTTAAAAGTATAGGAACGTCCTTACCGAAATGCATAATAATTCCTGAATCGGTGGCCGCTTCATTGAAAATCATTCAAGTTTGTCCGCTACAAGCAAGTGAAGGTCATCTTTGTTTATGTTTATCTTATGGTTTATTAAAGTCTGTGTAAGAGGGCACCATTATTGATTTATTGATTGACATGAAAGACAATTATGATAGGTGACAGAGCGGTGTCATTTTTTTGCTTCCTCCTCTGATTCCGTGGGAACAACAACGTTATCTCGTGTTCCAGGAATTTCGAACGAAACCTCGACCATCCGGGTAGTTAACCCCTACAAAATACAACGAAAACATACAGTTGTATAAAATATAACATTCTGTCGAGGTATGTTTTTCAAATTTTCACAATTTTAAGTCACATGGTTTTTACCTTGCATCAATCTCTATAGGTTTCAAGTCCATATCAGAGAACGTTGTTTAATTATGGTTCCAATCAATCATACGGGACTTTCAACGGTCGCCGCCCGTCCTGGCATGTCGTCGTCTCCCAGGATGATGGCTTAAGCGAATAAGTCCCGGCTCCGATCCAAACATATGATCCAAACAAATGTCACTCCACATGATGTCACCGATGTACCTCTATCTTCACCGTTCCCTTCAGGACCTCGAATTGGACCCGTCTATTATGATGACCAGCTTGCCAGGTGTCCACCATCTCGTCACCGGCTATGAATAAATTCCACCACTTGACTCGATCCATGATGGGTATCTCTTGGAACGAGCAGCGATTTATCATCAAGGGCTAAGTCTTTTTATGGTCTCCTCTATCTTCTGTAAAAAACCAATAACCTTACATTTCTATTTTGTGTCATAATTCAAATATCGAATACCTTTGGGAAATAATATGTGTGCACACAGATCCATACCCTGATAGGTTTGTGTAATTCGTAATCATATGGCATCGGCCAACAAAAAAGGTAAGGTTTGGGTAATAGACAGTGAGCCAGGAGTTATTCACAATAGCCAACAGACGCGTTTCAGTAAATGTCTTCCTCTCTTCATCATTTATGTTCGTTCTGGAGAGATTTGACCTACAAAATTAAAGTTTTTATCATCAAGTTATGCTCGAGTCAGATCAAAGTCAAAATAATATATCAAATTGTAGCTTGTTACTCACATTCATATAACATCCAATTTATGAATAAACTGTGTCCACGATTATGCCAAAAATCATTTCGTTTTCAGTACTTTTGTAAACAATCCATTTCAGCCACTTGCCGATGTAAACATCAGCTGTTTCAAACTGTCATAATACTTGACCTTGACAACTGTCATTCACGCGTCGCACCAACGGCGGGAAATTCAAACGGCATCATCCGAAATCCTTGGTTGGAAAAGGTCGGATTGTCCACATTTAAATTTCCAACTGGCGCCTTATAAATAAATATTGTAATTTACCATCTATTGCCGTAACCCACACCCTTGCCACTAGCTAGCCGCAGCAAACCAACCTCGTTTGAAAAACGGGAGCAGCATAACAAAATAAAATATGTTATAATTAATAGGTAGGTACGAATTTACGAGTACTAATATCTAAGGTAATCCTCACCTTGTTGGACTCTTGTTGCTGCATGTTTTGACTCTCACCATAATCAAAAATTATTGGCAGGGTTTGCACATTCGATTCCAAATTTGCATCAGTGCCTGATGGAAAATGTCTGGAAAGCTCATGGCTGATTTCCAGCTTCTACACAACAAAGTCAAACAGAAGATCGATAGAAGCGGCCCATCAATATCCAGTTCTTCGCCTTCTACCAAACAAAATATTGATAAAAGCGGTTCATGAATTTCAATTTCCAATGTGATGAGGCTATTGCCTTCTACAAAAAGGATTGTTGGTCTTGAGCGGAGCAGCAGCTCAATAATTGAGAATGCCGTATATATTCCCTGGCTCCTTCAACAACTTTGCAGCTCAACTTTTTCAATGATTCAACTGTGGTCAAAGTCATGGAGTGTGTCCTGAACAGATCCCACCCTCCTTCTTGCAAATAATTGGGACAGTGCAGTGGTGTGGTAAATTCAAAAATGCGTATGCAGAGAAAAACCGTTAGTATCGTTTCGTATTTGCAGAGAGCTTCTTTTGAAGATTTGGCCTCAAATTTCTGCGTTGAATCAAAATGTCCAGCATTCTGAATTTCAGAAAATGTTGAAAGTAAGGCTATGAACATGCCATTCTCAGGATTTTCAACATTGAAAATAGTTCTCAAAGCTTTATCTTTGGCCCACCATCTGGTCTAATCTTTTGAATAAAAGATTGAATCTTATTGGCAATATTCTCAGCAATGATAATCTTTATAAAAAGATTGCTTGCTGCCGGAACTAGTTCACTCACTTCACCAATGACGAGATTCAAGACATGAGCATGGCACCAAACGTGAGATTGTTCAGGAACTTCTTTATTCAAATAAGCCCTGAAACCTCTATACCTGCTTTGTATATGTATAATATTCATTCATACAAAAATACATCGATGATATTTAATACAAAAGTAATACTGAAAATGAACTATAATCTCTAATGAACAAAGGTTATTAAAACAAAGGCACAATTATTATTGGGTTCAAATAAGAGAACCCCTAATCTATTCTTCCTCGTCTTCTTCGCTGTCACCCAAAGGCCATTCACCGTATTTTTTACATAATCAGAAAGTTTTATTTTGAGGTTTCTCCTCTCGACCATCAAGATCTCGTGGAGAGTATTTTTATGTCCTCCAATATGACCGTGTTGGACTGATGTTGCGCCACAGGCTCTGCCGAAAGGGCCCTGAGCGATGCAAGGAGGGTTGGGGCCCTCTTCCTTTTTTTTCCACCACCAACGACCACAGGAATGGCCATCGGAGATGGAATTCTTTCTTCGCCGATAGCCTCTGCTGGCAAGTTTTCCCTGTTAGCCTCCTCGTCCTCATTGTTTGGATTAGTGACGTTTTGAAGACCCAATTCTGGAACATTCATCCCACCAACGACCACTCTGCCGGAGCTGTTTTAAAGTCGCTCCTCCAAATCGGAGAGGACTTTTTCAGGTGGGCCCTTGTTGCCCGTTTCTAATTAGCTCTGCTGGATTTCTCGAGCTCTCTCCGCACTTGACCTTTCCAGTCAGAGAAAATCTGCATCAACAATAACAGTGATTAATTCTTTGAAAAAAGAGACTACATCTTAAAGGTGCGTTCGGCATGTTCACTCTGGAGTGGAGTAGAGCGGAGTGGAGTGGTGCAAGAGTGGATGACGTCACGGATGGAGTGGAGCAGAGAAGAGTGGAGTGGAGTTTTGAATAGAGTCGCTCGCGTGGGATCTGTCAATTGTCAAAAGTTTTATTTAGGTTCAAATGTGAAGTGTCACCTCACAAGTGTGTTTTGCCAAAGTTTGTTGTCTTGTGTTCTCAACCAAAACTTGTAAGTCGAAACAGCTAGTGATCACTGGTTAAGAATAAATTATGGGTTGGTTTCACAGGAAATGGAATGGCTGTACCTGGTGGCGTGGATTTTTTTGTTGGATTTGTGGAGTTTGCCAGGGATCTTCTTTACGAAACTTCCGATGATGAAGAAAATGACATAGTCGAGAAAGTCGAGAGCTATGCAGAATTGAGTGTACCGAATATGTCAGACCGGCAGTTTCAGATGAATTTTCGGATGACTGCTGAAACTTTTGAGGATTTGCTTAACAAGGTCAACATTGTTACTGATGGAATGGAACCAGGACATTCAGGCGGGTACCCAAGAACAACATTGGAAAAGGAACTATTGCTAACAGTGTGGTACTTAAGTACTACGGAATGTTTTCGGTAAGGGTATATGAGCGTCAAGTATGTACCATAATGTAATTGCATCATTATTTTCTTAATGTTGCAGATCAGTTGTCTAAAGATTTGGAATTGCAAAGTCAACTTCTTGGAGTGTATTGTACCGTACATGTATGTTACTTCTTCGTGTCAACAAGAAATTTAAGGTAATAATGTTGGCCTTCAAGAGAGAAACAAGAAGGAATTAAACAACATTTCCACAGAAAGGCCAATGAATTTCCTGGTAAGAAAAAGCCCTTAAATGTTACTGGCAATTCATGTATTTAAATTTTGAGGTATAATAGGTTGTATTGATGGAAGTCACATGGAAATCACTGCACCTAAAGATCATCATGTCTCATATAATAATCGAAAAGGTTATCATTCTGTCCTGTTGCAAGGTGTGTGTGATCATGAAAAACGTTTTATTGATGTGTATGCAAGTGAAGCAGGCTCCATACATGATTAGACGTTATACAGAAGGTCAGATTTATGTTCAGGAATTGAATCAGGTGATATCAGGTTTTATGAAAACCACCACATTGTAGGAGATTTAGCTTATAAACTACATTCACATTTACTTGTCGGCTTCAAAAACAATGGCCAACTAACAAATCGACAAAAAAATTTCTACCTCATTTTAAGTAAAGCGAGAGTTATGATAGAAAACGCGTTTGCCTTGTTGAAAGGAAGGTTTAGGAGATTGAAGTTTTTAGAAACTGTTCGCTTAGATTTGATTGCTCTGTTGATTATGTCTGGGTGTATACTACTACTAAGATAATAAAAATATGTTAAAGTGGAAAATTTTATTTATTAAATTGTGAAGAACATAACTGAAGGTAGGTATTTTCTGCAAAGCTAATTTTGAGGTTCTACGCCAAATCGAAACCTAGTAGATAGGTATTTTGACACTAGCAGTCTCTCAAAATTTACATTACAGCCCCATTACAAAAATAATTCTAACTTATAACTAGTAAGTCTTTGCTTTTAGTACATGAATAATTCTAAACTTAGATTGCACTTACAACTAGTAATAATTCAATGGTAAATAGACACTGGTAATAGTAAAAAAACAATTGAAATTGATTATTAGTCATCTTACATCTTGTCAACCAATTTGGAAAAGATATCATTAAATCTATCAAGGCGAGCCATCTTTTCATTGTGCCGCTTTGCGGCCTCCGTTTCACGGTTTTTGCGTTTTCTCATAAATGAAGTTTCCAACTTGTCAATGTTCTTATCCTTGGGACACTCAATTTCTGTTTTTTCTCCGTCCGAGACTTCTTCACTTTGTTCCCCTTTGGCAGCTAATTTCAATCCATTCCGACTACTACAAGTAGCAATTGGATTTATTTCTGGTTTGTGGAACAGTGTCTCATTCATCACGTCGAAGTATTCCCAGTTCTTTCTTTTCTGACCAGAAGTGTTGTTGTTCAACTTGATCGTTTTATAGGTTCTCTTCAAAGTTTTCCACTTTGTTTCACATTGTGTTGCGTTGATATCCTTGTGTAAATGACCACATTTTGCAGCCACCTTAACCCATACGGTTTTCTTCATTCCACTTTGAAACTCTGCCTCCAAATTCTCCACACAACTGATTAAAAATAATGTGTTCTTGCGATCCCAAATTCTTTGATTCAGAAGAAGTTCTTCGCCGTCAGGGTGCTCACCAGAATGTGATGTTGAAGCATTTGCATTCCGTGACTGTGACTCCACCAGCACAGGATGGGGCTCATTATCACAGTACACAGGATTGACTTCTTGATAGCCCCCGACTAAAACAAAAAAAAATGTTTACTAACTTATGTCTTCACCCTAGGCATAAGTACTCACTTTTTGAATTAAACCATAGCAATTCGCCGTTGTCGGTGGTAATAAGATGATCCTGTTCCATCTTGAACTCAATTTACTCTCTGATGGTGATTTTTTCCCAACGAAATAACGAAAACTAAGGTTACGTGCCTAAACCAATTGACAATTGACAGACCGTCAGCGTATTGCGCATGTTCACTCCGTAAGTACTACCTTCACGAGGTGGGACTTTCAGAGTAACTCTTTTTACTCCACTCCACTCCACTCTGTCCACCCGCTCGGCACAGGGTAAACATCTGTCACTCCAAAAGTCCAACCGAACGCTGTTGGAGTGAAAAGAGTGAGCATGCCGAACGCACCTACTATAGATCTATATTTTCTGCTATTAATAGTCTGGAAAAAAATCAAAATGAAAAAAGCCTAAGATTTTTTTCTGAAATATTGCAGATGATGAAGATGAAGATGATCCGCAGCTACTCCGACATCGAGGAAGGATGTGACATTTTCAACGCGACTATATCATCTATCCGAGAAATTTTTAGCTGTCTGTATCGATAGCCCATAAATCTTTGTGTTTTTAATTGTGAAGTCTTCCAGTTTTGTATTGTATCATTGCTTTATACATAATATGTTGTTCACTATTTTTTTGTTCATCATCTTGTAAATAGGATACTTTCTGTAGATAATTCAATAAATTATTAAATATTTATTTTTTTAACAAAACAAAATCCTTTTTTTTTCAAATTGCAAACATTCAAACATTTAATTTGAAATCGGAAGATGTAATTCAGTCGGAAACGACACCAAACTTGTCAATTTGGTTCAAAATTAACAAATGAAAAAATCTGTGCCGCAGCTAGAACTATTCCCTCCCATTCCCCCTCCTTTTGTAATATTGACATCTGTTTTGGTGAAGTTATATTGTGAAGGTCTACTGCATTGATAGACGTCAGTTTTGAATCATCTCGATAACCGATTCCAGTTTTTGCCCCTGGAAGGTAGGCAAATGGCAATTCTGACAGCTGCACGGCGGTTCCATCGTGGTTCCGCCTCGTAAATTGTAAAGGACAGTCTGTAGAGCTTATGTGCCAAATGTCGTGCTTTTGTCACAAAATGCAAGGTGGTTCTTACCAACCGCCGCACTATAGACCATTCCATTCTCATTTTCAAAAGGATTAAAATTTGCTGGGTTTAATAAAGATGTTGTAAATAATATTTTTCATGTAGTTTTTTCACTATTTTTTTGATGTGACCTTTATTTTCACTTTTCCTCAAATTCGGTTGTTATTGAAGAAGTTGGATTTTTCCACTCCCTCATAACTACAAAAATTGATGAAATGGAGAACGAAACTTTTTAATTTCCCAGTGCCGCGCAATAGGCTAGTGGACATGTTTTTTTTTATTTCTTTTTATGAAAGATTCTCCCAAAATTGTTGCATTGGCAAGATGATTTTGTTTGAGAAAGTTTTTGTACATATAAAAAAAAACATAAAAAAGATTTGTCTGTTTGAATGGCGCGGCAAGTGCGTGACGTCACATTTTGAAGAGCCAATAGAAACTCTAGTTGGCCATTCAATGACTGAAGAACACCTTCTCGTTTTGAACTGATTTATACCAAAAAAATACAATGAAATGCTGGAGTGCTATGGTTTGACCTCACATTTTGGTCGATTCTTCCTTAAAATTTACTTAGTTTTGCTCGTGCAAGCTTCGGATTAATGTCACAACAGTGTTATTAGTGCCATATGAGTGGCAGTACTAGTGATGTGAATAACAGTTACTTTCAGATACTCGTTACTACTCGTTACTTCCGTTAACAGTATTAGTTCTTTTGTATTCGTTATCGTTACTCTCGTTGACAATTTGCGAAAATTATTGAGATCAATTAAATTGACCTTTCCAATTTTAGGAGATAGAAAATACATGGTTTTTCGAGGTCACCTTTGACGTTTTGACGTTTGGACGTTTCGTTTCTGACTTTTGCGGGAATTTTGAATCGGATAGCTATACTGTTCCCATTATCATGTGGGGAAAGTCACTAGAGCCCATAAGGGAGTTTTTAATGGACGAAGTAATAGAGTTTTTTCGTAGTAAGATGCACGTGTCAGGTGCAGCGTGATCCCCGCTGGTGCTGGTGCAGCCACACTTCCATCAAGTTTGGGTCTTTCGTGAACCGGTGCATGGTTATGCTGGGTGTATTCGTCTTATTCTCGACTCGCATAGAGCGACACAACACCCTTGAACCATTTCTGTAAGTATCTTCTCAGTTTTCCACTACATATAACACACTTATTGGTAAGAACGAGGGTAAGAACAAGTGGAATAATGAAATCCATGCTGAAATCAAATAAATACACGACAGAGCGCTTGTCAGATTCGAAAAATTTCCCATTGTCAGGAACGAAATGTCATATCTCAAGAAACATAGGGCGCTTTCCAATAACTGCGACAAGACGGATACACAATGTCAAAGTGCACTTGCCAGCTCAATTCTAAACTCAGCCTCGCCAATGTTTCGATTGTGTCGACATGTGGTGCTGTTACTACTATTGGAACGCTAGCTGTTTCAAATTGTGTCCATATGTGTCGAATTGTGTCCTTATACGCCTTATTGGGAAGCGCCCAATGACCTCGATTAACCGTCTCTTATACGCATGACGTCACAGTAAAGAGAGACAACGGAAAATTGGAGAACTCAATTGACCACATTCTATGGTTTTTATTAGAAAAAAATGAGTATTGGGTATCCCCTACTAGTGGGGTCGGTACACATTAAAAAACGGTACAATACGGCATTTAATGATACAGAAAATTCCTTTTGCATGAGTGTTCTGGAAGGTCTATCGAACGATATTGGAAGGGGAAGCATAAAAGCTTCCCCTTAAGGGGGCCGCAGGGGGCCCTGTCAAGTTGAGGGTCCAAGAACTCCTACCAAACCATCTTTCAATTTCGTTGTATCACTCAAATGGGGATGATGTGACTCCATTGTGAATCTCGATGGCATTGGTCGCCATGTCTCTTTCAACCTTCATGCTTGAAAAAATAATTTCTTCGGGAGGTCAGAGAAATCACTTTTTATTTTTTTAAACATACAAGAGGATGCGAAGTTGGCATGTTTTGTGTCTTAACCTGTTATTTGGCATTCCCAAAATCCTATTATGAAGTCAATTTTTCAAATTCTCAATTTTGGGTTGATTGGTAGGCTAAGAAGTAAGTATTTTTTAACATCCAGTTCAGACAAACTTTTTTCAGTGTCCAACTGGAGGTTATTGAAATCATCATCAGGGGTGGATCCACTGAACTATTTTCTGAACATAATGTCGAGAAAATCAATCATAAACCGCGAATAGAGAGTACACAGATTGTTTTTTTTTCGGTCGGTCGAATTGCGATGCCTACTACGCCCGTCAAGGAGAACGCTGAGCATCGCCAGCCTAAACTGGTATGAAAACAGCCTAAACAAATTCAAAACTGACTAAAACTCTGAGTGCTGACTCAGAATTGAATGTCAAACCACATAATGAAAGTTTCCGGCAGTTTTGAATTCGTTCAGGCTGTTTTCATACTAGTTTAGTCTGGCGATGCTCAGCGTTCTCCCTGACGGGCGTAGTAGGCATCGCAATTCGACCGACGGAAAGAAAAATAATTTGTGTACTCTCCATGTGCAGTTTGGGATTGATTTCCTCGACAAAATGTTAGGAAAATAGTCCAGTCTATCCACCCCTGCGATTATTTCAATAATCTCCAGTTGGACACTGAAAAAAGTACGTCTGAACTGGATGTTGAAAAATACCCACTTCTTAGCCTACCAATCAACCCAAAATTGAGAATTTAAAAAATTGACTTCATAACAGGATCTTGGGAATGCCAAATAACAGGTTAAGACACAAAACATGCCAACTTCGCTTCCTCTTGTATGTTTAAAAAAATAAAAAGTGATTTCTCTGACCTCCCGAAGAAATTATTTTTTCAAGCATGAAGGATGAAAGAGACATGGGGACCAGTGCCATCTAGACTCACAATGGAGTCACATCATCCCCATTTGAGTGATACAACGAAATTGAAAGATGGTTTGGTAGGAGTTCTTGGACCGTCAACTTGACAGGGCCCCCTGCGGCCCCCCTAAGGGGAAGCTTTTGTGCTTCTCCTTCTAATATCGTTCGTTGGGCCTTATAGAACACTCATGCAAAAGAAATTTTCTGTATCATCAAATGCCGTATAGGAATGGCTACCCACCCCACTATACATAATGATAACAATAAAAAAATCAGAGTTCAAGAAATTTGCCCGCTTTGTTTTGGTTTTCGTTTACTTCTCTGGGCCTCGACTGGCGCCGATGCCACGCCGATTTCCGCTTGCACCTTTGAGGTGTGGAAAAATATCGAATTACTCACCACGAATAGTTCTCCCTCTCTGCTCTAACCACAGAATAGACCTTCTCATATGGGCGGTTCCTTTTGCTCACAGCTCGTGCGCAGGGCTTCAAGTAGACAAGCTCACTGGCTCAATTGGCTTTTTAACCGGGAGCGGTTATCGAACTGGCTCGTTGCTTGAACTCGACCAATGACGACCAATAGGTGGACCTGTGCCCCGAGGACCTCAGGTAACAGCGGCGGCGCCAGCATTTCTTGAACGGGTGGGTACAAAAAGGCACACTATTCAGGGAGGTGGGCATTCATCCAATCATATCTCGAATCATATGTTCAACCTTCCATCCTCCAAATAACTTTTTTTTTATATAAAAAGTCAAGCGCAAACAAGTTTCATTTAAAAAAAGGGATACATTCTTATTTTAGGTTTTCCGAGACATTTTTTGAGAAATAGGGTGGGCACCTATGATTTTAGGGGAGGCACGTGCCCACCCTGGCCACCCCCTGGCGCCGTCGCTGCCAGGTAAATGAGAATGGCTATAGCTCTTAACTCCGCATAACTCGTCCAGTAACGAAACCGAAAAAGAACGAATACTTTTCAAAGTTAGGATTCGTTCCAACGAGTACACGACAAGTAACGATTACTTAGGAACGAATCCTTCCTTTTTTCACATCACTAGGCAGTACTGCGAGTGTCGCATGCCATTATGTCAACTCCACGTCAAATAATCTAGTTTTTCTTAATACAATTTCGCTTCATAATACCTAATAACTCCATGCAATGGCATCAAAAATAAGTTCCTTGTGATAAAGTTGTGCTCGCACGTGAAATTACACCACTACGTAATAGATCCAGAAAAAATGCTTCGGTCGAATGTCAAATGCGTTCCCCTCTCCTTCCTCCTTCCCACCTTCTATCCCACTTTCAAGCTGTGACGTAGCATATTATTCCTGATTTGAATAACTCCACTTTCAAAATGATTTTTTACCGAAATGAAATCATATTTCGAAAAACTTATCAAACTACAAATTCGTCATTCAGATATTTATCAGGTTTACTAGTGGCGGGGTTAACGGCCAAAAATGGAATGATCTGTGCATTTTGTGATCAAAGCATGAAATTTGGCATACGTGTTCAGAAGACCCTCCTTTGCAATTTCAGATGTGGCGCCACGCAAGATTTCGCACCAGAGGCACTGTATTGCGGTTAGCATACCTGCTAGGGGTAAATTCTGCAAAAATGGTTCCTGGCCGTTCTCTGGTACCGCACTCGGTATTTTTTAGTTCTGTTTAGCTAAAACTACATGTAGAAATGATTGAGGAGTGCATTTTCACAAGCAAAGTTCCAAATGCTGCCTTTATACGTTGTTTCAATACATTTTAAGGCCAACTTTGTTTCAGTACAGGAAACATGGTGAAAAAATTGCCAAAACCTCGGCAAAGATATGAACGTCCTGAAAATTTGATTTCTGTTCAGAATTGAGTGCCCTACTACATATCTAAAAGTGCCAGAAATCGCACCCCGGGGCTTCAAGTTATTGGAGGGGGGGTGAAAAATTGCAACTCAAAATTAAAGGTATAGAACCCGATCGAACCCGTCAATCCAATGGATGCAAATACGTCGTAGTTCGACGCATCACATCCTGTTGATACAATTTTGGCACAAAAAGTGTCGATCATTGTTGTAGGGGGGGGCGTGGGGGAGGGCGAAACTCGACTGGGTGGCTCTTTTTCTTCCTGGGCCATGAAGAATCGATCACGACAAGATTGGTATCTTTTCCGACTAAATTCAATGTCCTGAACTTGAATCCGATGTATAAATTTGGACAAAAACAAGTTCAAACAAGTTAACTTGAGAAAACCTGTTTTTTCTTTGACAATTTTCACAAAACTTTTTTTTACTGTTAGAGGCATTCATCTTTGAAAATATTTTAGAGGCCATTAGATTGAACTGTATTCTTCACGAAAATCATCCATTCGATCTGTAACTTTGTTTTTTGAGATAGAAAAAATCGATTTGAACTTAAGTCGGCACAGCCCGTCGTCTACTACTGACCATAACACTACACCATGCATCTTTAAATGAAAATAGCCCAAACTATCTGAAAAATTATAACTGATCTTTGAAAGTTCGAGGATCTGTGCAGAACTGAATTCCCTAAAACATAAACAAAATCATCATAAATCGCAATGCAGGGTATTGAGTTATTACGTGAAGGTGCATGCTGTAGTGTTCTGGTCATTAGTAGACGCCGGGCAGTGCCGACTAAAGTTCAAATCGGTTTTTTCTATGTCGGAAAAGAAAATTACAGATCGAATGGATGATTTTCATTAAGAATACAGTTCAATCTAATGGCCTCTGAAATATTTCCATAGATGAATACCTCTAACAGTAAAAAAAAGTTTCGTGAAAATTGTCAAAGAAAAAACAGGTTTTCTCAAGTTAACTTGTTCGAACTTGTTTTTATCCAAATTTACACATCGGATTCAAGTTCAGGACATTGAATTTAGTCGGAAAAGATACCAATCTTGTCGAGATCGATTCTTCATGGCCCAGGAAAAAAAAGAGCCACCCAGCCGAGTTTCGCCCTTCCCCACGACCCCCCTTCAACAATGATCGACACTTTTTGTGCTAAAATTGTATCAACTGGTAGTGATGCGTCGAACTACGACGTATTTGCATCCATTGGATTGACGGGTTCCATCGGGTTCTATACCTTTCATTTTGAGTTGAAATTTTTTACCCCCCCTCCAATAACTCGAAGCCTCGGGGTGCGATTTTTGGCAATTTTAGATATGTAGTAGGGTACATAATTCTGGACAGAGTATCAAATTTTCAGGACGTTCATATCTTTGCCGAGGTATTGGCAATTTTTTTACCAAGTTTCCTGTACTAAAACAAAGTTGGCCTTAAAATGTATTGAAACAACGTATAAAGGCAGCATTTGGAACTTTGCTTGCGAAAATGTACTCCTCACTCATTTCTACATGTAGTTTTAACTAAACAGAACTAAAAAATACCGACTGCGGTACCAGAGACCGGCCAGGAACCATTTTTGCAGAATTTACCCCTAGCAGGTATATTAACCGCAATACAGCGTCTCTGGCGCAAAATCTCGCGTGGCGCCACATCTGGAATTGCGGAGGAGGGTCTTTTGAACAAGTATGCCAAATTCCATGCTTTGATCACAAAATGCACAGACCATTCCGCCAACCCCCCCACTATACTGAGGTTTATGATACTTTTATACTGAAATGCGATTGATGTCCAGTAGCCTATTCTAGTTTTGCTCCCGTCCGCTTGATGACGCTCGTCACTTGGCTCCACCTTCTAACATGGCCGTTACACTTATATTGTGCTGGACGGCCGACGGCCATGAGTCCATGCTCCATGGTGTCTTTCTGCGAAGCCGTAGGGAATCATCCTTGTACCCACGACATCCCAAAATAAAACCCTGTTAAAGTGATCAGGTAAAATGTAAGTAACCACATTGAATTAATAGAATTGATTCGTTTATAAGTGTGAAAGGCCCCGTAAACGTACCCACGTTATTTTAGGTTAGAACCGCCGGAATCTAACGGCTCGATACCAAGTTGGGGCTGAGACCGCCATAAGTGCGGTTATCATAGCAACGGCAGATACCAACCAATCAGACCGCTGTATTTGGCGAGTTACGCCGTCCCAAACTTTGCGCCTGCAACTTGGTATCGAGCCCTAAACATCCACCAGTGAACGGAGTGTTCGTATCGAACAGTCTGGTTGTTCCAGCTCGACCAGAACCACCTCGGCTTTTACGCAGCTGAACCATGCCATGCTGGAACAGAACCAGAACCGCGTTCAACGTTTATGGACGCTGCAAAGAAGACGATCTTGGAGAGCATCTACGAGAACATCGGTGAGTTGCATGACCGTTCTATAAGTCGTATCTTTGTCGACCATATTGCTATCACAAAGGAAACTTGACTTTGTCCTCCGTCGAACGTCAAGCTGCGTGCAAAGTAGAAATACTAAAGTCTGATGGGGATGACTTGAAGCCGCAAAGTTGTGACTTCTTGCGCCATCAGTGTCGTCAATGTTCATATCATAACATGGCACAAGTGAATTAAACTTGGCGAAGCAAATCAGTACAGTCACACAAAAGCGGTATTAGTAGTAATTATTCTTGGCTTAGTTGTATGAAATGTTCGCATAGTACTGACGAAAGCGGCAGTACGAAGCGACGCACGGTGTCGACCGAACAAGCACTTTGGCTCTATTGTACCAAGTGTTCGTATGCGCATCACGGAACAAGAAGCTCATTATTTGTAGCTGCAGATGTTTGTGACGTATTTTGCGTGTGTGAATTCTAAATATGTAGCAGCCAAACATGTCGCCCAGAGCACAGAATAGCCATTACAGAAGCAGTGCTGCCAACTGCCTAACAATTTTAATCCCCAAGTTCTCTTGACATACTCCCCTAGAATACCCCAAACTTCAAAAAGCGCGCCGCAGGCGAAAATTTTTCAAAATCTGGGGGATTCTGGGGGAAAATTAAGTGAATTTAGACCTAAGTTGCAAAATTTAAAAAAAATTGCAAAATTTAAAAAAAATTGCAAAAATTAAAAAAAAAATGCGAAATTAAGAAAAAATTGCAAAATCTAAAAAATATGCAATTATGTTTTAATTGTTCGATTTTCAAGATAAATACACCTTACTTACCTAGTATTTTTTTGCACAGCACAACACATAATATATCACAATTATTTTTGAAGGTATTCATATTCAAACACTTTGTACCTACTCATAAGTGTATACCCTTGAAATATATGAAATATATACTTATATATTATATTTTATTGCACACATCAATGTATTTTCAAAGGCTTGCAACGCCATTGTCTTTGAAAATATCGAAATTCAAAATGTAACCACAAATAACAATACAAAAAATAACATGTGTGATATCGCGCCCCGCGAGAACACTGACACAATTAGGTAAAAAAAATCACGGCTTTGCGCTTGATGAGTGATGAAAACTTATGTAGATGTGCAGATCTTTTATCTATAAATTGGAAATCAGCTACCTGTATCCTTTTTTTGAAAAGACAATTTTTCGTACAACATTTTACAGATAAAAGCTGGAGATTCCCATCAATATTGCAGTCAAAACACAAGGATTTTTCTTTTGAGTGCTACTAGTGTCACTGTTCTCGCGGGGGTACGATATAGTAGATATATCTTTATAATAATAATCACCAAACATCTAACCGTACAAATTTTCTTTCTTCATTAAATCAAAATGATCAGGTGTCACTGAAAAGTTTACGCAGTTAACATTACGGTCTTTTAAGCTGTGTCTTGTAACAGCAATAGCATTCAGAGCGACTTCACCCAAGCAGTTCCTCTTTCTTGTTTTAACATCGTTTACAACAGAAAATACCCTTTCCGTTTCTGCATTGGAATGCGGCAAACTCATGGCACATAGAGCTAATTTCGAAATATTCCCGAAGGTAAACGTTTCATCAAATTCCTTCATCCCACTTAATTGCGACCAAAATTCTTCTGGTGACTGAGCTTTTAACTGCTCCTTTTCAACGTCATCAACATAAATATTGATTTTATTCCACTCTTGAAAGATAGTATCTTCACTGGCAATATTTGACAAATTCTTGCAAACGCAATTTAAATCTACAACAGGCATAGGCCTGGCAAGATGTAACGCTACATCCGGTCTAATAAAACAAAGAGCATCAAAGAGATCTGAATTCACGGGCATTCTTTTTTTAAGTTCATCACATGCCACGATGTAAAATTGCAAACATTTCTTTCTTATGTTTTCAGAAATTGCCACAGGTAAATTCTTCAAAATATTGCCGCACTCAAAGCCAAGATTTATATTTTCCCGAGGTAGAAAGTTTTTTGGATCAGAAAAATTAATTTTGAAAAAATTGTCGCTGTTGATTAAATGATTTTTTATGAAATTCACTGCAATTTGTTTTAGCAACCTTTTGCATTCCCTAGATAGGTCATGAATTAGTAGTTTTTTTGACTAAAATAGCACGTTAAACAAATTGAAGTAATTTAATGAGAATTTCAAAAAAAAGAGGTATGCTTCTGTGACCTTATTTTTGAGCTGCTCCAGTAAGAACTCTGATTGTTTAGACTTGTCCTCAAAAACTGCAAGAGTGAAATAATTCAGTAACACTGACCACACTTGTAGAACTCTGCAAACGCACTGATGAAAGCTTAACCACCGAGTTCCACTCAGTTTCAAAATTTTCACGCTTTCATCATTGAAGAAGATTTGCATTTCCTCAAGCTCAGCCACTCTCTTTGCTGAAGTACTGAAATAACTTGCCAATGACCTCAAGAACTCCTCGGGAGTTCTCGGTAGATTTTCACAAGCCTTGCTTGCTGCTAAGGCAGCTGAATGGCACGTGCAAGGAATCACGATTAAAAAATCAGTGTGTTGGGCGAGTCGTGATTGAAAAGAATTATTTTTGCCAACCATAACACTGGCATTGTCACTACCCAAACCTACAACATTTTCAATAGGTATTTTTTTTTCTGCAGACACTGCTGGAACTCTGCAAAGAGTTTTTCAGCCGAGCAATCCTTCGCGTCAACTTGAATTAACTGCAGCAGATTGTTCTTAATTTTTTTTTCTGCGACACTGAAGTACCTCACGACAACAGCAAACAATTTTTTTGATGATATGTCTGTGCTTTCATCCACTAAAACGCTAAACAGACATTGCCCCAGAACTTCCGCTAAGTTGTCCTCTTCTTTTTGTCCGATTACATTTTTAACAACATTTGTGCATTTCGTCCGGCCGAGCTGGGCATGCTTCTTATGATCTTCGAGTCGGGTGCAATTTCTTTTAGCAGCGGCAGCAAATGATCAATAGTTGCAAATGCTATATTGTGTTCTGTAAGAATTACCATCATCAATATAACAAAAACAGTTCTAGAGATTTTACAATCACTTACCGGCATAGAAACATGACAATTTTATTTCAGCTTTGGCCACGTTTTGGTGAAATTTCAGTTCTTCAGCGGACGGCTGGTTACTCATAAACAGATCTGCAATGTTCTGATTGCATTTGTTCTTCTGAGCATTTCTTGAATTGCTTAAGTGTGTGTGTATGTTTTATTAATTCACTTTTTTTGCAGTGCTGTATAACATTGCATGCCAAGCACTTGGCCTTGTTGGGATCTTTTGGAACTGCTTCCAACCAACCTTTCAGTGCTGGATCGTCCTTCCACTCAAGGCGAAATTTTTGTTGGTAGTTTGTTTGTTCAGGGGCCTCCCCACGGATCTTGCGCTTTTTAATCGGAGTGGAACATCTTTTAGATTTAGAGTTCCTAGGGTGCTCCTGGTCGTCGTCCGTGTCGAAATCGGAAGACGAGGCCCTGAATAACGACAGAAGCAAGTGAAAATATTTTTTCATGCAAAACGAGTAGGTAAAGCCAAAATTATACAAACATAAATTTCAACTTACATTATTATTAATTACACCTTTATCCAGATAAATCATTCAAATTCCGAACTCGGAGCAAACGGAACTTGGTTTGGTGGTCGGTGCGCAAGACTGACACTTATCAATGACAGATAGTTGATTGAACTTATCAAACAGAAAAATAACCAACATATAGCGGCAAATTCAAATGCATAGTTGAAAACAACTTATTTCTGCATGTCTGGATCCGGAGACGACTGCTTCTGTGTGAATTATTGTTTAGTAAAAAAATATTATTTATTGTATTCCCTTGATTAACAGTGAAAACCTATATTTTAAACTGATTGTTTAAAAATCCTAAAAATCCCCAGATTCTGTTGAGATTTCTGAAATCTCCCCCAAATCCCCAAAAGGTATATATCCCTCCAGATTTGGGGGAAAATTCCCCAAGTTGGCAGCACTGTACAGAAGCGACACTTGTGTCGGTTCCTTTGATGTAGGAGGGGCCAATTTTCGTGACCTTCGGCCACCGATAGCTGGCCAGAGCTGCTTTCCATTCAACTACTCTGCAGCGTTGCCAGATCGAAAACAAAAAAATCACTAGATATAACGTCAAAAAGTTATTAGATTCAACATAAATTTCACTAGCATTCAAAATTTTACCACTTTCCAGTGGCTACTTTGAGTAATTAAATAAAATTACTTTGGAATTGTTTTACTTACTTCTTCTGCGGTCTTTTAAAATGTTTTTCTGTTAGGAAACTGATCGAGCAAAGCAAAATGAATAGAATAAATAATAGTTCAATTTAAACATCACATTTATTCAACAAATAATAAGTAGGAACAGTAGGTAGGTATACAAAATAAATGAAAATAAACACTAAGATATAAGTAACAATATGGTACGACATTTGAATCTGTTAGTCGTTGACTATTGATTATTGGTCTTATTGGACCTATTGCATTTGAGCCATCAACTAGTAATTTTTTTTTCAATTTTCGTACATGTTTTTTTTATGTTTGGACACCAGATCATTCGAAATGGAAAAATTAAAACAATTTTTGTTCTCGTAATTGATCAGCCTTTTGCTGTGGAGAATTCCAGTCAAAGTTTCATTTCCCAAACGATTACGCAATTTTGTTTTGTTCAGATTGATGGAACTAAATACACGTTCAACGCATGCGCTGCTATGTGGTAACACCAATAGGACTGCTACAAAATTTGTGATTTCGGGATAAGCTAAGCTTTTGTCACCTGTCCTGCATTTGGACACTTTTCGCCAAAATTCAACTTCATTCAAATTTGTATCAATAATATCCGAATTCTTGAGCATGCGAAATTCTCGGTCCAGGTCATTGATGTTTGTGACCAAATTTGGGAATTTGGACGCAATCGCCCCCAAACTTTCCGTGGACGAGATGTTTGCTGGATTCAGGAAAGAGAGTAATTTGAGTATTTCAACCTCCCTAGAATTGAAAGGGAATCTCTGGAAAAATTGATGTGCAGATTCAACATAGAATTCTAAACAACGTTTTCGGAAAGAATCCTTTTGTGTGTTAGTTAAAACACTGTTATCGTTATCGAGTGAGGCCGCAACTTTTGGACCACAATAGATCGAACTGAGCGGGAGGTAATTGGCAGGATTACGGTACTGTATTTTGGCTATGTCTGTATTTCTTAAATAGTCTGGTTTTATATAATAACTTAGCAACAGTTTATACGAAGTGACCATTTTTGAATACAACAGGTGGATTTTCGGAGCTTCGGATTGGAATTCGAGATTCAATTCAGTAAATGTGGGCAGCACATATTCTAAGAACTCAAGAAATAGTTTGTTCAATGGTTCTTGAAGCATAGTATTGATTTCGGCGGCACCTGATGCATTGTCAAAAACTTCGCTTTGAAAATATAGCTTCAGAGCGTTGTACTGTTCGAGAACTCTACAAACAGCAGCATTAACAGATAACCATCTGGTTTGTGAGGGATGTAGCATTTTGTGAGGTTTAATGTTCGTGAAAGTTTGAAACTCTTCAAATTCAGATTTTCGTTTGAAGCTATACCGCATATATGAATAAATACCCCTCACCAGCTTTTCGACTTCATTCGGCAATTTTTCGCATGCATTTGATGCGCAAAGTGCCAATGAGTGGCAAATGCACTTCATGACAAACAAATGCGGTATGTCATTTGTCAGAAGGGTTTTCAAAGAGTGGGTTCTACCCATCATGGTATTAGCGCCATCTGCTCCGAATCCAATCAGATTCACTTTGTACGGAATTTTATGTTCATTGAAGAAATTAACAATCAACGTGTACAAATTTTGGGCGGAGGCATCTTTGACTGGAGTTAGGGCAAGAAACTCGTCTTTAATTTTGAAATGCTCATTGTAACGGACAACCATGGCTAGGTTTTTTACCGTTGAAGTGTCAGTGGATTCATCTACCAGTAATGAAAATTTGTTTGTTTTTAATGTCTCGATCAAGTTTTCGAAACTAGCCTTTCCCATTACATTATTTATTATCGCAGTACATTTTGTCCGGTTACATGACATTTTTTTCCCTTCATTGGGTTCTATGTCAGAAATGACTATGGATTTGATGAGTTCGGTAAGATGGTCTGCTGTATTAATCGGTACATTATGCTCAACAATAAAAGCAGCAATTCTGATTTCATTTTGTTTGATGATTCTGGCTACGTTTACACCGGTGGACTAAAACTAGACTGACCCAAGCACTGACCCAAATTCCACCTAAAGTAATTCTTCTCTTGCAGCATTTTCACCGGCAGACTAACGCGGCCGACCTATTTCAAAATATAAACTCAAACTAAATAAATCCAAAAACTAAATTTACTTCAGTCCATGACTAATCGGAGACCTGACCCAAGCTACTTGGTCCTGATTTGGTCCTTGTTTGCGATCGTTTACACCACGTGGACTAAATTTATTTGGGTCGAATTTAGTGCTTAGGTCGCGGACCAAACCCACGGTGTAAACGTAGCCACTGTCTCGAGTAATATTAAACGATTTTTTTTGCAATTTTGGCTGCAGTCTGATGGCGTTGATTTTAAGCTTGTGCTTTTTTGACCCATCGTGTTTTTTAACAGCACCTATTCCACCTATGTAATCTTTCATACACACTTTACAATGAAAATAGGTGCTACCTGCATTGCTTGGCTCAATCCATTTTTTAAA
Organism: Anaspis maculata; assembly: GCA_949128115.1. Classification (NCBI taxonomy): domain Eukaryota; kingdom Metazoa; phylum Arthropoda; class Insecta; order Coleoptera; family Scraptiidae; genus Anaspis; species Anaspis maculata. Next base: position 6,070,974 of record OX421961.1, read on the forward strand.
TTCTTCATGCTTTTCCCAAGAAATATTATACTTTTGGGCATAAGCCTTTCGTTTCTTGGATTTCCTCTTCTCATCTTCAGTATCAGTATCAGACAATGCGGACAAGTCAGATGATTCCTCAATGGCAACGGTGTTTATCTCGAGTCCTCCGACCGATAGCTGTGGGACCGCACCTGCTGAAGTCGACGAAGCTGAAGTAGATGGAGATGGACACAGTTGAGGAGAAGTACGAGTAGTACTCGTCTGAGTATTACTGTCATTTTTGGCACCCGTATCTGCACCTGAAGTCGATGTTGATGCTGCCGGTTCAAGTTGTGTTTGAGGCTTGATGATTAAAAATTTTCTCATTTTCTTCAGTGAGTGTAGGTGTAATCAGCCTGGAGAAGAACCGATTATTCGAAAATCCAAATTAAAAACAAATGCTTGTTTAATGAACGGGTAGAGACTACCTATCAAGTTTTTCACCCGTGAAATAATAAGAACCCACTTACCCAATATTACAGCACCACTAAAGTTCTCGTCACCTGGGATTCAAAAGTTCACTTTTACTTTACGCGGTTTTCAATCTAATTTTTGTGATCCTGCGTGTGCGTAGAGACTGTCTGTCAGTTACAATATTGAGATTTGATCGGTATTAGCGGTAGCGGCAGCGGTATTATCATTGACATATGTCATGTCGCAGTCGCAGACGGCCGAGTGAGGTTTCCGCTTTCCGCTACTAGAGGACGTAACGCAGCGCAGTAAAACCGACCCGGATTGGATTTATTCACATCAACAGAGGGCGCATCATTAGGCAAATATTTTGTTTTTCGTCTATTTTGATTAAAATTTTATTCTGATATTCATTTTATTGATAACAAAATATTCTGAACACGTGGGCGTTCAAAAATCACTAGATTAGGGGTTTTTATAAAAGTTTTTACTAAATCACTAGACTAATCATAAAATCACTAGATCTAGTGAAATTTCACTAGGTCTGGCAACACTGCTACTCTGCTGCCCGGATCAGATCAGTTTGGAGTAGATCAGTTCAGATCGGTTTGAGGAACCGAATGGAACGCTTTTAGAGGAGTAGAGTAGAGGCATGCGCAATAGGCATCAATGGGTACTTGACAGATGATGACAGTTAAACGTCAAGTGCAGGGCTGACGAAATCTGCGAAGTGTTGTTGTTGTTGCCCGCGTTTTCGTATATTCTCTTCCACTGATAGTGACTGACACGAAATAAACATGAACAAACGTAAACTTTTACTGGTAAGCTTTGATTTCATATTGATGAAGTCCATACTTTATCTACAATATTCCTGAACCCAATATAAACACGTTATTTTATTATTAGGACGCTTTATCGAGTACCTTGTCCTCCGAGAGTGAGAGTGAAGAAAGCAGTGACACTGAAGATGATGACACTGAAATGAAGTTGATTCAAGAAAGAATTGAAATATCCCGGGTTGAAAACTTCGTTGAAAAAACTGTGGCAAATTACACAGATGAAGTATTTCAGTCCCACTTCCGAATATCCAGGCCTGTTGTATATGTTCTAATAGGTTGGTAGAATATAACATTTCATCATTCACTAGTAGTGGACGTGGTAGGAAAAAACAAGTTGCAAATTATGATAAAGGCAAACCCTTTTGCAGGATCGTAACTAAGACTTAAATGAACGATTTGACCCGCAGTGCTTTTATTTTCGTCCCTTAGGATTTGAATAGCGCCCCTTTTTCAAAATGGCGGATTTTATCTAGGGGCAGAAGGTATCGAATGGCCTGGTGATGTCCAGCTTCGTTAAAATATATGGAGCTATGTCTCGATCGATTTCTGGGACATCAAATACTTTTTAAAAAAATGGTAGAGCATTGACATCTGTCGCAGGCAAATTTGGTGGAGGCGCCAAAATGAATTTGGTACGGTCATAAGAAAATTGCTGTAACATTTTTATTTTTCAACCGATTTTTACACAAGGTATCTCATTTTGTAGAAAAGTAATTTCTCCTTGTTATCTGATACCTTTCATGAAAAAAGACATTGAGGAATGTTGAAGAAAAAAATTAAAAATAATTTGAGAAAAAAAAGATTTTTTTAATTTTTTTATTTTCATGAAAATTGCCTCATTTGTAGATTTTGATGTGCCTTTTCTAAATTTGCACTTTTCCGATTGATATCTTTGCAGTGCGTACCGCCATGTTGAAAAAATGATATCTGAAGAGAAGTTTTTGACAATAACTAAATTTAAGTCCATGCGAGATTGAAATGTTTATGGACGTATGAAAGTACATTCAATTCTCCACGATTTGACACTTGAACCATCTCTGTGCGACTCGAGGTTCTTGAGCTAGAGCTTCCGGAAGTATCAATTTTCGGTGTTAAATAGTGACCGCGCCTACCAGATTTCACCACTGGATCACCACTGTAATATACTCTATTTATGTAGTTATTAATAATAAACATTTATAAACTTGAATTGTAGTTTTATTTTATATCATGTTGACATCTGTACATTCTTAGGTTATGTTTGTGTATGTCATTCAAGTGTCTTACTTCAACCGTCACTCACTACTGCCAACCTAGTGACCTAACTGATATGCAACATCTCCTTTTTTTTTTTTTTAATTATAAACAAAAGATTAAACATTTAACGAACAATTAACACATACAAATTAAACACGAAATCAAACTTATGAATTTCCTACATACTAACAAATTATTCAGAATGTGTGATCGAACTCCCAACTCACAAATTCTTCTCTTAGCTATCTTACAATCAACTTGGGTAAACACATCAATACCTTAATCTAAAACATAGTCATTGAACTTGGACGGTAACCTATTAAATCTCTTAGGTCTTCCTGTCATATTTCTTTCAGAATCGACTTCTACTTTACAATAATTCTTATAAGTTGGATTTTGATCAGTCATGTCAATCTCAATTGGGTTTGTTTCGTTAAGGTCAGTCTTAATTGGGTTTTCGGTCTCTGTCGGGATAATGTCATCATCGGGATATTTTTGTCTTAGGATTGGTGGTGGACCAGAGGAAGGACAAAGATGGCGGCGGTTTCTTCTGTACCTGTTCTCTTCCGTTTCCACATAGTATGATCTTGGACTTTGGTATTTTTCTACAACTCTTGCCGGTTCCCATACTCTTCCGTCTTCTCTCTGCATCCAAACTGATTGTCCTTTTTCCAATTCTGGTAAGTCTTTCTTTCCTTTATTGTAATATTCCGAACTTCTTTTTCTGCTTTCTCGCTTATTCCTTCCCACTTGAGTTTTCACTTTTGGCTTCAAGAACTTCTTTATAACAGGAAGTCTGCCTCTCAAATTCCGACTACACAAAGCTTGTGCCGGTGTTGTTCCTGTGCTTTTGATTATCGTAGTCCTGTAAGCCAACAGTAGGGGGTAAATGTCTGTCCCGCTCTCAAACGATTTCTTCAAAATATTCTTCGCTATTTGGACCGCGCGCTCTGCCATCCCATTGGATTGAGGGTAACGAGGACTCGAAGTTGTTAACGTGATGTCCCAGTCTTTTGCAAACGATTTAAACTCCCTGCTAGCGAATGGCATGTTGTCGGAAACCAACTCTTCAGGAACTCCATTTCGTGCGAATACTTCTCGGAATTTTGAAATGATTGTGATTGTGTTAATCTTTTCTAGCTTGATGATCTCTAGCCAGTTCGAAAAGTAATCAATGATTATCAGAAAGTCTCTATCTTTGAATGTGGCAATATCTGTAGCGACTTTTTGCCAGGGTCTTTCTGGTATCTCGTGATTGATGATGGTCTCTTTTGTATTGTTACTTCTGTATTTCTGACACACTGGGCATCCATTTACTTTTTTTTTCAATATCCTGCGATATTCCCGGCCAGTACAAGCTTTCTCTCGCTCTCGCCTTGCACTTTTCAATTCCTTGGTGTCCTTCATGAATCTCATCCAGGAATTCTTCTCTTATCTTCAATGGTATGACCAATTTGTCACCGTTGAACAGTAAGTCGCCATCAGTAATCAATTCATTCTTAATTTTCCAATACCTGATAGTGTCTTCAGGCATTTTCGATTTATCAGTCGGCCAGTTGGTTTTACAAAAATTCATAACTTTTTTTAGTACCTCATCATCGAGTGTTGCGTCTTTTATTTTTCTTTTCCTTTCCTGTGATATCGCCAAATTCTCTGCAATACTATGTACCACCACATCCAGTTCGGGATCATCTTGGACGGGATCTTTCAAATACGCTCTTGAAAGGGTATCAGCTATGAACATTTGCTTACCGGGGACATAAAAAACTTCTAAGTTGTATTTCAACAACTGCAAAAGCATTCTTTGCAATCTTGCTGTGCAACTTGTTATCTCTTTCTTCGTTATTGTGATCAATGGTTTATGATCAGTTTCGATTTTGATTACGTTTTTTCCATAGACGTAGTAATGGAATTTCTGCAAACTGAAGACAATCGCCAGTAATTCTTTTTCGATCTGGGCCATGTTTTTCTCACTCTTCGTTAACGATCTTGACGCATATGAAATCGGATGTCCATTTTGTAGTAGGCAGCAACCCATTCCATCTTGTGAGGAATCTGTCTGGATGGTGACAGGTAGCTTTGGATCATAGTAGACCAGCGTCGGCGTTGAGCATAAGGTCATCTTCAGTTCTTCGAAAGCTTCTTGGTGCTTTTCATTCCAGTGCCATGCAGTTTCTTTCTTGATCAGCTCACGTAGAGGCGCGTTCATTTTTGAAATGTTCGGAATGAAGTGATGCAGGTAGTTTATCATACCAAGGAATCTTCTGACGTCCTCTTTGTTTTTAGGTACTTCCATTTCTTTGATCGCTCTGACCTTTTCTGCATCTGGTTTCAGTCCCTCTTTCGACACAATGTGACCCATATATTTGACTTGGTCAACTTTAAATTGGATTTTGTTTTTGTTGAACTTGACGTTGTTCTTTTTGGCTGTTTCGATTACATTCATCATAATTTCGTCATGTTGTTTTTCTGTGTCAGCCGCTATAATCTGATCATCGAAAATTATGTGTACACCGCTTATACCCCCAAAAATTCGGATAACTTCTTTTTGAAAAATTTCTGGTGCGGCTTTAATTCCGTATGGCAATCGTAAAAACTTGTATCGTCCCATGGGTGTATTGAAGCAACACAAATCAGAGCTCTCTTTATCCAGCTTCACGTGCCAGAACCCTTGGCTCATATCTACAACCGTGAAAATCTTCTTACCACTCAGTCTTGATGTGATGTCTTGATTTGTCGGAATCATGTAGTGTTCTCTCTTCATTGCTTGATTAAGGTCCTTGGGATCGAGACACAGCCTTAATTCTCCATTCTTCTTTTCGACGATTACAAGGCTATTCACCCAGTCTGTTGGATAGTCGACTTTCTCGATGATGTGATTTTTCTCCAGTTGATCCAGAGTTTTCTTCAATGTCTCTTGCAAGGCCAGGGGTACTTTTCTAGGAGGATGTATAACGGGTTTTACGTCTTTGTCAATTTCCAGATGATGTTCTCCCGGAATGCACCCAAAACTGTTTTCACTTGATTCTCTCACTTCCGAAATGAAAACCTTCTTGAGCTCTTCTTCGAAATCTCCATCGCTTTCCTCCGCCACGACTTCCTTGATTTTCCTCTGCGATCCTCTTCTACTCCAACATTGCTCCTTGAAGTGATTCGACTTTCGACACAAGGAACAGGTTTTCCCGAAGGCTGGACAGTTTCCAAAACTGTGTGATCTTCCACATTTTCCGCATGTACGTGTTGACTTCGAGTCGTACTTCTTAATATCATGATGGTGCTGACGGGTTTCGCTTTTGTTTTGCGTTTTTCGTACCGCTTCGATGCTGGCTGCACCGGCTGCATTCATGATCGATACTTGGGCTTTGCTTTGTTCGGCTGCGATGCACAGTTCCACAGCTTTCTCCAACGTTAACTTGGCGTCTCTTAAAAGTCTTCTCTGTAGCTCCTTATCGTGTATACCATAGACAATTCTGTCGCGAATCAGGCTGTCCTTTAATGTTCCGAAATCACAGCTGTTTGCTTTCGTTTTCAAATTGGTCAGGAACTCTTCGAAAGTTTCACTTTCCCTCTGTACAATCGAGTTGAAATTGTACCGCTCTACAGTTACGTTTTTTAATGGAATACAGTACTCAGTGGGGGAGTTCGATGTACGACGAGTACCGATACACACGTGTGTCTTCACTGATAACGATTTTTCGAGTAAATCACCGTCCAAAAATCAGTTTCTTCAACCGAAACAGCAAAAGGGCGATCCACGGGACCGCCTGGACCAGCTTGGTGAGCTCGCAAATCCCAAATCAGTCACCTCACAGCAATACGTTCCATAACAATAACAAACATCACATTTCATTTAATTCCCTTATCACCACAGAACCATAAGAAACCTACCGCTCACAAAAACCATCAACAGGCGCTTGGCGCTGCCACACCCTAATCAATCCTACGACAAAAATGCAATCATTTACTTTTCCAAAGGTAAAACCATAAAACATCACCTGAATAAACCCATATAACAATGAATCTCCCACCATCAAATTCACCACAAAGACCAAACCAACCAGTTTCATATGCAAATGCCGCTAGATCAAAACCTCAGCCTAATCTCCCAAAAAGAGATCAAGCTATTGTCCTCGACATATCCAACGACGAACTTCGTCTCACAGACTACGTTACGGCAGTCGGGAGCATAACCGGACCAAAGAATATCATCTCAGCTTCACGAATTTCAAACAACAGAATATGCATCTACCTAACTAACACTAAACTAGTAGAAGAACTTGTCTCCCAACAACAAACACTATATATTCAAGATAAAACATTCAAAATTCGCAAACTCGTAACACCTGCTAAAAGACTGATAATCTCGAATGTGCACAGCGCAATACCACATGAACTAATCGAGACTGCTATTCGTAATAAAGGGTTCAGACCAGTTTCCCCAATAACGACCTTACGAGCCGGAATCCAAGGAGACGAATACAATCACGTAGAGAGTTTTCGCCGCCAAGTGTTTATTGCCCCACCAGAAGACGACTTAGAACTACCCTCATCCATACTTATGTCATTCGAAGAAACCACCTTCAGAATTTTCTTATGTTTCGATGAACTTACTTGTTTTCTCTGCAAAACCCCAGGACATGTAGCCAGCAAATGCCCTCACCCACCTTTAATAGAATCTGAGAGACAATCATCCAGGCGCTCATCAACTGACTCAATTGCACAATCAGCAACCAACGATGAAACTGACGACATTGAAGAAATATCAGATGACGAAATACCCCTATCTCACACAATCACTACAGAAGCCACAGTACACAAACCCCAAAACCAACCTAGTACAGCACAAAAGCGCCAAGCACCGACGAATTCCGAAATTTCCTCAGACATCTCCAGCACCGAAGACATAAACCAAACAGCGCAATCATCTCAAACCAAAGTAACAGACCCTTTTAGACAACCCAATCTACCACCAAAACCAAACAAGAACAAAAACTCAACACAAACACACAAAAAACCAAAAATCGGCAAATCAAGAGAGACAAGTCCAAACCGAGATCAAATCCTTAAAAAATCTTCATCCACGGAATCGATAACAACCAATATTGACGATATACTCGAACCAATTAAAAATGAAATCAAAATAAACCCAAAAAAATACACCATCTCTTATGACAACTTCAAGAGCTTTATCGAAAACGCCATACAAAGCAAGAACATCACCTCGGAAGCATTAAGATACACTGACAACATCGATCTATTACTGAATATGATAGACGACACCTACGACAAACTAACCAGCAGATCAATGAAGAACCGCTTCACAAGAATCAAGAATAAAATCAAGAGCCAATCTTTTGACACACAACCAAAGCCAACCCAATCAGACACAGAAGAAAACCAACCATAAAATTCAAAGTACTACAATGGAACTGTAACGGGTTTATTACCCGATACGAATACTTACAAAAACTCCTTCGAGACCACGACCCTGACATCTTAGCCATACAGGAAACACACTTCAAACCCAACAAAACATTCAATCTTCGCAACTACGAAATTTTCCGCCTAGATCGAAGAAACGAAGAGCACGCAAGCGGAGGTGTTGCCATCCTCGTTCACAATAGAAACACAGCAGAAGAAGTATCCCTTATCACGAACATGGAAGCCGTAGCAGTCAAAATTACTAATAAAAACCACCTCACAATTTGCAACATCTACATCGCCCCCAATAAAAAATTCAAAGATGAAGACATACGACACATAATTGAACAACTACAACAACCGTTCATACTAACAGGAGACTTTAATGCACACAACATTCTCTGGGGCTCAGAGCACACCGATACCAGAGGCCGCATCATAGAAAAAGTAACAAATGACGACAACATCATCCTCCTCAACAACACCCAACCAACCCATTTCTGCTCTGCTTCTGGGAAATTAACAAACATTGATTTGACATTTTCGGACCCCGTAACAGCAGCAAACTTTATCTGGGACCCCTTGCCCGATCTCTACGGTTCCGATCACTTCCCAATTGAAATCAAAACACAACTCGATCACCACCCAATGACCAACAACACAACTCCAAAATGGAACCTTAAAAAAGCCAACTGGTCGATGTTTCAAGAACTTTTGAAATTCCAAAACCATGATGAACCCTCTCCATCTACCAATATAGACATACTGATTGACGAATTCACCACACTTATCACTACAGCAGCAGAAGCAAGCATCCCAAAACACAAACCAATAACCAAAACAAAACCCGTACCTTGGTGGAACATGGAATGCGAGAACACCATCAAAGAAAAGAAAAAAGCGTTCAACAGATTCAAAAAACACTCGACACTCGAAAGTCTAATTGAATTCAAAAAAAGAAGAGTAGTCGCACAAAGAACCATCAAAGAAAGCAAAAGAAAATCCTGGCAAGATTACGTATCTTCTATTAGCAGCTCTACACCACTCACTGAGGTCTGGAGTAGAATCAAGAGAGTAAGAGGCTCCCACCACTACCACACAATTTCAGCACTAGAAACAAACGGAACCACAGTCACAGACCACCAAGACATTGCAAATACCATGGGGAAGACCTTCGAAGACACATTCAGTGACAACCAGTACACTCCTGAATTTCTACACCACAAAAACTTGACAGAAACAGAAGCCCTAGAAATGAATGACAACAACATCAACGACTCAATCAACAACCCTTTCTCCCTTTGGGAACTCCAGTCTGCTTTAAACTCTTGCAGAAACGCCAGTCCTGGTCCAGACAACATACCCTTCCAGCTAATAAAAAACCTTCCTTCAGAAACTCAGCACTACCTCCTCAAGCTATACAACCTCATCTGGACACACCACGTCTTCCCAGAATCATGGAAAAAAGCAACCATCACTCCAATCTTGAAACCTGGAAAAAAGAAAACAGATCCAGCAAACTACAGACCAATTGCCCTCACCTCCTGCATATGCAAAACCCTAGAAAAGATGATAAACAAACGACTGCTATGGTACCTCGAAGACAAACAACTTATCTCTGCGGCTCAAAGTGGCTTCAGACAGCACCGCAGCACAACAGACCAACTAGTCAATCTACAAACCGAAATCATAAACGCATTTAAAGAAAAACAACACCTGACAGCAATCTTTTTCGACCTACAAAAAGCCTATGATACTACTTGGAAATATAACATCTTGAAAACCATGAAAAGCTACGGTCTAAACGGAAACATCATATACTATGTGGAAAACTTTCTAACCGACAGATCTTTTAAAGTGAAGCTAAACGGAATCTTATCTACAACTTTCCAACAAAAAAATGGCGTACCCCAAGGGGCAGTCCTAAGCACTACACTTTTCCTTATAGCTATAGACAGCGTCACAAAACAAATTCAACCACCCATAATGACATCTCTCTACGTTGACGATCTTTGCATCTACTACAGGGGAAAAAATGAAAAAACTACACAAGATTTACTCCAAAAAACACTTACAAAATTGGAAGATTGGTCTACACATACAGGATTCCGCTTTTCACCAGAAAAAACTAAATGTATAAGATTCGACAGACTGAACAACTACACACCGCCAGACCTATTTTTACATGGGACAAAAATCCCCACCGTCCAAGAAGTAAAATTCTTAGGAGTAACGTTCGACAGAAGACTAACATGGAAATCGCACATCTCTCAACTGAAGAATGAATGCTCGAAAAGGCTTAATATAATGAAAACTCTCTCAAACCTTGACTGGGGTAGCGACAGAAGCACTTTGATAGTCCTTTACAAATCACTCATCCTATCTAAAATCAACTACAGCAGTATAGTGTACGGATCAGCAAAACCAAAGATCCTACAGTCATTGAACAGCACTCAAAACTCAGCCTTTCGACTTGCTACCGGAGCCTTCAGAACAAGTCCAATCAACCGACTACAAAGCCTGGTGAACGAGCCCCCACTTGACATCGTGAGAAGCAAAACGTTACTCATTTATGCACACAAAGTCCACTGCGATAAGAGGCACCCAGCGTATAAGTCTTTCTACCCAATCTCGGCAAAACCCTCCCAAATAAAAAACTGCCCCCCGTCACTAGACACCCAACTCCACAGGTCTTTAATCGAATACCAGTTACAAATCCCAAACATAACACCATACCCAAAACATCCACATGCCCCCTGGACAACACCTCAACCCACTATAAACCTTGAGCTCACCAAATTTACCAAAGAAGACACACACCCACAAATACTCAAACAAGAAGCCACAGAAGTTCTACACAAATACGCAGACTACAAGGAAACCTATACCGATGCCTCCAAGAGTGACGAATCCGTTGGATCAGCATTCGTTGCCTATAATCACAAATCAGGAAACAAACTCTCACCATCCAACAGCATATACACAGGAGAACTGTTCGCGATCCTCCAAGCTCTAAAATACATATCAACCACAGAAGACCAACTACACATCATAATCTCAGACTCCCTCAGCTCAATGCATGGCATCCAACAACCCTACAGCAGAAACACCATCATCAATAGAATCCACAAGAAACTGTACCACCTGAGCGAACAAGGGAAGTCAATACAATTCTTATGGGTCCCATCCCATGTTGGAATCGAAGGCAACGAGGAAGCGGATCAAGAAGCAAACACCAGCGCCTCCACGGGAACCCTCCATCTTATCACAACTCTCGAAGACACCATAAACTCAATCAAAAAGAATGTAGCAACCAAGTGGAACTCCATCAAAATACCAATCACTACCACAGTTTTATCTAATCGAAGGCATGACGTCATACAAAACCGATTGAGAATAGGTCTTACCCGTCTCACACACTCGTTTCTGATGGAAAAAACAGAACCACCAGTCTGCGAACTCTGCAACACCAGAACGACCGTACAACACATTCTAACAGATTGTTTGAAGTATCAACGAGAACGAGAAAAAGCCCACCTACCAGGACCAACAGAAGATATTTTTGCAGACCCTAACAAAATCATAGAATTTGTCAAATTATCTAAATTAGAAACACTCATTTAACATGTATTATATTATACAATTATCATAGAATACGAATAGCACAGTACCAAGGTACTAATAATCCAGGTGATTGATGTATCTTTAAAAGTCAATTAAAAAAAAAAAAAAAAAGTACTCAGCGAACTTTTCGACAACTGTTTTGAACACCTTTTTGTCGTTTGCTTGAGTCCACTCGAAATTCTCCATCAACTCCTGAGCATCTTCTCCGATCAGATTTATCAGGAGCGCGATTTTTCTTTCATCGGGCTTATCATTTAATCCCGCGGCGTGCAGAAAATTGTCGAAACCGCTGTACCATCGTGGCCAGTCCACTTTTGGATTCCCTTTTATCTTGAGAGTGGACGGTTTATTTACGACATCCATATCGGGGTTTTACTTCGTTTTCTTCTGACACCATGTAATATACTCTATTTATGTAGTTATTAATAATAAACATTTATAAACTTGAATTGTAGTTTTATTTTATATCATGTTGACATCTGTACATTCTTAGGTTATGTTTGTGTCTGTCATTCAAGTGTCTTACTTCAACCGTCACTCACTACTGCCAACCTAGTGACCTAACTGATATGCAACAACCACCATGTCTTATTCAAATTACCCAACGATCACGCGTCGTCATTTATCTCAAATCATGAACATTGGTGGACCTGGCACAGCCCCAAGAGGTGATTTTCAATTCTTTTGGAACCGAAAATTGATACTTCCAGGAGGTCTAGCTCAAGAACCGTGAGTCGCAGAGAGCTGGTTCAGATGTCAAACTGTGGAGGATTGAATGCGCTTTCATATGTATATAAACATTTCAATGTCACAAGGGCCAAAATCAATATATTGTCGAAAACTTCTTTTCAGACATCAGTTTTGGCGGCGCGTACTGCAAAGATATGAGTCAGAAAAATGCAAGATTGGAAAGGGCACATCAAAGTCTACAAATAGGGCCAATTGCATGAAAATAAAAAACTGTTGAAAATCTTTTTTTTTCAAATTTTTTTTTATTTTTTTTTTCAACATTCCTCATCTTTTTTTTTTCAATGGAAAGTATAAGGTGACAAGAAGAATTCACTTTTTCACATAATGAAATATCTTGTGTTGAAATCCATTGCAAAATAAAATTGTTACAGCAATTTTCTTATGGCAGTAGTAAATTCCTTTTGGCGCCTCCACCAAATTTGCCTGCGGTACATGGCAATGTTCCACCATTTTTTTAATTAGTGTTTGATGTCCCAGACACCGATTGAGACATAGCTCCATATATTTTAACGAAGCTGGACATCACCAGGCTATTTGATACCTTCTGCCCCTAGATAAAATCCGCCATTTTGAAAAAGGGGCGCTATTCAAATCCTAAGGGACGAAAAGAAAAGCACTGCGGGTCAAATCGTTCATTTAGGTCTCAGTTGTAACCCTGCCAAGTGGTTTGCCTTTATCATCATTTGCAACTTAAATTCCCTATTTCGGTTGTACCACGTCCACTATAGGTACTTTACTTGTTGAATTTTCTCAGATCGACTTGAAGCGAGTGGTTCTATACCCAGTCACCATGATGGCCGAGAAAAAATTACCAGTGAAAAGGCTTTTCTTCTGACATTATGGTACCTCAGTAACACCGAAACCTTTCGCCAAATATCTGATCGATTCGGAGTATCTCTAAGTTCAGCACATCGGACTTTGATAAGAGTTCTGGACTTTATATTGAGTTTACGCACTGAATTCATCAAATGGCCAACTGTTCCTCAATATGAAGAAATAAGTGCAGCTTTCAAGACTAGACAACATATTGAAAACATTGTTGGCGCAATCGATGGCTGTCATGTTAGGATTCGAAGACCCGTGAAACATGAAGAAGTGTATGTTAATCGAAACAAATACCATAGTGTTTTGATTCAGGGGATTGTAGACCATCGTAAACGGTTTTTAGATGTTTATTGTGGTGAACCTGGCTCTATACATGATGCCCGGCTTTTAAGAAAATCTAGCATCTACTCGAAGGGACAAGACAATTACAACTTTTTCGGCAAATATTTTATTCTGGGAGATTCAGCTTATCCATCTCTGAAATGGTTGGTTCCACCATACAAAGACAACGGCGCGTTATCAGCAAATCAAAAGTTGTTTAATTTTAGGCATTCCTCTTGCAGAATTGTAGTAGAGCATACATTCGGCCTGCTAAAGGGTAGGTTCAGAAGACTGCAACATATTGATAATTTAGATATCAATACCACTGTTAAAATCGTGATGGTGTGTTGTGTATTGCATAACATTTGTGAAGCGTACAAAGGCAACACTTTTATTGAACCTTTTGATGTCACTGATCAAGTAAATGCTGTGCCAGAAGCCTGGGCTGATTACATTGTTACCAACAGTAGACGAGAGGAGGTTTTTTCAAAAATGTTCCCACAGTAATGGTTAAAGATTTATAGCAACAGCGTACATTGTATTTACACTTCATGGGCGCCCGGAGGGGGGGCAAGGGGGGGCACTTGCCCCCCCCCTGGCTCCGGAGCCGCTGAATAAATTCTTCCTTACGAAAAAAAAAATTTTTCGAGAAAGGAAAAAAAAATCATTTTCGAAAGAAAAAACTTTGAGAAGGTAATTTACATTTTCTTGAATTGTTAGAGCAATTTGAAATTTCATTAGGCTTCTACCTAAATTAGATAGCTACCCGTAAAGTCATAAAATAGGTAGGTAGGTAGGTAGGTAGGTAACGATCTGCAATTTGTGCATTCCAGCTACCAGCTCCACTGCCCAATATAGGGTGAAATGATTATGTTATTTTTTCCGTTTGGTATAAACACTGTAAAGAGCTTTGGATTAAAAGCAGTTAAAATTACAAATCTTAATAAATTTCTCTAAAGTTAAGTTTAATTTTCAAATATATTTCCTCATTTTTCGCACAATAATTATTATCACCATTATTATTATTATTATTCGAAAAAAAATTTGTCTGCGGCGCTAATCTAAAGGACTTCGCAAATTAGGCCAGGTAGGTATGTGACGTTCTCTAACTAAAGCTATTTGACCCCCCCTGACAAAAATCCTGCGGGCGCCCATGTTACACTTTGATAAATATTTAAGTATTTCTTGAATGCACAGTCTAATAATAATTATACATTATACATGGACTAAAAAAAAATAATTGCCCACTGGCCCCTGTATACAATTGTCATTTTGTAATGAATATATTTATAATAATAAAAAATCCGAAACTATTATTTTACGGCTTTTCCAGCAGTTGTTTTAATAAACAGATTTTTAGCGCATTTTCCATCTTGATGAAAATCGCTATTGCAACCGCTTTGTCCGTCCGTCCGTCCGTCCGTCCGTCCGTTCCTCGAACTCCTCCCAAACTAGACGACCTAGCTTTCTAACTTTTTCGCTGTTACATAGCTGCCACTCCCAAAGGAAGGCTAGGCTATATTGGATGTCCATATTGCGCCGCCAACATAGAGAAAACCGCCCCCGATAAACTTGAAATAACATAATATTGCATTTTCTACCAGACCTGATGCCCTGGTGTTCTCATTTTTTGAATAATACATAGTTGCCACTTATAAACGTAAGCCAAGAAACATTCCGTCTTCAATATGCGCCGCCGACATGAGAAAACTGCTAAAAACCGCCCCCAATCACTTTGAAATGAAAAACATAAACCCGAAGACATAGCGATCTGATTCTTTCGGTATATAAATAGCTGACTAAAAATGGGAAAGGATAGGCTACTTTTGATATGGCGCCGCCTCCAACTTCCACCCCCAAAAGAAAAAGTGCAACTTTCAATAATTTCCACTGATTTACATTTTAATGTTACCTTAAACATTCAGAAACTCCAAACTCAAACTGTGGAAGAATTTCTTTGCCAAACTCTGCCGCTCCCACCCGCCGCCCGGTTAGTCGCCGCCCCCAGATTCCACCCCCCAAACGATAAAAAGTGCAACTTTCACAAATGTTACTGATTGAGATGTTCCCTCAAACATTAGGAACTGCCAACTCAAATTATGCAACATTTGCTCAGCCGAACGCTGCCGCTCCCACACGCCGCCCCCACACGCCGCCCCAAAAGTAAAAGATAAATGAAAAACATGAACCCGAAGACATAGCGATCTAAGTTTTTCGCTATATGGATAGCTAACTAAAAATGGAAAAGGATAGGCTACTTTTGATATGGCACCGCCTCCAGCTTCTGCCCCCAAAGGAAAAAAAGTGCAACTTTCAACAATTTTCACTGATTTAGCTAATAATGTTACCTCGAACATTCAGAAACTCTTGACTCAAACTGTGCAAGAATTTCTTTGCCAAACTCTGCCGCTCCCACACGCCGCCCCCAAAGTGAGAGATGAATGTAAAACATGAACCTGAAGACATAGCGATCTAATTCTCCAACTATATTGATAGCTGACTGTAATTGGAAAAAAAATAGGCCACTTTTAATCAGCCGCCGCCTCCAGCTGCCGTCTCCAAACAAAAAAAAATGCAATTTTCACAATTTTCACTGATTGTCATATTTCCCTTACATTTAGAAACTCTTAACTCAAACTGTGCAACAGTTACTTTGCCGAATGCTGCCGCCCCCACACGCTGCCCTCAAAGTGAGAGATGAATGAAAAACTTGAATCCGAAGACATAACGATCTAATTCTTTTGCTATATGGATAGCTAACTAAAAATGGGAAAGAATAGGCTACTTTTGATATGGCGCCGCCTCCAACTTCCACCCCCAAAAGGAAAAGTGCAACTTTCAATAATTTCCACTGATTTACATTTTAATGTTACCTTAAACATTCAGAAACTCCAAACTCAAACTGTGGAAGAATTTCTTTGCCAAACTCTGCCGCTCCCACCCGCCGCCCCCAAAGTAAGAGATAAATGTGAAACATAACCCTGAAGACATAGCGATCTAATTGTTCCGCTATATAGATAGCTGACTAAAAATGGGAAGAGATAAGCCACTTTTGATTAGTCGCCGCCTCCATCTCCCGCCCCCAAACAAAAAAAATGCAACTTTCACAATTTTCACAATTTTCACTGATTGTCATATTTCCTTGAACATTTAGAAACTCTTAACTCAAACTGTGCAACAGTTACTTTGCCGAATGCTGCCACCTCCACACGCTGCCCTCAAAGTAAGAGATAAATGGAAAACATAAACCCGAAGACATAGCGATCTAATTCTTCCGCTATTTGGATAGCCGACTAAAAATGGGAAAGAATAGACTACTGTTGAATAGTCGCCGCTCCCAGCTCCCGCCCTCAAACAAAAAAATATTGATGAGTGAAAGAATTTTCATTCAAATCTATTTCATTGGCAAGTACCCCATTCTGATAACAAAATTCACAATGAGTTTCGAATGAAGAAAGTGGGCAAGGAATGGTGTTTCTCCTTCAACCAAATTTCTTTACGTCCACAATATGCCTTTTTGAGAAAATGCGCTACTGAGACTCACGCACGTGAAGGCATACTCACTTGTTTCTTTTTCCACTGCAAGCTTTTCACGTTGGATACTCATTCGCTCTTCATGGCGCTTTTGTTTGGCACGGTGTTCCTCTTCTTTAATTTTTTTGAAGGACTCCATGTTGGAGTTCGCGCGCAAGCCTCTTTTTTTTTGGATTCTGCTTGACCGGAGGGGGCGACACAATTTCATCATTTGATGACACATCAATTTCACTTGATTTTTCATCTGCGGGATCATTCACTGTCAAGTTTACTAAAGTGCTCGACTCCAGCGCATGTGTGCATTGGTTGCTTGGCTTCTCCCCTAGTATGTCGTCCATTTGCTCAAAGAAATGGAACCTTGAAGGACCTCGGCCAGTTTTGTTCTTATCGTCTTTGGCAGCTTTGTAGCTTCGCAGTAAGTTCTTCCATTTACTTTGGCAGTTGGCACTACTTACTGCGAAACCCTGACTCAACATATCTTCAGATATATTTGAAAATACAAATTTTCGTTTTTTGGCGTGATTCATATCATCTTGATGAGACGCCATGGAATTGATGAGGCATATTGTCTCATCGTAGGTCCAGCTATAGGCGATTGAATTTAAGATCCCAGCGCCAGGTGGCCAATTACGGAACTGTCCGAAACAACTTTACAGATGACAATTTGACCTTGAACTTGACAGTTCGGATTTATATTTCAAATGACTGTCACCTCGACTGACACTTTTCAACTTTAAAACTCGCGCTTCGTTTTCATCGTGATAAAATACCAACAAGAATTCCTGTTCTCGATGAGATTCTGTCTAAAGGATCCAACAGCTAATGCGGACGTCCCAGGACTCTCAGGGTGTCGTTGTCAATAATAATGTGGGCGCTGAAACGACCGGCACGTTGGAAAATACCTCTTGGATTTGATGGATTTCTTATCTAGGACGTCGTCCTTAGCTGGCGGATGTCCATCGAAGCAGCATCCTCCCCGAAAATGGCATGAAAATAAAAGCATTTGCCACCCACAAGGGTGCTGTGTGCTTGTCGATGATGATGGTAAAAGGAACCCAAGGTGTGAGGTTATGTTTTAATCTTGTTTTGCTTTCAGTTTTTAGGGAAAATTTCCGAGTTCAGAGAGCGTTGTAGCCCGTATCCTGTTCCCAAGTGGCTCCCCGAAATTTTCCCTGTTTCCTTCTGGTTTCCCCCCTTCGTTCTCATATCGGAATAAAAAACGTCCTTCCCTCAACCGGCTGATATATTTCGCCCCAATTTATTAGGGCTTCTTTAGAGCATCTACATGGTACATGGATGTTACTACAATGTTACAATACAAAAATGTGAACTACAATAATAAACTTTTCAATTTATAACGGCTTCTCTTTCTCGGATGAATGTTTCAAGAGGGTGTACCCCGAGGTGTACCCGCACATTTCTCAACACACTTTCGATATTTGGGGCGGATCACTAGCACTTGCTTCCATTTCAAAATCCTCTTGATTACATTTCCGTGTGCCAGTGACAATTTCTTCACTGTGTAGTCATCTCAGGAAATTACTGGAAAGCGATGTTCCGGAGTATGGAAAACTTCAGAACTTTTGGCAACTTTTGACGTACCTACTTATGTCAAATATCAATTTCGCGCCACAGCCATCGTGACTGTGCGCTCCGGGCGCCGGGCCGAGCGGGTTTAAGTTGGTTCACAGATCTCACACCAGGGTGCGTAGTCCTTATTTTCTATCGCCTATGGGACTCTGCAGCTCTGAGCTCGGGTCTGAATGAAGTATTCAGTGTACCAACCCCATTTTCCTTTTCTTCCACATCAGAAATCCCTGGTGTCCATGCTTGACCAATTTCTGCATGCATCTCAGGTGGTGGACTGATTCTATTATAATCTATATCTGCAAAAATATTGACATGTTATCAAGTACCCACTTGGAAATTAGGTATGCTTATTACCATTCAAAACGTTATTGTCGTCTGGAATAATTAGCTGGATGGTCCGAGTGATGCCACCATCGGTTTGTATCTTTATTATGGTATTATTGACCATCTCAACTGTGCCAACTGGCAACTTCAGTGCATGCTTGCGATCTGTAAAACAACAAAAATATTTTAGCTGCTGCATTCAACATTCAAGACAGAGCGCAAAAGTACGTACCCAAAGATTTCAAGATATATAGATCATCCACCACATCCAGTGCTGCCACATGATGTAAATTGTAGGCGGTAGATGGCACCACGAAAAAACGGTAGAAAGCGGTGTTGAGATCTTCGGGGGGTCCGGGGCTTGCCCCCCGGAAAAATGCGCCGCAGGCGAAATTTTTTTCCGAAAAACGGTAGAAAGCGGTAGATTTTTCAAAGTTAATTAGAAAAACGGTAGAAAAGCGGTAGGTTTGATATATTTTTATTATGATTAAAATTTTGCAATGCCATAACTTCAAAGAAATATAAAAATTCAGAAAAATTTGAAAATATTTTATTAACAAAAAAATTAATAAATTCTGCATAAAATTTTATTTATTGCACTGGACGCTCTCGGCATAAATAAAAAATACCTATTATACCATTAGCTACTCTGTGTATTATACTAACAAAACTAATACTAACAAATAAATGTGTATTTCTGATTCTGCTTATAATAAAAATACTTTGGCAAACATCTAAATTCTAAACATAAAACAAACCTAATCAGATTCAGAACTAGTGAGTTTGTTCTTTTCAAATTTTCTTTTATACATATCTTTCGTATGTAACTTCAACAAGGATGGCTCAACATTTATATTGAAACAAGCATTTTCAGCTAGAAAAGTTTTGGCATGTAAAAGTCCGCTATATAGAACTTGTGGATAATGAGTTTCTCTGTTTAGTTTTTAAAAGGTTAACTTGTGAAAATATTCTTTCTACATTTGCGGACGAATGAGGAAGTGATAATAACGAACCCACAAACTGTGTCAAATTGGGGAATATGTATTTGTCGTCAGAAGTCTTTTGATTTTTTATATTGGTCCAAAATGATTCAATATCACTGTCATTTTTGTCAAATTCACAATTTCGTAGTGTTCGCCATTCATTATCCAGGTCCACTAAGACATGGTCCGTTAGTTGAGGGAAATGTTTCGCTAGAGGAACAATCGATTCATGATTTCCCTTGATTACCTGATCCGGATCAATCATGACAAGCTGCTTTAATACTTCATCGTCGAAACTGAACCTCGCATTTATTTGTTTCGCGCTCTCAATATAAAATTCCAAACATCTTGTTCTCAAAAGAAATAATTGGTCCGCGGTCAGTTCATGGCTCAGTAAGTAGTTCGTTAATTTTGCTCCCAAGTAAATATTTTGAAGAGATTTATGACACTGAGGATTCCTGAAGTTGATATTTGTCAGAGATGCATCTGTGATTTCAGTTCGTGTAATAAAAAAATCCAGCAATGTTTTGTAGAGCATGCACATTCTACTACGCAATTTGTGAATTTGTGGCGCCGTTGACTGCATTTCCTTGTTCATATTATTGAACAGTGGGAGTATATGATCCAGAAACAGAAAAAAAGGCAATGTGAGAGGTTCTTTGAGCTTTTGTAGAATACTGTCCGAAACTAACAGTCTGTCAGTTGTTACTTTATCCGTGAAAAAAAGAATTAAAGCATTATATTGCTCAATCAATCGTTCAACTACCATATGCAATGAAAGCCATCTGGTTTGGCAAGGATGAAGAATTTTATGCACTTTGGTTTCCGCAAATATTTGAAACTCTTTGAAAGCTTCAATACGCTTCGGACTATTCGAAAAGTAATTGAACACTTCCCGGGCAAGATCCTCGATTCCTTTTGGTAACGTGGCGCAAGCATACGATGCACATAGTGCGAAGCTATGACATATGCATTTTAACACGTATAAATGGGGAATGTCCTTTTTTAAATGTGTCACCACGGAGTTGTGTTTTCCAACCATTACATTGGCCCCATCTGAAGCGAATCCCACCATATTTTCCTTGTACGGGATTCCATACTGGAGAAAGCAGTTTTTTATCGCTTCGTAAAGATCACTTGCTCGGGCTTCTTTCATTGGAATCAAAGCCAAAAATGTATCGTTTACCCTAAAAAAGAAATTGAATCCATGAACATAAATATAAGGGAAACTCAAGACAAAAACCAACCTGTTGTTATGGTAATACCTCACCACAAGTGATAGGTGCTTTGTGCAGCCACGGTCGGTGGACTCGTCGACTATTAAAGAAAATTTGACTTCTTTTAAAATATCACAGACGTCAGTCAAATTCTTGTGTCCAATAACATTTTTTATCACTGCAGTCGTTTTTGTTCGTTTGCATTTAATGTTATCAGCAATATCAGGATGCAGTTTGGAAATTTTACCAATTACTTGAGGCAAATGTTCCACGATAGTAAAAGGCAAGTTGTGTTCAGCCACAAATGCGCCCAAAATTATATCGGCCTTTTTTGCGGCAGTTTCCAAAGTTGATGAATTCCGGACTGAACTCATTTCAGTAAGCTTGATTTGCTTTGTCTGCAGTTTAACCATTTTCTTGTGGCTATCTCTAGCCAGGTGCCTTTTTAATTGTAGTTTTCCTGACTTAATATTGACGCTTTTTTTGCATATTTTACAATATGCTTCGTGGACATTTTTCGGGTTCCGAGCAACCCAACCTTGTAGGTCCGGATCTCTTTCCCAGTCCAAATTATATTTCTGGTCATACTTTTTCCTCTTGGGGGCGGAACTGGTGGAAGCCTCATTGTCATCTTCTGAATCCGATGAACTTGAAATAAAATCAGTATATGAGTAATAATCACCAAGTATAAAAATTGACAGAATCAGAATAAGCAGAATAAAGGTATACGATATTGAAATTGAAAATCTCACCTCATTTCGCTCGCTTTAGCTTGTACTTTGTAGTTACTCTGTTGGTAAAATCAGTTGCAGTTTGCACTTTGCAGTATAAGTATAGTTACAGTTTGCACTATTGCACTACATAAAAATATAAACAAGAGTTTTCTTTACTCCGACAGGGGCGGCAGGGGCACCATCTGATGCAACTACCAGCAACTAATGCAACGCAAGGTACTACAGTGTTCTGTAATACCCGCTCTGGCTCTACCGCGCGGGTAGATGCGCGGGAACTCTTTTTGGTAACACGTCTTTCTAAAAACATGTTTTGTTGTTCAAATAAAACGAAAAAAAAAAAAACGGTAGAATAAACTGACAAAACGGTGGGGCGGTATTTCATCAATCAAAACGGTAGATCTACCGTTTAAACGGGAGGTTTGGCAGCACTGACCACATCCGTCACTTCCATGGGTAATATATTTTCCATTTTGCTCCCACTTCTTTCGGCACTACCGTAACCACACTTTTAGCTTGTCTCTGGCAGTGAGCAACAGCACTAACAGCAGTAACGCATACAACTGAGCTGACCGGACTCATGGAAAATATCTAACCTCAAATACGTGAAATAATTCAAAATATTACCGCCTATACACTATCCCCACCACACATGAGCTTGTTACTCCGCGCCAAAAAGGTGGTGCACGAGGGGACGGGGGAAAGCAAAATTCGGATCACTTCGTAGTCGTGCAGAGTAGTTCAGTTTACACGAATGGAACAGGAAATGGGCGTGTCGGATCAGATGGAGTTCCTCCGGGTAGATGGATCACTTGAATGGAAAGCGGCTCTGAATATAGAGCTGGGGTGCGTTCATAAACAAAATTTCTTGTTGGAGTAAGAGTAGAGTGTGTGATGTCAGAGTAATGTCAAAATCACTCGGAGTTTTCACAGAGCGCTACTAGTTTCTGAACGACGATGTGATTAGAGCGTCTGTCAACTGTCAACCGTGTCATTCCAGAATCTTGATCCTACAGCCGCCCACCGTTTGTAGGTTACCTCCACAATTCTGGTAATAATGGACAAATTAAAAGTGGTCATACCAGCAATTTTGTCCCAGCAATTGGTTTCGGACATTCCACCAATTTGGCTGTCGGAAAGTGAAGACGATGAAATGAGTGATGAAGAAGACGAGTTGTTACCTTCCACATAATAATGTAGTGAATAATTGAATGTATTTTAGGGCTGCTGCCGCTGATGGGACTTTTTTCTAATCGGTGGTACAACCGACTACCGATTAGGGTCGGAATTTGAAAGAAGTGTATATCAGAATCCGTTCATATTTCTTTGAGTCAGCCACACCAGTGCGTTTTTATTGAAAATGGTCCTGGTCGTTTCTGACATCATGTTTCTGACCCTATAGCATTATCATTTTGGCCTGGTATACCTGATCTCTTATTTTCATGCACCAACAGATTTCACTGACGGAAGTTTTCAGGGTTATACGATAGACTGTGACTTCCCTATGCTGTCAAGCTTCTGTCAAGCTGCCGAATTTCGTTTCGCGATTTCGCCATGTTGCCGCTTCATTTCATTGACAGATAGAGTCGCACTTTAATTATGTTTTTAAAAATATCTACTGAAATTTGGTTCACCGTACTTTGAAATTGAAGTCAAATGACCTGCGTCTACCGTTTGGTAAACTTGTTTCATTTTATAACGGTCTAGTAATTGTTGGCGTGGTGCCTTGCCCTGTCGACCTGTCCTTTCCGGTGCGCAGTATGACGTCATAATCAGCCCACAAAATTTACGATAACTTCGTGACGGCTTGGAATTCGATGCGATTTTGACTAAAAATCAACTAAAGCCATCCCGCAGCTATATAAATTTTGAAATTGACACAAAATTTTACCCACAGTCCCCCTTTAAGACCGCCATCTTGGAAAAACCGCGCCAAATATGTAGTTCTTGTGGTTTGTATTTTTTTTTCGCATCAACGGCACCTCCAATTGGAAAAATGAATCTGAATAAATTTGAATAACAAAATTTACTATAAATATAGCTTAGCACCATTTCTTTGACAGGTCTCGTTACTCCAAATATGACAGTCCATAGTTAAGCTATGTCAAATTTCTTTATTCAACATTTTCGAGTACACCCGATGATATTTATACAAACCGAACCTCACGTCCTTGTCTTTCTAGCATACTTTACTAGAAATGCTACTCTTAGCGGCATTTTGATGTCCATCTGTCCGTCTGTCCATCGGTCTAACTGTCTGTCTTATCAATTAATTGCTCCTGAACGAGAAAACCTAGCAAAAATCGACTTCTTGTGTGTAACATGTAGTCACCGGAGAAAGGAATAAAAAATCAAAAATTTTCTCAAATTGTCGCCATCTTGATCCGCAATGTAAAATTTTCTCAAAAGTGATCCGATTTTCATGAAACTCGAAATACACTCATGTTTTATATGTAAAAGTATGATTTTAATGTTTTTTTTTTTGATCCGCCGCCATTTTGTCCGCCATGTTGAAATTGGTTTAAGTGGTCCGATTTTGATTAAAATTGGAACCTAGTCGTGTCTTGTGTATGCATCGATGGTTTTTATGTTAGTTCCACGATTTGCGCCATATTGACGTGCCGCATGGAAATGAATCTCCAGCTGTCACAAAATCAATTTATTGAAATATTTTCCGAACAAGAGTTTTCCGATGTGACTGAAAAACTTGTTGATGGAAATCGGTTTTTGTTAGTTCTTTCCTACAAGTAGGAACCCATCCAAAGAAGAATGTACGGGAAATGCTAATTAATTTACGAAATTTGCAAAAAAAATTGAAATTTTTTGAATTGTTCTTCGAAAATTCGGAAACCAGAGCGCAACGCCTATACGTATTCATTTGACGAAGTCGCATACTGAATTTGAACTTTCTATTTTCAAAAAAATGTACTACAAATGGTTTCTACTAATTCATTTTTTCATGTCTACTGGAAAACCATTCTTGGTACCTTTTTTTGAAAATAGAAAGTTCAAATTCGGTATGCGACTTTCTTGAATAAAGATGTATAGGCGCTGCTATCTGGTTTTGAAATTTTCAAAGAAAACAATCGAAAATTTTCAAGCTTTCTTGCAAATTTCGAAAATTTAGTAGCATTCTCCGTAATTTTTTTCTTGGAGAAGTTTCTACTTGTAGAAAAGAACTAACAAAAACTAATTTCCAACAACAAGTTTTTCAGTCACATCGGAAACCCCTTGTCCAGAAAATATTCGAATAAATTGATTTTGTGACAGCTGAAGATAAATTTCCATGTGGCACGTCAATATGGCGCTGATCGTGAAACTAACATAAAAACCATCGATGCATACACAAGACACGACTAGGTTCCAATTTTCATCAAAATCGGACCACTTTAACCAATTTCAACATGGCGGACAAAATGGCGGCGGATCAAAAAGAAAACACTGAAGTCATACTTTTACATATAAAACATGAGTGTATTTCGAGTTTCATGAAAATCGGATCACTTTTGAGAAAATTTGACATTGCGGATCAAGATGGCGACGGTTTGAGAAAAATTTTGTTTCTTAATTCCATTCTCCGGTGACTACATGTTGCATACAAGAAGTCGATTTTCGCTAGGTTTTCTTGTTCAGGAGCAATTAATTGATAAAACAGACAGTTAGACCGATGGACAGACGGACATCAAAATGCCGCTAAGAGCAGAATTTCTAGTAAAATATGCTAAAAAGACAAGGACGTGAGGTTCGGTTTGTATAAATATCATCGGGTGTACTCGAAAATGTTAAGTAAAGAAATTTGACATAGCTAAACTATGGACTGTCATATTTGAAGTAACGAGACCTGTCAAAAAAACGGTGCTAAACAATATTTACAGTAAATTTTGTTGTTCAATTTTATTCAGTTTAATTTTTCCTATTTGAGGTGCCGTTGATGCGAAAAAAAATACAAACCACAAGAACTACATATTTGGCGCGGTTTTTCCAAGATGGCGGTCTTAAGCTACTCGATACAAAAACTTATTGTGCCTTATTTTCATGCTGGTGTTGTGGGGAATCCAAAAAGGTATGACACGTCAAGTCTCCAAGGTGGAAACCACTCGAGTCCCCTGGCTCAACGACTAATGGTAAAAAAATCGTTTTTGTTTTAATTAATTCCAGCAGATATCCTATTTCCAATATACTAGTAGTGGTGGTTACAATACCAGTCTAATACTATATCGTGAGTATAACGTAATTGTTTATTTGTGCTTAATAATAATTCCGACATAGCTTGGCTTGTTGATGCTTTCGGCATAGCTTGATCTGGTCATGATTCCGGCATAACTTGACTTGTGGTTGTTGGACCTTCCTGGATAGCTTGACTTTCTGAAGCTACTGGAATGGGTCTCAGGTATACCGTGGTCTCAGGGTAAGCAAATCAAGTGAAGGAATTACATTGGGTTTCAGTTTCTTGAGCAATCCAATTCGCTCGAAGGCTTCATCAAAGAAATGATCTGAACAAACACGCTCTCATTGTTACGCTGCTGAATAACAGTTTGTTGATCCCTACTGATGGCCTGGAGCCACTCCACTTTGATCGTTTCGGAAACCTGAAATAATTCTTTTGTAATAAATGAAAAATCGGATAAAAACATCGAACTTACACATGATAGGTTATGCCGGTTATAACCACGTTTCAATTCGTTACCTTCCTGTGACCAGGTAGTTAGATACTGCAGAGGCCCGCCGACTACAAGTGGAGAATGCGGTGGGTAAATAAATAACTGGATAAATCTTAAATGGGCGCCACGTGGTTTAGTTGATTCACCACAGTACCGTTCTACAAGGTCGAAAGATGTTTGATCAAGAAAACACAAACTAAAAATAGTCAGAAGGGAAAATCAGACAAAGTCCAATTTGCCGCCAAGTCACTTGATACTCATCACTTATTGCGCTCAAGTGAACCACGAAATAATGACCGCCACAATAAGGTAAGCACTTATGGAAAAAAAAATACGTAGTTGTGATTGCGAAGGTAATAAAACAAATATATTCCAGAACCAATTCGTGTGTCTGTATTACTTGACAGGAAATGATAATGTTGAAAACAAAAAAAAAACAATTACGTGAAGGTAAATACAGTTATAAGTTATATGAAGTGCAGTTGAAAATAAAATATCAGGTGTATCATAACCTGACTGACAAGAGCCTGAAGGGCCTAAGTGAGCTGATACCGTAAGTAGTGAACAATAAACCAACACGTTAATGATACTGGGTGTAGCGGCGACACCATTCGACCGAAACAGGCAAGTATTGAGCCTCAGCCGTAGGTAGTGTCCTGTAAAAAAAACACAAGCGCAACCTAAACAAGGATGTTACCTACGTGTACACGGGGCAGTCTTTGCTAGGGGCTAGACCGAAATTATCGACTACTACTACGACCAATTCCGCAACTACCCACCCGCGGCAAGCGCCAGTATGCGGCACTACGTAATAGTATTCAGAACTAAGCTGTTAATCAAGCGCCAGAACTAATTCAACTACTTATGCATCAATTCAAGCACAATTTCAAAATACAATAAAATAAAAACAAATGTATGACGTCACTACTGATTGATTGCAACTGATTTAAACTACGTGCTACGTGTCTACGGTTAGCAGTATATCAACGACCAAATAATAGTATTGACTACAACTACAAGCGTAGTAGCACACTACACAAATAAAAATAAACAAAAAAGGAACCGAAGCATGCAACTTATCTGATGGTGGCGACCTAGATGACGGTGATGTGGCCTCGTGTATTGCTGATGACGCACACGAACGATAGGTACTTCCAGAAGGGCACGCTTCGATCCAGCAGGTTGCGACTTCGATTCTCAGAAAATGAATACGGAAAACAAAGACCAAAGAAAAGAAAAGACTTATGGCAAAGGAAAAGAAAAGAGAAGAGCCTAAAAAAAAACAACAAATTATCACCAAAGCACCCAAAACAAAAGTCCAAAGCCCACCTCAGATCGTGTGCGGCTCTTTAAGTAGGCAGATATACACTTCAAAACTCAGTTGTACGGATCGACTTCAGCGCTCCAGATTCCGTCCTCAACAACGATGAAGAGAAGTATTTCTTCCGCTTTCCACGAAAAGAAAATCCAAAAGCCTAAAAACATACAATGTTTTCTTCGGGAAACGCGTCAAAGAAAATCAGTGACATACCTGGTGATGGTAAATCGGAGATTGAAGGTGAAGGGGCAAAGTCACGAATTTTTTTAATTTTTGTTCCGACCGCAGTCGTGCGAATTTTCAAGCAAATTTCGCTTTTACGTGTGCCTGTGTTAATCCGAACAAAGTTCGACGAAATCTCGACGGCCAATTCTCAATTCCAACGGGAAAAATGCACAAAATCCGTCGAAGTTTCACTTTACAGGTAGCTACACGTTTTAGAAAAATAGCGACGCCACTTTTTCGTTTATCTCCACTGAGACTTCTTGTTTCTGTTTTTGCCGCGCAAGTGCAACAAAAAAAACAGTGTCAGTTCATATGCTCGATTGGCAGCAATGCCCAGTGACAGGTAACCAAGTATGACAGCATTGACAGAACGGAATATTGTGCCAGAACAACAAAACAAACCGGTCAATTCCCGATTCCCATTTCTTCCGTGAAGCTTGCTTCTTCGAGGAGCGGAGACAACGCCGAAATCAACACCGATCCACACAGCCATCATCCGCGGCAACCACCGGCCGGGCCCAGTTTGACACGAAATCACGAATGAGGTTAGGATCACCCTCGTCAACAAAGTTTTCCAATTAATTAAAACAGTAATTTCAGGTTTATCCTGCGCAACAGGACACTTAAGACGACAACAAGGACAAGCAGACACCCCTCAGGAACGGAACCGACCAGAGAAGTGCCCAATTTCAACCAAAAAGTGGAACAGTGCACCCGGAGGAAAATATCAGACGATACCATGCTCAAACCATACAGTGGACGGAATCCAGCCTATTGGCGAGTAACATTACCGATGGTGGCGCTGCTGATGCGCTTCGCATGTAAACAAACATGTCGGAAAGGGCACGGATTGTTGCCTGCGCGTTCAAAAATCCTCATAATCTTATCAGTAGTAAGCGGTTTTTAATGTCCTCCAGACGTGGAACGTGGTTAATTAGTATTGCGGTAGAACTCGAAAATGGCAGAAGCGCAATTGAGTATTATGGAGGTTTTCAATCACTTGATGGCCTCAACGGATTCTCGATATACCTACCTATCGTGATGGGAGAGGGAATTCTGAAGTCACAATTTCTCGGTTGTGAGAAAGCGGTCGAAAGCGAACCCTATCAAGCATCAATTTTAACATAGACATATTTGGATTGTGTTTACAAACAAGCGCATGGTATGAATCTCCTCAC
Source organism: Anaspis maculata (assembly GCA_949128115.1). Taxonomy (NCBI): domain Eukaryota; kingdom Metazoa; phylum Arthropoda; class Insecta; order Coleoptera; family Scraptiidae; genus Anaspis; species Anaspis maculata. The sequence goes on from OX421961.1 coordinate 6,100,183, forward strand.
AAGGAACTGGGAATGTAATTAAAAGAAATAGTAGTAGCAGTTCCTGTGAAATTGGAACGTTCAAATGCACTTGCAAAAGCAGGCCAGTCCGGGACATACTGACATACACATAAACATATCGCAGACTGTGCTTCTTCGATGCAGCCATAAAAAGTTCCCATTTTCAGCGCCACTTCCCAGGCTTTTCTCGTGTCATATTTTCCACAGTGCCGAGTTTGTCATCTTGACTACCCAGCCTGCGTCTTTCGCTTTCGACGGGAAACGGTGAAAATGTAACTCTTACTTTTTCCGGTTTCCACAGCGCGACTCGCACTCGGAAACACAACAAATTCTTTGCCACTTTTTGTCACTATCTATCTTGCCTCCTTCCATTCTGATGCCACTTTTGCTTCCCAGTCGTCGTACACGTGCCACTCCTATTTAAAAATGGAATGCTTTTGCAACCGACGACACCTAGTATATTCAAGATAATGAAACATGCGTGGCTCACGTACTTTGTTGGAAAAAATCAACGCCGCGTTAAGTCAGATGGTGTCAATTGAAGTCGCCAAACACCGCAACGCTCATAAGAGCCCACACAAATCTGAGGTTGATCCGTGCGCAAACGTCGTTTACACGTTGGCCGTCAGATGGCGTATTCGATCTTGAAACTCGCCAATAATACGTAGTGCTGTAATTACGAAATAAAGTGTAAAACAAAGCAAAATAGCGGTATCCTTTCTGTAGGCCCATTTTCGGTCGTAACACGGTTTTGTTTTGTTTGTCGCTATTTTTGCAACTGGGCACAAAACAGGACGGCATCAAGTCTTTTTCTTCATCAAATCACTGAAAAACGCCGAGAAAACTTCGCACAAAGAAACGGATAAACAAGAAAAACGTCAAGAAATGATAATAGATTGACATTTGGCAATCAAAGTGACACTCAGGGATGACAATTATTCGCAGCTTTGCCAACCCACAAGCATTGAAGTTACTAACAGTGTTGCCAACCTTCTAAAATTACAAATCCCTGCATGGACGCCCATTTATCCCAAGATTCACACCTTTTCCCACTGTTTATCCCTGACAAAATTTATCTTCAATAAAAATATTTATTTTTAGGAAAAACCTTTTATTTTAATGGAATAATTTGAACAAAAACAAACACAACAAATAATCTTCTTATGGCGCTTATAAAACTAAAATAAAAATATAATTTCTAAAAGAATAGAAAAATCCAATATACCTACTAACGAAATAAATATTATTTTGCTCTGGACTATTTCTTGACTAGAAGCCTCTATACAGAAATTTGTCGAGCAACATCTCAAAATTACAAAAAAAAAGAAAAGAAATTAGGAACAATTCAAAATAGACAATACAAAATTAGTCGTTATTCTTTGTTACTGTACTTTTGTACAAGTTGCTTTTCTTCATATAATCTAAATGTTTTCCTTCTACTCTGAAGTTCATGCATGACTTGTTTTCGTCTGTTAAACTGTACCTCATGACAGCGACAGCGTTTAGAGCTTCAGTGCCTAGTCTATTCCGTTTTTTTAGTCTTAACGTCGGTTACCGTGGAAAACACCCTCTCGGTTTCCGCATTAGAATGAGGTAATGCCATTACCATCCTGACTAGCTCACAGATATTGCCGAAGCTGAATGAATCATCATAATTTTTTAATTGAGCTAACTGTGCCCAAAATGCTTCAATTGATAAATCAATCCATTAGCTTCTCTTTTTCTTCATCGTCAAAATACAGAGCTATTTTTCTCCATTCATTATTTACTGAGTCTAGATCAAAAAGATCTTTGAAGTATTGACTCACAGAGTTTAACTTTGAAACTGAGGGTGGTTTGACGGTGTTCAAAGCAACTGCAGGTTCCAAAAATATCAACGCTTCAAACAAATCACTCTCCATTGGGAATCTTTTTCGTAATTCTTCACAAGATGTTATGTAGAATTGTAAGCACCTTCTTTTTATATAATTTTGAATTTCTTCAGGCAAAGTTAAAAGGAGCACATTGCACTCAGTTCCAAAATCAATTTCGGCAAATGACAAATGATGACTTGGATTTGAAAGATTCACTGTTAAACTGTCCAAATACCTTGCTTTTATAAAATTGGCCATCAGCAGCCTCAATAGTTTTTTGCATTCTTTGTGCAATTCATGAATTAAAAGTTTTTTTGACTGGAATAAAGCATTGAATGTATTGAAAAAGTTCAGAGAATATTTCAGGAATAGCAAATAAGCTAGAGTACACTTATTTTTCAGTTGCTCAAGAATAAATTCTGATTGCTTCGACTTATCCTCGAATACTGCAACTGTAAAATACCTTTCCAATACAGACCAATTGACCAATTGTCGATTATCCTCACGATACAGTGATGTAAACTCAACCATCTTGTCATACTCAGATGTAGTATTCTGTGCACTTCAACTTTAAAAAACTCTTGAAACTCTTTCAAGTCTGCAACACGTTTCGCACTCAAAGAAAAGTATGTAGAAACTGATCTCATGAACTCCTCTGTAGGCCAGTCAAATTAGAACAAATTTTTCCGTTTGAGGTAAAAAACTGTTGGAGTTTTGGAAATTTGACAGTTATGTCCGGTAAGGTGTACTGTTAAACATACTAAAAGTCCCCAACTCTACCTATTGAGCTCGAGCCGCCATCTTGGAAAAATGGTCCTTCGATCCAATTTTCTGCTCATATTTCGCTAATCATCAGAGATATTCAATCAAGTTTCATAAAAAATCAAGGCTATAAAATTGCCCACAGAAATTGTTTCATACCGATTTTTTTCTCGTATATGTTGATATTAATAAAATTAACTTAACAAAAAAAAAAATCAAAAATTTAGCGATTTTTTGCCTATGGCTAAAGATATTGTCTTCAAAATTTGTGAAGATGTTGGCAGTCTACATCAAAGCTAAACGTGACAATTGAGATAGAAAAAAAAATTGCGAAAATATTTTTTATTTTTTTTTTTCAAATTAAGCAAAATATTGATTTTCGAGTTTGACATTTCCAACAGGGCGGAGTGAAGGTTTCAATCGAACATGAATCAGTTTTGATATTTACATATTGTAAGACAAGATTTCATCAGTATTGTGCCTTCACGAGCTTCTGGGATGCTCGATATGAATTAAACTAAAAGAATAATAGCTAGGTCCAAAAAGTGTTGTCGATTGGTTATGAAGGAAACATTTCGGAACTAAAGACATCAGCAAAGGATATACAGGAGGTCCAAAGGTTATTCAACTGTATATGAGCCCCATATTGATGTGCCTTATCCAAAATAGTACAAAAGAATCAATCAAAATGTTGAAATCCACCCTGTATAACAAAAAGTAACGATACAAAATGGAAGTAGTAAAGCATACATGGTGTCAAAAATACAGCCTTTACATTGCTGAAAAAAAGAACAAAATTGATCGATTTATTTGAAAGTTATTAGTCCTCAAACTTGACTTTACAAATTTCAGCCAGTGAAATAGGGAAAAGTAGAGAGAAGTAACTGTCGGAGTTTCAGAAATTTGACAGGGATGTTCGCTAAGGTATACTAATAAACATACTAAAAGTCCCCGCCACTACCTGTTGTGCTCGAGCCGCCATCTTGGAAAAATGGTAATAAATTTGATCGAAGGACCATTATTTCAAGATGGCGGCTCAAGCGAAACAGGTACTGGCGGGGACTTTTAGTATGTTTATTAGTATACCTTAGCGAACATTCCTGTCAAATTTCTGAAACTCCGACAGTTACTTCTCTCTACTTTTCCCTATTTCACTGGCTGAAATTTGTAAAGTCAAGTTTGAGGACTAATAACTTTCAAATAAATCGATCAATTTTGTTCTTTTTTTCAGCAATGTAAAGGCTGTATTTTTGACACCAGGTATGCTTTACTACTTCCATTTTGTATCGTTACTTTTCGTTATACAGGGTGGATTTTAACATTTTGATTGATTCTTTGTACTATTTTGGATAAGGCACCTCAATATGGGGGTCATATACAGTTGAATAACCTTTGGACCTTCTGTATATCCTTTGCTGATGTCTTTTGTTTCGAAATGTTTCCTTCAGAACCAATCGACAACACTTTTTGGACTTAGCGATTATTCTTTCTGTTTAATTCATATCGAGCATTCCAGAAGATCGTGAAGGCACAATATTGATGAAATCTTGTCTTACAATATGTAAATATCAAAACTGATTGATGTTTGATTGAAACCTTTACTCCGCCCTGTTGGAAATGTCAAACTCGAAAACCAAATTTTTGCTTAATTTAAAAAATTAAATAAAAAATATTTTCGCAATTTTTCTTTCTATTTCAACTGTCACATTTAGCTTTGATGTAGACTGCCAACATCTTCACAAATTTTGAAGACAATATCTCCAGCCATAGGCAAAAAATCGCTTTTTTTTTTTTTTTTTTGTTAATTTAGTTTAATTAATATCAGTAGATACGAGAGACAAATCGGTATAGAGCAATTTTTGTAGACAATTGTATAGCCTTGATTTTTAATGAAACCTAATTGAATATCTCTGATGATTAGCGCAATATAAGCAGAAAACTGGATCGAAGGATCATTTTTCCAAGATGGCGGCTCGAGCTCAATAGGTAGAGCTGGGGACTTTTAGTATGTTTATCAGTACACCTTACCGGACATTACTGTCAAATTTCCAAAACTCCAACAGTTTTTTCCCTCCAGCTTTCCCTATTTGACTGGCCTACTGGTGTTTTGGGTAGGGCTTCACACGCTTTACTGGCAGCCAGTGCTGCTGAGTGACATGTGCAGGGAATAGTTATTAACGCTTGTGTTTCTTCCAACAATCTGCTCCGGAAAGAGTTGTGCTTGCCCACCATCACACTTGCATTATCACTGGCCATTCCAATTATATTTGTCAGGGAAATATTTTGCTTTTCCAAGCATGACTTGAACTCTGCAAACAGTTTTTCAGCAGAACCATCTTTTGCATCGACCTTGATGAGCTCCAATAATTTGTTCTTGATCTGCATTGACTGATTACAATATCGGACAACCACCGCTAGTAACTTGTCTGACGAAACATCTGTACACTCATCCACTAGGATGCTGAATTTATTAACTCTCAAGTAGTCATACAAGTCTTCAGATTCTTTTTTTGCTAATACGTTCTTCACGATGTTTGTGCATTTTGTTCGGCCGAGCTGCATACCTTGAACAATTTTAGAATCTGGAGCAACTGCCTTTATCACTGGTAATAGATGCTCTGTCGTTTGGAATGCCACATTGTGTTCTAGAAAAACATGTTCACAATTATTTCCAAATAAATTGAAAAAAATAATAAGATTCACAAACCTGCATAAAAGCAAGCTAGTCTTATTTCTGCTGTCGCAATGTTTTCAGCGTGTTGTGTTTGGCCTTTATTTTTGTTTTCCTGTCCTTTAAGCATCTCATCTAAGTTGAAATTTGATTTGCTTTTATTCAAATTGCTAGTGTGTTTCGCCGTTTTAACATGTTTCATAAGCTCACTTTTTCCGCAATTCAGTTCTACATTGCACACTTTGCACTTGCATTTTAATGCATTTTTGGTTTCAGTTATGCAGTTTTTAAACAATGGTTCATCCAACCATTTTGGACAAAACTTTTGTTGGTAAATTTTTCGACTTGGATTTATTATTCGTTTTTTCGGTGTTGACTGTGCATCTGCATCTGCATCAGCTGGGTCGTCGACCGATTCGTCGGAAGATGCCCTACGAAATGAAAAAAATATATGTTTCCATGAATAATTTCATACGGAAACGGAAAACTTACATTTTCTCCTTTACCGATCGATGCCGATGATGCCGATGATGCCGATGCCGATGAGAAAATAAGGTTAGGAGAGAGTGAGAGACCACAAACAAACATCAGAAATTCGACATCTGTCAATACTGTCTTCTACTTGACATTGACACTTCGAGGTACCAACTGCTGATACCTTTCTTCAAAATTGAATAAATTATTTTGGGTCTTAGGTGAGCAAGGCATTTCGGCATGTATTGCGCTCAATCACGAGCTCAAGCAGCATGATTTGATTTTGAACAAAAAATCCCTGAATCCTTACTTTTTTGAGAATTCCTCCCTAAATTCCTTTTTAACCTGAATATCCCTAGATCTAGGGAAAAAATCCCCAAGTTGCATCACTGGTTACTAAAAATTAGCACAGTATGGCGGCCAACAAGCGTTGGACATAAATTGTGGTGGGGGTATATTGTGATTGGCTATCCAGCTCTATATTCAGAAATCCGTGCCTTCGGCCATCTTTTTGATAGTAAAGAGCGCGGCTAATTTGATCTGAGGTGAAATAATTTAATTCAGTTTCGTAAGGTAGTAAGTTGAAACACTGTGCAATATTTGAATCAAAAAGGTATAATTGGGATAATGAAAGGCGTTAAACTGCTTATTAACAATAAGGGGCCCTTTTTTGTCAACTTGAATCGTTTTTTGTCAATAAAATCCGTAATAAAAATGCTAAATAGAAAATTCCAACGGATTATTAAAAAGCAACTTGAAAGGTCACTTATGTGTGATGAAAACTATTACAGGGTGAACAGGTTCCGAAAAAAATGACTTTCCGTCAACATGCAATATAATAAAGAAAATATTGTGCCAAAGACCTTCATCTTCGTCATTGGAAAATGCCGATTGGCATATCTGTTGATCATATCCCCCTGAACTGGTTGAGAACGGCACCCAACAGCGTCAACAGTTTTACGTGTTTGTTTTTGAAAAAGCCTTTTTAAAAAATATTAACTTTATTAAACTGTGAAATAATTTAATTCGTACAAGTTTTAGAACGTAATAACGGATCGACAATTTATGCGTGCGACGTGCACTCGGTCATGATACGGGAAATTGTGATACGTGCTAACTGCATGAAGTCGTATATATAAACAGCAGGTGCTAAGTAAGCAAAACTAATCTTATTCATGACGGGGTCGTAACACCTCCCCCTTTTAGATAGAATTTTATAAAATTAACTGAAAATAAAAATAGAGGTAAATTTTTTTAAAATTCTAAAAATATAAAATTATTGACATAAAAGGTAAGTAAGCTAAAAACTGAAATAACAAAATCGTTAAGTACTAAAGACTTAAAATTAAAAGATTACAAATTAAAAGAAAGTGTCTTTTAGGGTCACGAGCACTTTTCACTTCGTATAAGCTCTGCTTTTAAACACTTCGCGCACTGCAAAGTTTGTTCACAAGGCTTTTCTTTGCTGCCTCGTATTTCTTGAGACGGCTGCTGCTTCCAGAGGCGTCTCTTCAGTTTGTAGTTCGAGTGTCGGTTGCAACTCGATGTTCCACTGGTGAATAGATGTTCTACGGTGTGGTTTTGGATTGATATTGCAAAAGTTATAGATTTTTGCACAGCAACCCCTGTCGTCAGGTCTGGGGTTGTTAGAAGGTGAACTTTTCATGTAGCCAATGAAGTGGCGGCAACAGCCACATTTACAGCAGATGACTGTTACAATTATTATAACAAAGATGGTCAGGGTCCAGATGGTGGATGCGCTGAGGTACTTTGTTGCGAAGGGCTCTTGATTTAACGTTTTGAGTTCTTCTTCAAGCTCGCCAAGTTTGTGAGCGGCGACATTTAAGTCGTCCAAGTTGAACTGGTTGATTTTAAGTGGTTTTAAATGGAACTCTTCTTTTGATGTTTGTTCCTCGCAGCATTCGAATGGAATTTGAGGGATGAAGTTCTCTTCTGTATAGTTGGAAGTTTGTTCTTCTTTAGCATATAGTTGATAAATGCCAGTATATGCATTACACCGTTTTTGTAATGTGATGAGTTTGTTGCCCTCCAGGAGTTTGGTGGTTGTACCTTGATTAGGGCAGGTGTAGGTAATTGCCAACTTTGATGGTAGGATTAGTAACCATTGGTTCTTGCCGATGTACTGAATGTTATGGTTGATTACATTCATAATTAGTGGCTTGCATTTGTCGGAGTTTTGGAGTGTCGTGATGAGGATGACCTCACATGGTCCTTGGGTCGAGTCAAGAGGAATTAAATCTTGACACATGGCGGTTCTGTCGTCCATTTCTTGGCAAGTGTCGAGGTCATGGATCTTGATGTAAGTTCTCTTATCCTTTGATAATGCTATCATCTTTGATTCGGGGATGATAGTATGGAAAAGGTTCGTAGAAGGATCTTTGGTTGGTACAGAGTAGAGATGGTAAAGGTCGAAGGTATCCTGATTTATTAAAGGTATTACTATTACAAATATTAACCTGTTTTTTGTCTGAAATGCTTGAAGTTTAAAAATATTTAATAACTGGGGAAGATTTTCCAAAGTGGGTTTGAATGGTAAGTTATTTCGCGTTAGATGTCTATTGATGTCTATCAATTCGCTGAGTAAATTTCTAGGTTTAATTATCGATGGGTGGATTATTTTTAATTTCGCAAAGGTTAAACTATTGACTATATCAGTAAGTTCTTCTGAAATTAATGTGAATGATTCTAGAAGTTGTTCACAATTATTCATCAATTTTAATTGATGCTCAAAATATTTTTGACTCCCAAAAAGGGTTTTAATTTCGTTTTCTATTACTTTTATATCTTCGTTGAATGTTTGTTCGTCAATTTGTAATTTTCTAATCGTTTCGTTAAAATTTCGAATGGTACTTGTTGTGACTTTAATTTGGTCTTTAATTAAGTTTTGAATTTCTGAATCGTCTCTTTCTAATTTGTCTATACATTTGCTAAAATATTCTCCGTCGGAGGCATCTAGATTTCCTGTTATAAATTTCCATACGGTTCCAACACCGTTTGCAAGTCCTCGTCTTGCTCGGATTGTTTCGAATTTAATTTCTGTTAACATATCATCGATTTTATTTGAAATCGCTTTTAGAATATCAAGATGGGGTTTCATCGTAAGGGAAAAAGTTCGAAATCTTACATTTTCATCGTGTTCATCTTTCAAAAGTACAGTTGTTAGGGTATTTAAAATTTGCAAATTATGTTCGTACGTTTCTTGTAAGTGATTAATGTCTTTATACACTACTAGTTTCCAAATATCTGAAGTTATTTTTATTTCTCTCTCTTTTTCGTAAAATAGTCCTATGGTATTGTTTAGGTCTTTGATTTGGATATTGGAATAGGAAAAATTGATAAGGAATAGGAAAATGAAGATTTTAGATGGAGTCTTGTCCATGATTGATCTGTAACAATTATTTGTTCACAGATGACTAGATAAAACAATAAAGTTCTTAATTATGAAATTAGCTGATACGATAAACCAACCTAGGAATTATCGCTAACACTACTAAATTCGTACTATAATTGAATTTTCGGTAAAGCCGAAGGATTTTACAGTCTGAATCCTAAGATGTTATTCAGATGACAGGGACAATTTGGTGACTTCCAAAATTGTATATCAGGGCAAATCTGAATTTGACCGCAATAAAAAATTAAAATGTTTTCCGTGAGGCGGGGGTTTGGCGGTTAATAAACCCAGCAGTTTTACAGGGAATAGAATTATGCGTATATAATCATAATTATGGGGAAAAAGGTGTTCTTTGAACATAATGGTTGACGTCTGCCAAACGTCGTCAGAGTTTTTCAAAAATTCTTGTATTAAGTCCTATTTAGTCGCCTTTTACGACACGCATTTGGATTTACGTCTGCTTTATTCTTAAAGGTCCCAAAACAGCAGGGATTATTTGTTAAATACCTAGTCTGAGGTATTTGGGTCTTGGTCTTCGTCTGATTCTATATTTGACGGTTTTATCCGGTCAAAGTTGACAGTCATATATTTATTATTGGAAGTTAATAGCTCTACGCAATTCGGAGGTAAGAGTCTGGTTATTTTGTAGGGACCAAGATATGTGGGAGACAATTTGGATTGTCTTGATGGTTTTCTTAAAAACACTGATTGACCAAGTTTGTACTGAGGTCTATTTTCTTTTACATGTTTGTCAAAACGTTCCTTTGATTTTTGTTTGGAACTATCGATATTGGAAATGACTTTTTTGTTAACATATTGTGCGTAATTTCTCATGAGTCTCTGGTAATCATCTTGAAGTTCTCCTTCATTGGTAAAAATATTATCTCTAGATGGATCAATATGTCCAAAAACAATTTCCTGAGGGGTGAATTTGGTTGAAGCTGACTTGCTAAGGTTACATGTTTTTATAGCGAAAGGTAGTGCGTCAACTACAGGTTTATGAGGATAATCGATGTGGAAACTTCTAATAGAATCCATCAATGTGGCGTGAAAACGTTCCACTTGCCCATTAGATTGGGGATGATCAGTGGGACTGACAGTTAGTCTAATGTCGTACAATTCGATTAGATTTTTGAACGATTGGTTCATAAATTCGCTTCCGGCATCTACATGAATTCGTTGTGGTACAGGGTAGTGTTGGAAGTACAATAATAATTTATCAGTAACGCTTCTTGCTTGTTTGTTAGGAATTGGATAAGCCTGTGCATATTTTGAAAAGTTATCAACAATTGTCAGAAGATGTAACTGGGGATGTACGTCTAGTGTGTCCATGTTTATGTGTTGAAATGGTCGTTCTGGTGTTTTTGTAATTACGAGGGGAAAATCTGTGTTTTGCCTATTAATCTTCGATTGATTACAAGTCTGACACCGTTTTACAAATTCTTCTATATCTGTTTTCATATTGGGCCATAAATGTTGTTCACGTATTCTTCGAAATGTTTCATTGATACCTTTATGTAAATTATTCTTTGAGGAATGCCATTTCGACATTATTTCGTTCTTTTCTTCAGGCGTTAGGTCTTTTTGCAATTTGATTATATCATGGCAAATATGGAATTTGAAAGTATCAGCGTTGAATAAATGACTCAAAATTCTTTTCAATGGTAGGTGATTGACCTTGTTCAAATGATATTCTTTAGGTTCTAAATTTTCTTTGATCTCGTAGAGAAGTCTGAATAAATCTTTTTGAGAAAGTCTTGATAAATTGTCTACGGGCAATTTGATGAAATAGTATTTTCGATTAGTGACCTTTAAGCTGTTTTTGATAGTCAATGTTTCAGTTAGATTCAAATTCCTTTCTGTAGTACATGTATCTGCGACATAGGTTGCAATATGGGGTGTATCCTCATTTTCACTATTGGGAATGAATGCTATTATATTTTTGTGGTAAGCAAGTGTCACATAGTCGTTTGTCTCTTTTATTAAATCAAAATTTATTGAAGGTTGTTCGTTAATAAATCTGTCATATTCGATTTCGAATTCGTAGTCTGGATTTGCATTGAAATCAATTAAGTCTGGTGTCTCGTTACGATTGATTATTGACTCATCTTCTTCATCTGAAGATGAAGGTGGATTTGCTGTGATTGGATTTATTCTGATACGCGAAAGCGCATCAGCATTTTTATTTAATTTCCCAGCTTTGTGAATGATCTCATATGTATATTCTTTTTCTTCTAAATTAAGATGATCGAGCCTTAATTGGTTTAAAATTTTTTGTTCTCGATCGATATTATTTGAGTGATTAGTAGTGACGTTGTAGTTATTCACGTTAAAGGTTTCGAAAGGTTCAAGAATTATTTCAGGAAGTTCAACTTCCTTGGTTTCATTGCTTGAGTTCAACATTGTAGTAATAATTTGGTTATCATTTATCTTTACGATGGAATTAGGAATCTTTACTCCATTGATCTCTAGTTCAGGACATATAAAGGTTGAATCAGCATTATTGTTTGAGAATGAATTTATTTTTATTGGTAGTTGAACTACCTCGACCGTTCTAGGCGATATATGAAAAATTTTCTTCAAAGTAGTATTTGGTTCTTCGAACTCATAGATATAAATTTTAATCCGACTATTGTTAAAAATTTCTTTTATCATAGAAAGAACGTGCTTCCAGTTTAAGTTATCAAGACCGCATCCGAGCTTTGGCAGTGCTAATTCAGCGATTTGATTTTCTTCGCATATAACCCGCAAGTTCATTAATGCTGTGTTGATAGAATTGTACGTGGGCTTATCTTGAAAGCGTTCCTTCGTGATAAGGTGAAAAATTTCTCGCGTTTCATTTACGCTCGAGAAAAAGGAATAAGCAACTTGTCCTACTATCTTTTGCTGAGCTAGCAGCTCGTCGGTATTGTGTGGATATTTTATTGCAATTTTTCTTGCTAAGCCTTGGCTCATTTTAAAATCTCGAGACACTGCGTGCCCAATTGGAATGTTATTGGGTGCATCTAAAATGTCACCTCTTATGAATTCGATTGAAAATTGATTAGAAAATCCATTTATTGGATTATTATTAGAGAGACTCACGGCGGAGCTCGAAGAATTCCCGAAGGAAGTATTTAAATGATTCTTATCTGAATCGACCCTAAGGCTATTATTTGCCTCGGAGATATTTATTCTTTGATTCTCTACTTTGAGAGAAGTATTTTTATTAGAAGATCCATTTATAGGATTATTATTAGAGAAACTCACGGCGGAGCTCGAATGGTTCCCGAAGGAAGTATTTGATTTTTTAAATGAATTAGTATCGACTTGGATTGAACACTTTGGTTCTATTGCTTTTTTAGCAATAGGGTAGTGACCACCATCGAAAAATATGAACAAAAATCATACTAATCGAATGTAGAGCCTTAATAGCAAGACTACGTTTCGTGAAAATTCAAAAAAAAAGTTCCAAGTGTCTCGAAATCTGCCTTGAAAGTGGCTACTTTTGCGAACGATTTCAAATCTACCGAGCTGTAAGGCGAGCTGTGACGTTTCAATCTTTTGACAGTAGTGGGGATGACCCCACCTCCGTTGCCTGTGTGTCAGTGTTGACGTTGACGTTTGCCGGCATAACATAACCATTGAAGTCTGATGTAGTTTTGAAATTTTCATAAATCATAAAATATTTTACCATGGGTAAATTTTGGGAAGTCGCCTGTTCACAATCGGGCTCCACATTTTCAAGCAAAACAACTAAACAACACGAATCACCACACAGATACACAAAGCGTAAACAATATAACAATCAGCTGTTATGAGCGTTGACGGGTTGACGCTAGTGCTTTTTGTAGTAAGTTCTGTAGTGTTGTCAAGCCTGCTTCTCCGCCTATGAAAGATTGTGACGTCATCGCGCCCGAGATCGCGCCAAATTTGAAATGATCGAAAACTTTCATAATTTTTTTTTACCAAGAAAACTTGCGAAAAAATTCTGTTAACTTTATAGCGTCACTTATCAAGAAGTGAACTTTTAAAAAAAATATTAAAAAAAAATTCGGTCACTACCCTATTCTAAGATCCACAGAGGGAGTATGAAATTGTCGATTTTCTTCGTTGATTATACGCGGTTTATGTACCGGGTTTCTTGTATTATTTTTATTAATGGATTCACAATGATTTAAAGTAGTGAGAGAAGTATCACCGTTCCTTGCATAGGAAAATAATTGAATTTCAGGATAGTCTTGAATTGAACAAAATAGTTTTCTTTTAGGAAAATCGATAACACAATTGAAATTTAAAATAAAATCCATACCCAAAATTCCGTCGAATAATCCAAAGTCGATAGGTGCAACATGCATTGTGTGCGAATTGAATTTACCGACTTGGTATTCGTAAACATGACTGGAAAGTACGGGAATATTTTCAATCCCGGTTATATGAATATCTTTGCTTTGGATTTTACTTTCGGGTGAAATAATATTTGGGTGAATCAAACTGATAGAGGCACCACTTAGTCCTAGCGGTATAAGTAAAATTTCGTAAAAATGGCTCTAATTGTGACAAAAGTGTGAAATTTGGTGTGTGGACTCCTTGAAGCATTTAAAAGGTTTTTAGAAGGGGAGCCAAGAAAAATTTTGATTTTGATTTTTTAATTTTTTGTGACGTCATTTTTTTTATTTTTTTTTTCATTTTTGCAACTATCCAAGATTTTTTACTTTTGCTTTTGTATTATGGTGGGTAACTGCTTAATCCAAGAAACGGAAGAGAAAATTTGCGAAAAAAATTAACTGAACTGAAATGATAGCGTTTTTCGTAAAAATCAATTTTTTCCATTTTTTTCAAAAAATACTGTGAATATGTGAAAAATTAAAAAAGGAAATTGTTCCTCAAAACAAGCCCTATCAGAAGTTATGGAAGTGTTTCTCAAAATTCCAAGCCGTTTTCGAGATATTTGGAAATATGTTATTTCTTGCGACTGTTTCTTCGTTTTAGCTCCTATTTCATCAAACATATAACAGGGTTCTTTTTTCTTGAAAATATACTTCAGAATGATCGGACCGAAGATTTCTCAGAAGTTCATTGTAAATTGTAATTTTTCCAGTGGCGTAGATCATAAAAATTCAAATCGTTTCTACTCTCTCACCATACTTTCTACACCACTCGATTATTTGAAAAAAACATGACATTTTGGCATTATGATGATCATCCAAGATCACTTAGCATGACACTTCGATCAGCCGATCAGATCGGCTGCGAAACAATGTATAGAAACCCGGGTATTTTACATCACTGAATTATAGTCCTAGCGGTATAAGTAAAATTTCATAAAAATGGCTCTAATTGTGACAAAAGTTTGAAATTTGGTGTGTGAGCTCCTAAAAGCATTTAAAAGGTTTTCAGAAGGGGAGCCAAGAAAAATTTTGATTTCAATTTTTTCAATTTTTTGTGACGTCATTTTTTTTCTTTTTTTTTTCTTTTTGAAACTATCTGAGATTTTTGACTTTTGTCTTTGTACTATGGTGAGTAATTGCTTATTTCAAGAAACGGAAGAGAAAATTTGTGAAAAAAATCAATTGAACTGAAATGATGACGTTTTTTTGTAAAAATCAAACTTTTCAATTTTGTGTGAAATGTGAATATGTGAAAAATAGAAAAATGCAACTATTCCTCAAAAAAAGCCCTATCAGAAGTTCTTGGAGTGTGTCTCCAAATTCCAAGCCGTTCTCAAGATATTTGGAAAAATGTTATTTCTTGCAATTGTTCCTTCGTATTAGCTGCTATTACATCAAACACATCACAGGGTTCTTTTTTCTTAGAAATATACTTAGGAATGATCAGACCGGAGATTTCTTGGTAGTTTATTGTAAATTGTAATTTTTCCAGTGGCGTAGATCGTGGAAATTCGAACCATTTCTACCCTCCCACCGTACTTTCTACACCACTCGATTATTTAGAAAATATATGACATTTTGGCATCATGATCATCTAAGTTCACCTAGTATGACACTTCTTTTGAAAACAGGATGAGATCGACGATCTTGAGCACACAATTTTTCCACTGATCAGATCGACTGCTAAATATTACTTTTTTTTAAGTATATTGAGTAACATTTATTAATAGGTAAATTTTACAAAGATAATATAGTAATAAAAACGGACATTACATTTTGTATCACCTCCTCGATCATCTCCATCATGACTGTTTTAGATACATAATAGTTTATTGTTCCCCCAAACTGAAAATTCTGCACTTTATCAACAGTAAAGTTGGTTGAGTGGGCTATCACTGGCGTCGAAGGCATACATGTCATCGCATCTATTTTGTAATTATTGCGGTTTGGAACATAGGAACATACCTACCTATTTGTTTGTAAATATTTGTATTTTATTTGACAAGATGATCATCAAAATTTAAAAGCCACCTGTTATGACATCCTATTCAAAAACTCTGGGGGGGGGGGACAATCAACTTTAATTTATCTAAAACAGTCATGATGGAGATGATCGAGGAGATGATACAAGATGCATTGTTTCGCAGTCGATCTGATCAGCGGAAAAATTGTGTGCTTTTTAAATGAAGTGTCATGCTAAGTGATCTTGGATGATCATCATAATGCCAAAATGTCATGTATTTTTCAAATAATCGAGTGGTGTAGAAAGTATGGTGAGAGGGTAGAAACGATTTGAATTTTTATGATCTACGCCACTGGAAAAATTACAATTTACAATGAACTTCTTTGAAATCTTCGGTCTGATCATTCTGAAGTATATTTTCAAGAAAAAAGAAGCCTGTTATATGTTTGATGAAATAGGAGCTAATACGAAGAAACAGTCGCAAGAAATTACATATTTCCAAATATCTCGAAAACGGCTTGGAATTTTGAGAAACACTTCCATAACTTCTGATAGGGCTTGTTTTGAGGGATAATTGCCTTTTTTAATTTTTCACATATTCACAGTATTTTTTGAAAAAAATGGAAAAAATTGATTTTTACAAAAAACGCCATCATTTCAGTTCAGTTAATTTTTTTCGCAAATTTTCTCTTCCGTGTCTTGGATCAAGCAGTTACTCACCATAATACAAAAGCAAAAGTAAAAAATCTCAAATAGTTGCGAAAATGAAAAAAAAAATAAAAAAAATGACGTCACAAAAAATTGAAAAATCAAAATCAAAATTTTTCTTGGCTCCCCTTCTAAAAACGTTTTAAATGCTTTAAGGAGTCCACACACCAAATTTCACACTTTTGTCACAATTAGAGCCATTTTTACGTGTACCGCTAGGACTAACTGTCTAAAAGAAGTTTAAAATTATTTTTTGTGTCTAGAATATAAAACATTTTGTGTTGGCTATCATGGGACTTTGCATTTAAAATTACATTTCGGACTCGCTCGCGTGCGTCTGGGTTACAGGAGACAGGACGTCCGGGGAATCCAGCTCCGCATCTTCGTTTTTTAAATAATTTACGCGAGGAGCGGGGTTGCTTGAGAAATTATTGTTTGGTCGATTTTGAAAATTACTTTGACCTGAAAAATTTCTATTTTGAGGATTTGCGTTATTGTGACTCGAATTATTTATTCTTCTGAAGCAATTTACTATTAAATGACCAGGTTTTTTGCAGTAATTGCAGAATTTCGCGTCTGCTCGTGGATTTGGATTACGAGCATAATTGCTGGGTCCTGCTTGAGGTGAAACATGTTGGTTATGGTAATTTTGTCGTGGAAAGCTTTTAAATGTTTTCGTATTGTTTTGACTGCTGCGCGTTGATCTTAGGTATGCAATATTTTCTTCCTCAAGTATAAGTTGGGCGGCTTCGCTAATGGATAATGGTTTTTGTGCTCTTATCAATTGACCTAAGGGGTCATTTAATCCGGCTAATAAAGTTTTCAGTCCGATCTTTTCGTGTGACTCGATTAAAGTGTTTTTATGTAATGGGTCAATTTCGTCGTCGAGTCGAACACTCGACCTTAATTTTGTTAATAAATTTTCTATTTTTGTTACGAAGCTTCGCGCTGTTTCAGTCGTTTTTTGGAAAGAATTTGTGAGGTCTCTGACGAGAGCTTCGGTATCCCTACAATCGCCAAAGTGGCCTATTAAAAGGGGCCTTATTGCTTCCCAGGTTGTTAGATTCCTCGAGGATATGAAAGTTTTAGCTTTTCCAGTTAGTTTGGATTTAATTAGGAAAACAAGGACATTTTCTTGTCCTTCTTCGATGTTTTCCGTTGCAAAATTACATGCTTCTATAAAATCATTCAGTAAGGCTTGTTCGCCATCGAATGAGGGAATTAAATCTTTAAGATCTCTCAAAGAGAGTTGAATTTCGTTATCACCTTCAGCCATTTCGAATTATCACAGGTAAATAATATAATATCAATACACTAAACAAGATAAAAAGGATATAAAATGGAAAGGGGAATACCCCGAAACAAACAATGATGATTATAAAAATAAGTAGACTTACTACTTGATGGAAATCGTTGCCGTCGGAGAACTTCAGGACAGGTTCCGCTGGAGCTTCCTTGGTTTGATTACAGATGTAGGCTGCTAGGCTGAAGTGCTGGAGCACACCACTTAACACTTTTTTACGTATAAAATTTTCAAAAATTATTTGTGCCAAATGGGCCTAGTATCCTACCGACTGCGCCATTTTTACGTGTTTGTTTTTGAAAAAGCCTTTTGAAAAAATATTAACTTTATTAAACTGTGAAATAATTTAATTCGTACAAGTTTTAGAACGTAATAACGGATCGACAATTTATGCGTGCGACGTGCACTCGGTCATGATACGGGAAATTGTGATACGTGCTAACTGCATGAAGTCGTATATATAAACAGCAGGTGCTAAGTAAGCAAAACTAATCTTATTCATGACGGGGTCGTAACAACAGTGCCAGGGCTATATACAAGGTGGAAGAGGAAAATATTTCTGTTTTCATTTATTTCAAAAACCAAGATAGATAAAGTGAACAAAATCAAGGAATTGATGTTTCATTCAATGCATGTGAAGACACAACAAACCGTTTTGGAATATCTTGAAGCGTTCCTGAAATATTTTAAAAAAACTGAAGAATATCATCAAAATTTTACTTTCTACTTTTATTTCGTATTTTCCATTATACAGATGTATATCCTCAAGTTATGCAACAAATTTCACAATATACACAAATATACAATAAATTATGGTTAAAACTAAACAGCACCATCACCGGCATCAATCATGTATGCGTTGTATACAGGGTGTAAGAAAAAATTGTTGTTTTTTTGCTGTATATAAAAAAACAAGCAAAAAAACGCGTGGATTGCACATTCACGTCAGTAATTTACCTTATCAGGTGTCTTGGCTTGGTTTGTTTCCCCGGAAACTTTTTACCTCCCTAATTTTTCACTTTCTATGTCTTGATTTTGCTATTCCAGCAAAGAAAACAACCATTTTTTCTTACACCCTGTATATGACGCATTGACGCATACATGATTGATGCCGGCCGGTGAGTGATGTGGCTGTTTAGTTTTCACTCTAATTTGTTGTTAAACTATAGTATATACGTATACTACTACTTACTACTACTTGATGAAAAATACGAAATCAAAGTAGAAAGTGAAATTTTAATGATATTCTCCAGCTTTTTCAAAATAATTCAGGAACGCTTCAAGATATTTTAAAACGGTTTGTTGTATCTTCACACGCATTGAATGAAGCATCAATTCCTGAATTTCGCCCACTTTATCTATCTTGGTTTCTGAAATGAATAAAAACAAAAATATTTTTCTCTCTCATTCTGTATACAGGGTGGTGAAAATTTCGATGCTCACCATTGGTATCTTGGAAACGGTAAGAGATACGAGGTCGGTTAAATTAGAAAAAAGTTGCGCATTTTTGTGGTGATTGAGAATCTGAAATGAAACTTTCAATATTTTGATCGGTTTACGATTTATCACAAAAAAGCTGAAAATTTTGATTTCAGAAATTATTTTTCATCTTTCCAACCATTCGAGCCATTTCAATCAAACTTCATAGTTTTATGTTTTTGATCACTCCGAGTCGATCAACGTTAACAGACATTTTCCAGGCCTTCTAGATGTCAAATTATGATAGTCAACTTTTGTTTTTTTTTATGGCCGCCATATTGGATTTTTGCACTAATCGATAGAGAAAAAAATTAGCTTTCCGAATTAGTGACCAACATGTTCTTTTTATGACATTTTTAGCGTCATGCGCCTTTTTCTGCGCCTGCAACTTGGTATCGAGCCTTTAGATACGTCAATTGAACACAATCTGTCTTTTTTTGTTGTTGCTATTAATGATATTTCAATTGTTCTCCAAAGCATTCCCGATTTTGTCAATAATTTACGAAAATCTCAAAATTTGACGCTAAAAATGTCATAAAAAGAACATGTTGGTTACTAATTCGGAAAGCTAATTTTTTTCTCTACCTATTAGTGCAAAAATCCAATATGGCGGCCATAAGAAAAAAAAAAGTTGACTATCATTATTTGAGATCTAGAAGGCCTGGAAAATTTCTGTCAACGTTGATCGACTCGGAGTGATTAAAAACTTGAAACTACCAAGTTTGATTGAAATAGCTTGGATTGTTGGGAAGATAAAAAATAATTTCTGAAATCAAAATTTTCATTTTTTTCGTGATAAATCGTAAACCAATCAAAATATTCAAAGTTTCTTTTCAGATTCTCAATCACCACAAAAATGCGCAACTTTTTTCTAATTTAACCGACCTCGTATCTCTTACCGTTTCCAAGATACCAATGGTGAGCATCGAAATTTTCACCACCCGGTATAGCTCCGGCACCAATGACGCAGTTAGGTATAGACAATACAAATAGAGAAGACCATATGTTATTACCACCGTCGTCACGGATATTGGTGCATCAAAAATCAGCCAACCTTTTTTTGAATGATGGACTCGCCTGGTTCCTACGCAACCGTAAAAATCCGTGACAACATATGGTCTTTTCTATTTGTATTGTCTATACGGTTCTCAACCAGTTCAGGTGCGTATGATCAACAAATATGCCCATCGGCATCTTTCAATGACGAAACTAAAGGTCTTTGGCGCAATTTTTTCTTCATCATATTGCATGTTGACGGGAAGTCATCTTTCTCGGAACCTGTTCACCCTGTAATAAGTCTTATCACACATAAGTGACATTTTGAGTTGCTCTTCAATAATCCGTTGAAGTTTTTTTATAGCCTTTTTATCACGGATTTTATCGACAAAAAACGATTCAAGTTGTCAAAAAAGGGGCCCCCCTGGCCCCCAACATTGAAAAATTGCTTGGTAGCACTTCTCAAATGATAGAGGAAGGGTTCCTGAACATGCCTGCAAAAAATTGTTCCGTAGTCATGAAATGCATAGTTTGGGCAATATTTGGCGCTAGTCCACTGGACTATACCAATTTTCGAAACAAAAAAAATGGTCTTTCAGGGGTAACATTTAAAATATTTGCCCGATTAACAAAATTGGAACCCATGTCAGTCACCACTGCATTTACAACTAAGCCAGTTTCTGATATTTTTTCGATTAAGGTATCAAAAACTGTTTTAAGTTTGGTCGCTGAAGTTGTTGAAACAAAAAAATACTCCAAGGGTTGTTTCCAATTTCCCCATAGACCTCTAGCCGTAATAACAGTGGCACTACGTGCTGCATTGAATGTTCTCTCATCATTGCCAAAATTCTCAAATCCCACAATTTCATCTCTACCTACATGATAAAAGAGGTTCGCTTTTAATGACATCTCGTCCATGCAAATGATACATTGCTTATCTTGATTAGACATGCCCTTCACCTTGATTTCTAATGCCTTAAATAATGCCTCATTGCTAAGCCCTGGCAAGCATGACAGTTTCTCATTCATCCTTTCCAAGCAACGTTTGCTTGGTAGAAATAGTAATTTTATCCCAAAAAATATAAAGCCAAGGCAAATTGCTTGTATGAGGTTTGCGCTCCTGATATTCCCTTTATGTTTCATTTTTGACGGAGCATGTGGATTGAGACTTCAACTGCCGTCATTTTGACGTTTACGCTAGTGAGAATTCACTGCTGAATGATGAGGTGACCTCCACTCAACATGGAACAAGATGTGCGCCTGGGCTACCCCTCTGAAGGAAAGAGAGGCAGAGACCGTGTAACCGCAAAACATACAGGTCAGCAGCATTCCCACCTATTACAAAACATGTATTCCGGGTCAACCTCATGGAAGAAGCTTTGCATCCTTTGTCACCGACAGCAACTCTTCGAGGGCCTAGAGAACTACCACTATGACCTATGAATGCTCCCAGAAGGTGACAGTAGCCGAAGACAGGCTAACCTGTACGAATTTGTCACACTATCGCGGACAGAAACACTCAAAGGAACTGGGGGTCTGGGAGTTACTAGCTACTGTCCGTGTTTTCCGCGATCGGGGACTTCCAACCACATCTTGTTGCTTTTAACCACTCTACTTTCAAGGTGATGTTTGCAGGGAGCATACATGATATGTACCAGGGATCACGCGTATGTGCCGTACACTTATCACTTCAACTGTTTGACACTTTGACTTTGATTTTACAAAGGATGTCATTTTTCACCATTTCACCTGCACCGTTATCATGGCACCGAGTCGTGCAGATGCGCGCGCAGACCAGATAGAACTGAATGGGTATATTGAAATTTGTTTGCAGTTATTTAGCAGAAGGTTGTTCCATGCAGCAAATAGGGTAGTGACCGATTTTTTTTTTATTATTTTTTTTTGAAGTTCACTTCTTGATAAGTGACGCTATATAGTTAACAGATTTTTTTTCGTAAGTTTTCTTGGTAAAAAAAATTCATGAAAGTTTTCGATCATTTCAAATTTGGCGCGATGACGTCGCAATCTTTCATAGGCGGAGAAGCAGGCTTGACAACATTATACAGAACTTACTACAAAAAGCACTAGCGTCAACCCGTCAACGCTCATAACAGCTGATTGTTATATTGTTAACGCTTTGTGTATCTGTGCGGTGATTCGTGTTGTTTAGTTGTTTTGCTTGAAAATGTGGAAAGTTGGTAAAATCTTTCATGATTTATGAATATTTCAAGACTACATCAGACTTCAATGGTTATGTTATGCTGGCAAACGTCAACGTCAACACTGACACACAGGCAACGGAGGTGTGGTCATCCCCACTACTGTCAAAAGATTGAAACGTCACAGCCCGCCTTACAGCTCGGTAGATTTGAAATCGTTCGCAAAAGTAGCCACTTTCAAGGCAGATTTTGAGACACTTGGAACTTTTTTTTTCGAATTTTCACGAAACGTAGTCTTGTTATTAAGGCTCTACATTAATAATCATAATAATAATAATAATCATAATCATCTTTATTTTCTTGTTTGACCTTACAAGGTATAAGAAATTGTCAGTAAAATATCACAGATACGCATCATATATACATAAGAATAAAAATAAATGTAAAAATAATGGGACAGAACAACACTTTAAAAAAATATATAGATAACAGTTTCATCCAAATGTTGCTCAGTTCTCCGGAGAAAAAAATTCTTGTATTGAGTAGAAACAATGCATTTGTAAGTGTTGTTTGACTCTAGATTTAAAAACGGTAAAAGACCGCGCAGTCCTAATCTCCAACGGCAGGTGATTGTATAACTTGAACGACAAAATCTCAGCACTTTCTCTCATTTGAGCGGTTTTTGCTTTTGCGATATGCAGACTGTCGGCGTTTCTCACAGGATATGGATTTAAATCACCACGCGTCTGAGAAGATGCACGATTGGCAAAAACGTAACAGACACATTGAAGGATATACATTGAATAGACTGTTAAAAACCCGTGACTTCTGAAATGTTCCCTACAAGACTCATTGTAATTCAAGCTCAGTATATTCCGGATTATTTTCTTCTGCATGATGAAAAGTCTGTCAAATCCCCTACCATTTCCCCAGCAAAGCAAACCATAATTAAATACGGAGTGAATACAACTGTAGTAATACGTCTTTACGATGTCTAAGCTGACTTTCTTTTTTATTTGCGACACAACAAAGTTTTTAACAGCTAATTTTTTGATGATTTCGCTTATGTGGTTTTTCCACGACAAGTGTGAATCCAGTGTTATGCCTAGAAATTTTACACATTTACTCTCCACCAGTGGTCCGTTTTCAGTCGGCACGAAGAGACTGAAGTTTAGGTTTTGACCTATTGGAGAGAACTGCATAAACTGTGTTTTTTGTAAGTTCAGCACTAGGCCATTTTGTTTACACCATGAGGACACTTGGCAGACGTTATTTCTTGCTAATTCAGAGAGATTTGTTACGGTGTCTGTAGACAAGACGCAGGAAGTGTCGTCCGCAAACAGAGTTGTAAAAACAGGGCTCAGACGAGGGATCAAGTCGTTAATGAACAGTATGAAAAGAATGGGGGCAAGGACGCTACCCTGAGGAACTCCAAATGGTACCCTGACTCTCCCCGAAAAGTGATAGTCTCCCTGACCGCAAACTTTAACCCTTTGATATCTTTCTGACAAAAATGTGCGCAGCCAGTCGTGTGCCGGACCTCGAATACCATACTTGAAGAGTTTATCAAGCAGTAGATGGTGGTTTATGGTATCAAACGCCCTCGACAGGTCATACATTCGATTAGTATGATTTTTTTCTATATTTTTGGATGGTGGTCACTACCCTATTGCATGGGACTACTATGTGGGCAAAACAACAGTTCACAAAGTCATCAAGGAAACATGCAAGGCCCTGTGGAAGACGTTGATGCCATTGTATTTGCCGCCTTTAAGTACCGAAGAACTTCAAAAAGTGGAAGAAGGGTTCTATAAAAGATGGAACATGCCTAATTGTATCGGTGCATTAGATGGAAAGCACGTCACCATTCAACCGTATCCATGTGAAAATCTAACTCCGATAAAACGAATTTTTAATTATCGGCTTTCGCGGGCTAGACGATGCATAGAAAACCCCTTCGGGATCCTTGTCCAACGATGGCGGTGTTTAAGGAGACCTATTATAGGAAATATTGACACTTGTGTACAAATCGTGCAAGCAGCTGTTGTGTTGCACAATTTTGTGCAGAAAAGCGAGGAAGACTTTCCAATGGGAAGCCGACGCTATTGTCCAACTTGATATGCCGATTATGTGGACAGAAACGGCACTTTCCACTTTGGCCAGTGGCGTGACAATCCTGTGGGACAGCCAAGGCCACTTGGACGTAGAGGTTCAAACAATTCAAGCCAGGCAACAAAAACTCCGCGGGATGAACTAGCTGCTTATTTGACCTCTGACTTGGGAGAAGTACCCTGGCAGTACGAAATGCTAGAGGAAGAATCAGTGCCACCAGAGTTCAGAAGAACTTTCACATTGTGACGTTAAGTTTGCATTATATACTTACATTTGAATTGGTTTCCATGTACTTTCAGAATGGATCATTTTTCTGAACACAATTATTGTTTAATAAGTTGTTTATTTAGTGAAATACATTAATAATATAATACATATTCTCGAGCATATTCTAATACAAATGATTTGTTATTCCGAGTTTTCCGAGTCACTGCGTGTATCAGCCAGCAGGACCATTATTTTTGCCTGCACACGTCGCCTCCTTTTGCTATTTCTGATGCCATTTAGCAAAGTTTGCGCAGAATTGCAAAATGACTTAGACTGTGAGGTTGACGGTGGTTCTCTTTTATCAAAATATGTGTCAATACTTGACAATGTCTTGGTCAATGCTGAGGCCACATCATCATCTTGCTGGTAACGTCTCTTACGGCCAAGTGAGGCAGATTTTGTGGCCTGGCGCCGCAGCAGCCCTGTTGCCGCGACGTGTCCTTCGGGGTTCCTGTCGCAGCTGCTGGTGGTTGTGTAACTTCCTTCTTCCAGTGGTGAAGGATGAGATGAGGGGGTGCTGTTGCTGTTGTCTGCTGAATAAACACTTTCCTCTTGGTCTGTATCCTGTTTTTGATTGTCGCTTATGGCGATTTGGGACACCGAGTCCCACATGGACTGAGTGTCCCCCACTCCAGCTCCACCCTTGAAATCAGTATGCGCTAAGGTCGGGCCCAAGCTTGATATGGAAGCAGCCACATTTCCCACAGTTCTCTTTCTGTAGATAAAAATTTGTCATCGCTTTAAAATAATCAATAGCTCACAAAGATTACAGGCTTACCTTGTGGTCGTAAAATTGTCAAGGAACCCCATCGACTGGAAATGTGTCCAGGTTGATGTCTGGCAAGAGGAGAATCCCATGCCAGATGGTGTGGACAAATTATTTAGACGCTTTTCTGCAGCGTATTTTGTTCGCAACACTGCGAATCTTTGCTCGCACTCCCCGCCTAGAAACAGTGGATAATGAGATACCTATGTATTTTCATTTTCGATACTACTACAATGCTATTTCTTACCAGCTCGATTGTCCATGATCGAGGCAATCATGGCCCAGGCATTTCTTTTCGCATTTTTGTCTTTGAATCCTGGGATGCTTTTATTCCACAACTGTGGGTGTTTGGCCACCAAACTGATGAGCTGTTCATCGTCCCACTCCATTTTCCACAAGGTGATGCACAATTATTAATAAACTAACTTTTGCGACGACTACACGAGAAATAACCTAGATCTCTGAGCCTAGTAATAAAGTAATACCAACGGTGCGAAAGAAGTTCCCCGTGTCCACGCTTGCGCAAATATGCCGTTTAACATGTAAGATTTAATAAAGATGAAAGATGGCCATCTTTTTAGATGTTACATTTTAAATATTAAATCTTAGATGGGTGCATAAACTGACATAATGGATTTAAATGGTTCAACCTGTGTTGAGTTCTCCTCTTCAGTGGTTTTTCGGGGAATGGCAGGGGTCACCGTCTGTAAGGCAAAGGGAGCTATTGCATCAGTAATGGATCTTATGTTGCACTCGAAGATGAATTCGTGGGCGGCTAGAATGAAGCTTTATCAGTCGATTGTCCTGGGGTCTCTCTCGCATTGTGCTGTGGTTTTTGGTTTGCGGTACTGTGAGATCCTTGAGAGGGTTCAGGTGGGCTTTTTCAAAAGATTGTTGTCCCTGTCGAGGAGTACGCCGGACTACATTGTAAGACTTGAAACTGGAACTGTAAAACTTGCCTATCTTTTGTTTGGAAAATCTCTTAACTGGTTGCGTAGACTGTTGTCTATGAATGATTCGCGTTTCCCGAGAGTTTGTTTCCAGAGACTCTTACAGTTGAGTAGTAATGGTGACATACGGTACAACTGGGCCTTGCAGCTCAAGGAGTTTTTCACTCTCATTAATGCTGGTGACTACTGGGAGGGTTTGGATTTGGGTCGTCTCAATTCGGTTCAGAGTGAATTGTTGGTCAGATTCAGGCGTTATTTGTATGCGGGTGACCTCGAGCGGCTGCGTGACTCTTCCTACCCTCTTTTTTACTCTCACTTTACGGTTGGCGAGGAGCCCCCATTTTACTTGAAGCAACCTTTGAACTTGTGTTTCATACGACTTGTAGCTCAACTAAGAGTATGCAGCAGAAAACTATTGAAATTCACATACGGTGGCTCAGCCTACCTCATTTATTCCGATCAAGTCTGCTTGCTCTGTAACACTAGGTCTCTTGAGACATTGGAGCATATTATGTTTGGCTGCCCTCTCTACGGACCGATTCGCCCTCGGTTCGTAAAAAATCTGAATGGTATCCTGCAGTTGAGAGAGGTTTTGAATGAAATCACCATACCCAAGATAAAGCTCCTATCAAATTTCTTGATTGGAGTTCTTAAATTAAGAGCTTTTGCGTTGGATGAATGATTATTTGTATTCATATTTTTCTACTTCTTGGTCTTTTTATACATTTACATGTTTTAATTTTCTATTGTTATAAGGATGTAATTTCTTGATGAACAATAAATTATAATAATAATAATAATAATAATAAATGGTTCAACCTCACTTTTAACTTGATAAATTTTAAATCATAAATGTTACATGTTAGATGTTAGATGTGCATAAACTAGCCAATAGAAAAACACCCTTATCTCGGAAAGCTCAAGGAAAGTTTGGTGGATTTTCGCCGTTCGGGGCTCTGTGGGAGATTCCCTAGGTGTATGCAAAAATTCAGCCAGGGTATACGTTTTGCCATTCCAAATTCCCTATTGACTGGCCTATTGATAAAAACACTCGTTCAACGTTAGCCGAGGAGTGGGGGAAACAAAGAATATTGAAAACGAATTGTGGCAAAAGCTTGCACATGAATGAAGTGTCGCCTAACTGAATGTCTTGGACTTCTTTCCAAAATATTCCTACATCACTTGAGAAAGTTTGAATATCTTCAAAGTGACCGCCACTCAGAATCCAACAACTCCAAATCAGATTCTTTGACTGTTTTTGTTCGTCAGTACTTTCTTTATTTTCAGACAATGTTTTTGCAACATGTGCGCCAAAATACACCTCTTCAAGGGGAAAATAGATTTGCGGATGAATCTTCTAAGGGTGAATATATCAAATGGTTCCGTTTAATAAAGCAATCAAAAATCGTACTCCACACTGATAGTAAGGGAGACGGACGCGGTTTTAGTACCCTGATCGAGTTATGTGTAAAGATGGTTTTTTTTTCAACCCCACCCCCTATTTGGGGGTTGGAAAAATAATTTGTGCCAAAATTCATAATACGACAAAATAGAACCATCTGCATGACTTTCAAACGTAATTTCGAATTTGATACTCACGAGTAGGGGTTGGAGGTGAGGGATGGGGTTGATTTTTTCAGAAAAGAAAAAGGGAACTGTCATGAGCCATATGTGTTAGAAAGGACGTTGAAATGTTCTCACTTACGTTGGAACATATTTTTTTTACCTTGAGATAACCCATCTTCAACCCCTTATAGACAAAAAACTGTCCATTTTTTTGGGTAACGGACGATGGTTTTTGACTCGTGTCGAATTGGGCTACAACATATAAATAAATTAGAGAATTTGACCGAGACCCATTTTCCATAAGAATCGTGCATTCTTCCATTCTCGATCGTGGAAATTTATTGATAAAATAATTTTATTCAAACTTTGGTTACAATAATTTGCACTATTACTAGATATTATGCTGGGAGAGCCAAGAGCACTGTTGACTATGAGATGAAAATAAGAAGTATTGTGTTGAACTGATTGACCTAATACTTATACTAGAGCTTATCTATCCTAATGCACAGATTAGGGGTGAACTTTGCTATTAGATATACAGTATGAGAAAATAATTATTATACAGATTTTAAATGTCCATAGGGATATAATGCTATAGATAGTAACTACAATATTATCATTGTTTGATGGGCATATCACTCGCTATTATTATACTGATTGTGTAACAATTAATCGTAAAGCAGTATCCATTAAGCAGAAATCGCATTCTCCTGTACATAGGACTACTTTACATCAACCAAAGACGTGCCAAATCACTGTAAAAATGTCAATAAAACTTTGACTAACCGAATACCGAGTCCTCAAAAGACTACTGCGCAGTCGACGCACTGTTGTTGGAGGAAATGTAGAAATGTATAGGCGTGTCATGAGCGGAGCTGTCAGAGCAGTGATTTCAATAATTATTCACCACTCCCAGTGAATTCCCATTTTTCTTGAATGTAGTTCGGCGGCAGTGTGGGGTCGATTGTTTCCGACCGAAAAATGTAGCTACCTTCCGTAAAATTTAAATACGTTTCATACTGAAAACTGCTGTTTCGCATGCCACGTTTCTCTTCTAGAGAAATTGCCATTCCGTATTATCAGTATTACTTCTCAAAACAGAGTATAAATAGAAGAAAACACCAAAATTTACGAATAATTTTACTAGGTCATGTATAGGGCTGGGCGATAACAGAATTCCGGTATCGATACTTTTTAGCCGATGGGTATCGATAATTAACACAGTATCGATACCTGACCTAGGATCGAAATTATCGAAGGTACTGTAACGGTACAACCCCTTTTTCTCCTCTTAACCCAAATTTGACCAACCCAAGTGCCTGCTGCCCAATCACCCGCAGTTCATCCCTGTTATTGATCGCGTATTGGATCCCCGCCCCATGGTCGATTACCCGATTGAAACCCCCGATGACGCACGCTCTTTTAGCATTCACCGCCAGGTGTCTCCAGTTGTCTCATTTTCCACACTAATCTAGCTAATTACCTTATCGTCTCTAATTCCGCACTCCCATCTGACTTCAGACATATTAAGATATTCTAGCCTACGTCTATAGTTTCCGGGCATATTTTCGAACATAAAGAAGTACCCGATGGGGGGGTTCTGTCAAAATTTCGACTTGGCAACAGCGATTTTTGTATGCGAGGTCCAAATACCTAATAAAGTCTCGTTGCCCAACTGTTACATGAAATGCTTCTTGCATTCGATTTTTGGGAAAACGATCTTGCAAGTTTTTCCAATTTCTGCAACGTAATCTCGAACAGTTTGTTTCGATTCACCAAAAACTTTACAAATCATGAATGAATCGACTTGAATTCCTTGAAATCTTTTGTTCCATTTCTCTCCGTTACAACCATTTGCTCTTCTTCTGACTGTCAAAATTCTCCATCAACTGTGAAATCGTTGTAATTGATCTCTTCATTTTCATTTCACTTGAGTTCGTGGTTGAGTCGAAAGACTCTGACAACAAAGGTTTTCTTGGGGTATTTCCATGGTTCGGTTTTTTCATTGTTAGTGTGCTATTTTTTGAAGATTTTCCGAAAGATTTCCGTGATAGAGAGCGCGCTTTCCACTTTTTTTTTTTGCTGTTGGCAAAGAACCGTCTTAGTCTGTCGGTACTGACTCTCGTTTTTTCGTCAAAAAGCCAACATAAACTAGATTTTTTCATGGTCACAGTTTTGCCCTCGATTTCGACTCCTACTGACTGTGGTAGTTTTTCCCAAATCGTCTTTGTATTGATTGGAAAGGATGTTGTCCGGTACACCCTCGTGGCAAATATTTGCAATGTCATTGTGAAGTTCACTTGTCGGGGTTTCAAAATCGTCATTTGGAGAGATCATTTCAAAATTGAAAGAACTGAAAACCTTCTTGTTTTGACCGAAATTGTCACTGGACAATGGGCAACTCAGGTCTTCAGGTCATTCATCACATTGTTGGAAGTTTTTATTCAATCCGAACGCTGCATATCTTTTATGCTGAAATTAACCACCGTACAGGAGGTTGAGGGCAACACTGACAACCCACTCAAAAAATTTGAATGGAATTAGGGATGCTACAAATAGCTCCAATTTCATTTGAAATGCATCGATACATAACGGTTCTTGTGCTACCACCAACTCGTGGAAACTATTTCGCTTCAAATTTTACATTTTATAAATTTAACAAATCATCAAGTTTCTGCTATGGTTATGCGGAGGGTGATGTGTGAGAGTTTCTGTTTTTGAAAAACTGTGAGTCCGGCGGAAACACGCCATTATGCCTGCAAATGTATTCATGGTGGCTGCATCTTCCAGGATTGCTTCAATTTGTTGTAGGGAAACATCATTTTGCACTGGGAACAATCCTAGTTGTTTATGAAAGGCCTCGTTTACGACGCTTTCTGGTGTTTCATCCGGATAAGGACGAAGAATCATTGGAGTCTCCAGGTTTTCAGTTATTTGACGTAATCTGTTGTCAAATATGACAAACTTTCTGTTACATGGTTTTAGTAAACAAAACTATAATAAAAAAACATTCTAAAACATTCAAAACAACGAAATAAATTCACCAAAAATTCTGGGCAATAAAAAATAGAAAATGGAATGTCTCAAAATACGGTATGATCACTGCTGGTGGTTATTTGTGGAAAACCTCGAAACATCCCTTGCATAAAGCAACATTACATGCCTCACAACCCAGATTACTCCTCTTTTCGATCTTTTTAGTGCTGCAATACCGACACCGCCTGTAAGTTTTATTCCGAACTGGAATATGACTTCCCACATTGTGTAGTCAAACTGTATTTTCCAGAGTTGGATAACCGTCAGGGCAATTTCTTTTCCTCCCAGCCCCTCTGGAAGTCGAGACCTTTTACGATCACAGAAATTTCCAATAAATTCATTCACTAAAATGGTTCGGAATGTCAAGTGTGCAATGGGTTTTTTGGCACCTTGTTTTTTTGTTTCCTCCACATACAAAATATAAGAGTTCACAATAAAAGCTTCTATAAAATAATGGAAAAGACCCACCATCGTTTGGACTTTTGTGCGATGGAAAAGTTTGCCATGTACTGGTCAAATTTGTCTTCACCGCCCATGTAACGATTGTAATCAATGATTGCGGTGGGACAATGAACTTCCTCACAAGTTTCTGCTTTGTTTGTTCTCAAGGTTTTGCCAAGATCTGACGCACTATGCGTCTTACTTGCCAACTGTCACCGTTTTCTCACCATGATCCTTCCACTTCACTATGCTCACGTCATCGGACTGAGCAAAGTCGCACTCTTCTCTCTTGACCTTTACCAAACATAGCTGAAGACTTGCGTGGTGCATCAGTGGTAGCAGAAGACAAATCATCGCACCTTCTGGCTTTCTCGCATTCTGTTGAAGCTACTTTGAAGTCATCTAGAAAGCATAACTCCAATTATCCATTTGAAAATAACAATTTAAAATTTTAGGCCTCTCTTAACTCTACTAGTTTTGATGCAAATGTTTTCATGTTAAGTAGATAGGTATTTATATAATACCGATAAATTATAGCAGAGGAATATCATTACCGTAGGTTTTCAAGACCTTTTTTCTGAAAATTTTCCATTCATCTTTGGGAGAGGCTCTTGTTGTAATGACGTCTCGTAATTTTGAACCCTTCATGTGACTAGGCCCGAAGCATTCCTTCTTCACTATCCATGGTGACGGCACTACTTCGACAGAATTGTCGGAATTGTCGATAAATTTTATCAGGAAAACTTTGCTGGGATTTGAAAAAAAAATTACACACAAATACACTCCACAAGCTGTAATAGTACCCCCCCCCCCCCTCCCGACATGTTACTTGTTTGTACGTTGTTTGTTTGTCAGAAGGTACCCCATTCTGGACATTTCATCTTCTGTTCTGATGACTAGACAGAATCGCTTGTTTGGTAATCATTGTAGCCGTACAAAACAATTATTTGTTATCAACAGTACACTATAAGTTTACACAGTTTTTTTATATACATATACCAACATAAGTACATGCAATACAAAACAATTGAAGTAGTATTTGCTCATGCCTCCTCTCCATTCATCCAACAGTGGAACTGCAGCCTCAGGTTCATTTCTTCCAATCGATCACATGAGCGGTATCTCACCTCCTATCTAGGTATCTGCAGGATTATTTTGTACTTCCATGATGGTATCAAGAATATCTCGATAGTTGTTTCTGCTGAATTTCTCATCTTTCTGAATTTCTTATCCAGATCTTTAATACTGAACGTGTATGAGTGATGTTCAAATACGGTTTTGATTTGTGCCCACAAATCCCTATTTTTTTTTTTTTATCTCGGAATGAATTGTTACGCTTGCGGTATTCCTCCAATAATAGGTCAATGTTTGCATCCGCCCATATGCCTTAAAAACAGTTCGATGTTTTCTTCATTACCTTCAGATTTACTGTCCAGATAAATCGTCATTCTCGATGAGATCTGTGTTCTCATCTCCGTAGTCGAGTCCATTGTCTTCTGGGAGCTGTTCTCCAGGATTCTGCAATAGATAATTGAGTTTTTTCGTTGTTCAAAATGATACTCAAGAAATAAAATGTAAAAATCTTCAATTTAGCACTGCTTGCCTTCTGCATGTGCCTAAATTTCATAGCTTTCAATTGAATGTCAACAAAAAAGTTTCAGTTTTTAAAAATCATAAAAGTTTGCTAGCACGAGTTTTAAATCCTCCTGGAAACTGTCTGGGTGCAGAATAGTTCTAGTTTGTTGGAAAGTTTTTATCCAAAATTTTAGTATTTCTCACAAAAGAGTGACTATAACGAAACATAAAAAAGATGCAATAATTCAAAAGATTCACAAATTAGGAAAAATCGATTTTTTCCAAAAAGTGACAGCTGCATTCATTATATTTTCCATATACAACTCATCAAAATTTATCTGGCACATTTAGAACTCTTTTGATGTCTCGAAATCGGGTCTAGCTATACAAATAGTTATATCCGAACTTTTTACCGGTCAAAAACATTTGTATCTGAACTTGAGCGAATATTTTCGATTTTGGCCGTCCGTCTTCACCAATACAATTAGAAACTGTTTGCCCCTTGAAGGGAGACATTTCACCTCTATAACATGGGCACTTGTCATTCCATCTGGCGATGCACCAAATATGGGATACTTCTTGTTGATGAAAAGACCACATTTACGGATTTTCATTTTTTCAATCTTCGACACTTCCTTTAGTATTGTATTATTCTGCGTTCTCCCTCATTCAAAGCTGAACAACATTTTTTCTTGCATTTCTTCGAACATGGCTGCAGCATGGAATGTTTTGTTTTATCTCGATTCGATTTTTGCTGTTGCTTTAATCGTTCATATTCATCACGTTCCTTTTGCCTTCTTTTCACCGTGGTTTGGGACAGTCAGCCGCCAGATGGCCTTAACTGCGACAATTGAAGCATCAGAATTTACGTAAGGTTTTCCGCTTCGGATCTTCGTTTTTTCCGATTGACTGGGTATGCCCTCAAATTTGCGGGTTTTTTTCCTGACGATCGTCGCCATTATTTGTCAACGTGGATATGTACTGGGCGTACAAATCCTCTGGAACCAAGTACCAACCTGCTCTTGTATCTGATTGGATCGTTAAATCTTTTGTGGAGATGGGAACTTATACTTGTTGAGCTCATGAAATTAGAAGAAAACGTGTGCAAAAACGTCGTACGTTTCGTCTTTCAGGTATTATTGATGAATGCTCTTTTATTGTCGATGCTTGAATAGGCCATAAATATTCAGGAAGCGGTAAGAAATGTGGTCCGTACCACCAACTGTCCGCTTGCTGTAATTGCTGTGGGCATGGGCCTCGTGAGACAATGTCGGCTGGGTTTTTATCACCACTCATATGATGCCATTCTCCTCGTCTGCTTATTGTTCGAATGTCGGCTACCCTGTTCGCAACAAAGGTGCTCTAAATATTTGAATGGGTCGATAGCCATGACAAAATGCTATCATTGAATCAGTCCAGAAAAGAATTCGAGATATGTCGCGCTTGGTAGGTAGGTATTAGGGCACCTTGGCGCACCCCCACTCCTCCTCCTTCAAGCCTCGCCCCCTCATTCTGGAACCCCGCTCGCTTGTCAGATTTTGACAGGTGACATTCGACATCTGTCATCTGTCAGATTTTGACAAATGACAAAAGGGCGGGAAACTCGAATTTCAAACAAATTCGTGATTTCGCAAGTAGGTACCTACAGCTAACTTGTCCGCCAGCAGATTTGAAACATGAATTCGTGATTCTACAAGTAAGTACCCACAGCTCACTTGTCCGCCAATGCGGTATCACATCATTTGGACGTTTTTCTTGCATTATAATAAAAAACAATGAGAACTTTTCACAATTTTTTGTTGAAAAGTTATTATCTATTCAGTAGGTATTGTATTTACAAAATAATTATTTATCCTAATATACATAGTTTATGCTGTAAAAATATGTATAAAATACCAACTTTCAATTGATAGACTTGGAAAACTCAATATTTTGCCTAATCAATTGATGCACACGGAGAACCATGGATGCTGATGATTTTCCTCACCTCCAGGAACATTTTTTCCTTGTAGTTGGAATTAAAGTCTTCAATGGCGGCTCCAGTGGATACTTCTTAATACCGTTTAGGTAGGTTAACTAAGAAGTCACCTAAATCGGCTACTATGGCATCTCCATAAGATGTGTGGTTTTTGGAGATACGGAAAATTTTGTACTGTCTGCCCACTTCCAAAGTTGCTAGTTTCACGAACTCCTCCAAGTTAGCGGCGCGTTTTGAAGCTTCGAAATCCATAGTTATTGATGGTAAAGTGGTTACACGAAAAACACGTCTTTTATCAAACAAGATGAATTTTGCAAAACGGCTCTAGGTTTCTGGCGAAAATGATTCAATCAAGTCTGTTATCAGCCTCTTCCATTTCCTTTTTGATGTGCCTATCACATTTGAGCAGATCATTCGTCAGCCGCGAAAAGAAATCTGTATTGAGTTTTTTCTGTCCAGAGTGTATAGAGCATTTGACATCATTCCATTTCCATCAAGTTACAAAATGCCAGAAGTGTTTCATTTCACGAAAAAATTGTTTGACGAAGTGCCACCACTCTATCAATATTTGCAAACTTTTCTGAACATTGTTTCAATTATAGAGATGGTCTATTGAACTTGGGTCTTTTAGTTTGATCGTTCTGGTGCCTGCCGCAAAGATACTTCACACCTCGAATAATCAGATCAAATTTTGATGGTTTTAGAAGATCTGCATCTTTGTCGTGTTATTTCACTTACGGTCATTGTAATTCTGGCAAGCTGTCTCATGTTTTGACGTTTCAATTCACATTGAGTTGTTGTTTTAAAAAGTTGAATAGATCATCAATGAAATTAGAAGAAAACGTGTGCAAACACGTCGTACATTTTGTCTTTCAGGCATTATTATTGATGAATGCTCTTTTGTTGTCGATGCTTGAATGGGCCATAAATATTCAAGAAGCGGTAAGAAATGTGGTCCGTGCCACCAATTGTCCGCTTGCTGTAATTGTTGTGGGCATAGGCCTCGTGTGACTATGTCTGCTGGGTTTTTATTACCACCCATATGCTGCCATTTTTCTCGTCCACTTATTGTTTGAATGTCGGCTAGTCGGCTACCCTGTTCGCAACAAATATGCTCTAAACATTTGAATGGGTCGATAGCCATGAGTGCCATGACAATACTATCATTGAATCAGTCCAGAAAAATCTTCGAGATATGTCGCGCTCGGTGACATCCTCTATTTTTCCCGTTATCATTGAAGCGATCAACGCATCCCAGGAAGCTATGTATATTTTGGAATTTGTAATTGCGTTCAAATTGTTGCTCAATTTGTTTAAGAACTCCTGTAATATGGCATGAGTGGCTCTATTTATGTCATTAACATTTAAAATGAGTTCCTCGTTCCTCCCCACCTACCGCCGACGCGTCGCAGCAGTCCCTCGGAAGCCAGGTTTA
Source organism: Anaspis maculata (assembly GCA_949128115.1). Taxonomy (NCBI): domain Eukaryota; kingdom Metazoa; phylum Arthropoda; class Insecta; order Coleoptera; family Scraptiidae; genus Anaspis; species Anaspis maculata. Next base: position 6,136,459 of record OX421961.1, read on the forward strand.
CACAGCCGCGCTTACAATTGTACTCACTTAACACATTTATCTATAACTTTCATAATTTACTGTATATAATATTTATTTATGGTGTATTTGAGAAAGGAAATGATACCAATTCAATAATTTAGTACAAAACTAAAGGTTCATAACGGGAACTTGTAACAATATTCTTTTGTTGTGAATATACGGTGAGCACAAAATTTCAGTTCACTCACTAAAAAACGATTGATTGACTTCTTCACTTAGCTGCCGCTCAAGAATCTTGAACACACTATTCTATCTCAAGGGAAGTCCGGAAAAGTTTTCTGGCTTATGCGCGTCTGCAACATTATTCTTCGGAACAATGCTCAGTATTGTGGTCTATTTCACATTGAGTTGTTGTTTTCAAAAGTACAATAGATCATCAATGAAATTAGAGCAAAACGTGTACAAACACGTCGTACATACTTTGCGCCTTCCAGGTACCATTGATGAATCCTCTTTTGTTGTCGATGCTTGAATGGGCCATAAATATTCAAGTGACTAGAAATGTGGCCCGTACCGCCAATTATCCGCTTGCTGTGGACATAGGCCTCGTGAGACAATGTCTGCTGGGTTTTCATCACCACTCATATGATGCCATTCTTCACGTCTTCTATTGTTCGAATGCGGCCACCCTGTTCGCATCAAAGGTGCTCCAAACATTCGTTTGGGTCAATGGCCATGACAATACTTTTATTGAATCAGTCCAGAAAAATCTTTGTATATTGCGCTTGGTGACAACGTCTAGTTTTCCCGTTATTATTAAAACGATCAACGCATCCCAGGAAGCTATGTCAATTTTATAAATTCGTAATTGCGTTCAAATTGTTATTTAATTTGTCAAAAAAATCCTGTAATGTGGCATGAGTGGCTTTATTTATGGCAATATGATTTAAAATGTTGCAAACATGTTCCTGAATAATGAAGTGAATGTAAATAAGGCGTTTTTCACTAACCTTTCGTGGTATTTCCTCTGATGCGGCTGCTAATATTGATGAAGGGCTTCCAAGGGCTGGTCTCTGGATTTGGTTTCGAAGAACCAAAATTTATGTTGGCACCTTCGCTGCCAAGCTGATGGTAATTCATCGCAGCAACAACTCAACTCGGTTGAAGTACTTCACTTCAGGGTAGTTGTTTAATGTTGGTATGAAATTTAGGTATGAATTCAAGCTCGTGTTCGTTTGAACAATTTATTATGTGAGCTTGGATATTTTACGTTTGGGTGTTTATCGTTCAAGTGTTGCGATGAGACTGATTGCTCCCTCGTCTTAATATCCCCACCAAGCCTCCCATGCTACCCGGGCAGGTACTCTACTTAGGCGGGGTGGGTTTAAAGGTGCGTTCAGTCAGCTTATTTAGTCGCTGTTTTAGTTTTAGTCGTTGTCGTAACAGAGAAGAGCGTTCATACAGCAAGATTTAGTCGTAAGAATTGACCAATAGGAGCTCGAATGATACTGCGCGAACCTTCATCTTCATACGGTCCGTGTTCATAATGGGTAGTATTAATATAAAAACTCGTAAAAAAATAAGCATAAATAAGTATTTGCTAACATATACTTATTTATGAGGAGTGTAACTCCTCTGAAATCGAAGCAAATGCTTATGCTATTTTTTTTTATTGATACATACAACCCATTACCATCACCATCCATGCTCATACCTTATACCGGTAATTACGCAACCTGCAAGTCGGCATCTTACGACAAAGTTCGGAATTCTTACGACTAAAATTAAAACTAAAACTCTGTATGAACGCCGCGCATACGACGCGTGCTTTCTACTTTCAAATTTACGACAACGACTACGACTAAAACTAAAACCAAGCTGACTGAACCCACCTTAACAATAGAATAGATACCTCGTGGTCAAGGGATTGGACAGAGTAGAACCATATTTTCAAAATTGCTGGAGTTGGTGCAGTTCTGTTTGATGTTGCTACTCCAGGTACATCTGGCGGGGAGCCCAAAGACTCTGTACTTGCCGTGGGAGAGATTACGTCACTACTTCCTCCATCAGCCTCGTCTTCATGTTGAGTTTGGGTTTGTGATGCGTCCTCAGTTTCCTCAGTCTCACCCATATTTTCCAGAACTATCTGTGTCTTCAACAAATCAAGAGTTTTTTCGGTAAAAGTTTTGGTAATAATTTTTTTTCTGTCGTTTTTGTCAATAAAAATTCCTTTATTTTTCCATCTCAACACATATCTGATATCAAGGGCAATATTTCCACGATTGTTTCTAATTTTTCGTGAAATTTCACGGCTCTGCTGTATGACTTTCGGATTGGACCGACGTTTCCAGGTTTTGGCATGTGTTTCCAGGTCGTGGATTGTTTTCTTTGCAGTCCCATTGTTGATGCTAGATTTACCCTTATACGAATGGTGGAGATGGGTTGTTGACACAGCGTCTCCTTGTGCTCGAGGATGGGCTCAAGGAACTCATTTCTTGAAGTAACCTTTTTTTTGTCTTCTGCACTTTTAATACTCTTACACTGCAGTACATAGGAAAGATTGCAAATCTTATCTTACGGTCGCCATGTGGTAAGGCCCTTTAGGCTGATGCACGAATGACGGACAGGTGTTATATGTTTCATAGGTTTATTCTAATTGTTCGTTCCTAGTCTACGTTACAGCTTAAATAGGCATATGTAATAATGACCGTCGAAGAATGTGCTGACACATCTTGCGCTTCCACGCGGCTATTAATAAGTAGGTCACTACAACGGCCTTTTATCACTCAGCGACTTCTGTCTGACCTGCCTGGTTCCGATTTTTTCTCCTTCATGAGTACTCGGCTAATTTTGGCTCTTGTTCTCTGTACTCTGGTTCAGATCTTTCTTTTGTTCATAAACTCCGGGTGTTATCTAAGGGAGTGAACCATTTCACATCGGACTTGTGAATTGGTTCGGCGATGTTTTTCCTCACGAGTTTTGCCATATTATTTTTTTTTGAATATCTGGAGATGTATACTTGGCATTTATTTCAACTGTAGTTGGGCATTCTGCCAAATGTTCCATATTTTTCCAGTGCAGCTCAGAGAGGACCATTTAAGTTATTATGATCCGGGTTGACGGCTCCTTCCGTCAGTGTTGGTATCATTTCAGTTTCTCCCTGCAGGGAAAATAAGGTTTTCCCTCTATTTTTGGACAAATTGGATGACTTTGGTCAACTAATCGTTTTTGATTCCTCAGACCAATGAGATACGTCATACAAAGAAACTACTTTACTTCCATTCCTCATTATAAAAAAACGGTCATTTCCGATCGACGATTTACCTATGCTACTTGGAGGAACACTTCATGGCAGTGCGATTAGCCATAACATCCAACCCGATAGCATGTTCTGTAGTCGATTGACCTATTCTGTTCAGAAACTGACGCTTCAAATCAAGTGTCTAAGTCAATTGATCACCACTACAGACCTTAGTAAATTCAATAATGATCCAAAAGGCGCTTATAGCTTGTTGTGATTGGTTCGCCTTGAATAAAAAAGCTCTTGCTGCAGCATTTGTGCGATAGTTTTCATTGAATTTACATTAGAAACTATGGAATCACATGCTATCACAACATGACTGAACCATAATTAAACCAAATCACGAATTTCCTGTACGATTCCACAATTTGAACCCTTCAAAACTTTGTATAACATCAACATACAACATGTAATAATTGGCTGCCACGACTTTTGATACAAAAGGTTCCTTATGACATTCTCGCACAAAAATTGGCCCTATTTCGTTAATAACGGCTTCAATATTGTTCTTGAGGGCTTCAGAGGCAATCAATGTCACTGGATCATCAGCATACACTTAAAATTTCACGTAGCCCTACAGAAAAAAATCAGCGGGGTTAAATCACTAGATCTGGGCGGCCAATTAATGTCACCATTTCGAGAAATGACGCGCCCTGGAAATTTTTCACGTAATACTAGTAAGCTCATTGTTTCGTGGCTTGTGTGACTTGTAGCGCCCTCCTGCTGGAAGTAGAGTTGCTCCATGACCATCCCGTTCAATATGGCGGGAGAAGAAACTGAAATCAGCATCCTACGGTACCCCTCTGAATTGAATGTGACCGTAGCACCTTCAACATTTTTTGAAAAATCAGTAGCCTTGATCACCGATTCCTCAAAATATTGTTTATTGAATGAGATTCTTCCAATGTGGACTCCCCTACGTGTCCAAATAACAAAATCGCACCGATTCTTCTCAATTATACCCATTTGAGTTTGGACTTGGTCGTTATATTTATGATTGGTTTTGCGCTGCAATTTTCCGTCATGAGCTGCCTCACAAATTCTGCTTCTCTGATCCTTCTTGAGTCACTGTAAATCTGTGGGACAGTGTAGTTCTAGAAATTTTAGACACTTCATTTCTAAAATTCTCATTGTCGACCCTTCTGCTGCTGGATCAATAACCAGGCGATCTGGAGAAGTCCAAGACCTGGATAGATAGGATTTATCCATAGGCCTGTTTCTGGCATCATGATGTTTGGGCTTTCCTTCTTTTTTTGTTGTGGATAATTCTCGGCACCCACAGATTCGAACTTTCTACCATGCTCCAGATATGTTGAGTAAATCTCTTTGTTTGAATAGAGATGCCTCTTCACCAAATTCAGGAACTGTTCTTCTGTTTTCGCCGTATGAAATTCCTTTATGCACGAAGCTGTTGTTAGAATTGTTCGCAATCGTGTCCAGCTTGTCAGAAGCCTGGCTGGCTGTGACAGCAGATGGAAACTGAGCTCTCGGCACCAAGGCTTCCTCCATTATCTGTTGATAAATGAATTGTTTTATTAATGTTAATGGTAATTAAAAATGGTTGTATACAATGGTAATACCTTCACAAGAATTGTCAGCTCTTCTTTTCGTTTAACATCTATAATATAATCGGTGTAAGTTAATTGGAACCCTAGCTCCCAACTTGAAACTCACAAAGTTTCTCTCTTTGCAGCTGCAGATCAAAGATGAACAGATTGTATCGCTCATCGTTGTTTTCCCCTTCTTTTTCTTTACTGGGAGATCAAAGGTGATTTTTTCGGTTGGGTCCGTAACTGAAGTATACTTCTTCATAATGTGACCAGGGTTCTTTTTTATTTTCCTGTCCTGGTTCCACTGACACGGCCTGCTGGTGCATGCCTCATTATCTTTTCTTTTTCAAAGTCCACGTTTCATCTCGTCCCGTTCTACCCACAAAGATTTGCCGATGCTGATTCACGAGATCATTGCATGTTGCCATGTCTGGATTCATGCTGGTTAAAAGTTCGCAAAGAAACTTTTCTTCAAGCAACTTTTTTTCCTCCGTACTGTACTCTCTTTTTGTTCGTCGTTGTTTTTGCCTGGTTGAAGGTCCAACAGTATACCTTGGATCGTATTCTTCATCGGGCTGGGCGAACTTTTATGAGGAGATTTTATGGGCATGCGGTATTTCGTTCGCGTCCTATGTCTGATCGGCGTTCGGTAACAGCCTCACTCTATCACGGAACTTGGCTGTGCAATAAACGAATGGACGAATGGTTTTCATTGATATGTCAGGATAGCTTTAGCGTGCACCCAAATCCCGAAGATAAAGGGGTCCTAGCCTTTAGGCTAGACGGGGCGTGGGCTAGACCTCACGATCTACTTAGTCATGGGTCCTTGTGGAGAAAGGTAGTGAAAGAAAAATCAATTGTTCTAAAGCTACTCTAATTCTATTTAAATACTGTACAAAAGTGACTAGATTTTTACTTGCAAGGAATTGCCTACAGAAGGTAATTCGTGAATCTAAACTAGGCGCATTAATACTGCTGGGTTTAGCCTAAATATTTCGAACTACATTTAAGCTCTATTAATTTCTATAACGACATCTTAAAATAACAAATATACATGATGAGGAGAACCATAAACGAGACATGCACAAATTAAATCTGACAACAAAACCTTCTTTTAGCTTAGCAATATTTTCTGACCTGCTACTTCCATCATGATTAGTACTCGTTACCACTTGGAAACTTTGCAATTATTTCACTGATATTTTACTACTTTAGACTCTAGGGAGGGTTGTTAACTGGCCGGCTGGCCGAACACTAATTTTAACAATGGTATTTATGGCCTACCACTACAGATTACTCCGCGGCCCGTTAAAGAAAAACATGCATTAACTTGCTTGTTTTTCTGCAAAACATGGAAAGGGCCAGAAAAGCGGAATGTAATGTATGGAAAAGAGTGGTAGAAAATATACTTAATCTAACAGGTAGCTTTTGAGTGAGTGACGGAAAAAAGAACGAAAAACAAAAGGTCGAAAACAAAACATCGAATGCATATGGTCGAAAAAGAAAAGGTCGAATTTACAATATATCGAAAGTGATGATGATCGAAATACATATGGTCGAAAATACATAATATCGAATAACAGAATGTCGAAAAACAAAAGGTCGAGAAACAATTGGTCGAAAAACAATTGGTCGAAAAACAATTGGTCGAAAAACAATTGGTCGAAAAACAATTGGTCGAAAAACAATACGTCGAAAAGCAATAGATCGAGAAACGAAAAATCGAAAAGAAAAGGTCTAGAAAGAAAAAACCGTGAAAATCGAAATTGAGCGCGAAATTAGGTGTATGTACAATTGTTGTAAAGACAAATGATTTGGGAGTTTGGGACGGGATAAGAGAAGCACTGAGTCAAAAATCAAGTAGCCCAAATTTATTTCTGTGGAAAAACCTAATCAGGCCTTGAAAAAAAAAATACTGAACCTGACAAGATCTGTGTGGTGTGTACACCGATTTATGAGTATAGATCAATTTTGCGTCAAATAACCGAATCAGCTTTGCAAAAAAATTACTGAACCTGACAAGGTCCATGTACACAGCTTCACGTTTCAGAGTGGATTTTGCGTCAAAAGAAAAAAACGAAACAGGTCTGCAAAAAAATTACTGAGCCTGACGAGGTCCATGCATGTGTCCAAGTTGATTTTGCGTCAAAAAATCAAATCAGGGCTTAAAAAAAAAAAAAAAAAAAAAACAAAAACCCTGACGAGGTCTATGTGCACAACTTGACGTTTCAGAGTTGATTTTGCGTCAAAAAACCGAATCGGGTGTGTAAAAAAAATACTGAACCTGACGAGGTTCATGCACACAGGTTTATAAGTCTAAGTTAATTTTGAGTCAAAACACCAAATCAGGTCTTCAAAAAAAAAACTACTAGACCTGACGAGGTCCATGTGCACAACTTGACGTTTCAGAGTTGATTTTGCGTCAAAAAACCAAACCAGGTCTGCAAAAAATTACTGAACCTGACGAGGTCCATGTACACAGGTTTATAAGTCTAAGTTAAATTTGCGTCAAAAAACCGAATCAGGTCTTCAAAAAAAAACTACTAGACCTGACGAGGTCCATGTGCACAGCTTTACGTTTCAGAGTGAATTTTGCGTCAAAAAACCAAATCAGGTCTTCAAAAAAAAACTACTAGACCTGACGAGGTCTATGTACACTGCTTTATGTGTCCAACTTGATTTTGCATCGAAAAACTAAATCAGGTCTTCAAAAAATATATATACCAAGCCTGACGAGGTCCATGTGCACAACTTGACGTTTCAGAGTGAATTTTGCGTCAAAAGAAACCGAATCAGGTTTGCAAAAAAATTACTGAACCTGACGAGGTTCAAGTACACAGGTTTATAAGTCCAAGTTGATTTTGCGTCGAAAAACCAAATCAGGTCTTCAAAAAAAAAAAATACTAGACCTGACGAGGTCCATGTGCACAGCTTCAAGTTTCAGAGTGGATTTTGCGTCAAAAAACCCAATCAGGTCTGCAAAAAAATCACTCAACCTGACAAGGTCCATGCGTGCACAGATTTATAAGTCTTAAGTTAATTCACGCTGACGCTGATCAGATTTAAAAGAATATACAGGTGCTTCGGTGGCCTTGCATAATACTTTGAGAGGTGATTTATCTCTGACGAATAAGTCGAAAAGTGAGAGTAAAACTTTTCCTCTAGTGCTCTCTGAGAGAGTCACAGCTCCTCAATTGATCCGAATTGTAATCACATTTAAAACAGGTATTTCTAGTTCGACATTGTGCTATTCGGCATTTTATTATTCGATGTTTTGCTTTTCGATCTTTTCTTTTTCGACCTTTTGATTTTCGACCTTTTGCTTTTCGATATTTCACTTTTCGATCTTTTGATTTTCGACCTTTTGTACTTTCGACAATAGTGCTTTCGATGTTTTGTGGTTTCGTTATTTTGTTTCTCGACTTTATGCATTCGATGTTTTGTTTTCGACCTTTTGTATTTCGATCTTTTTTCCGTCACCCCTTTTGAGTATAATGTTATTTTGAATTGATCATGCAACACAGATTAATGAAAAATAGGAAAAGATAGAAAACTACACACTTGCACCAGTAGTTAAACTCTGAGTCGTATTTTGGAAACATTCAGTGGTACGGGTAAATACACTAGTCATGGCCATGTTCGGAGAAACGTTTTGAGGAAGGTAGTACGGACGCGGAGGACCTCCTGGTAAGGGCGGGCTGGCGGCCGTGGAGTTGCCGTGGTTGTTGGTTGATAATGGTAATTCTCTAGTCGGAATGCCGGAGCTGAGGTAGCTGGTGCGTCTTCTTGTTGGTAGTAATTCAAGAGTTCAAAATAGTCTTCCACAAAGCGGTGTTTTAACAAGTGCGAAATAACTTTCGCTAAAGCTTAGAAGTTTTGTGCCAAGGGGCATGGCATAAAGCCAGTCAATAATATTATGAAGGTCAGTTGCTGTTGCACGTGATGTGTTAGGGATGAATTTCAGTACGGTTCCAATAACCGTAGTTAAGTGGATTTCCGAAGTGACAAGGTGAGTACGCTCTTGATGGAGCGTATTGCAAAAAGTGGTGATTTGTGCAACGAGAGCTTGTTTTTGTTGAATAAAGAAGACCTTCTTTGGATCATACTGGTAATTCGCCATGTCAAGGAAGTCTGGGAGACAAGGCCAGTCGTCATCGAAGGCGTGGCCTTGGAAGCGCTGAAAGTCTTGAAGGAGGCGACTTTGCACTTGCCGAAGATGGCGAGCCGAATATGTTTCGTCGTAGTGGGAGGTCTTGACGTTTAGGATGTGGTCGACAGCTTCCTCGAGTTCCAGAAGGAACTCTCGGGCTAAATTGTAATAGTTTTTAGGTAGAATTCCAGACGCACTTTAAACACAGGTCTGGCCTTGATTGTAGTGATTTAAATCCTAATTTCTACCCTCACCCTTAGCGAGCGTTTTACTTTGTGAATTTATTTTAAATTACTCTATGATTTCTCTCTTTCACAAGGACCGATGCATTTCAAGAAACCATTGAATTGTCACGACTCAAAAAGTCGCGCCAACGGAAATTCTTTTATTTTGTTATTTTGATTAAAATTGGTTCCGCTAGATGGAAATGGCTGTCCGCAGGCGTAGGTAAATAGGTACTCTTGCCGCGCGAGTTTTAGGTTTGAACAAAAAGACAAAAAGGGAGATAAGACTTTTTACCATTCTGGCGTCAGGTGAAATTACGAATGTGCATGGTGCCAACTCTTATGAGGATATAAGTAATTTCACCGAGTTCATTACTCCAAACAATCAATTTGGTTGTGTCGAAATTGTGCCGTTGTGACGGAGGGATCGTTTGGAGTGTCCAATTAATTTGGGATTTGAATACGTCGATTCAGCGTGAGTGAAAATGTTTTGTCTCTTGACAACATTTCTCGTCAAAATTAATATTCTTTGCAGGCTTTTCTTCGGAAATACAAATACCTACCGTTTTGTGATCGCTATTGTTGTTAGCGGAAATTATTGTGTGTTGGCGAGACCCTTTTTGAAAGGTTAGTGCTTATTCGTTCAAACTTAAAAAGAGAAAGTTATCAGTTCTCAATTTTCTCCTGAGTCGCCGAGGGATGTCCATTTATTGATGGAGAATGTATATTTTTTTAGGGTTCTCCGGCCTAGTTGTTCCCCAGCCTAGCTTTCCGGCAGATTTTTGCCGCTGGAGTTGTCGAAAATTGCAAAATTCTCGAAGTGGTTTTTGCCACCCTTGGAGCTGTGAAGGGAGATAGGAACGCCGAAAGGCCTGGAAACTGTTGCTGTCTTCTTCCTTCATACCACCTACCTGCTTTACTACCCGTCATCCATCATCGAGTATCGGCAATTGTCATCGATTGACGACGAATTTACGAGGGACGTCTTTTGTCACCGGGAGGATTTGTGACCGCCTTTTTTTTGTCAACTGCCAGATAAGCCCTACTTTTAGTTATTTTCAATTTATTATTTGCGCGCAATTTAATTGTTATCGTAACTGCGTATTTATTTGCGCTGAACTTTGAGCGACGTGTACACGGCCGGTCGGAAGGAAACGCGATAAATTTTACCGGTTATCGTAGCGGTTATCGTAGCCATTTTTAAATTTGAACACGCTGTACCTACGATAAAAACGGCGCAGAGGACAGGCTTTTTGGTAGTTTTAGAACGGTTCCATTGGACCTAGGCGACCTCCATTATTTTTATTATTTTTATTTTATTCTTTCTTCAAAAGAATAATCTTTACGATACGTCCATTTTGCTAATTTTTTTTTGTTATTCATTTATTGATTGCCTGATTTAATTTAAAACCTACATTGGCACCGTCAACGTGGGGCCGCTCTCACTGATTTAGCCTTTTTGTCATTTCATTTTTTCACGTCGGCAAGGAAATGGTAGATTTGTGTTTACATTTGAAAATTTGATTGCGAAGTAGGTAATTTAAATTCCACGTTGATATTTTGTAGTGTCGCTAGAGAGCAAATTTGAATTTTGCTTTCTGATTGTTGTTGGTATTTGTTTTTTTTCAGAGCGGTTTTTTTTGAACAAAAAAAAATAAAAACCTAAATAAAGAGTCATTATTTCCATCATTACTGATTAGTGCTTGAATAATTTTGTAATAAAGTTGATACACGTTTCGGACTTGTAAAATTACTACAATATTTTACAAAAATTTTGATTTACCGGACTTAGAAAAATTTCTAAGTCATTGGTTTTTGGTTTTTGGTTTTTGTCTGCGCTTTCAGGTACCATTAGTAGTGCTGGCTACTAGCTGCTTTTGTTGAAGCGGTTTTCTGCTTTTGTTTTTTTTTGTTTTTTTTTAGTTGTTGATATTTCGATTGTGTTATTTTCCCGTTTGCTTATTTTTCGCGATGGATTTCTTGAGGATCTCTGTCAATAGGCTGGACAAGGGCGCACTTTTGTATGAGCTGAAGGTACGAGGCTGTGAACCGACAGAAGAAGATGGATTTGACACTCTGAGATCTGCATTAAGAACTGCAATGAGGCTTGACAGTGACGCTTCATTGAGTGTAATAGAAGACGATTACCCCTTCACTCATGATCAAGATAAAGCTGCGGTCACACAGCTTTGTACTGACATTGCTGAGAGACTTGATGGAGTTCAGCTTCAAAACTTGAAGAGCGAGAAAGACAAGATTGGTACGATGATAACGTATGGTTTGGGTCGATTGAAGAGAGGTGCAGCTGTGAATGCCACTGAAGCACAGAAACAAACAGCTTCACAACTTCGTTTGAAACTATTGGACTATGCTGGACAGTTACAGGACAAGCTGAAGACTCTTGAGGGTACCGGACGACCTCCACTCCAGAGTCAATCAACTTTACTGAACCTCAGCACTGGTGCTGCAACTTTCTCTCGACCACCTGCAACCGCAACTTCTTCAGGTGACTCGGATTCCGAAAGTCTAGAGCCTGCCAGCCGTTTAAGAAGTGTTCCAGTTCGAGAGTGGAACGTTAGATTTTCTGGAGATGGGAAAGGCCTTTCTGTTGCCGCTTTCCTGGCGAGAGTGGAAGAATTAAGGACACCTAGAGGAGTCAACCATACTGATCTGATCAGAGCTGCCGTTGATTTGTTCACTGGACCAGCACTCATGTGGTACCGAGCGAATAGGACAAAGTTTCGAAATTGGAAGTCACTGGTCGCGGGACTGAAAGAAAATTTCCTCCCGTGGGACTATGACCACCGCCTTTTTGAAGAGATAACGAAGCGTACGCAGGGAGCCAATGAACCGAGCCACGTCTATTTTGCCGCGATGGCGAATCTTTTTGATCGACTGAGTCGTCCACCATCCGAGGAGGAGAAACTACGCCTACTGCAGCAGAACATTGATCCGTTTTATCAGCCCTTCCTGGCTTTTCAGAAGGTTGACACTGTGGAAGATCTTCTTCGGGGTTGCCGATTGATTGATAATAGACGCGACGTAGCGAAAACATTTGTCAGACCACCGAAACGTTCACAAGTACTAGAACCAGACTTAGCTTATGCCGAAACTTCGACGTCGGACCATGCGTCAGGAGCTTGCGACTCTGAGAGTTCGACCAGAGGTAATGCTCGTGGAAATTCAGTGAGCGAAGTGGATCCTACTACTGGACGTCGGTCTGATGGTCGTCAAGAAAGAAGAAAGGAGCTGAAGTGTTGGAACTGCGGAGGGACCGACCACTTGTCTTTCCGATGTCGTGAACAGCAGAAAATGTATTGCTACGGTTGCGGTGAACCAGAGGTCACAAAACGAACCTGCCCAAAATGTAATCGTTTGGGAAACGCACCCCCGAGGCGAAGGTAAATGGCCTACCCTCGTCTCGAATTATCAGTGGAGCCAAAGCCACACCTGATGAAGCCATCTTTCCTCTTCGATCTGTTTTGGACTTTGTGTTATCTCACTCACAGGGAGATGAACGGCCATATTTGAAGATTTCAATTTTTGGGATTGATTTCTTGGGGTTGTTGGATTCGGGTGCAAGCCGAACAATCATGGGTAAGAAAGGATGGCAAATCATCAAGAATTCGGGATGCGTAGATCTGCTAAGTAGTGATGTTTCGTCGGTAACCGTTGCAAATGGTAACGTGTGTGAGTGTATTGGTGTTTTGCGAGTTCCGGTAAAGCTGCGAACTATTGAAAGGATCATTGACATACTGATAGTGCCGAGTTTGAATCATTTGTTGATATTGGGAATTGATTTTTGGTCGAGTATGGGAATTGTCCCTGATCTGCGATCTAATGAGTGGTCTTTTACTAATTCGGAGTCTGGAGCATGTCTCGACTCAGTCAATGCTTTGAATCCACACAGTAGTTTATCTTCGGATCGGCAAAGAATACTTGACGAGCTACTTGACGACGTTTTCGAGAAAATGGGCAGTGGACTCGGCTGCACTGACGTTGTGGAACACAAAATCGAAGTGATGGAGGGAGTTCAACCGATAAAGCAACGCTATTACCCAGTTTCTCCTGCAATTATGAAGCATATTGATGTCGAACTCCAGAAGATGCTAGAGATGGGAGTGGTCCAACCTTCCAGTAGCCCATGGAGTAGTCCAATCGTGATGGTAAAGAAGAAAAATGATACCTATAGATTCTGCGTCGATTTCAGAAAAGTGAACGCTGTGACCAAACGCGACGCATATCCTTTGCCATTCATTACGAACATTTTGGATAAATTGAGAGACGCACGGTTCCTGACCAGCCTGGATATTCGATCGGCTTATCACCAGATACCAGTGGAGAGGGAATCCAGACAATACACGGCCTTTACTGTACCTGGAAGAGGATTATTTGAATTTTGTCGTCTTCCATTCGGTCTCCACTCGGCTCCTGCAACCTGGCAGCGATTTATTGATTGTGTTTTGGGCATGGACCTGGAACCGAATGTGTTTGTTTATCTTGATGATATCGTGATCGTGACACAGACATTCGAACAGCACATTGATATTTTAAAGAAGATATTTTCTCGATTAAATGCCGCTGGTCTCACGCTTGGAAGAGAAAAATGCCAATTTTGTAGAGATGAACTCCGTTATTTGGGATACGTGGTCGACGTGAACGGTCTACATGTAGATCCTGAAAAAGTCAACGCGATTTTGAAGATACCAACCCCTAGCAAAGTGTCTGAAGTAAGAGCTATCGTAGGAACAGCATCGTGGTACCGGAGGTTCATACCTAACTTTTCGACACTGATCCGACCACTCACCGACTTGACGAGGAAAAACGTGAAGTTTAAATGGGGCGTCCCACAAGAAGAGGCGTTCATGAAGATAAAGGAGTACTTGATTTCCGCCCCTGTCCTTTCATGTCCGAACTTTGAGCTTCCTTTTGTCGTGCAGACCGACGCTAGCTCCTACGGCATCGGCGCAGTATTGTCTCAGAATGACCCGGATGGAGAGGAGAGGGTGATTTGCTATCTGTCTAAATCATTAACAAGACAGGAACAAAAATGGTCGACAGTTGAAAAGGAGTGCTACGCAGTGCTATGGGCTGTCCAGAAATTGAGACCATACGTGGAAGGGTCGCACTTTACGGTCATTACCGACCATTGGTCGCTACAATGGTTGCGAAATCTACATGATCCCACAGGCAGATTGGCACGATGGGCCATCAAACTCCAGCAATATAGTTTTGACATCGTCCATAGAAGAGGGAAAGATCACGTGGTACCAGATATGTTGTCACGATCGGTACCTGTCCTGGACCAAGTAGAAGTTACACCGGACCTAAACGTTGAGATTGCTGATCAAAATGGTTTTGTGGATGAGCGTAAGATGAATCCGGATCGATGGTACACGAAGATGTTGCGAAACGTTGAAGGAAACCCATTGCGGTTTGGTTCGTGGAAGGTTGAGAAATCGAAGTTGTACAAGTGTGTTCGATGGAATGTGGAATCTGATTTACTCAACCCCGACAGTAACTGGAAGCTTGTGATACCGAAGGCAGATCGACGAGAAATCTTGGAGAGGTATCATGACGACCCGTGTGCTGGCCACGCCGGAATTTTTAAGACTTATAAGCGTGTTTCTCAACATTATTATTGGCCAAAGATGAAAGCCGACATCACCCGATACGTTAAATCCTGTATGACGTGCGAGAAGAATAAGTTGGAGCGGAGGAAGCCCGCAGGATTGCATGCTCCGCCCCGTGTTGTTGATGAACCTTTTGAAGTAGTGTGCTGCGACCTTATAGGGCCTTTGCCGAGATCCAACAAAGGTTACAAGTTTATTATGGTTATAATCGATTATTTCAGCAAATTCACCTTGGTCGTGCCTCTGCGTGATGCTACCGCCCAGCTGACCTGTAGAGCATTGGAGGATCAACTACTACTCATGTTCGCTCAACCCAAGATCTTGATATGCGATAACGGACCAAACTTCCGAAGTAAGGTGTTCCAGCAGTTGCTCCAAACGTATGGCGTCCGCCAATCCTTTACGGCCGCTTACCATGCGCAAGCAAATCCTACAGAACGAGTAAACCAAACTTTGGAGACCATGATCAGATGTTACGTCACTGAGAACCATAAAACATGGGATGCTCATCTGTCGAAACTGGCCTGTGCTATCCGCACACAAGTACACGAAGTTACGAGGCGCACGCCGTATTCGGTAGTGTTTGGTCGTGAGATGCCAAGCAATCTGTCCTTGTCTGGTCCGGTTGATCCACCGGTTGGCTTCGAAGTAGACGAATCTAAAGTTGTTGCAGATCGACGAGATGAACTTCGAAGGGTATACGTTGATGTGAAGAACCGAATTCTGAAGGCAGCGGAGAAAAATCGCCGAATTTACAACTTGAGACGCCGTGATGTGAGATACGAAATTGGTGCATCTGTTCTTCGAAGGAATTTTCCTCAGTCTGATGCTGCGAGATTTTTCTCTGCAAAGTTAGCTCCGCGATACGTCGGCCCTTATGTGATTTCAAAGATAGTGTCCCCGTGGACCTATGTGTTAAAGGACTTGGAAGGCAAGCCATGTGGTACCTGGCACGCCAAAGATCTTAAGCCAGCTGTAAATCGAGATGATGTGGTGGAATAGCGTATGGTGCTATGGATTGAGGTGGGAAAGTTTCTTGGTGGTTAGGGGGGAATTGTCACGACTCAAAAAGTCGCGCCAACGGAAATTCTTTTATTTTGTTATTTTGATTAAAATTGGTTCCGCTAGATGGAAATGGCTGTCCGCAGGCGTAGGTAAATAGGTACTCTTGCCGCGCGAGTTTTAGGTTTGAACAAAAAGACAAAAAGGGAGATAAGACTTTTTACCATTCTGGCGTCAGGTGAAATTACGAATGTGCATGGTGCCAACTCTTATGAGGATATAAGTAATTTCACCGAGTTCATTACTCCAAACAATCAATTTGGTTGTGTCGAAATTGTGCCGTTGTGACGGAGGGATCGTTTGGAGTGTCCAATTAATTTGGGATTTGAATACGTCGATTCAGCGTGAGTGAAAATGTTTTGTCTCTTGACAACATTTCTCGTCAAAATTAATATTCTTTGCAGGCTTTTCTTCGGAAATACAAATACCTACCGTTTTGTGATCGCTATTGTTGTTAGCGGAAATTATTGTGTGTTGGCGAGACCCTTTTTGAAAGGTTAGTGCTTATTCGTTCAAACTTAAAAAGAGAAAGTTATCAGTTCTCAATTTTCTCCTGAGTCGCCGAGGGATGTCCATTTATTGATGGAGAATGTATATTTTTTTAGGGTTCTCCGGCCTAGTTGTTCCCCAGCCTAGCTTTCCGGCAGATTTTTGCCGCTGGAGTTGTCGAAAATTGCAAAATTCTCGAAGTGGTTTTTGCCACCCTTGGAGCTGTGAAGGGAGATAGGAACGCCGAAAGGCCTGGAAACTGTTGCTGTCTTCTTCCTTCATACCACCTACCTGCTTTACTACCCGTCATCCATCATCGAGTATCGGCAATTGTCATCGATTGACGACGAATTTACGAGGGACGTCTTTTGTCACCGGGAGGATTTGTGACCGCCTTTTTTTTGTCAACTGCCAGATAAGCCCTACTTTTAGTTATTTTCAATTTATTATTTGCGCGCAATTTAATTGTTATCGTAACTGCGTATTTATTTGCGCTGAACTTTGAGCGACGTGTACACGGCCGGTCGGAAGGAAACGCGATAAATTTTACCGGTTATCGTAGCGGTTATCGTAGCCATTTTTAAATTTGAACACGCTGTACCTACGATAAAAACGGCGCAGAGGACAGGCTTTTTGGTAGTTTTAGAACGGTTCCATTGGACCTAGGCGACCTCCATTATTTTTATTATTTTTATTTTATTCTTTCTTCAAAAGAATAATCTTTACGATACGTCCATTTTGCTAATTTTTTTTGTTATTCATTTATTGATTGCCTGATTTAATTTAAAACCTACATTTTTTTTTCCTTTTCAATATTATCATTACATTCTTCTTTAATAATAATCTATTTAAACGTATTTTTTTCCTAGTTCTTTTAAATTATTTTCCATTCCTTGTGCGACAGCCCAGTGAGATTTGATTTGAAACTTTTGAAGCTTTCCGTTTTTGAGCTTCGTGGAGAAAAAAAACGGTGGCGCCTATTTTCCCTTCTAAATAAAACAAAAAAAAAAAAGGGAATCAGTCAGTATAAGACCCACCCCCAAACCCTGACTAACCGGAGCAACACAGTCCACCTCGAATTGAGTGTGACAGAATAAAGTCATTTATTTCGGTGGCCAAGGTCTCAATCACCTGTAATTCATCGATAGGTAAACGCGACATTATTTCAGTGAACAGGAGTTCTAATGTTACTTTTAGAGTTTCAAAATCCATATCTGCAAACAACTCCTCGAAAGTCACCGTTTGCGGGGTTGGAATATACAACGGGTCGCCCTCATCTGCCAGCATGTTCATAATTAGTGACCGTTTTCTCTCGGGGTCTCTCTCTATTTATTCTTGCATCTCGACTTGATCAATGAGGTTGTCAAGTTCCAGGATATACTGTTCTAAGCTGTCCATTACAGCAGCCTCCGTACTTGGTACTCGTTTCATTATTTCGGACAACAACACATCTAATACTAACCTGACCTCTGGTAACGTTAATTCCGCGACAGATTGCTTCAAATTTGACAATTGGATAGCTTTAGCGTGCACCCAAATCCCGAAGATGAAGGGGTCCTAGCCTTTAGGCTAGACGGGGCGTGGGCTAGACCTCACGATCTACTTAGTCATGGGTCCTTGTGGAGAAAGGTAGTGAAAGAAAAATCAATTGTTCTAAAGCTACTCTAATTCTATTTAAATACTGTACAAAAGTGACTAGATTTTTACTCGCAAGGAATTGCCTACAGAAGGTAATTCGTGAATCTAAACTAGGCGCATTAATACTGCTGGGTTTAGCCTAAATATTTCGAACTACATTTAAGCTCTATTCATTTCTATAACGACATCTTAAAATAACAAATATACATTATGAGGAGAACCATAAACGAGACATGCACAAATTAAATCTGACAACAAAACCTTCTTTTAGCTTAGCAATATTTTCTGACCTGCTACTTCCATTATGATTAGTACTCGTTACCACTTGGAAACTTTGATATTATTTCACTGATATTTCACTACTTTCGACTGTAGGGAGGGTTGTTAACTGGCCGGCTGGCCGAACACTAATTTTAACAATGGTATTTATGGCCTACCACTACAACTCCAATGTAAAAATCTGATTCTTGACAACGGATTGAACATAAAGGGTGTCCGGTAGTTGATTTCGAAAACTCCGAAGAAGGCTGTATTCAAGAAACATATTCCAAAAACGACGAATGAAGGTGATTACGACAAAAATCTGGATCAAAATGAATTCTTTGTACATGAGTCTTCTGGCCTTCTGGTGCATGCTATACACAACGAAGTCGCACCACCTTGAACCACAGAGCGACATCCGGCCCTGAATTTGAAAATGGTAGGCGGGACTTCGCTTAAATTCCATAGGTCCATTCTCATCAGATCCAAGACTAAATGTCTTGACTTTCAGTGCATCTCCAAAAGTCTTGCTTTTTTTTTTTTTGGAGAACGGACATATCACTTCTAACACTCCGTAGCCTGCAACAGTATCATTCCGTCTGGACTAGCACCTAGAAATTGTGCATATGGGTGCACAACTAGCCCACATTTAAAAATCACATCACGTGTGACTCCCACACAAAGTCTTTTCGCTTCGTCTTCTGTTAATATCCCATGCTTTATGGCTGGGATTTTGCTGATGTTCTTGTGTAAACATTCAATGAATTCCTTGTTCACGATTCTTCTTATCACTTTAAAGTTTGATGCATCGAACCTAGATTGCCTTTCTTTTAGCCACAAACTGTTGTTGCCCTGCGAAGCTGTGTTTTCCTTGAGAACTTTTGCTTCATTAACAAGAATGCTTCAAAGTATGGCAGAGGTGGTGAATATAACAATATGTTGACGGACTCTGCGTCTAGCACGGGCAATGTAAATGGCAGACTGCCGGACTTGACTGCAGGAATCGAGGTTGCTATACTCATAACCTATGGTTTTTGGTATCTCAATATCAAGAACTTCTATCCCTGGATTCTAATTTCTATAATCCTACTCTTATCTCATATCTTAAGCACAAATATGGCAATCTTGAAGAAATCGTTCCTAATTAATCTCTAATTTCAATAATGGTGTTTGATATCTCCCGCAGAACACCAACGGTTTCTTCTTGGAATGCATTCAGTCTATCACTTGGATTTCGCTCGTATTGTTTCGCCCTGTTTTGACCCGATACTTTTGTTCGTTTGGACTTGGACTTCACACTTGATAAGGTTTCTAGAATTTCTACTTCCTCTATGATCAAAGAGTCGTCGACACTGAGAATTGTTTCGCAATATTTGGGAGTACCTAGTAGGTGATCCCAAAGGATGGTTTCCATCAGCAGTGATGAAGAGTGTGGCAGGAGAAGTTGTGGTCTGATGAGGCCTCTGATGTGGAATTCCAGTATTTCGTACAGCCTTGTCTCCATCGACACATGTCCAGTCTGTCATTATTCCTTACCTTATTTGGCAGGAACATGTACCCTCAGTCTTTTTGACCTTCATGTAGGGGAGGGGCGGTGAATGGTGCGCACCTAAGCGAGATTTGTCATAAATCAAAAGTGTTAGTTCAGAACGTTACCAATTTTCACCTAGTTGTTTGTCAATCTGTCTTCTATAATATAACAATAACAAGTTAAGGCTTGATACATTACATTTTGCGAAAAAAAAAAGAAAAGTTGGTTTTGTGCTTTGCGCACCATTGCACTCAATGGGGGATAATGATGCGCACCGCATCGGGCAATGATGCGCATGTAAAAGTAAATGCAAATATTGCTTGTTTATTTGTTATATCCTCCAAATATCACAAAAATACATAAAGAAAAGTAAAAAAAAAACTTAAACAAAACATAATTCTTAATGGGTAAGTGAGTAAACTCTGAACAAAAAGATAACTCTCAAGAAAGTAAATTCTGAAACAAAAATATATGATTTTCTTAAGATCAAGAGTCTTCTTCGTATTTTTGACTTTTCCGCAAAAGTCGCAATGGTAATTTTTCGCAGAATTGAGTCCACTGCATTCAGCATGGGCCCATTTTGATTTTGCACACCCAACACATCTGAACCACATCTCGTCATCTTTACCGAACTCCCCACAAATTAAGCACTGTTCACTTTCACCTTCGCCCTCAATGTCATCCATTTCATCATCATCGACCAGGTTTTCTTCTTCGATTTCTTCTTCGTCTTGTTAGTGTGTTTAGTCCCGTTGTGTTGCCTTACTTGCACCGGCCTAGTGCCGCGGGTTCGGCGAAATCTGTCACTGCTGTCAAGTGACAGAATAACCAAATAAATAAATAGACAAACGACACTTTACAGATTTTATCCTTTATTACTGGGTAAGTTCAGCTGCGTGAATTATAGCTCGTATTTGGTGTTCACGACACTTGCTTCCAGCCCTCTTGACCGCCGCCTTGACCGCCTGCGGCACCACCACCACCCCCAAGAGGTGAAGTGAGGTTATGTTCCTGATCGCAGGGCCCCCTAAATCCGCTCTGAAAACGCAAAACACGGCCGAAAGCTTCACGTAACGCACCTCTCGGAAGGGTGTCCCGTCCGCGACCTAGTGAGCTCACCCGGCGACGAAATTGGATAACCCGAACCTACGCAGTGGTTATTGTGCAAACGTGCACCGAACGAAATGCCGCGCTCTACGCCTTCTTACAGAATCAGAGGGTTAGTGAAAAGAAACGGGAGAAATCCTCACGACAGTCCAGGAGCAGCAGCAGTAGCCAGGAAGGTCTCCACGACGGTCCGGTGTCACCGATGTCTGGAGGATCACGAAGTAGCTGCAGCACAGGCGAACGAGTAACTGGGGGTAGTTGACGACCTTGCTGGTACCAGTAGTCGGCCTCGGAAGTGTGTTGGTCGTCGCAAGACGGGGACTGAAGTCCCACGATGGAAAATGGCTCGCCTTAGGTGAAACACCTGATGGTCGACATGGTATGTGTTACTTTCCGAGTCTGGCTGGGGTGACGGCTATGATTTTTCCTTTTAGGGAAACCCCACGGGCCTTCGTGGCTGCCACTGCCAAATTGGATGGCTTCGCTGGCCTGTACCCTGGCACCTGACGGAGCGCAAAACATATTACGGCTCTGGACCGAATTCAAACTCAAGTACTCACCTTGACTTGCAACGAGATCGTTCCCAGAGTCCTCAACTCACGATCTCTTCCCTTACAGCGCACGGGGCACTTTTAATATCGCAGAACTGTTACAATCAAGGTGCCGTACAAAAGGAATCTGACAGGTGTCAAGTATTTAGATTCCTTATCAGTCCAGAGCCGCAAAAACGAAGTTGCAACTATCCGCCTGATAAGGCGCGAACCATTTGAATCTTTGTATCCATTTGGGAATAAATAAAATCTTGCCCGTAACAGTCTGTAGAGTCAAGTTCTATGTTCCTGCGGTTTTTGGGCTTCTTCCCCTTCGTTCCTTTTCCTTTGACCAGCTTTGCTTTTTCTTTCTTCATGTCCTGTGCCAATTTTTTCTTCTTTTTCTGATCTTCTTTTTCTTCAAGTAGCTTTTTCATCGGTGTGGAAGTTAACACTTTCGATTTTTGTTTATTGGCTCTACGACTTTTTTTCATAACAGTGTAGGGTCGGTTGTTCAACAGTGAACCACCTCTTTTTCTAAGAAGGGTTGTACCCTCCCCAATAAAGTTACATTTCTGAAATTAGCTCAGGTCCAAAGTACAACTCGTTATCTTCAATCGTGTGGATCATTGGAGTTGTTGAAAATTAAATTGTCCAACCCATAGCGGTTTAAAAAAAAAGTACTATGGTTCACTGTGAGACACCGGTGTCACACAGTGAACCAGGATATACCTTAGCCAAGAATTAATAAAAAATAGCTATTTTCAATGAAAAATTAACGGTTTTATTAGAAATACAAGTAAACAAGTTACAAAAATAATCTTTGGTTGTATAAACAGGAATAGTGGGAACCTACCCAACCTTCCAATTTTAGGAACATAACAAAAAACCCTTACAAAAATAATTTCTTATAAAAATAATTTTACTCTTTGGGTTTATTAATTTGAATATAAAAATATTATCAAATAGGCACTTTAGTAGGTTTAACGCATTTGCAATGCACTAAAAGACACGTCAAATTTACAATATGATTGTTGTCTCATCGTACCACCATTTAATTGGGGTTTTGGAAGAATGCATTTTATGTCATCCCCTTTGACAAAAGACTTATCTTGATTCAATGGCAAATAGAATTTCTCATTAGCTTTAGACTTGATCCGCAAAAAATTGATGTAATACTCTTCGGGCTCATTTTTACACTCCACAACTTTTCCAACGTAATGGACAAGTTGTTTTTTGGTTGCGAATTCCACCAAGACATATTCTCCTTCCGTAGGTCTTCGAGTCAAGGGTTGAAATGATTCGCGAGTGAGTAGTATAGGATCACCGGGATCATCATCCATCTCATTCCAAGCTCCACCATCAGTTGAATGGCTAGAATAACTGGCAGTTGATTCTGCGTCACTATCTTCTTCCTGAAAAACTCGGCGTTTGACTGTCTTCTTCTTAACAATTTCTTTCTTGCGTTTAATCCTCATTTTTTCTTCTTCGATTACATTCATTTCAGGAGTATCGGTCGCAATCATGCTTTTTCCAGTTTTTCTTGGCTTCCTCGCATTTTTTCGTGGTCCTGCCCGCAGTGGGGGCCTGAAATCTTCTGGCGAAACGAAGTGCTGTGGGGAGGGACCTGTTCTAACTGATTGCTCCGAAGAGGGACCTGCTTCAAGATCACTGCCTTCGTCTTCAAGGTCTGTTACGATTTCGATTTCATTGCAAATATTGGAAGGTCCCGCACTTACATCTGCCTGGTCTGGCATTGCTGTTTCTTCATGGTGTACCTCATCAGGACAGGGTCGATTTGTAACTTCGCTTGGTAGAAAATCGATGTCGGTAAAAATGTCGCGATCAAAGGGGAAAATCCCACATGCTTTGAAAGCATTCATGATATTGGTTGGGGTCATGGCACGGCTATGGGCAATTCCAATGCATTCGGCCAACTCATAAATGGTTACAGGCCGTCCGGGATTCCTTAGAAGCCAAGAGTCCACTGCACTATTGTAACATGTCTTGAAAGGCGCAAATACTCCCACATCAAGCGGCTGCAGTTTACCAGATGTGTGCGGGTGTAACGTAAGTATTGTTACGCCAGAATTTTTGGCCAAATTCAAAGCTTCAATTGAAAGGTGCGACTCATGGTTGTCGAAAATAAGTAAAGATGGATTTTCTTTAGAACTGTTGCCGTGCTTGACAAAATGCTTCATCACTTCTACGAAAAGTTCGGAATTCATCCATCCGGTTGGCGCAGCCAGCCCCAAAGATCCAGCCCTACTACTAGGCAGCAACTACTATAAAAATCTAGACTTTATAAAACGTTCAACGTACCATTTAATTTTTACTTTGGACGTCGATAATCTCTTCAATGGCTACCTCTCACCAACCCGCCATTGCACTGTGTTGTTGACAGGAACATGGTTCTAGATTGGAATTAACTTAATCTAACAGGTGGCGCTATAAGCCTAACATGTGTAGGACGATAAATTTCTGTAAGTCAGGAAATGCCGGAAGGGCATATCGTTACTCAAAACGATAAGTAAAACAATGATTGAAATTAACGTCTGGTTCCATTAACAATCAACTTTACAAATTAATGGAACAATCCAACAATCTTGAACGCAGTGGAAGGCGGCGGTTTGGTCATGGTCATCTGGTTCTGAAAAGATAAAAATGGGTTTGAGCATTACGCTACTCTCATGAATTGATCTCAGGTCAATTCGGTGTTGAATTAAACTCAAGTCAGTCTTAAATCATTATGACTTTAAAACAATTCCACTCAGAGCCTTGAATCAATAGTGACTTTTGAGCCTGGAGCACTTCAATTTTCGCCTGCTCGAGAGGTCCAATTTTTGTCACAGCCTCCTTCGATCGGTTTCGAAAACTAGTAAAACTCCTTTGGTGGGCGCGTGGTGCCACTGCTTCGTGCGGCGCTTCTGCTGTAGTCGGTGGAGGAGACGGTGATCGTGTTGCTGTACCACCACGTGCCACCACGGTGTGCCGCCGCGTGTTGGGGTTTCTTCACCGGGTTGATTTTCAGGGGAGATGACACGTGTTGCATTCTCACTGATGATTGTGGGCTCATTCATATTAGTATCCTGACCTGTAACAACGAAATATCACTATATGTTAATTAACATGATAAGCATTGCGTGATGTTCCATATCCATACGAGTAGGTACTTAATATTGGGTACTATAACATATAAAAGACAAAGCTGCTTACCAAAATTTTCGAGATCATCATCATCCCAAGGATTGTGAAAACCAACCACAGTTTTTTTGTTTATGATTGACATCACCACGTCATCATTTGCGCCTTCAGTTGGTGGCGGTTTGGGGCCCCCACCAGTTCTGTACAGCTCTTGTCTGTCTTTGGCTGAATTTTTCTTTGCCTCCTGTTTTATGTTGCTCCACTGTTTGCGGAGAGATCCAACATCCCTTTGGACTGAGTTTTGGGCATTAAAAAGTCTGTGGATAAGCTTCCAAGCCTCATCTTTTTGTTGATTGCTCGCACCGTTAGTTTGCTTATTTTCTTTAATACTCTGCTGCCTGCCAACGAGCACCGATAAGAGTCGTTTTTCTTCTGCAGTATAATTTACCCGTTTTTGGGGCATTTTTGTAGGCTCGCTACTCATCGCAATTCTCAGTATTAATCACCACAATCTAATAGGTTAGGTTAGGTTATTTTCTCATGATCAAACGTCAGTCAACAAAATCTGGAATGACATTCAAACGCGGGATATTTGAATTCGGCGAATCCCATAGCACCACATTAATACACAGTGAGTGAGTAACCATGTTGCCAAGTTGTCTCCAGCTTGAGCAGGTCTTAGCTGGGACGGTGTTGGTATGTTGGTGGTGCAACACAAACTTTTATCAAGCTGGGCTCGAGCTCCAAGCTTCGCCTAGCTAAGCTTCAGCTCAAGATGTGGTGGAGAAACCGGGCGTAAGAGTAGAAAATTGCATTGAACATTCTGAACACTTCGCCATTTTGAAAACCTAATCTACTACAAAGCAGACCCAAATAATTGAAAACTGAACAAGTAACCTAAAGCGTCCAAGTTAATGGCAACAATAGAGAGTTTTAAATATTTACTTGAATGTAAAGAACTATTCGGAACATCTTTCCATTTCGAAAGCTACAATACTAACGAGTTACAAAACAGTCTTAAATAATAAAACAACAATTACAGTTCATTTACAGAGTGCTTACGCATGTGAAGGTTTTATCATACTGGTTTTTTATACCATAAATTTCCAGCTGTATTAGCATCCACACATGCTCTGCTTCTATAGAATACGTGGCGTTTAAAGCATGAATCACTTTGAAGCACAGTTCGGTGGCTTTCAGAGGTGTTGAGACTTGGTAAAGAATATCATTAACACTCACATACGCACTGTCCGAGTTCCCCACTGTAGTGTATCCAGGTCACGGCATCATTCTGTAGTGTACCAAGGTCTTGGCACGACTTCTGTAGTGTATCCCCGTTTTCGATGTCTGGCAGTGATCGTCGTTGTTTCTTCCCTTCCCCACGCCGTTTACGTTTTACCTACGTTGCGTTGTTGAGTTCTTACTCGAGATGAGAATGTGTCGTTGGGGATGAGGTTTGATTCTTGAATGAAACGCGAATGAAATGCAAGCAAAATGAATGTTTTATTGAAAATCAATTGCAAAGTTTTAGATGAATTTGTTCCTTTTCTCAAAACACCTCACAACAAGAAATTGACAGTGATAAAAATGACACAACATGAATGAAGAACAACAAAACACAAACAAATGAAACAAGAAAAATCATTACAAGTTATTTAGACACTGCAGGAATTTACAACAATAAAATGAACACAAAATCAGATCAACAAAACAAGAAATCATGAAACATGTCTAACTGTCAATTTGATCGCAAAGGAAAAGTGACGTATTCACTGACAGGCACACATGGGAAGAACACGTCAAAGAAACCCCTGCGTATAGCCTAGTTGATTGCTGAAAGAATCCCTTCCCAAATGATCTGAACAAAAGTCAAGTGTGAATGAGTCATGATGAAAATGACAGAGCAGTCACTCCAGTTTTGCATTGATCAAGTCAGCGTGAAGCGGTGCTTGAACCTCTTTGAAGGTTTGTTTCGTTTACAAGTTATTTACGTAACAACAAAAGGAAACTTTACGCTCAGCAATTAATTTTTCACTTCACAGATGAATAAACAATAAAAAACGATCGGTAAACAAGTACATAAATCAGCAAGAAACAAAAGATAAGTAATGGTGTAGGTAAATCAACAAGAAACGAATAAGAGATAAACAGGTAGATAAATGAACAAGAAACAGGTGAGAGATAAATAGGTAGATAAATAAACAAGAAACAAATAAGAGATAAATAAGTAGAGAACTTAAAGTTGGTCATACTTTTTGTAAGCAATTGGAAGAAAGAAGTATCTATAACGCATTCGCCCGAAATTCCCCAGAAGTTACCCATCGCAAACCCCACAGAAACATACATACAAAACAGAAGAATGGTTAGTAAACAGTACAGGCAAAGGTGCGACGACTCGAGCCAACCTGTGGCCCTCTCTTCGTCGCCGACTTAGTTGGAATTGAAACCCCAACGTGAATCGAAGAGGTAAATTTGGAGTCAGATGTACTTTAATGATATCCTGATGGGATGGACAAGGAATTCTCATGAAGCCTACTTTCGATGGAGTACACACGTGGGATCAACCCACTCAGTTGCCTGCCGGTGAGAGGGCCGGACAGTCCGTCCAAGGTACTGATCAGAGCGGGGTAAAAGCAAGAGAAGTGATAGCACTCCCCCAAAATTAAGTGTGTTTACATTCATTACCGAAGGTAAACACTTATTTTCGTTGAATGCAAGATAAGTGACATTTACAGTTGAGCTTGTGAATTGACATTGTCGGTATTATCGAGAAATGCGAGTTGCAACCACAATCATTGAACACTTTCATACTTCATTCGAGTTCCAACATTCAGCGTACACATTCCTGGTGAGGAGATTCCGTGATACTACCGAATATGTTCATAAATGACTATACCCGTCAAACAGGGCAGTAAAAAGAAACAAACCCGAGTCTGAAGCAGCGGCAAAAGGATGGGAAACTAATGTGGCGATTCCCAACAAAAACAACATTCCACAAATGCTCCGTTACACTAGGCAAACCAATAGCCGACAGGATTTCTTTTAAATAACAGTGTATCTACAGAATGCCATCCTTTACAGATTCGCATCATGAGTACCGAGCGTTCATAAATTAAATGGGTCAAGGGTGCCTATGACTTTGAAAACATCTGTCGGAGCTAGCATCGTTCATTTGATGTCTGTAATTTTTTGGTTATCGTAATTTGTCAAACCAGTCGTAGTTTTCGTTTTCGGAACATTTTGAATGTGGTTTTCACGGCAGGGCACAAAACCTTCATGATCGAGGAGTATTTTCGAACTTGAAGTATTCTCCTGCACTTATGGCAGATCAGAAATCAATAATATGGGACGTAGCTTGTCAAAGTTTGACAAATTTATTACAAAAGGATTACGCTAGTTTCGACAGACGTTTTTGAATCCACAGGCACCCTTGACCCATTTAATTTATGAACTCTCGGTAGGAACAACAAGGGATCACGTTAAACATTTTGCAAAAAAGATTACATAATTCTCCCCAAATAATAAAATGTTAGTAGACTCAACAAGGCAGATTCATACGAGAAGGTGGACCCCCCCCAGGACACGGAGAACGCGCAAGTCCCTTTTCCTTCCTTTACTTTCATGTATAACCCGGCAATGAACAATGAAATGAGAATGAATCATCAAAAGTACTGTTCTCTACTTAGCGGCTGATTTGGGCGTAGCAGAGTTTCTTTTTGTCATCTTACTGTTTGTGACGTAACTTGTGAAAAAGAAACAATTGATGAAACTCGAAATACGCGCGCAGCGCAGTTCGCAGGCCACGTCACCCACTAGATTTCTGGATTTTGACGTCAACATTAAGATCATTTGGGAGTAGATAAATTACACAAAATTCAAAGCAGTGCAAAGCACCTTGATTTCAAAGGGGAAAAACTGCGGGTTATGCAAGCCCGTTGAAAACAAAGAGAACAAAGAATGTCGTGTTATTTACAATAATTTCGCGGACAAAATAGGTATCAAAATGCGTGATTTGGTGAATGGGTGGAAGCCAACATTACGATACAATAATCAAAGAAAGACCGACCTTAAATTAGAAGAAACCGACGCACAGTTGCACTGGAAAATCACGTGTTCTTCACCACAACTGATTCTCTTTGAAGTTTTCTGTCTCCATGTTGATCACTTCGAATGGATTATTCACGCTGCACATTCTTGCTAATTGCTGCCAATCCCACGGCGTCATGATCTGGAAACCAGCAGCTTTTTTCGTCCCCTTTCAATGAGAGAGTGACATGCATCAACCTCCAGATGTGTATGCCCCCTAAGCCCTAAGCAAAAATTTATGGCTGATGGTTTTTATTGTGGGGGAAGAGTCCTATTATCCAAAAATAGGTCATGACCATGATCATGTTTCTGTTCTGAGAAGGACAATTATCAGACCAGATTGTCAATTATTCATGTCCTGGTTTTACGTTTGCCAAAGCCCATTTCATCGTACCAGACGCCATTTAATTTCCTCCCCGGCCTGCCTTGGACTCGTCCCACATCACGCATGTCGTCTTTTTG
The DNA here is from genome assembly GCA_949128115.1 of Anaspis maculata. Lineage (NCBI taxonomy): Eukaryota > Metazoa > Arthropoda > Insecta > Coleoptera > Scraptiidae > Anaspis > Anaspis maculata. The sequence goes on from OX421961.1 coordinate 6,165,588, forward strand.
TTTGTTGCATCGTATAATGTGTAATTGTATGTCCAGAGTTTCAATGAATGAAAACTTTGAGAATTGGTCAAGACCGGTGTTGGGAGACATTTTTGTAGATCCACACACAACATTATACTTTTGAGGTTTTTTTCCAAAGCATCTTCTTTATCTTTCTTCCTTAAACCGTACCTTTTAGAAGCTTCAGCTAGATGTCCTTGATAGTCCGCATTTATTTTCTTTTTCTCCTCTTCATTTTGCACGTCTCGCAAACTCACTAGAAAAATGTCACATTGGTCGCAAGTGTCATTATCAGGGGATATGAATGACAAGTTTAATTCGGTGTTGAATATCTCAGAATAAAGCCACTCCTTCGCGATAAGGTTTTCTGTCAGATTCGTTTTCTCGCATTCCGATTTATAAAGATTGTACATCTTAGACAAGTTCAAATGACTTCCCAAGAATTTTCTTTTCGATCTTTCCCTTGAATAGTGCGACTCTTCTGATGGGAATCTCATTATGTGGTCACGCACATTTTGTCTTTTGCATCCGGTATTTTGCAGTGTTTGGAATGCTTACCTCTCAAATCAGTATCGATAAATACCACCTCCATCAGAAATTTTCTTTTTCCATGATGTTGTTACAAAAGTCGTAGAAATTCTCAAGGTACTCGTATTACTGGAGTTCTTCAAAACTTCATGGTGAAGCGTCCGATCCGATTTTCAATGGTAGATATGAATAGAGTTTTTGACAAGCTTTCCAACGAGCCCCCACAAGCCATAGGGTGCTATTTGAAAAAAAATACTAAGGGTTGCTTGGGGTTAGGGGGTTGACGGTAGAACATGACACGTGTCATGAAAAAACGGCTCATCGTTTTCAGAAATTGACCTGTTCGAGCGTTTTTTCCGAAATAAATATGGAAAAAAATTATGAATTTTATTCCGGACTTTTGAATAACCCTGTATGTATATAAATATAATACTTCTACTACTATATACGGTTTTTATTTGAAGATCTTTTCAACACATTGACCTGCTGAATAACAATGAATACAATACAAATAGGTGAATAACATAGAAAAGCTAAAAAAATAATAGTGCTTCTTTGTAGAACTATGCTGAGGGATTATTCCTCTGTGACTGAAAGTGAAAAACACTTTCATAAGTAGTGCAATATAGAAATGTGAAGAGGAATCTTACTTTGTACACGAATCAGCGTGAGTGGACCCAAAAGTGGGTCCACCGACGGTTTTAAGCTTATGGAGTAGTGATGTTGTTGAGCCGTCATACTCAGAAAAGGCACATAGCCCTCATTGGATTTTAGCCAATTGGGGTCTTCGCTTTGACCATCGGTGATCTCTCTTGATTCAGTGGCACCAAACATGATGTTTCTCTTTAGTTCAGCAACATTGCTCATGAGATCATATTTTCGTGAATTGTAAATACTACAGTTTTCATAAGAGGGTCGAAGCAAAAGCTCCCAGTATGTTCCCTCTTCTTTCACAGTGTTATATCCTCCTTCTTCTTGGCATCCTCTTTCTTCGTCAAGGTAATAATTCTGGGATCAAACTGAAACTCAAGTGATGGATCAGTCTTATCTGTGTACTGTTTGACAACAATACTTGGGTCCTTCTCTTTTCGGCCTTGGTTCCACTTGCACAATTCGCTAGTGCAAGCCGATTTTTGTTTTAGTACGAAGTCCTCCAAAGTTAAAAGGAGTGCAGCTATGTGACTGCAGTTGCCCATGGCTGAAGCCTTGCACTCACAAGTGGCATCAACCACACAGCCATTATTGTTCAGCATTATCATCACTGCATAGACACATGCTTTAAATGATGCCCTCACTGTGGCCTTCAGACAATAATAATCTTGGTTTTTCATTGCATCTTGCAGTTGGGTGACATGACCACAGTTGAAGTACAAGCGGCCTCTCTCAAATGGTTTTGAACAGCCGTAACCATCTGCCACGTCCTCGTCATCACTGCTGCTTCCCTCACTGTGACGAAGGTGTCGGAGGGACAAGGTGGAATCGCTGAAGTGGCTTACAAATCTCCGGTAATACCCGCAGAGGCCAAGAAAAGCGCGGAGGGCCTTGACTTTGGTCGGCGTCGGAAAGTGGTGAATGGATTCCACCTTTTGTGAATCCTGGCGGATACCGTTGCGTGTCAGAATGTGACCTAGAAAATGAACTTTTTTCAGCACGAAAAAGGACTTGTGGAGGTTCACCGTCATCCCGGCATCGGAGAGCTTTCGTAATACGATTTCAAGGTGACGGACGTGGGTCTCGAAGTCAGGAGAAGCGATCAAAAGGTCGTCGATATAATTATGAGTGAATTCGCGTACGTCGGGCTCTAAAACAATATCCATGCACCGGGAAAAACTGACGACGGTAGTTTTCAATCCGAACGGTAGGAAGGATGAAACAATACGATTTGCCGTTATAAGAACGCGGTTGATTGTCGGCTCTCAGGGCTTAACGGGATTTGCCAATATGACGAAAGCAGGTCTAAAGTGGTTAGGAAACGACAACCATGAAATTTCTGCAGGAGTTGCATTCTAAGTCGGCAACCATAAGGTCGTTTAACGCTCGCGCGTCTAGACACAACCGGACGGTGTCGTCTTTTTTGTTCGCGACGGTCAACGGGCTGGAAAAAGGCGAGGACGTTTTCTCAGTGACTCCTAAGTATTCCATTTCCCTCAACTTTTTCTCCACAGCTGGCCGGACAGCAAAAGGTACGGGATAGCTCTTCTTAATGGGGCGTTATTGTTCAGGAGGATGCGGTGTGTATACAGATGTGTAAGCCCCGGGGTGTCCCTTAAAAACGCAACAAAGGTGGTCAAAAGTCGCTGTGAAGCCAGACTTTGGGCGGGGGCCAGGCAAGCTTCAGTCGCTCGGAGACGGATGAGTTCCGGCACGGCGGGTAATTTAGCACCGTTACGGAGGGGCCAGCGTACTAACGCTGGCCTCGACCTCCGGGCGGGGTGAGGTGGTTGGCCTGAATTTAAATTGGACCTCTAGAGCGTTTTCGTTGATAGATATGAGACAAACGGCTTGTTGAATTGACATCATGCACTCATGACGCTGGAGGAAATCAATGCCAATTATCAGTGGCCGCACCCGCACCAGACCCTGCAGGACCAAACAACTCAGAGAGAGAAGCTCTCCTTGGGTGTTAATTTCAAGAAACACTTGTCGCGTGATGCGTTGGCTCTTTGTTTTGAAAGCACCTTGTACCTGGAAGGCCTTGAGAGGTAGCGTAAGGATGGACTGGACTTTGGCGCGTAAGTCTTGCCACACGTTGTCATCGAGGCAGGTAACTTCGCTCCCGGTATCGAGTAGGGCGGGAATTTCGGTGCCATAAACGGTGATAATGATCTCCGGTAGCTGATGCTTACCGCCGCGATGAAGGGAATTTACGAGAGGCACTTTGTCACTGCGGTCAGAAAGGTGTTGGAGCCCTCGCAGATTACGGGTGGTTTTCCCCCGCGCGCTCATTGGCTCGCGGATCCCCTGCTCGTGTTTGCCAAACCCGTGGCCCTGCCGGTATCCCATTCTTTCCATGAGCTTCCACCCCACGGGGGTCGCGGAAGTGACGCGAAGACACGGCTCCGGGAGGAGAGTAGCAGCCGGCTTGGTGGAGCCAAGCCATTCAAAACCTCCGTATGGTAAATAGCCACTCATTGCCGCTCCGTGAAGATTGGTTGCATCAAGATACGTGATGTAATTATGACGTCGGCAATCCTGGATTCAAAGTGTCGAGCGATTCATTAAGTTGACTCAATTACAAAGGAGTCAAGTTCGTTGATGAATTGAACAATAGTAAGAGCTGCAGTTGTTTTGAAGATAACTTAACTATAATGAAACAAAGAAGTAGGTATAAAACCTAAAATCTCCAAACTCTTTATTATTTTGATGGCTCGTTCTACGTGATATTTTTTGTTGTTCCTGGTTGGGTTGACTGTTGGCGGCCCAGGGGGCAATTGGTGTTTTCTTGGGTGCTTCTGCGTGTCGTATCTCCGGAAAGTTTGATCGGGTGTGTTGTGGGACTTGCTGTACACTTGATCGTCGCGGTGGGTTTGAGTTTCTAGCCTGTATGTAATTTACATACGATTTGCAAATTGGTGCGTTTGCAGGGTGGCTTCCGTCGCAGTTGATGCATTTGCCGGGTCTTCTTTTGATTTTTGGCAGTCAAATGTGAGGTACTCGCCCGCACATTTTATGCACTTCGGTGTTGCATGGCAGTGGCTCCTGCTGTGCCCCCATACCTGGCATCTTCGGCACTGGGTGCCATTCTCTTTTGGCGGGTATTGCCGCTCCCACCTGGCCCGGATGTGGTTCAGGTTTTTTATTTTCTTCTGGATTTTACCAAGAGTAATGTACGCTGGCTAGTCCATCCGCTAGGTACTATTCTGTATTTTTTTAGAGGTCGAAAAGGTTTTTTTTGGAATTCCAATCAGTTAAGGTCCACAGAATCATATTTTTTTGGTGGCAACGCTCAAAAGTGGTGCGGTCACCCTGTGCACCCCCATGGGGGCCAGTCCCCAGTTAATCGAATTTCAGTGCTGTAACTCGGAGGATCGACACAGAATTGCAAAAAATTCAGGATGTCATGAAAAATGTCCCTCAAAAGTCATCCACAATGAAGATACAGCCCTTCAAGTTTCAAAAAAGGCGATTTCCGTGGAGGTACAATTTCCACAATTTTCAACCGATTTTGCTGAAAATTTGGCTAGGCCCCTCTGTAACAAGTATCTAGAAGGGGGAATTTCATTTTCTGGATAAATTGTCCAGTGGCGGAGCAACTGGAAATTTTGACATAATGCCGTCCCTCCTCATTTCTCAAGTCCCTGGTCAACTTTGAACTCTGAAACTTTCACTATGTATCGAATATATTGTTCAGCTACGATGTTCCCAAAAAAATTAGAATCAGAGCTGGTTTCTGAGTTTAATGTTGAATATAGAAGAGGAAGATTTGCTTTAATTTTTTTAGCTGAATATCCTAGTATTCTTTTTATATGAAAAAATTGTGTTCAAATTTTTTGTTTTTTTTCGGGTACATCGTAGCTGAATAATGTATTCGATACATAGTGCAAGTTTCAGAGTCCAAAGTTGACCAGGGACTTGAGAAATGAGGAGGGACGGCATTATGTCAAAATTTCCAGTTGTTCCGCCACTGGACAATTTATCCAGAAAATGAAATTCCCCCTTCTAGATGCTTGTTACAGAGGGGCTTAGCCAAATTTTCAGCAAAATCGGTTGAAAATTGTGGAACTTGTACCTCCACGGAAATCGCCTTTTTTGAAACTTGAAGGGCTGTATCTTCATTGTGGATGACTTTTGAGAAAGTTTTTCATGACATCCTGAATTTTTTGTAATTCTGTGTCGATCCTCCGAGTTACAGAACTGAAATTCGATTAACTGGGGGCTGGCCCCCATGGGGGTGCACAGGGTGACCGCACCACTTTTGAGCGTTGCCACCAAAAAAATATGATTCTGTGGACCTTAACTGATTGGAATTCAAAAAAAAACCTTTTCGACCTCTAAAAAAATACAGAATAGTACCTAGCGGATGGACTAGGCGTGATGACCAAGTACATTGGGTACTTGGTGTTTTTCATTTTGTATACCTCGTTCACTGGCGCCTTGGGATATTCGGATGTGATGATTTCCTTCACTTTTGAAGGGTTTTCTTCGGAATCCAATCCTTTGAGCACAAAGGCGTGTGTCCTCGTCTTTGGCCGCAAAAGTGGGGAATTCGTGTCCGTCTTCTTCCAGTCGGAGCGCCAGCTTCTTTTTATCTTCGTGGGCTTCGGAAAATATTTTCGTATATTGCCCTGTATATTTTACCGAATTTTTTTTATCCATTTTCAGAGACCTTATGTATTTCACAAGTTCAGCATGGTTGGTCGAGCTGCCGTGTAATACAATGGGCGGCGGGTTTCCTTTGGGTGGTGGTGGGTTTGTTGGAGTTTCGATAGCCGGTTCGTCTTCTTCTTCGTCGTCGGTTTGGATTTCCATGTCGTCCGATTCGTTATGAAGTACTGTAAATCTATTTTGCGTGGTTATTTTTTCGATGATTGTTGGTTGTTCAGTCAGGGGCTTGGGTGTCCTCTTCATTTTTTTCATTGTTATAAAAAATTTTGATTATTCATTTTATGCGATGTCTTTGTTGTTTGGTCTTTTTTCAGCTCTGCTGGTCTCCGTCATTTTTGAATTTCTTTTATTTTTTTCTCTTGTTAACACTGGTGTTATTATCTGTTGGGGTTTCCCAACCGGTCAGGGGTGGGAATCCGATGCTTTTATCTCTGTCGGCGCACAGGTAGTCGGCAGGTTTCGTTTGTTTATTTTATGAGGCACTTGTTCTCTTAGGCACATCCGCTCTCTTCGAGGGTTCAACTGGAACTCAGCTGGGATGGGCAAGGTAGAGATAGCCCACTCTATAAACAATCAGCCGAACACACGTTTCAAAGCGCCATCTCTGGACACTGCACATAACCAAAACCAAATTTCAACAACAAAAAAAAGTAGATTTCTGTAATTTAGGACGGCACGAATGTAGCGCGAAATTTGAAATATACCGTCCGTTTTTTATTTTAGGCCCCAGCCCGTAGCACCTTTATTATGGGTTTCACACCCAATATATCATATATTTTTGAAATCAGAAAAACAAAATCTTTCGATTGATGGTATGTCAAATTATTTTTGACAGATGTCATTTTTTGACAATTGTCAGAATAGTACTTGTGATATATCATTTTGAAGCCCATAAAATTCTGAGGAAAACTGTGTATTCATTTTTGGGATAGAATGTCTTTCACAGCTTCTAGAGGTCTTCAAATATGAAAAATTGCTGAAATTCAGAAATACTCAATAAGTACGTAAGTGGGTAAAACAGGTATTTTCAATATTGACGAATGATAATAATCAATAAATATTCACAATGAAACGAAAAATGTCCTGAAGAAGTTACTCAAAATGACCGTCTCCTTGTTCCTTGAATGAGAGATTCGACGACCGGTGAATTGGAGCTACCAGCTCAACGCGATGATATCCGAGGTGGCCAGGCATGGCCCCCTCGATTTTTTTTATGAGCCTATCTGAAAGATGAGGTGTTTATAGAATCTCCCGCTAATTTGGACGATCTAAAATCAGAGTAATATCATCAGTTGATATTAAAAATACCTATTAATTATTGAGCAGGTATTTCTGAATTTTAGCAATTTCTCCTATTCAAAGACCTCCAGAAGCTGTAAGAGACATCCTATTCGAGAAATGAAAACACGGTTCTCCTTAGAATTTTATGGGCTTTAAAATGGTGTGTCACAAGTACTATTCTGTCGATTGTCAAAAAATGACATATGTCAAAAATAATTTGACATACCATCAATCGAAAGATTTTGTTCTTCTGATTTCAAAAATATATAATATGTTGGGTATAAAACCCATAATGAAGGCGCTATGAGCTGGGGCCTAGAAAAAAAAACGGACGGTATACCGTCCGTTTTTTATTTTAGGCCCCAGCCCGTAGCATCTTTATTATAGGTTTCACACCCAATATATTATATATTTTTGAAATCACAAAAACAAGATCTTTCGACTGATGATATGTCAAATTATTTTTGACAGATGTCATTTTTTGACAAATGACAGAATATTACTTGTGATACACCATTTTAAAGCCCATAAAATTCTGAAGAGAACTGTGTTTTTATTTTTGTGATAGGGTGTCTTTTACAGCTTCTAGGGGTCTTTCAATAGGAAAAAAATGTTGAATTTCAAAAATACTTAATAAGTAAATAGGTGAAGCAGGTACCTATTTTAAGTGTAAGCTAATGATAATAATGATAAATTAATCACAATGGTACAAAAAATGTCCTAAAGAAGTTGCTCGAATGACCACCTCCTTGTTCCTTGAATGAAAGATTCGATGATCAGTGAATTGGAACTACCACCGGCCCAACGCGATGACATCCGAGCTTGCCAGAAATGACCCCCCTCGAGTTTTTATGAGCCTACCCGAAAGATAAGGTGTTTATAAAGTTTCCCAATAATTTGGACAATTTAAAAATCAGATCATCACCATTAGTTAATTTAAAAATACTTATCACTTATTGAGTGGCTATTTCTGAAATTGACATTTTTTTCTATTGAAAGACCCCTAGAAGCTGTAAAAGACACTTTATTTCAAAAATAAAATCACAGTTCTCCTCAGAATTTAATAGGCTTTAAAATGATGTATCACAAGTACTATTCTGTCATTTGTCAAAAAATGACATCTGTCAAAAATAATTTGACATATCTTCACTAGAAAGATCTTGTTTTTCTGATTTCAAAAATATATAATATATCGGGTGTGAAATCCATAATAAAGATGCTACGGGCTGGGGCCTAAAATAAAAAACGGACGGTATATATTAGTCGTATCCAATATTTGAGAGGACTTCCAGTCTTCAAGGAAAAGGGTCAGTTACTAACACTTTTTAGGTTTTATTACCAATATATTTATGTACTATCACACAAACAAATACACACGATAGGTACACGTTATGTACATACTGAGTTAGATTATTTATATAGATTATATATGTCACATTTCAAAATTCTTAGCATACGACAATATTCAACAGAATGCAACAATCATTTTTCAATTGAATCGCTCATTATTGAAAGGACTCAAAGTCACTTTTACTAGGTTTTCAGAAAATGGCAAAAGAAGTTATTAATACTAGAGAAGTTACACAAAACGATTCATTCGAAGCATAACATGAATTTGATTGTAAGAGACCTATAAAAAAAAATGGACATAGGCTTTTTTTTTGTACAAATATTACCAACTGCTGGCCAATCAAATCAGGGCATGAATGATAAAAACTGTGAGAAACTGCAGAACATGTACTTTACTTGAACGAAAAAGATGCTGTATTGTAATTTGTTATTGAAAAAGCGTGTCGAAAATGTTTTTCATAAACCATGTAAAAGGGTAGCAATGTCGATCATCCAAAGATGATAATTTTGGATTTCCAGTCCTTTCAGACCAAATGTCGCGCACCCGCTTCTCTTTGGGTATCGAGTGCCTAAAAAAACAAACAAGTTATCATATAAACTTAGAAAGCATGGAAGAAGAAACAGGTCCTTTGGGGCTATGTTCATGTAATTTTCCATTTGTTTTCATTTTTCAACTTACCTGGCCGCAGTTTTGTCCCCGCAACCAAAAACACACACGGTCTTTTTCTTGGCATCTTGGATGATCGAGATAGACGCAAAAAATTTCGAAAACACAACAGGATTAGGATATAAGTATCGTCACAATCAAAGCAAGAACGAACATGGCCGCTGAAATAGCCTCAGCGAAGGTCGAAAACACACAGACAGGACACTGTCCGACTCGATGCGCATGGGAGTGTTTTAGCGGCACAATTTGAATTTGCGCCATTTAGCGTCATTGCACAACCGTGTCCCGTCATGCTGGTATAGAGTGCACAGGCCCTGTACTCCTCGACCTCCAAGCAAGCACTGGGTGTTTTCCACCTAGACGGTACAAATACCACCAGACGGCACATGTTCCATGGTGTGGCACAAAATTTTAGGTGATCCAATGAACGGTGCAGAACCGAGTAGGAACACGTAGATGGAAAACACTGTTTGGCACCCGCACATGCGTAAATGGCAGGTGTACCAAACTTGGAGATAGGTGGAAAGCACGCACTGCTCTAGGTACATCAGTGTTGCCACTTTACGAAAATGAGATCGGGCCAGATGTCGTATAATTTCGGGCTAGATCGGCTGTTACCGGGCTAAATGCGGCCGCGAACATTTTTTTATTAAAAAGAGGCATTATTTTGATATTTACGTCGTGGAAAGACCAGACACCTCAAGCAACTTTCTATTTCATATAAACTTTGGAAGATGCTGATGCTGTCATTTACCCCCTGGTCTCACAAAAATCACAAGTCAAGTAATTTGTACAATTTTGATGATGAAAAAAACAATTTATTAAAAAAAACTAATAACACAAGTGTTTCAAAAATTTGTTTTAGATTTACATCTCTAAAGTAAGTAATCTCTGAAGTAAAGAACCTTTTATTCATCACAGAATTGAAGATATTATTTTGATATTTTCATTTAAACTAATTTAAATTAATGTAACATGTAACATCACAGCAATCATAACATTTAACATTACTCGAAATTTATAGGTATTTAAAGAGAGAGAAATTATTTATTACATAAATAACGTCCTACCACTACCAGTAGACTGTATAAATACAAGGAATACTTAACAATAACCATTTAAACTATTAACACAGGCAATAGAAGATTTTTTTTTAATTAATGTAAACAAATAACATCACAGATCATGGATGGCAACTTCAACTTCAAAAGATTGAAAATAAATTCTTATTTTAAAAAACTTTTATTTGTAAAAAAAAAGATATTTTTCAGGTGCCTAGAAGTAACATTGCACATTTTTTTGGTAACTAAGTAAAATTTCAGTAAGAATTCGCGTTTTCTACAATAATTACGAATTCACAAAACTTATGAACTAAAATAGGAACTTATTTTACGGCAAACGTTTTTTTACATTTAAAATTCTGATTCAATAACTATTAAATAATAAAAGAAAACAAAAAAGAAATTCTTCAGGAGACAACCTACTCTGTTCTCCACGTAAGTATAACAAAAATAAATGAAATTAGATGCTTTTGGAACTATAAATAACATTTCAAGGACCTGCCTTAAAAAAAAAAAAACATGAGAACTTATAAACTAAATATGTATTGTAAACAACCACCATTTTCGTATAAAATAATTATTCAACATTTTGCGGTTGTTTAATTTTTCTTTTCAACATACTTACACTTGGAACAAACGTGTAACATTCTTCTTTATTAAGCATCTGCTTCGTATGTAGAATGCTGTCACATGTGTCAACCTCCAATTTGTTTCTCAACTTCGTTTTAATAAGATTAAGTTGGGAAAAAATTCTCTCCGCGGCAGCAGAAAAATGTGGTAACGAGAGGATACCTTTCACAACTTTACTGATGTTGGGAAACATTAATTCGTATAATTCATTTTTCATTTTGAAAATGCCATACCAGAAGTCTTCAAAAGACTTGCCCGAGTTCTTCCTCAAATCTTCAACATCGGCTATTTGACGCCATTCATGGCTAAGTCCTTCTTGATCTTCCACTAGCGTCGGGAAATGTTTTACAGTATTTACCAAGATACAAGGTACTTGGCCGGATACTACACTTTCAGGAGTAAAAACTTCAATAAAGTTGAGTACTGGTTCGTCAAAATCAAATCTTTTTTTTATTTGTTTGCTCAACTCTACGTAAAAATCTAAAACCCTTAATCGAAAGTTTTCTAATTCTTTTGCATCAATGTTTGCATCACTTATAAAAAGACTTGCTTTGCCACCACAAAATATATTCTCCAGTTGCATAAAATTCCTTGGGTTGCCTGGATCCAGTTTATTCAACGACTCCCTGTTTAAACAATCAATCTTAATAAAATTTCGTAGAAGTGACCTGTACAGATTTTTGACTCGTGATAACAAAACATGTATCCTTGGTTTCTCTGATTGGAACTCGAGGTTCATATCATTGACGATTTTGAGAACATAACTTAAAAAAAGAAAGTACAATTTAAAGATTGGATTCTTTAAATTGTTCAGGATATTGTGACATGAGTGCAAATTCAAATCCTGTTGGCATTCATTTGTAAAAAATGTCAATAGTGGTTCCCAGTTTTCAACTATCCTGTCTACAGCTGCCTAAAAGAACAATAAGTTTAGTGTGTAATAAAGTAAAATCATTTGAAAAATACACTTACTTGCAGAGATAGCCACCTTGTTTGGCATGGGTGGAGAAGTTTGTGTGGTTTTAAATCAGCCAATACTTGACATCCCTTAAAGTTTGTTTTTCGTGAAGAACTGTGAGCAAAATACGAGTATATATTTCGAGCAAACTCTTCGACACTTCTTGGCAGTTTTTGTGCTGCAGCAGACGAACATAGATGAAAAGAGTGGCAAACACACCCCATTATAAAAATATGTGGAATAGCTTCTTTCAAACGAGCCGAAACTCCTGAAATCTTCCCCATCATCACCGACGCATTGTCAGCCCCAAAGCCAATTATATTTTTGATTGGTATCTTGCACTCCAGTAACAAACGAATAATTTTGTTGAAAACGGCCTCAGCAGTACATTCCTCATTGACTTTCAACAGTGAGAAGAATCGGTCAACAATTTTTTGCAATTTTTCATCAAAATATCTCGTAACTATCACAAGGCACTTGTCTGTACTGACGTCGGTCGTTTCGTCTATTATTATCGAAAAATTGGTACTTTGCAGGACACTTACAATGTTGTCAAATTCTTCTGCAGCTAAGCAGTCCTTCGTCAAGTTTGTAGCTTTGGTTCGTGAACATTTTAATTTTTTGGCAATTTTCGAGTCGGGAAAAATTTGTTTTAAAAGCTTACACATGTGGTCCATGAGAAGAAAAGGCAGATTGTGTTCATGTAAAAACAAGATTAACAGAATCTCGGCAATCTTGACTAACCTCCTATTCTCTTCAACTTTACTTGGTTGGAACAAAGTTTCCAATTTTGGCGTGTGTTTTGCTTTTCTTACATTCTGAGTATGTACCACTGTTGCCTCATGTCTTTGTATTGAGTATAAAGTACATTTAATCTTTACATCACATACCATGCATGCCACTTTTTGATTTTGATTTTGACTGTTCTTTTCTTCTTTTAACCAAGGATACTTTTGTTTCCATTCGGTGCGGAAGTTTTGAGTATACAATTTCTTTTTTTTCTTTTTATTTCGTGGTTCTAGCTCAGAGTCTGTGGAAGTTACATTTTTATCTGATTGAACAGGTTCATTATCATTATCAGATCCAGGTCCGGATGATTCCGAATTCAAACTTGAATCTGATGAAACACGAGAAAGATGAGTCTTTAGTGCGGCAGTCTTTGGAACAGCAGCAGTCTTTGAGGCAGCAGCAGGAGTAGAAGTGGGGCTGTTTGAGCATGAGTTTGTTTGGATGTTTTGGTTTTGCCTTGGTGTTTTTATGACAAATCTACAACAAAGATTTATTTTCAACATGTACTTATTAATGCTCATTAAAATGTGAGCAATATACTTACTTATCCATTGTTCATGATTTCTAGCACACCTCAAACTAAACACAAATATAAAATTTCAACATAAACGGTTATCGTTATCGGTTACTTGTGTTTACTAACGTCTACACTAACCTAACTTTTTTGTTTTTAGTTATGTCAATGTCAATTGTCAATGTCAAATTCAAATCTCAAGAACGACTGTTTGTCAACTTTTTCATGTAGTTGGGAGCAATTTCAAAAGGTGTCGCTAAATATTTTTTTTCAAGTAGGTAACACTTGTCGTAAGGCTTTTTAAATATTATACAATAAAGTTGATTTTAGGCAGATTTTAGCAGCAAGAAACGGGCTAGATTTCTTAAAGAGGAGCTGAAGAGCTAAACTGAGTTGTAAAGAGCTAGATCTAGCCCGATCGGGCTAAGAGTGGCAACACTGCTCTACATGCCGGATGCGACCCCTCTCCATTCCGTTATACAGCGCACTCTAGCATGTCCTTTTGACAACCATTTTAAATTTATGCCGCTAACACCCGGCCATTCCTGTCCCGAGTAATGACCCCATTACTTTTTTTCGCTACATATTCTAAACAACTAAAATTAGGTTCCAAAGAAACCGAAATACTAATTAGGTACTTTAACTAAATCTAGAAATGATTTTGAACGAAAATCGAACGATTAAATGGTTGATGAATACAAAAATGAAAGCAGATCTATTTTACGCAGAGTAATCCGCCAGATACGCCGGTCGTCGCCTTTCACGTGGTTTTCTGGTATCCACACTCGCGTCATCTGGTCGACTCTTCGCGCCCGCCGGCTCACTCGCGCAATTTTCTCGACTCTGGCTTGACCGCTCGCTTTCGACACTTCCACCTGCGATTTCGGAAAATGCCTTTCCGCGATCACTCCCGCACTCGCTGTCTTCGTCTGTGGTGCTGTCTTCATCGTCCTCGGGAGGCTTGTAAATCTTTTCAGTGTCCGTCGTCTTTTTTGACACGTAATAAACAGGGTGCATTGTCCCATCCTCTTGTTTTTGAACTAAAATTCCCTCCAACGCCAACGAACTGGCATCTGTATACAGAACCGTCTCCGCCGCATTTGGATTATAAAGTTTCAACACGGGCTCGGATGACAGTAGGTGTTTCAGCTGTTCGAACGCCTTCTCCTCACGTTCCGACCATGTGAAGCGTGCATTCTTCCGCGTCAGCTCGTTCAGCGGACGAGCTATCGCGGAGTAATTGGACACCAATTTCGAAAAAATGAAGTTAAACCAAGAAATTGCCGCACATCGTGTAAATTATATCAATTGGGACCGAACAAACGTTTTTAAAAAATATTTTAATTACTAAAGAATGTACATTTAAGCTTCTATGCGGATATAATAACAATGAATGCTACTACAATGCGTTTCTATTATAATAAATCTGGAAGTGCTGATTCTGCAGTGCTGACGTTGCACTAGGCGGCAGTGGCATTGATGTAACTCCTCCCCTCGAAGATTAGGGTTCGGAGGCACGAGGAAGCTGAACAACTCGTGGTGGCGGCATTGGTGATGGTAAGGGTTGCCGGGGTTGTTCTTTGATGGTTCTGTAGGACTTCAAGAATCGAAGAATTGGGTTCTTGAAGAAAATGATTACGACTATCACGACAATCATGGCATAGATGATGTGGGTGTGATGACCAGAATTGGATGAACGTTTAAGCATCGCTTGGGCCTGGAACCATTTAACTTCATTTTTCAACTCGGAGATGTTTTCCAAGTTAACAGGGTTGATATGCGTCTTCTTTTGTGATGGGTGTTGGAATTCTTGAATTTCCATGTCCTCGAAGTCAACGAACAGGGGTCGACCTAGTTCTTCTTCCACTGATGGGCTTAGTTTTTGGTCGTTGATAAAAATGATACACTGTGGTTGCATGTGTATCAAGTAGGTACCCTGGAGACGTTGCATTTCTCGTCTTGAAGGGCAGGTAATTTTGAGGTCGGCGTAGTTTGGTGCAATAAGAAGCCAATACTTGGTGTCCTCTATTTCTTGAATTTGGAGGTCTTGAATTTCGATGGAGTGTCGGTCGCAATCCGATAATTTTTGGTTTCGGATGATGTTGACTTCGCAGTTGTTCTTGGAGAACTCGATCAGTGCAGTTTTGCAGAAAAAGACTTCGTTGATCTTTTGGCAGTCCTCGGTTTCGTGGGCGAAACGACTCCCCGATAGTAGTAAATATCTGGTATCGGGAAAAACTAATCGAAAGGACTGAGATTCACGCCAAACGGGAATCGGGTAGAGTTTATATAGGTCGAACGGTTCATTATGATACAGGGGAATTTTCAGAATAAATACAAGTTTGTCGTTGTAAATGTATGAATCTACTTCAATTAATTTGGAAATATAGATTAGATTTTTCGGCTTTATTTCAAACGGCAATTGTGACATTTCCACGGTTGACTTCAATTTTGAAAGCGCATTGAAAAGATCGTTGGTGGATATGATGCTGGGATGTAAGACTTTTAATTTTGTAAATGATATAGCCAGCAATAATTGATCTAGAATTTTTGAGATAGTCTGATACATTAACTGGATTTGATTTAACGTATCAGCAAGATTATGGAGGTGTAATGGGAGGCATGGACGATTTTGCTCCCGCCAGGAGGCGCTGCAGTTGCTTGGGACCTCTAGGGATTTTATCTCGCCTAGGTTGCATAAACAAGCGCGTTATGTCAAATCGTCAAATCAATAAACGTCAATCATTTAGAAATGTCACCGTGAACATAAATTAGGATTTTTGAGTTGTATCGTTGAATCGTTCATGAGGATGCCGTAGGCTCTTTCGACGAGGGTTAGGACGCGGCCCCAAACTCCGGGTAAGCTCAGTTTGACTACCGAAGAAAAAAATACATTTTTATTCACTTTTATCGTAGACCCGGGCCCGGTATGGTACTCTGGAGAGGTGAATAGATGCTCTGAATAAGCCCTTCCTGCTCCATTCTACCAGACAGATGGAGACAGGAATCATCGAAAAACATTGACATTGCTGAGCTGCATGAAGGGATCTAGGTTATATGTTGGTTCTATGTTGAAGTTTTGAACTTGTTCAGTTGAGTTATTATGTTCACAGCGTTGTGCGTAGTATACGAAAATTATAAACATGAAATAAAGTTCTTTAATCAGTCAGGGCATTTCACTTTATTACAATAATTCAAACCATCACTTTACAGAGAGTTTTCCACACTGCTACAAAATTTTGAAGGAAGGGCGACTCTTATATTGGTGATACCGAAATGTCCTGTTCTCGTATAGTATAGTCTAATTTCTCTCTCCGTTATCCATGTGCTAGGATAAAGCAGGAGTGGCTTATTCAGAGCATCCCTTTGCCTCTTCAGTAGATATCATATGGAGCCCCTTGGGTCTATAGTAGTAAACAAGAATGAATTTTTGCCTTGGGCAGTCAAACTGAACTTACCCGAAGTTAAACGGAGCCCTGCTTTAACATGATAGCTTGGGACCACTGTGGGTTGCATTTATCGTCTCACCGGCCGGGATTTCGTCTCGCACGAACCGCCAGACGGCCCCGCGCTGCTTCGCTCGCATTTGCCCTGCCTTTCAAACGACAAGCACCCGGTACCGGTGACACTATCACCATGCGAGTCATGCGACGGCAATAAACAATAAAGATAGGTTAGGTTACGCTCTGACAAGCAATGACAACTGCAAGCTTGACCTTGGACTTGACGTTGACATGACGTTGACATTTGGTCCCAAGCCTATGTCGCGCCCTCTGGAATGCGTTTGCGAGAATGCCTCCCATTGTTGAACTACTTCGTCTCTTAGGATTACTTCAGCTTCCGTTATTCGTGTTTCTAAAATAACCTCATTCTGATAGAGATCCATTATAGATTTGTTGAATTTTTCAATAATTTCTGTGGAAAGAGAGTACTGTTTTTTAATATTTTCTTGGAGTGAATTTTGATTTTCGGCTAGTTCCTGAATCATACTCTCGAAGTGAATTCCGTCTTCATCATCCAAATTTCCTGTAATACTTTTAAAAACTGAACCAAGTGCATTTATCAATCCGCGTTTTTTTCCTGTTCAAATTTGGGTTCTCTCTAACTGTTGTCTTGTTGGGTAGAATTTCAAAGATACTTTCCTGAATGGCGTTTTTTGTATTGTCTATAACTTTCAAATAATTTCCTATTTCCATTGAGTACGTCAAGTTGTTGAGTTGTTGTGTCTGTCGGGTCGGGTCGAGGGTCAAACAATAACATGTTTGTTCCTATCAACTGCAACGGGTTTTATGGGTGGCCTGAATTTATTTTGGGTTTTGGTCACCCGTCTAGTTTCCTTAGGGTAAATAGCTTGTTCAGCGTTAAGTTCGATTTGTTCTTTGTCTTTGTTAAGTCTTGATAAGGTTTTCGTTTTATTTTCTTGTAGCCTGTCATTGAGTTCACGGTATAACAGTTTGGTCTTTTCTTTGTGATTCTGAACATAATGACTAGTCAGTAATTTTTGGCAGTTTATGTCAAAAGGGTCGTCTAATTCTAGGTGGCCAGATACAATTTCGATAGGTTTTTTGCCAGTTGAGGTGTGTATCAGTGGCGCCGAATAGGCCTTTTTTTGTGGCGCTCGCCATACCTCAAAATGAGGGGGGGGGGGGGGTCTGGAGGGGAAGAAAAGGAAAAAAAGAAAAAGAAGAGAAGGAAAAAGGAGAAGAGGAAAGAGGAAGGAAGAGAATAAGAGGAAGAGAGATTTACCCAGCAAATCATTGGATATTAGGATTATTAGGTACACTGAATCTGAATGACAGTTATTTAGGATGTACCCAGGTATAGGTACCGTCTTATCAAAACCATTTTACTTTAAGTGCTATGACTTTTTTCTGCCTTTTTCAATTGTTGGTATTCATGATGTCCTGCAATTTACTTCAGACCTCAGAGTGACATCTGCATGTTGTTTGGAAATCTTCAATGCATGTCGGAATACGACCACTTCCCGTTTCCCAGTTTTGTGCCATTTCAGAAATAACTTTCGATAATGAAAGCTTTTTATTCAGTTTTGAACATTTCCAGAAACCAACATCGGCATTCAACAGTTTATTCAGTCATTATGGTCGCAATTATGGCCAACCTTTGATATACAGGATGTTACAATTTTTTTTGTCAGTATGTACCTACTTCAGGAGATGATAGAGCATTGAAAAATAAGTAAGAGTGATCGAATAAATTTCCCCTCATAGTAGGCCTCGGTCTCCTTGGTAGCCATGTTTTTCCGCCAGATTTAGGAATCATAGGCGACTTGAGAAATTTATTCGATTACTCGTTACTTCTGCCAAAAAAAAACGAAAAAATAAAAAATCAATAAAAAATGAAAAATAAGAAATTTTTACAAATGTGACAAAAGTCAATATGACCAGTTTGTAGGTATGCATCAACTTACTTTGTGTACTAAATTTGCTCAAAATCCAGTGTTTAAATTTGAAGTTCTAACCAAAAAAACATTTTTAAAACTCAACTTTGAAAGCCTCTATCCCCGTTATAATGCGTTCTCGATATTAATTTTCTTGAGAAAGTCCACTGATTTTTTGATGCTCTACCATCTCCCATCTCCTAGAATATTGGCAAAAAAATATAACACCCTGAATAAAATAATAATTTCATAGCACTCTAGACCAGAGGCGAAAGGTTTTGATACTACAGAATTCAACAGCCAACTAACTGGACTAGGAAAATCTCACGATCTTACGATCCCACAAAGAAAATTCGATTCTTGTGCCTAGCTACATTGCGCTGCACTAGGTGTGGCTGCACTACACATAGAACTGGGGCCCAATTTAACAAGAAGGTCTCACCTACTTCTTCCCACAAACTTCGTAGCAATATTTTCTGCCACTGTTTCTTAACTTGAAATTCAGCCCATGTCATGTAGGTAGGTACATTTGAGAACTAAAAATTTCCTACGGCTCCGCTAGGAAGTCGGCTGGATTTCAGAAATGTTAGCTGCTTGGATCGTCTTGAATGCCAGTTTTGATTAGAGATTGATCATAAGTAATCAAAACTAACATGGATATCATTTCTGAAATCCAGCCGATTTCCTAGCATAGACGTATGAATTATTTCGCTCCCAACTGTACCTGAAGGGATATTTTCAAGAGTTTTCGAAAATTTCTAAATTTGAAAAGATAATGAAATCTATGGAGAATTTGGTTAGCACTTTCCCTTTTTTTTGCTTAATATTGTCAATATTAATATTGGGTGGTATTAATAAAAAATAGGCATAAGCATTTGCTTGGATTTTATAGGCGTTGTCAGGGAAAGTTTGCTTAGCAACTCCTCGAAAATCTAAGCAAATGCTTATGCTTATTTTTTTATTAATACTACCCATTATTTTTATTATTCCGAAAAAATTTCGCCTGCGGCGCCAACTGCATAAGGGGCTCTTAGGCCAACCGGCCCGACCGTAACGTGGCAATAGGGTGGGGGGGGGTCTAAAATTTTCTTCGCCATAGTAACTTTTTATGAGTTCGGCGCCACTGGTGTGTATAGAATGGTTATAGGCAAGAACTGCGAAAAGAGTTTTAGTCGTCAAATCTTCAGCTGGGAATTGTTCGTTGAGCAGCCGAATGTGTTCTAACAGTGTACTGTGTAACCTTTCTACCATGCCGTTGGATTGTGGATTTTCAGGAGTGATGAAATGAATTTTTATTTTATGTAATTCAAGTAGTTCTTTCAAATTTGTGTTTTTGAATTCTGTGCCGTTATCACAAATTATCATCTTTGGAATTCCAAGGTGCGAAAAGAATTTCAGAAGGCTCTGAATTATGTCGATTGAGTTGTGACTTTGTATCCTATAGATTTGAGCGTATTTCGAGAATGCATCTATGATCGTGAGAAATATTCCTTTATCAATCGTTATCGTATCGATATGTATCGTCTCGAAAGGTTTAGTTGCTGTGGGTGTTAGGTTGATTCCCAGTTTCAAGGGGTTGCGTTCGTATTTTGTACGTTGGCAGATATCGCAGGTATTTATGTATGTCTGAATTGAATTTTTCATGTTAGGCCAATAATAAAGACTTTTAATTTTTGCCTCTGTTTCATTTATACCGCGATGGTTGGTCTTGCTCTCGTGATATCTTCGTAGTACTTCAGGTATTTGGTTTTCCTCTACATCTATCAATTTTCGTTTTGTACAAATGAATTTATAGTGGGGCCACTTGAATGTTTTCCTCACTGTCTCGCAAAATGAATAGTATGCTTCTGGGGGATCAAAGATCATGTGATAAGTTATTTCGGGTACGATGTATTCCCTTATAAAGTCAATGATTTCGGTGTCGAAATTATTTTTATCGATTTGGACAAGTAATCTCTGTCTGTTTGGGAACGGCTTTATAATTTGGTTCGAGGTGGAGAGTGATTGACCAGTTCGATTTCAATTTGATTTTGACCTTTATTCAATATATCATCAGATATCGGAATTTCAACAATAGGGTTTTCTTGGTCATTAGAATGTTGAGTACCGTCATCATTTTCAGGCTCTGGTAATGGGTCGTCAGGTTCTGGTAATGGGTCATCAGGTTCTGGTAACGGGTCATCAGGTTCTGGTAATGGGTCATCAGGTTCTGGTACCTGCTGGATGTCGTTTTCGTGGTCGCAATCTATAACAACTGGTTCGGGGGTTTGATCATCGGTTTCGTCTATAGCTATTGTTGGTTCGATTTCGGGCTCGGTTTCGTTGAGAATGTAAATACGTATATTGACGGGAGTGTTCCGAAAGGTGGTTTCGATCATTTGGGATATTCTTTCCCATTTTAGGCCATCAAGCCCACAAGAAATTTTTCGCATAGCAAGATCTTTAACATTATGTCGTAAACAGAGATCTTTTAAATAGGTGAGTGATTCTTGCAGATTTTCGTAGGTAGGCTTGTCATGGTAACTAGACTTCGTGATCATATAATAAACGTATCTAGAAGGGAGTTTCAAGCAGGCGACCTCTCCAACTTCTTAACGTTGTTTTGTTAGAGTCGATATATGATTAAATCTTGTTCGAAACTGAACTGCGATTCCTTTGTTCATTATAAGGTCTTGAGAAATACAGTGAGCAATGGAGAAATGTTCGGGGGCGTCAAAAAGGTTTCCATTCAAAATTTTGATTCGGTTTGATTTTTCTTTTTGTGACGTCGAAGGCATACCGATCCCTGATTGTTCGTCTTTGTTGGCGATTAGAGAGGCTTTTTCTAATTCGTCATTGAATTCTCTGATATAATCATGAATATTTTGAGGTATATTGGTTTCATTGATATTGATTTCTATGCGAGATAGAGCGTCTGCATTGGAATTCAATTTTCCTTTTTTAAAGATGATTTTATAATCATATTCCTCGAGCTTGAGGCGCCACCTGACCAGTTTGGAGTTAGGCTCCTTGAGGGAGAATAACCATATCAAGGGTTTGTGATCAGTGATAATAATAAACTTACGCCCAAAGAGATAGGGCCTAAAGTACTTCACGGCGTACACAATTGCCAGAAGTTCCTTTTCGATCGTGGAGTAGTTTTGTTCCGTATCAGTGAGAGTTCGTGATGCAAAGGCCAAGGGCAGGTCATTACCAATGGGCCCTTGAGACAAAACGGCTCCAATGGCTACGTTGCTCGCATCGGTGGTCAGGTTAAACGTTTTAGAAAAATCAGGATACTGAAGGATGGGCTTGTTCATCAATACCTTTTTGCATGTGTCGAAACAAGACAAGAATTCTTCATTATGGGTAATTGTGGCATCTTTTTTCAAACATTTAGTCAATGGCTTGGTGAGTTTCGAGAAGTCTTTGATGAACTTCCTATAGTAGCCCAAAAGCCCTAGAAATCCTTTTAGCTGCTTTGGCGTTTTTGGGATGGGAAAATTTTGAATAGCCCTAACCTTTTCTGGATTGGGCTTAATGCCATTGGGTGTGACAACATGACCCAAGTAATTTACTTCTTTTCTTAGGAGCTCGGACTTGTCCAGTTGAATTTTGAAATTCGCTTGTTCTAATCGTTGAAAAACTTGTTTTAGGTTAACCAAATGGTCCTGAAGTGACACACTGAAGATGATTATGTCGTCTAGATAGACTAGACAAAGCTCATTCTGTAACCCGCGTAATATATTCTCTACAACGCGCTGGAAGGTCGCCGGAGCGTTCTTTAACCCAAAGGGCATGCGTAGGTACTCATAGTGCCCGTTTTCGACCGTAAATGCGGTCTTTTGAATGTCTTCCGGGGCCATTTTAATTTGGTGGAAACCGGAAGCCAGGTCTAACAGGGTGAAGTACTGACAACGTCCCAGTTTGTCAAGAATATCTGAGATGTTTGGCAATGGATACCTGTCGTCGATAGTTTTTGCATTTAACTTCCTGTAGTCGACAACAATACGCCATTTTTGTCTACCATTGGCGTCAGGTTTCTTTGCCACTATCCAGATCGGTGAACTCCATGGCGAACTGCTGGGTCTTATGATTTTTTGGTCTAACATCTTTTGAATTTGTGTTTTTACTTCATTTTTATGGACGGAAGGGTATCTGTAAGTTTTTGAATATACTGGCATTTCGTCTGATGTTTTAATTTGATGTTTGATCGCATTTGTAAAAGTTAAAGGGGTATCTTCATCATAAAAAATATGAGAAAATTCTTTTACAAGGTTTTCAATCGCAATTTCTTCCTCAGCATTCATGTGTTCAGTTCGAATTTTGGGATGATTGCATTGTTTGTGTTCAAAGTTATGGAAATTAGAGTATTCCATTGAGTTTTTCAGAAAATCTTCAGGAGCAATCGGCTCGGATTCGAGAGGTTCTGAATAAAGCGGTTCAGAAAAGTCGAGGTTGACGGGTTGTTCCGTTTTATTCATAACCGTTACGAAGGCTTCATGGTTTTTTGCAGTAGTCAAGCACTCTGGGATCTCACAGCCATGTGATGATACATGGGGAATGATGATGTCACCATTGGCGATGGTGGTTCTTACCTTGACAATTTGTTCGCAACGAGGGATTATTGAACAGGTTCTAATTTGTTTTTGGGGAATATTTTGAAAATGAATTTTCAGGTTTCCAAACGGAATCACCAGTGTTTGACTATTGAAATCCAGAGTAGCATTTAAAAACTGCAAGTTGTCCAAGCCAATTAGTCCTTTGAAGATATTATGGAATTTGAATAATCGAAATTTCATAAATTCACCTGGGCGATTAAATATGTAGGGAACTTCCATCCATCCGCTATATTTATGCGCCGAGGTTGAAAACATGTTTGATACAATAAATGGATCGAATTGATTGGTGTCTGGGAAAATCTGCTCTGCAATATCCGGATCAACAAAGGATTGACTAGCACCTGCGTCTATCAGAAACTTCAAGTCTTTAAAATTTGGGAAGATAACATACGGTAATTGATTTGTATGCTCTTCACTATGATTAAGGGTTACTTGTTCAATTCCGTCGCTGAGGCCGGCATAAAAAAATTTCCGTCCTCCTCTACATATTGATGATTAAGTCCGTTAGTTGGTCCGTTAGTTTCTGGGATATCTTGAGTTTCGTTATGGTGGAACTGAGAGTTGTAATTATTATTAGGTCTGTAATTTTGGGTAAAATTCAGTGGTCTCTGTTGGGTTTGCCTGGTACTTATACTCATGGGTACCGGCGGCGTAGATGGTCTGTAATTCGGGTTCGGTTTGAAAACATTCTGGTCCCTGTTTTGATAATTATTTTGGAAATTATTCGGTCTAAAATTTTGCGGTTTAGGGTTTCTGAAAGATTGTGCATTATTTGTGAAGAATTTGGGTCTCTGTATTTGCCGCGGCTGTACATTGATTGGCTGAGACGGGAAGTTTTGCTTGAATGTATTTGAGTTTGAACTTTGTGGGGTTTGACCACCTGAATTTGAAGATTTCTGGTAATATTTCACATTGTTTTCTTCATTAATGTATTGAAGGGCGGTTTGCAAATCTGGAGGCCTCATGGCCCGAATTCCGCTTCCGAGGGGTTCTCTCAGACCGGCGAGGAACGTCTTCAGCGCTAACTTATTATACAATTCCTTTTTAATAACTTGACCTTCCGCAGTTGGTTCATGCATCGTGACATATGAGCAAAGCAAGTTCAACAATCCCACCACTTTATCATAAAAATGCAGGCTGGTTTCGCTGGATTGTTTACTGAGAACTAAATCCCTTATTAAGCATATTTCGTCCCGTAGGTCGCTGAAGTTCCGCGATAAAGTATCGCGAAGGTCGTCCCATGTTTCCACGGATGATATATTTATGGCTATCTTTGCATTTCCCGTCAACTTATTCATCAACGATTTTAAAATGAATAAATTTTGAAAACATTGCGGGTTGTTTTGGTCAATAAAGGTATCTATTATGGATGCCGCTGCAGTCAAGAAATTATTCAATTCGTTGGGGTTGCCGTCATAAAGGGGTACGCAGTTCAGGTATTCAGGTTTAAACTGCATCGCAACCCCAACTACTTGCTGCGGAGGCTGTTGCCCGACTCCTTGAGGAGGATTTTGCGCTGGATTCATTATTACTGAAGTATTGTTACTATTATTAGTTGGAATCAAGTGATTATTGATTAAACTTGTATTTATATTGAAAATCTCGGGATCAGGGGGGTCGATATTTAGTTGTTGGATTCCTTCGATTAATCCTTCGATTTCAGACATAAACTGTATATCAGAAAAATCGCTCACCCTAAAAATCCGGAGAACTGGAGTTGCATCTGTGTGTAGTCGGTAGCTCTGGGATGTCTTAAAAGGGCCGGTGGTTATTCGATGTTTGGAATGCCACTAGAGTCCTCTTTTAACTGCGATTCGCGATGAATCGAGAGAGCACAGGTTTACTGGATTAATTGTTGAAACAAACAATTTTCGCGTTGAAAAATGTCTAGTAATTCTACCTTGATAACTGCGCCAATTATTTCAATTGGGACCGAACAAACGTTTTTAAAAAATATTTTAATTACTAAAGAATGTACATTTAAGCTTCTATGCGGATATAATAATAATGGATGCTACTACAATGCGTTTCTATTGTAATAAATCTGGAAGTGCTGATTCTGCAGTGCTGACGTTGCACTAGTGCGGCAGTGGCATTGATGTAACTTGTACGTTGCGTGGCCACGTAAACTCACGTATCGCCCTTGTCTTTCTTGGGCCCGGTTGAATTCCATCCGCGGACAATTTAATTCCGAGAAATTAAACTTCGCGCGCGC
Organism: Anaspis maculata; assembly: GCA_949128115.1. Taxonomy (NCBI): domain Eukaryota; kingdom Metazoa; phylum Arthropoda; class Insecta; order Coleoptera; family Scraptiidae; genus Anaspis; species Anaspis maculata. Next base: position 6,190,905 of record OX421961.1, read on the forward strand.
CGAAACGACATTTCGATAATTCCAAAGTCAATTTTGCCCTGCGTAGAGCTTCGAGAATGTCTCTCAGTCTCGTCAACATGTCGCACCAATCTATCGCGGGACAAATGATGTCATCCATATAACTCATCGCGACGCGATTACGTAAGGGTCCTAGCGCCAGGTTCATGACCTTCGCGAACTCAAAGGGGGCGTTACATAACCCAAAACTCATGCGAGAAAACTGCCCCGTCTCATCTGGCGTGATGAACGCGGTTTTCTTTTGCGATTCAGTCTCTACGGGCAGCTGCATATAACCATGCATCAAGTCAAGAGTTGAAAATAACTTACAGCCACTCATGTTCTCCAGGTATTCCTCGGTGTTCGCCATCGGGAAATTCTTTTTCACCGTCTGCTGGTTCAGCTTGCGATAGTCCACAACTAGTCGCGGTTCGCCCGTTTTCTTGCCGCACAGTAATACCGGACTGGCATAGTTCGAGTCCGTATCCGTCACAATGCCATGAAATTTTTGCAAAAAAAAATAAAGAAGGAACAACGCCTTAAAAGAAAAACGCGCTGTTCCTTCTTTATTTTTTTCGCAAAAATTTCTGGGTAATTCACAAATTTTATTTTAGAATATCACTGTACACACCGTTTTGAGTGGTTTGACAATTTCTTTGTTTTGATTTATTTGTGACCGTTATCCTTACCGTAATCAATATTTGTAAAATAGATTTTCATGGTTTCTGTTGACACTACTTTTCTATACGTATTTATTCATGATAATCAAATAATGCTTCCATGTTACAGATACAAATCAGTCTTTGTCTGAGATGGAGGTGGTTCCATCAAGAGATGAGAGGAAAATTACTATTCATGAGATATTGATTATCAAACCGCCTGAGGACTCGAAATTAATGCAGTATCTAGTGTATTTCTATGTTGTATAGTATCGCAATAAAAATTTTACTAGAAATTGTAACGGTTTGAACGACGCGGAGAAATAAAACGAATAAAAAGGTTTTGATGAGGTTTTTTTATTGACGATAATCGGAGAATTCGAGCACTCAGATAATTTCCGCAAAGCCGAAACCTTGGTGTCGATCCGCCCGCAGGGGTTGGCTCTACCGGTTAACATCTCCGCCGAGGTACGTTTTATCCTGCAACCCCAGACCCCAAAATTAATATTTTCGTATAGGTTTCAAGCGCGGTGTCTTCGGTATATGGGTCTCTGATACCTCCTAGCTCTCGCCCTTCAGTCTTCACGGGACTTCCTTGCGTTGCTAGCGTTCAGCAACAGGGCCGACAGTAGTCCGGACTAGGAAGCGCAGTCTTCGATGGGACCCATAGCAGCTGAAAAGGAAGATTGGAATTAGATCAATCCGGCAGGGAGTAAACTGTCCATCGCGTTCCTTGTCATCGCCTGCTGATTTCGCCAGGACCATCACGACGGAATTTCATCCTTGGGGACCGTGACCATAGTGTCTTGTGGGCTTCCGGGACAGCATCGTGGATCTGTGTCTAGAGAGTCCTGCTCGTGATAGCTCGTTTTCCTGTAGGTACGTGACCTCTGATTACCCGCCTTTTGCGTTCGAAGCACGGTACTTACCTAGTACCCATCACGTAGGTATAACCCATATGTGCACATGTGTAGTTTCCCCCTGCGTGATTTATTTCATGGAGGCCCCGGTAGGCCATGAAGGTGAGGTAGTTGGGACGTTGCTGGTCTTGATTGGGAAACGAGTGTCATACGGGAGGGCTTCGCGATTTTATTCGGCATTGTGGGCGTCCCGGAGTCTCGCCGGAACATCGGCATAGCGGTCCACCAAAGGGGGCACCTTGCCCAAGACAAGAGTGCCACTAGGCTTGTCCAGCGGCGGCGAAGTGGTCGCAGACCATGTGAAGTTTTTCATCACACCATTCCACATAGTTGTAATTCACTTTTATCATTTAATCACGCAATTAAGTCATTAGTTACATTTTATCATAACCCCACTTATCGTTTATTTTCCCTCCAAATTATCACGAGCTGTCAAGGTGACGTTTGGAAGGTTTGGCTGTCAGTTTGACGTTTCAGCGGTACATCGTGCCTACTACGGGCGTTTGGGTCTACCGGGAGCAGAGTTTCATGATCTATCGGGTGATCAGAAACAAGATTACTCTTGCACTCGATTGGCGCCTTATAAATTTCAGAGAACACCCACCGGAACCCACACCCAGCCGCCGACATATGAGCACCGGAGCACAGTAACTGGTAACTAGTGTTTTGAGACGGTTACAGTTACAAAATATAGTTTTTAATTTTTTCGAACGCGTCACAAAAGAAATCTGATTGGAAAAAAGATCGGGAATACCTACCCTCTACTTTCAAATTTACCGTCATATCATTTAAATTTGCCGCAATATTATTTGAAAATTTGAAGTTCGCGGGTGCCGGTCAAATATTGATTGATCGCAACGCCCCTAGCGGCTCGCGTGTAAACGTTGCCTCAAACGTGGTCGGTATTACACAATGGTATTGCCCATGCACATCTTACCGGCGCTTCCTATCTTTACACTAGCTAATCTTTGGAAGTGATGTAGACAATCAACAATACAGCAACGACCATCATAGAAAGTAATTTGTTTTCTTTCAAGGCGTTGTTCCTTTTTTATTTTTTTGCAAAAATTTCTGGATAATCAGCAAATTTTATTTTAGAAAACTATTATACACACCTGTGAGTGATTAGCTAGTTTTTTGTTTAGATTTGCGTCTGGCCGTTATCCGTACCGTAACTCAAAGATTTTTTTATTCTTGGTGTTTTTTGAAACCCACCTATTTTGGGAAGAGATCTAATCGCTAGAGATTTCAAACAAGGAAAGGAGTCACGGAACAATAATTATCTTGGTGCGGTGCATTTCAGGTGGCTCGGTGCAAAATGGTCGCTGCAAATCATATAGTTCTTCTTCCAAAAATCACCACTGACAAGTATATCAGGGCGGCCAGCGAATTCCACCCATCTTTTGGCCCTACATTTATAACAAATAAGCATGTTAGTAACTAGTTAATTAGCTCAGTAGGTATAATTTAACAAAAATATCGTGATAATTAAATTCACCCCTCTGGATTTTTCGGAAGCTTGAAAAATGTCACAACTCCATTTTTCTCTTTGTTGTTGCTGCAGTCTATCACAACACAGTAGCTGCCTCGACTCATCTTCCACTCCTTTGTACTCATAAAACAATTCTCCAATATTAAAATACGAGAAATCACAAGAAAAAAAAAACTTTGGCGCATTTAACGAGACCAGATCGCTTCAAGGAACGCAGGGAACTTTTGACGCAAGGAACGGAAACGGATGGACTTTGACCCTTGGAACAAGACTCGATGCGCAGGCGTTATATTTGGAAGACCGCTACTTTAGTGTTACCGGCACAGAGGAGGCCATTTACATCCGAAGCAATAGATGGCGCCACTAACTGACGTACTCGGCTCGTTTCTCATCTTTCTACTAGCTAATCTTTGACCATGGTATTCAAGGTCATTCACAGCATTTCTTGAATAAATCGATATAGTACCAGTGGTCCCATACCGTCCGATTTTTGTCTGGTGTATTCTTGGTTGCCTGCATTAGGCGATATTCAGATAAATTCTTCAAAACTACCCTTCGGCTGGCAGTAGGAAAGTGGCAAAAAATCAACCCCCTCGGAGGGGCCCCTGCCTCCCGCCTGCAATTTGCAGACCGCCTGCGTTTTAGGTACACCCTAGTTTGATTTCTTTCACCTGGGCCGCGATTCTGTACTCTCCTACCGACACTTGTCGGTGTCGGTAGCTAGGCAGGAGCGAATTTGATTGGTTCTCATCCTAGCAACCGATCCGATAGTTCAGGATCGGTTGCAATCGGTAGGCAAGTACAGAATCGCGCTCCTGATATACAGGGTGGTCCATCCTAGCGTAATTATCCCATAGCGGTCTTACCCTTCAAGATAGAGAAAAAGATGTAAGAAAGAAGTTATATGGTTTAATGAGACCTATAACCTGCAATTATTTTCAGCTATACCGGGTGTCCCATTTTGACGGGATTAGCAAAACGTCAATTTTTTTAAATGGAATACCCTATATTTTTTTGCATTTTCGGATTCAGCTTTTCCAACTGTCTTATGCCTGTATTTTTGTTTTTTGAAGTGTTTGAACTTCAAAAAACTTGAACTTGTTCAAAAACTTGAAGTTTTTGAACTAAAAATTGAAAACTGAAAAAAGTCGCATTTCCACAGTTATTTTGAAAAAATCGTAGCGGCCTTGCTTTTGAAAACTCAGAGATGAAACTTGACATGGTGATAGTCGAGTCACAGACCAATATCCCAATGTCAAAAAATTGCGATTTCTTGATACAGGGCGTTCACAAAAAAAAAATCAAACTTTATAATTTCCAAAGTCTCATAACTAATTTTTTTCAAATAGCATGCCCCTACTTTCATAACGTTATCTGATAGCTTTTTTTATCTTCTTTCATTTTTACTGGAGGTACCCTACCCTTAAACTTCATTTTTTTCGAGATAATCGGAAATTTTCACAAAATTTGTGATTTTTTTATTTTTTTTCACAAATTGAGTTGGCCGTGATGAATGACAGACAAGCCAAATAGTACGCAACGCTCAATTAATCAGTCTGAATATTGTCGAACAAAAGAAAATGGCTTTAACGCAGAAAAAAACAAATTGGGATCCTGGATATCGGGATCATTACCAGAATATCATATCAATCATTTTCTCTCGCGTAAAGTCATTTTTCTTTGTTCGACAATATTCAGACTGACTAACTGAGAGTTGCGTACTATTTGGCTTGTCTGTCATTCATCACGGCCAACTCAATTTGTGGAAAAAAATAAAAAAAATCACAAATTTTGTGAAAATTTCCGATTATCTTGAAAAAAATGCAGTTTAAGGGTAGGGTATCTCTAGTAAAAATGAAAGACGATAAAAAAAGCTATCAGATAACGTTATAAGATTAGGAGCATGCTATTTGAAAAAAATGAGTTATGAGACTTTGAAAATTATAAAGTTTGATTTTTTTTTGTATCAAGAAATCGCAATTTTTTGACATTGGGATATTGGGTCTTTGACTTGACTATCACCATGTCAAGTTTCATCTCTTAGTTTTGGAAAGCATAGCCGCTACGATTTTTTCAAGCTAAAAAAAGCTATCAGATAACGTTATAAAATTAGGGGCATGCTATTTGAAAAAAATGAGTTATGAGACTTTGAAAATTATAAAGTTTGATTTTTTTTTGTGAACGCCCTGTATTAAGAAATCGCAATTTTTTGACATTGGGATATTGGTCTTTGACTTGACTATCACCATGTCAAGTTTCATCTCTTAGTTTTGGAAAGCATAGCCGCTACGATTTTTTCAAGATAACTGTGGAAATGCGATTTTTTTCAGTTTTTAATTTTTAGTTGGTAGCACTGTCACACAATTGGGAAACAAAAATACAGGCATAAGACAGTTGAAAAAGCTGAATCCGAAAATGCAAAAAAATATAGGGTGTTCCATTTGAAAAAATTGACGTTTTGTTGATCGCGTCAAAATGGGACATCCTGTATAGCTGAAAATAATTTTAGGTTATAGGTCTCATCAAACCATATAACTTCTTTCCCACATCTTTTCCTCTATCTTGAACGGTAAGACCGCTATGGGATAATTACGCTAGGATGGACCACCCTGTAGCTCAAAATATGAATCATGTTATCCATTTCCGTTATTTACCTTCGTAAAAATTTGACAAACACAAACACAGAAACGCCACGTTCATGTCACTGTTGAATTTAACGATGTGACGTTAGTTTGCCTCCAGAAAATGTCAAACAAATGTCAACCGCCATGTTGTTACGTCACACTTCTCCGGTCTATACAGGTGTCCCGGAATTAGTGTTACAAAACTCACAGGGAGATAGAAATATGGAAAATAAGGGGACTTTTGTTGATAAACATACCCTCCCAAACGTATAATAACGGAGATACAGGCCTTCAAAGTTGTTTTTTCAAAACAGTTTTTTTTTCATAACTCTTGAACCGTTCAACCGATTTCAGTCAAATTTGAACTAAAGTTCACTGAAACAGGTCTCTATTGAACAATAATAACGCATCTCATCTAACATTTTCAGACGCGAAGATAATAGGGGGTGCCCTCCCCCTTTTCTCCCTATTTTGGACCTCCTCTAAATATTTTTGGTAATTGTTCCAATTTTTGGATTCTGCGTTCAATTTGAAGAAGAAAAATTACTTTTTAGAAATTTTGATTAGAGGCTTCATTTTTAAGATAAATATTTGGTTTCGAAACATTAGAAAACATCAAGAAATCGCCACTTTCCAGGGCCCAAATTGTTTTTTTTTCTGAATTTCTGAAAAACTCCATGTTTATCAGCGAAAATTATGGTTCATCAACTTAAAACACCCAGAAAACTCATTCCAGTTGACGAATCATGGGTTTTCTTGAATTTTAATTTTTAGGCCCAGGAAAGTGGCGATTTCGAGATGTTTTGCAATGTTTGAATCTCAAATATCTCGGAAAAGCCCCTAATCAAAATTTTGCACGAGTAACTTTTTTCTTTGAGAATGTGATTTTTTTTTAATGTAGAATTCAAAAATTGAAATGATTTCCGAAAATATTTGAGGAATTCAAAAATAGGGGGAAAAGGGGGAGGGCACCCCCTATTATCTTCGCCTCTAAAAATGTTAGATGAAATGCGTTACTACTGTTCAATAGAGACCTGTTTCAGTAAACTTTGTTCAAATTTAACTGAAATCGGTTGAAGAGTTCAAGAACTGTTTTTAAAGAATAACTTTGAAGGCCTGTATCTCCGTTATTATACGTTTGGGAGGGTATGTTTATCGACAAAAGTTCTCTTATTTTTCAATTTTCTATCTCCCTGTGAGTTTTGTAATACTAATTCCGGAACACCTGTATATTATTGTTGACCGAAAATGGCCATTTTTTGAGTTGTAACGTTTTTGAGCGCTTTCCGTTTAAAACACCTTGTGTCGTTTTGTGTCAGCACAAGTCGGCTTGTGTCAGCTTGTGTCAATGACACACAGCAACATAAATCAAATGGAACGCATTTGTGCCGACTTGTATGGGTGTATGGAAATCGCCGCCCAACCACAACGAGTTTTGATGTTGACAGCCATTCCTCTGACATTTTTCAGGACACTAAACAAAATTACTAAAATACAAGGTTGGCAATTCTGAAAGACTGCGCCGTTTTCAGTGGCGTTTGGTGACACGGCGTTCCCTACCTACTTGACCTTGTAGCCATGTAACTGCAACCGCATCGGTCCTGGTTTCGTTCTTCGTTCCTCGTATCATTGAAATCACTTGCCCATTTTTGTACTTATCTCTCCATCGTCACAAGATGTAAGTTGCTAGTTGATATGCTTTGGATGGTTTGTCTCATTTCTGTGTTATATTGCAGGTTGGAAGTACCGGAAATTGACACGTACAACTGTTCGCAGTGTTCGTATCGGACTGAATCAGTTTTTCAACTTGATCACCACGTTCAGAGGAATCACAAAAATGTTTATGCAGCTGAACTGTACCATGCAATCGTTGAACCGCAACAGTTTTCCTGCATCTGTTGCGACTACAGAAGCTACTATCAATTCGCATTGTACGAACATTGCAAACGAGTACATAATCTGCCGGGAAGTGGAAACGGTGAAAGTGGGACGTTTTGTGAGAAAATTGAAAGATATCCGTGTAAGTACTGCAGATTTGAAACGGACTCAAGTTTATCCCTTCTAAAACATCACAATTTGTGTGGAAGAAAGCCGACAAGAGAGTCGCAAGAAACCACAGAAGAGGCCGAAGGAATGAAATCGCCGAATTTGGATGGGTCTATAGTGACTGGGGCCTTGAGAGGTCTTAGAGTGAAAAAATCGGACGTGTCGGCGGATAATCAATCGAGTGAAAGAATGAACGAGTTTCAGTGCAAGGATTGTTCGTACCAAACCAAAATAAAGTCATATTTGAGAAGACACATGCGCAAACATTATACGGACGAAGAAATCGTCTGGTTCCAGTGCAATCATTGTTCGTATCGCGGTAAACGAAAGTCAAGCTTGAAAGTACACATGTTGAAACATGCCACGAATGAAGAAATCAATTGGTTCCAATGTAGCTATTGCTCGTACAAATCAAAATATAAATCACAATTTAAGAAGCACATGTTGAAACATACAACGGATGAAGAAATCAACTGGTTCCAGTGCAGCCATTGTTCGTACCGAGCTAAACTAAAAGAATACTTGAAGTCGCACATGTTGAGACATGCTACCAATGAAGAAATAAAATGGTTCCAGTGCAATCAGTGTTCGTACAAAGCTAAACAAAACTCTGATTTGAAAAAGCACACGTTGAGACATGCTGGTTACAGAGCCGCTAATGAAATAATCAAGCGGTTCCAGTGCGATCATTGCTCGTACAAAGCAAAACAAAAATCAATTTTGAAAAGGCACATGTTGACACATGCTCCCAATAAAAGTATCAACTGGTTCCAGTGCAATCATTGTTCGCACAAAGCAAAAGAAAAATCACATTTGAAAAAGCACATGTTGAAACACGCCACGAATGAAGAAATCAACTGGTTCCAGTGCAACCACTGTTCGTACCGGGCCAAACATAACTCGCTATTGAAATTGCACATGTTGAAACATGCTGCGAACGAAGAGATCAATTGGTTCCAGTGCAATCTTTGCCCGTACCGATCTAACTTCGGGGCATATTTGAAAAGTCACATGTTGAAACATGCTGCGAATGACGAAATCAACTGGTTTCAGTGCAACCATTGTTCGTACCGAGCTAAACGAAAGACAACCTTGAAAAGGCACATGTTGAAACATGCTGCGAATGAAGAAATCAACTGGTTTCACTGCTACCATTGTTCGTACCGAGCTAAACGAAAGACAACCTTGAAAGGTCACATGTTGACACATATGCCACGAATGAATAAATGAGTGAAGAAATCAGCTGGTTCCATTGCAAAACTATTATTCGTACAGAGCTAAACGGGGGGCAGGCTTGAAATCGCATCATGTTGAAACATGTTGCCTACTGATGAAAACAATCAAATGGTTCCAGTGCAACCATCTTTTGTAGTAGTAGTAGTAGTAGTAGTAGTAGTAAGCTTTATTAACCATACGGTTTTAAAACAATTTTTGACTCACATTGTTACAATAAATTAAAGTTATCAGCTACCTACTTATTTCATATTTATGAAAATATATTTAAACTCTTTCTCTTGTTCTTAGGACCTCCTTCATCCATTTCAACCCCTTCCGTCTTCTTTCAGTGTGTTCATGATTCCTTCTTCACTTTCTTACATTCCTGTGCATTCCTTCAACATGTGCTCCATTCGCATCCATTTCCACACATTCTGCATGTTCTTTCCTTCTCCTCCATCCAGTATTTATTATCTCTCTCATTTCCGCATCTGAATCTCGCTATCATGTTTCTTTTCTTCATGTTTTCTCTCTTGAAGTATTTTGGTTCTTCTACTGTTATTAGATTTTCGTATAATTTATTATATCTTGAATTTCTTATTCGTTCGTCAACAAAACTCCGACTACGGGAGTACGGGGGCACCTCAAAATTTTGGGCAATTTTTTTTTACACTGCGCAATATCGAATGATATGTCAATTATGTCATTGAAAAGCCATTAAAAAGTTTCCGATAATTTCCAGCGGTTTTCATTTTATGACAGAAAACCAAAACCTGGAAAAACACATTTTTATGTATAAAATGAGAATCAATGAGAGTTTTTTCAAACTGCAAACTGCATTCAATAGAACTCATCAAAACGGTCATAGCTCATAGGACTCAATATGCAATAGCTGTTTTCAAATTTTGAGGCAATTCAATTTTACCCATAAAAATTTTCATTTCGGAAAAATCTCAAAATTCAAAAATAGTCATGCAAATAGCATATTGAGTTACACATCATACTGACCGTTTTCATGAGTTCTAATCCAACGGTCTTCACCGCAATTCGCTAGCTTCACCGGATCTTGAGAAAAATGGGGATGGGCATCTTTTGTGAATGACCCTGTACCTATAGTTGAGCACTAAATTCTGATCAGAATATCAAATTTCCAGAACGTCTATATTTTTTCCGAGGTTTTGCCGATTTTTTTACTATTTTTCCTGTACTAGTGATATATTGTTAAGGTGACCAGATTTGTCAGTAAAGGAGTAAAGAAATTGGAACATGTGGAGTCCGGGAAGCAGAGCCCCTCAAGATACGCCGCAGCCGATTTTTTTCCGAAAAAGGGGCGTAGCCAACTTTTATTTGCTGATTTAGAACTTTCAGGCACCCAAACTATGTTCACTTGTACCGTGATTCTAGTCGGCTGTGAGATTTTGTTCTCAAGTTTCCAAATGTGAACATTTACGGAACAAAAAGTCGAATCGGAAAGTGTCTCCCAAAAACGGTACAGTTCCGATCAAATCAGAACGTCTCACAGTGAGGCAACGGAGGGTGAAATGTGGAATCAAAATAAAAAATGGAATTTCAGATTCACGTATTATTATTGGTTATTTCTCAAGATCAAATACTAGAGCACAATGTCTCATATAAATCAATTCCGAATCCTATAGGGGAGACCGGGGACTAAAGTAACAGTTTTCACATTTGGGCTGCTCATGAATGTTCGGGAAGCCCCACAGAAAAAAGGAAACCACCCAAAGATTCATCAAATATTTCTCTACAAATGGCCAATGTTAGTTGTGTCCAGGATGACACTATTTAGACCTGGTGATTTATTTTCCAAGACAACTCACATGTTACTTTCATCCCATATACAAGGGACAATTGTAACACCCTTTGGGGTCGAAAGTAACGGCACCAGCAAGAATACAAATCTTATGAAAAAATAACAATAACAGTTACCTACAACTTGTACAAATGTATTTTATATTAATTATTGAAAAAATATATTGGTGCCTTCTCATAAATCCGGAAAATCAATCGGGTTCAGCTGTTTCGGCTTTGTCCCATGTTTTGGGCTTTCTTTTGTCATGCTCTTGGCCAGCTGGTAGGCCATCTTGCGCACATCTTTTGGTATCAAACCATAATATGATTGGCTACTTTCTAGCGCACTTCTCCAAACGGTAAGGCGCTTGTCCCCGCTTCGTCCGTCCGTCTGTTCGTCTGTCACAGCAAAAAAAAATATTTAATGGGCTGTTCATGACCTTGGAACCCGAACTAAAGAAAATCCTGACAAATTAATGATAAACAATTACATTAACAACAATTAGTGTGGTGGGGCATCGCCAATGAGTGCTGCATTTCAGAAGCCGGCTGGATATAACGTTATGACATGCGGACAAGTACCCGTTTTCATAAAAATCAAATAATACATATGGGGAGTTATATTAAGGGGATAATTTGGATTCCACATCGGTACGTCCCACGGGTCAATAGTTAAGTCAATAGTCAATAGCAAAAATCACCATATCAGTGTATTATGCAAGAACGGGGATGAACGTAACACCCGTTACTTTTGTCCCCGACTATAATTTTCAACTTTATGAGCTTGTAAGTAAACAACCATTCAATATTGCACTAATACGCTTATTGCATCTGGTAGTCGCATTATCTAGCTATTTTGGGCGATATTTCATAGTTGTTTACTAGCTAATTCACCAAAACCAGCAAAAAAATTGTGAAGAGAGAGGAACATACTTTGGGTACCGAAAAACACACTCAGACGAACTGTGCGAACGGAATGATTGGCAGCCAGCCGCCGGTTAGCATGCATAAAGGGGTCAACGTGGTGCATCCAATGAGCTTAGCAGTTTTTCAAAATTACGTCACCGAAGGGCGCTGTTACTTCCATGGCGCGTTACTTTTGTACCCGGTCTCCCCTATTCGTTTCTGTTGGCAAATTTTTGAAAAAAGTTGTATTCCACTGAATCTGGATATTGATTTTTTGCGCGTCAGAAAATTGAGGTACTTTCGTCCCCTGTATTCCGTCAAGACGTGAAGATATAATTTGGTTTTATCATGAATCTTGTACCTCAAAGTAAGCACTATATACTTTTGATATATAGTGCTTCTATATATCTATATATACTATATAGTGATATATAGTGCCGAACTGCTTCGCTCCCGCGTGGAGAGGGCTCTATGTGAGTTTAGTGAGTGGTGTGAGAAAAACGGCTTAATCATAAATTATTCGAAAACAAAAATAATTGAGTACTGCAACAGACACGTTCAACCCCTGGGGTTAACATTCCAGTTCCAAAACACAACGCTGGTATGTGAGGATTGTGCGGTTTTTCTGGGTGTCGCGACCGATGTACACATGGCGTGGTCGTACCAGGTGGATAGGGTGTGCAAAAAACTCAATAAATGCTATTATGTGATACTGAATCTAAGAAGGACACTAGACATTGACACAATGTTGACTATATACTATGCATTCGCGTACTCGGCGATTTCCTACGGTATCATTGCTTGGGGGCGGGCTGTTGACGTGAACCGCGTATTTATTCTTCAGAAGAGGCTGGTCAGGTTGATTTTTGGGTTGCCACACCGTGAGTCTTGCCGCGAATATTTCAAAAGCAGAAAAATATTGACTGTGTGTTCACTTTATCTGTATAGAATTCTCACCTATATCTATAACAAAAAGTCTGAATTTTCTGTCGCGGACAGTGGTTATTTTACCCGTAACGGTGATATCTTGAGGCCGCGGAGGGCTCGGCACGCGTTCCAGGAGAAAGCACCATCTAACGCCGGATGCAGGCTCTTCAATAGACTGCCTTCATCAATTAGACTTGAAGCAAATCCCCAAAAATTCAAACATGTGTTGAAACATCATCTCATCCGGGGTTGCTATTACACGGTCGGTGAGTTTATGGAGCATGGCTGATCGGGGCTTGTCTGTTTTGTTGTTTGTTAAAATAATATTGTCTCTTTTTTGTCAAAAAATGTATTGTTTTTAGTGTGTATACTTACGTGATCGTACATTATTTTACTGTACAGTATATGACTGTACCCTATGTTGACTTGCCCAGGGCCGTTCCTAACAGGGCGTTCAAGGCGTGCGACGCACGCGGGCGCACTTTGCCAGGGGCGCAAAAATTCGACCGACTGAAAAAAAATCAAAAAAGGCGCTTTGCGCCCCCCGCTATAGCCGGGCGGCGCTTCAGCGCCCGATGTGAAAACCAATTATACCAATACGAAGCAATTTTTCGCTGTTAAGCTTAGTTTATAGTCGACGCAAGCGGAAATGAAACCGCATACGGTTACGCAAACGGTAGCGTAATTACGTGAGCAAGTCGTAGAAAACCGTATCACAAGACAAAAACATCACGGACCACGGTAACTATGACAGCCAGCCCCGGCCCAGATGAGGAAAATTAACAGAATGCAAAGAAATGGCCCAATCCTTAGTAGCACGAGCACGTGAACGTTCATTTGGTTTTCGGTTCGAATTGAACCTTCCGTGTCGAATGGCTAAGTTACCGAATGTTTCGCGAATCTTCTTCGCTAACGAATGCCAATCCTTCTAATTCGCTAGAAGCAAAGGCTTTTACCTAACAAGTAGAAGTTACTAATAACGACACAAAAAACTGATCGACAGAATGTCACAGATGGATGATTTTTTGAAATTTTCTCCAGGGCGCGAGTCGTTTGCATTCTGGAAAATTCAAGGTGCGTGGTGCGTACATCAAGGCTAATGGATCATCTTTCAGCATCTGGATAACTCTTATGCTTTATTCTCAGGACAAAAGTGTAAAATGTCATTCATCTGTCGTTCACTTTCATGTGTCGGCAATAGGTAGTAGGTATTTACTTGTGATCCCTGAAAGAGAATAAGAAGTTTCGCAGCAAAAATGCAATAATATATTCGAAAACCCAAGATCCATTGATATCCTGGATAATTATGGTTTTTTCAATTCATTCACTGAATTGTTATTTTTTGTAAGATTTATGTCTGTTGAAGCTGTATTATTACACTACACAATTTCTTGAACAATCTGTCAGTTGAACAATCAAGTTCATTGTTTTTTGGCAGATGGTTCAATAAATTGTGCAAGAAATTTTGTAGTGTAATAGCTGTATTACACTACACAATTTCTTGTACAATTTCTTGTACAATCTGCCAAAATAGTGTCAAAAAACAATGAACTTGATTGTTTGATTGACAGATTGTACAAGAAGTTGTACAAGAAATTGTGTAGTGTAATACAGCTATAATACAGCTATGTATTATTACTACGTTTTCATGGAGAATTGAAATCGATTTGAAAACGGTAAACGGGATTGAATACGGTAGTGTTCACATGAGTGGGTCGATATTCAAATCGATTTGAATTCTGTTTACATATCTATCCAGTAAGTCAAACCCTAACCTAGAACTATCCCAACCTAACGTATCAGAGAAAGTGCAAGTACTCTGCAAACTGCAAGTGTGCAGAAGGCAGAAGTGCAGACAACAGGTGCAAGTATGAATGCGACCCTCGATACGACCAGAACAGCGGTTTTACTCATTGCTATGTATCAGTTTCTGTTTGTTGATGTTTCGATCCAATCCGATTGGGTTTCCATGAGTATTATTTCGATCCGATCCCGATACGATCCCAGAATTTGCCGAATCGACCTTGAGACTCAAATCGATTTGGATACGGTGCTGCAAGCGTTTACATGCAGTTTTCAATCCCGATACCGTTTTCAAAGCGATTTCAATTCTCCATGGAAACGTAGTATATATAACTTTTGTAAAAAATAGAACAGTGACTTGGATTCTGAATTCTTTAATTTTTTTGGTCGAGTATAGAATGGTGGGGGGGGGGCGCAGACTAGAAGCTTTGCACACGGGCGCTCAAACCCCTAGGAACGGCCCTGTCTTGACTCTCCAGCTCCACAGATTATGATCTCACAGTCGAGACTGCCGAAGTTTTCCGATAGCTTCTCGTGCAAAGAAGTAATACTTTCGAGGTCGTCTCTACTTGAATTTTGGTTGTTAACGTCAAATTTACTACTGTTTGCGCTCTTAAACAGTTTGCCGTAGTTATATCCGTTTTTGTCGCTCATCACTAGGAGTCTCGGTTTGCTGATGTATGACTTATTTTCCACGTTACTTGATTGTTTTATCCCACTGCCCATCAATCCGTCGTTAATGTCCCCGCTAGGATCTTCAAGTTTAGTGCTCATTTGGAGGCTGTCGACCCTATTTTGCAGGCAGTTGTTATTGTCTTCAAGCGTACGAATTAAGATTTTTTGTTTATCATTTATTTCGGTTAACTTTCTTATTCTTTGTTCGTACTCTCCGCCTCTTTTCTCAAGTTCATGTACTGTATTCCTTATCCTTCCAAGCTCCTCCCGATAAGATTCCATTTCTTTTGCCCTTCTTTGGATCTCAATTGAGAGTTTTTCTTCCAGCGATTTAATTTTCTCCATTTGCGAACTCAATTCTTTGTTGTAATTGTTCTCAATTTCTATGACGTCCTCCTGAAAGGCTAAAGAGGTTCGACTCTGTTTTGCCAATGCGCTGTCTCTGTCCTCTAATTCAGATTGCAATCTCTCAATTTCGGCCCTCAGCAGATCCTTCTCATCCTTGTCTTCGTCATACATCTCCCCGCATTTCTTCGAGCATACAATCCTACTGCTTCCGTCTGTCATTAAATTTTTATTCTTCTCAATGCAACTCTTGTGATAGATCCCATTACATTGTCCACATACATACACTGATAGTTCTCGGTTCTTGCAACATTTGAAATTTCCCAATGCCATATCAATATCATGCAAAATTCAGTCTGTTCTATGAGTTATTGAGATTGTCGAGATTATACCGTCCGAGCAATATCGTCCAGTTCAACACTTCGGAGACGTTAAGCCCTTTATCTCTCAAAATTGTCTTACTTATTTTCGGCGTTTGCTGTGCGGAAATCCTTCACAATCCGGCAACACCGCGTCGTCAGCTGACAGCCGCCGTGCACATACCTTATCTTATCAGCTGAAATTCTGTTGTTTACATTAGAATTCTTACGAATTTCGGGTCGATCTCCAATGATCCAAGCCTTCACTTTACTCCCAATTGGTGCGATCACGGCAATATCGATGGTCACCAGCTTTGCAAGAATTTTGTAGTGTCCCTTCACCCCGTTTTGTGATTTTTCAATAGCCCCACGATTGACACTCCCAGTCTCAACGTTGTCAGATTTCTTTGTTTGTCTTTGTGATCTTTTTTGTGTAATAGTCCGGATGCTAGTTGCATAAAATTGAATGAACCTTGCATTTTTTGAGAAGGTGCTACTTGGTGAAAATGTTCTTTGCATCATACTCTTCCGATCCAGAAAGGTAGCCATCAGCGCCATCCATGCCGGCAGCGTATACAGGGAGAAACAGAAAAAATAAGTTGGAAAATTATATTTGAATAACCGAAGCATGTGGAGACGTGTAATTTACCACATACATTAACTGTTTTATGCTCATGAAGTCCCAGCAAACCGTTCTTGATAACCTTGAACCGTCTTTGAAATGTAGGGGAAAAACAGAAAAAAAAACAAAAACTTTTTTTTTCCATAAATAAGTGTTTTTTAGAGATATTGACACAATACTTGGTATTTCTACAAAAAGTAATGTTAGAAATGATATTATCTGGGTGGCCAATTTCTAAGCCAACTATTTCCAGAAATACGATTGTCAACTTTTTTTCCTCTTGAGCACCATCTTGAATCTGCCCTGTAAGGCATCGTTGAAAAAGTGATTGGTTATCATAATAATGGTAATACGTAATCATTGCATCGTAAAAACAACCTCCTCATCATAATTTAGTGACCTCTTCGGCGGGAAAGAATTTCCATTCACGTATTTTCTGGCTCTTCAAAGGTTTAGTGCCCATGATGGCATTTGCAACATCTGGAATGGTAAAATATGTTACGCATTATGAATCTTGATGTACTTTGAGGTAGCCTATCAAGTTTTGAAATCATCAATTGGAAGGTTTGTTCTCAAATGCTGTTTGAACAAAATTTGTTTAATTTTTTTTATGGAAAATGCAAAATATAGGATCTTTCATCCCTATTTGATCCCTCGTTTAGGAAAGCCTGAAACCGAAAGTCTCCAAAATTTTTATGCTAATGGTTCACTGAGAACTGCTCTTCAATGTGTAGTTGTCAAAACCTGCATAGCTGCGTTCAGATTCCAGACAGAGAGCGACAAAGAAGTTCATGCAGTGAAAAAAGACACAACTTTCAATGCAACGGAGAAATCCCGGAAATGTCCCTTTTAGATAGGCTTCCCGCAATACACAGGTTCTGTAAGACTCTCAAGCGTAGGTGAAAGGCTTGAAACATTACTAACTTAAGGCTCTAACAGTGTACTAAATTGCACATTCATGCTATAAAAAGCAAGGTTTCCAGACAACTTTCAGTCTAGCTCTGGACTAGTTTTTTCTCGACTGTAATTTATGTCTTTTTTTACTGCATCAACTTCTTTGTCGCTCTCTGTCTCGAATCTGAACGCAACTATGCAATTTTTGACAACTAAACATTGGAGAGCACTTCCCACTGAACCATTATCATAAAAAATTCGGAGACTTTCGGTTTCAGGCTATCCTCAGTGAGGGATCAAGTAAGGGTGAGAGACCCAATATTTTGTATTTTTCATAAAAAAAATGACACAAATTTTGTTTAAACAGCTTTTAAGAACAAACCTCTCAATTGATGATGGTGAAACTTGGTAGGCTATTTCAAACTACATCAAGGTTCATAATGCGTAACATATTTAACCATCCCAGATGTTGCAAATGCCACCATGGGCACTGAAGCTTTGAAGAGCCAAAAAATACGTGAATGACAATTCTTTCCCGCCGAAGAGGTCACTAAATTATGATGAGGAGGTTGTTTTTGCGATGCAATGATTCCATGTTACCATTATTGTAATAACCAATCACTTTTTCAACGATGCCTCACAGGGCAGATTCAAGGGGCCTAGTACGTAGCTTAGAAAGTCCATAGCTTAGAATGTCCATAGCTTAGAAAATCCTTAGCTTAGAATGGTCCGTAGCTTAGAAAGTCTATAGCTTAGAATGTTCGTAGCTTAGAAAGTTCTTAGCTTAGAATGGTCCGTAGCTTAGAAAGCTCACAGCTTAGAATGGCTCGTAGCTTAGAATGTCCATAGCTTAGAAAGTTCATAGTTTAGAAAATTCATAGGTAAGAATGTTCTTAGCTTAGAAGGTTCTTAGCTTAGAATGGTTCGTAGCTTAGAATGTCCATAGCTTGTTTTAGATTTGTGTTTCTAGTGTACCTTGGTACTATATATTTTTAGACATTTTGGCGTATATATTTTAAATGCTTATATTTTTTGAGACGAAGCCTGTGATACAAATTGTATTTCTTTTGGTGCAATAAAATGATGATGATGATGATGATGATAGCGTCCAGACTACTGAAGATGACGTTTCATCTAGACAGATTGGTGTGCAAAATTGTTGAGAAAGTAAACAATCTCATTGCTAGGTATTCCGATTGCGGGTCTACAAAAAAAAACTACTGAACCTGACGACATCCATGTACACAGCTCGGTATGCCAAATTGCTGAGAACTTTTGAGAATTTCAATTTCTAGTATACCCACTCTGTGCGCGCAAGTTTCCATCGGATTCTAAGCTATGAACTTTTTAGCTACGGATCATTCGAAGATATGATCTTTCTAAACAGACATATTCACGCAGTCAACATTTTAAGCTACGAACTAATCTGAGGTGCGAATTTCCCAAGCTGCGACCCATTCTAAGCTATGGACCATTCTAAGCTAAGAACCTTCTAAGCTAAGAACATTCTAACCTATGCATTTTCTAAGCTATGAACTTTCTAAGCAGTGAACATTCTAAGCTACGAACCATTCTAAGCTGTGAGCTTTCTAAACTATGGACCACTCTAAGCTAAGAACTTTCTAAGCTACGAACATTCTAAGCTATGGACTTTCTAAGCAACGGATCGTCCCCAATTCAAGATGGTGCTCAAGAGGAAAAAAAAAGTTGACAATCGTATTTCTGGAAATAGTTGGCTTAGAAATTAGTTAACCAGCTCATATCATTTCTCACATTACTTTTTGTAGAAATACCAAGTATTTTGTCAATATCTCGAAGAATTACTTATTTATGGAAAAAGGAGTGTTCTTGTTTTTTTTCTGTTTTTCTCCTACTTTTCAAAGACGGTTCAAGGTAATCAAGAACAGTTTGCTGTGACTTCATAAGCATAAAATAGGTAATGTATGTGGTGAGTTACACGTCTCCACATGTTTCGGTTAATTAAATATAATTTTTCAACTTTTTTTTCTGTATCACCCTTTATACGCCGCTGGCATGGATGGCGCTGATGGCTACCTTTCTGGATCGAAAGAGTACGATGCAAAGAACATTTCCACCAAGTGGCATCTTCTCATCAAAAAATACAAGGTACTTTCAACTAGCATCCGGACTAGTATTCCATGACGACTGCTCATCATGTTGACACTAGGAGGATATAAGAATAGGGAGGGAGTATAACCCAGCTTGTGGGCGGGGGAAAATGAAGCCAGGAGACGTAAGGGGTGGGGTAGCAACTACGCCCAAAAATTGCATCTAGCGTCAAGAGTCTTTTGACTTTTGTGATTTAAATTGACTCAATTGAAATAATTTGAAACTATTTGAGGTTAGTGAGATTTTTTTGGCTGACATAAAATGAGTCCTGCCTGATATCTTTCATCTTTGTGTCTGGATCTTGTTTGGATGGTGCTTGTTCATCTATAAGAGCTGAATGGATCAGCTTTCCCAGGTGTGGAAAAGACAGAGGCTACGTGCGCTGGATACAATATCATGTATGAAGAATATCCCATCAATGCGAGCCGAAGCTGCCGAAGGGAAGATGCCTACCTGTAGTATAGGGTCGCCCGATGTTTCAGTAGAATGTTAGGCAAGGATGAGAATGAGCAGTTCGATTCTTTCCTCCTAGATTCTACCACGTATTTGTGAGGTCAGCACTGTTAATACACCTAATGATGATCTACACTCTGTGATCTACACTGAACAGTGACAGAGGTACTCTGGAGACCTTATCACCAGCCAATCTTGAGGAAATTACTTTTTGTAATCCAACGATCATATTTAGGAAGGATGTGGCTGGATCTGGTGCAGCACAAAGCGTCATAGACTGACACTGACAAGAGCGACAGCTCGCAGAAATTAGGTTTGTTCGCGTCGCATGAACTTTCTGCACTTTCTGCACTCAAGCTGCTGTGATTGGTCAGCTGCTGGCAGGGACCCCACGCTATTGGCTAGGGTGCAGAAAGTGCAGAAAGTTCATGAGACGCGAACAAACCTATTGACGTGGCAATATTCAGTTTCAATGGTGAAGTGATAGAAATTTTGGGCATACAAAGATGGCGGATATGACATTTCCATGGCTTCACTTTTTATAATGAACCTTCCCTCCCTATTCTTATATCTTCCTAGTGCTAGCTGACATCAAATTTGAGTGATTATTGATAAATTCACGACATCTGTTTTCACTTCCATAGCCTCTGCCCTAATTCAGAGGGCCCTAATTCATGATTTTCACGATCATACGGTAGATCGTTCCCGACCTCTCCAGACTGGCATTAAGGAGTGGGGAAAGTGTCTATAAATAAAAAGCCAGACACGTGTGGAGCCAGTTGACAACTGAAGCGATACCTGGAGCCCAAAGTCGAGATAGAACTCTTGCGAAACCGAGTTAGTAGGCCCGTAGCCGGCACATTATCACAAATCTTCCTGCGGTGCCGCATGCCGGTGAGCCGATGAGTCGGTTCATAGTTCATTAAGTTCATTGCATATTTTCCCCGTTAGATCAAAGAACGGTCGGATCTGAATCTGGCAGATCACAATTTTCTCGAAATTGTTTTCTTTGTTTTTCTAATTAATTCAAATTAGTACTATACCTACAGTCCATTTTTATTAAAGTCCATTGTGGTGGAAATGGCAAACACCTTCGCAATGTGGACTTTAAAAAAAAGGACTGTACCTATGTGAATGTTGGAAAAAATACGAAAAGAATAGGTAGGTACCTACTGTAAGTGTTATCCATTCAGTTGGCTTTTGTGTATTTACAAGTAGGTAAAGAAAGTCGAGGGTAAAGTAATGCTGTGGAAAGTAACAAACAGGCCATCTCATATCCCAGTTCATCTGTGAATAATGATCCTCCGAATAAGAAAATTGCTGTTCAACGGCGATTTTTACAACAAAGAAATGCCCCAAAAAGGACGGGTACATCATTTTTCAAAACCAAATTCAGACAAAGCACAGAAAATTGCATCTAGTCTCTTGCTAAATACTCCAGACTCGAATCCAGAATAAAATTTTGTTGCTTCCAATTCAATCAATTATCATTATAATTATTATTTGTTTGGCTTGACCTAAATTCCAATAAACTTGTGAAGCTTTAAAATTGCATGCGTTTTTGTTTTAAAATTGAACAATTATGAAACATCCGTTATCTCGATGGTGTGGTGATTCGATGTGAGATGGCACGCTCTCGCTCGCTGCCCGTGCCCTCTGGCTGCCCGCGCTCTCGCGGGAAGATTTGTGATCAGGGGTAGGAAACTGGGATATGATTGTTAACAGTTATATTGGGTGCTTTCCACCTAGACGGTACAAATACCACCAGACGGAACATGTGCCACGATTGGGTACACCTAGATGGAAAGCACCGGCATCGTTGACCGACGCGACATCTCTGGTCTGGAGGCGAAAGATGACTATGGCATTCAGAAATAAATAAATGGCAGCGTAAATCTTAATCGATCGTACGTTATCCCTGCAGAGAAATAAAATAAAACACGGATGCATGGATGAAACGACACAGAGAGAGATATATGACAACGGAGTGCTGGATTACAGCTGACGGTACGTCATTTGTCGCATCCGTTTCCGGTGTGCCTTCCGACGGCACAAAATTTTAGGTGATCCACCGGACGGCACAAAACCAGGTAAGAACACGTAGATGGAAAGCACCGTTTGGAACCCGCACGTGCGCAAATGGAAGGTGTACCAAACTTGGAGCTAGGTGGAAAGCACCCATTGCGGTTCTGTCCCACAGGTATATATGGCGACAGCAGCACTCAATTTGACATACACCAGACATCAAAATTGACACTATTGACAGTACAACACCTGACACCTTCAACTGACAGGAGAAAAACCGTTGAAAACTGTTCTGTGTTTTTCGTCGGAAAATTTCAACATTCAAGTTTCCAGTGATTGTTTCGGACTCCAGTCCTTGTCAGGAATTGCTTGGATTAAGTTTGATTTCATTTTGAAGCATTTCTTTTAATTTAACCTCAAACATGGTAAGCTGCTTTACCTGCTTCTACATCGTATTTTGTTGGATTGATCTAGGTACTTCTCTCCTTCAGATGACTCTACAACAGAATTTCGCGTGGAAACACCATCTTGATGAGGTGCTCGTGTCCTTATACCTAATTTCGCCGAGGTTGTCGAACAGAACAAAACAGTGAACATTGCGGCTAACAACAAGCTAACTGTCTGAGATTTTCTAAACCGAATTGGAAGAGAAAGATAAATAATAAAGATTTTTTCAGAAGTGACGTCTCGAAATATTGTTTATTTCTGTATAATTTTCTGTTTGCCAAACCTTCGAGTCCATCAGTAACAATATGAGTACCGTATGATAAAAAACTTTCCTACTCAAGGCAGGCTGTGGTCTTGGTCATTGACAGGCAAACGAGGCTGATTTTGGCCAGGCCACAGCCTGCCTTGAGTAAGAAAGTTTTTGATCATATGGTCTTTATTATCCATTCCAAGCTTAAAAAAACCACAGTTGCCTATGATATTTTTTCTTCAAGTTGGACAGTGTGATACGTTGATGGAATGGAAAAGTCAAGATGATTTAATCAAATTTGTCAAAGTGATGTTTGCTCTGCTGGATTGCCGTTTTAGTTCAATTGTTAGGTCAGATTTTGACACTGACACAATATTTTAATTAGTTTTCGTCTTGAAAATGCCGTTATTCACGTTATTTCAATAGTGAAAGTATTGAGAAGTGCAACAGTAAGAATATACAGTTTAAAAAGTGATCGAAGCGAACCCAGTTCTACCGCCGTAGTGTGATTTAGTCGCAAAGTGATCTCGTGACCTGAGCTCGTCGCGCCCTGTAAGAACCTAGGTACGTTATTAATTCACCCGAATTCACCCTCTCTTCTAGGATCATGAACTGTGGTCCTGGCCGAAAGAAAGCGGCTGAGATCAGTGGGCAAACCTGTGACCTGCCGGCGACGCAGTCCCCAGAATGACAATTTGACAACACAGCGTAGTTCAGGTGAAGGTTTCATGTCAAACGGACACAAATTAAAACGTAACCTCCGTTGCATCAAGATGACATTAAACATCAAAAATCAGGGACACCAACAGAACTCGAATTTTTCATGGCCAGCTGTGGTTTTTTTAAGCTTGGAATGGATTATACTAAGTAAATTACAAACTAAAAAGTTCTTGTGAAAAGCTTACTTGTAAAAATTATGTGTGAAGGGTAAACAACAGTGAATTTTCTCAAATGATTTTACAATATTATTCGAGAAAAATACTGTGAAATACCTCTCATGCATGATTTTTGCACTTGGGCGTGAAAAAAGTAAAAAGAATAAAAATACAGGGATTTCATATTTCCCCGCCACAATTTTTTACAGATTTCTTCCAAGATATCACAATACAATGCGAATGATACTGTCCCATTTCGGTAGATGGCGCTCTAATTCATACACGCCTGCTGTATGGAGAGTGGCCTATCTATTTAGGCTTGTCTATGGAATGGAATATCGGTCCTGGTTTCATTCTTTGTATTCGTTTCACTAAATCGACAATATCGACATCACTTATCGCCTTTTTGTTGTACCTACTTACCTCTTCATCATTATCTCAAAATGTAAGTCGCCGGTTAATATGCTTTGAATAGTTTGTCGAGTAGTTTGTCTCATTTCTATGCTGTATTTCAGGTTGGAACTACTTGCAGATGTTGACACCTACAACTGTTCGCAGTGTTCGTATCGGACTGAATCAGTTTTTCAACTCAACCACCACGTCCAGAGGAATCACAAAAATGTCTACGCGATCGAATTGTACCATGCTATTGTTGAACCGGAACAGTTTCCTTGCCTCTATTGCGACTACAAGAGCTACTATCAGTTCGCATTGTATGAACATTGCAAACAAGCACATAATCCACCCGGGACTGGAAACAATGAAAATGGGACGTTTTGTGAAGAAACTGAAAGATATCTGTGTGAATGCTGCAAATTTGAAACGGATTCAAGGTTATCCCTTCTGAAACATCACAGTTTGTGTGAAAGAGAGCCGAAAAGGGAGTCGCAAGAGGCCACAGAGGAGGCCGGAGGAATTCAATCGCTGAATTTGAATGGGTTTACTGTGAGGAGAGCCTTGAGAGGTGATGGAATGCAAAAATCGGTTATGTCGACGCGTAATGATTCGAGTGAAAGAATCGACAAGTTTCAGTGCAACCATTGTCCGTACCACACTAAACGAAAGTCAGATTTGAAAAAACACATGGTCAACAAACATGCTACGAATGCAGATATCGATTGGTTTCAGTGCAATCATTGTTCGTATCGAACTAAAATAAAGTCATCTTTGAAGCGACACATGTTGAGACATGCCACGAATGAAGAAATCATAATATGGTTTCAGTGCAATCATTGTTCGTATCGCGGTAAACGAAAGTGGTACTTGATCAAGCACATGTTGAAACATGCCACAAATGAAGAAATAAACTGGTTCCATTGCAATCTTTGTTCGTACAAAGCAAAACTGGAATCATACCTGATACGGCACAGGTTGCAACATGCTACGAATGAAGGAATCGACTGGATCCAGTGTAACCATTGTTCGTACCGAGCTAAAAGGAAGACACACTTGCAAAGGCACATGAAGAACCATGCTGCGGATGAAGAGATCAATTGGTTCCAGTGCAATCATTGTCCGTACCGAGCTAAACGGAATATGAACTTGAAATCGCACATGTTGATACATGCCACGAATGAAGAAATCGATTGGTTCAAGTGCAATCAGTGTTCGTACCGGGCCAAACGAAAGTCACAGTTGAAATGGCACATGATGAGACATGCTGCGAATAGCTTCTAATCTTAAGAGTTTCACCGTATATTGAACAATTTCCACGTAACGGGGATATTTTTCCCTCAATTTTTCCGTATACGGTGAAACGCCAGAGATGCATCAATTTTGGTGGGAAACGACACTCACAGATAGATTTCTCTTCAAAGAACATGATTCCAATGTCGGAAAGATGCATTTCTCAATAAAAGTTTTTTTTTTATCTACAAGCGTTAAATGATACCTGTCACTTTTAACACTTGTATCGTAAATAGCTATTTTTAGCGATTTTTAGTGCTAACCTTCATTTCCACAACTCACAATTACCCGCCGCCACTGAATAGCTAGAGGAGCTTGTGGTGTGGTTAGTTAGCGCGTTCGACTGCCACTCCAGAGGTCGCGGGTTCGATCTCCGCCGGGGACGGATTTTCGGCCTCGAAAAACAAGCTTCTTGGTTTAGTTGGAATGCTTGCTAAATGCAAGACGCGCCGTGTGTCGCATAGCACGTAAAATACGAACGATGGTGCCGACCCCATGCGATGTTGGTGGTCGTTAAAAATCCCTACCCTGTGTTGGAACACACAGGGGTTCGGCAAAATTTCCGGTATAGTGGAGGAAAGCATTCACCGGCGTCGGTGTTAGGCCTCGTTGCGGAAATAGGCCGACGTTAAATAAACGAATTGAAAAAAAATAAAGAATATGTGTGAACAGCTGAATGACGAATCTCGGAAATAATTTTCCGGAATTGATTTCCCCTGGAAAGAATCTCCCCAGAATGAATTCCTCCGGAACGAAATTTCTCGAAAAGAATTTTCCCTGGTCTAATTGGCGCTCCATACTACACTCTTGAGATACAAGGCCCGATAGGACTCCGAATATCACATGAAGGCGCAAGGTGCTCACTAATGCTACAAAAGTCACGGAGAGATGTAGATGAGGGGGCTCAGCAGGGCTTCAAAAGACGTTAAGAAACAAGGGGGCGGAGCTCTGGATAACACAGGAAGGCAACCTTTTTTGGAAAATTCTTCTTCCAGGAAAAACTATTTCCGGGAAATTTGTTCCGGTGAAATTTTTTCGAGGGAAATTCGTTCCTGTTACGAAGTTATAGGATCTTTGCAGATCGATTTTTAGGAAAATTTCACATCAGAAGTTGGAAATACGACTTGTTGCTGTGGTCGGGACTGATTCTGTGGGTAAAAATCCAAGAAAATCGGTTTTTTTTAGAGCTGCCGCTCTTATCTCAGTTTTTTGAGCATTTTGGAAATTTTAATGAGCTGATAGCCTCGTAAATTATCCGGTGATATGTTTTTAAGACTCCAGTACATCAAAAGATGCCAAACGCCATTCCATACAGTCCTAGTGGTAAGGTGCGTACAGACCTGAGCACTTTTTCGCGGACGAACGTCCGTGCGAACAGTGTTCGTGCGCGCACAAATGCTCAGGTCTGGACGTGTAAATACGGAATTTCAACGCGCACGAACACTGTTCGCGGCGGACATTCCGTGGAGTGGAAACAACAAACACACATTTTGTGTGCGTGCGAACGCTGTTATGTGCGTGCAAAAATTGATGCCGAATTTCAGTAATTATTTCGATTCAACTCAACTGTGAGAGGTCTGGTGTTATTGATGGGTCTTAATATTGATTCCGTTGCCTCAATGAAGATGCCCAGTATAGGTTCAGTGCGAGGCTTTTTCCGATATATTGAGCGCATGATAATTTTCTCAAAAAGTTCAAAACCTTACTGAAGAGAAAAAAATGAAGCTTATAAAATAAGAGAAGGCAGAGCTAAGGTCATGTGGAGTGATACTTGATACTTGGCGTCATCCAGATTTTCAACGAGTCAGTGTATGTAGGTAACAAAGGAAAGCAGAAGAACCAGAGTGGTTTCCCCAATAATTGAACCTTTCGAAAAAGCCAATGGCTGTGAAGAAGAAAAAGTAACCATAAAAAAAGCCATCTGCGGAAGACCGAAGAAATGGGACATGCAGAACTTAAAATTGGGTGTTCGACGCGTATGTACCTTACTTGAAAATATTACACGAGTGCCGTCCAAAAAACTAGCGATCCTGGAGAGGATGGAGAAGTTGTCAATGGAGAGAATGACCATCTGAAGAAGGCTATTGGAGGTAAAATGACTGAGCATCGGAAGATACCAACGGCCCTGAAAATCTAATTTTGAACATCTCCAGTAAACCATAATATATGATGGCGGTGGAACGCATTGCGGTTGCGGAGCCATGAAATGGACTTGCAAGTTAGTTATCAGCGAGTGGTTAAACTTGTCAAGAACACCCAATGGCTCAGAAAACTATGTTCCCGAAAATTTCAAATGATTGAAAGACCATCTGGAGAAGAACATCAGAAACGGTATTTCGTATCCTCCTAGACCATCTGAAGAATAAGTACCTTGAGAAACAATATTTTGTGATCTCCTAATAGGCCAATAATAAGTCATTGGCAATTATTTCGACAACCCAAAGACGCCAACCAACGGGTCTGTAGAAAAAAAAGATAAGGTCTTTGATCACCTTTTCCCAAACGGCCATGTATCGATATTATGGTTATGGAAATAGGAAATGTCATTTAAAAGTAGGTATACATCCGAAGACAAGCGGACATGACAACAATGTTAATATTGATACGAAACTTCTTGGAGACCACGACGCGCGAATAAGACACGTACCTACACAATTATAAATGGCGGAGCATCTGGCATCTGAAACTTGCCAGAATATTCGCGAAGCCGATCGACTTTTCCAGGGCTATTGCGAATGGATTGCCGCTTAATGCTGGAGAACACAGCAACGACATTGGGAGCGACGAGAACCTTTCTGAGTAAAGATGGAATATTCTCGATTACAAGACGCTATACAGGGCGGTCCAGGTTATAGTAGCAATAATTCACCATTCGATGGTCCGTCAAAAACTAGGTCGACATGCATAATTTAATTTTGCTCCAAAACGCGTCCTAAGGAAGATAGAGCCCTTCAAAGTTCTGTTTTTAAAATCGTTTTTTTACAATAACTCTCAAGTCAATAGAGCGATTTCAACCAAATTTAGTACAAATGCTCACGGAATAGATATTCATCACTTGACGTAGATAACTTTTGTAAAAATTGTCCAGTGGCGTAGATACGGAGGAATTGTTCAACTTCTCCCACCCCATTTTCTACGCCACTGGATATTTTTGAGAAATTATACTTTTTTTTTAATTCCTTGTTCAGTTTGGAAGAAAAAGTAACTTCTGTAAAATGTTGATCAGAGGCGCCAAATATCATTTCCGAGATATTTGGGTTTGAAACTTTGGAAAATGCCTCGAAATCGCGACTTTCAAATGCCTAAAAATTAAAATCCAAGACAACTCATGATTCCTCAACTGGAATAAGTTGTCTAGGTCGTTTAAGTTGTGTGATGTGAGATTAACTTATGCCCCAGTTCCCTTCAAAGTTTATATATGAAAGATTCTCTCACAGACTCAAAAATTATGGTGATAATATATTTTTTTTTGCCTCTTGCGTATTTTCATGGGACTCATGTTCAGTGTTCCTTGCGAAAGAGCCTTAATCCTTCACCTTCCTTCACAACATAATACCTGAGAGAAGGATCGACACAATAACATCCAATAACATTATTTGCTTGATCTGGTGCAGAGCCGCCCATTTCTTCGTGAAAAATTTTATTACAGCGTCAGTACTCATTTGCGGCACTGAATGAAGACTTTTTACTTACATTGTTGTACTCAAGAAGCTTTTTTCTATATAATAATATAATCTATCGAAGCTATGTGATGTATGAGGCCTAATATTTGCAAACCTTAGTAGGGCCTGTATCGCATGGTGTTTTTGATTAAAAGCTGCATTGTCCTATTTCGAAACAATTTCACGTAACCTCATTTGTTCTAAAATTCAAGTACACCACATTGTCTAACACTGCACAGAGGCAAATCAAGCAGATCAAAATCGTTTCAGTAACGAGTAATGACCAAAATTTGTGCCTGACCGGAAATTTGTGGCGCTTAGCTTGTACAATGAAATACCATCGATGACCTTTAAGTTTAATTGTAGTGTTGAAATTTTTCAGGACTCTGCCAAGTCCATTTGACAAAGAGTCAGCCTTGATACTTATGATAATGATTCAGCAGTCAAGTTCCAATAATTATGTCTCCACTGCATAAATATGTATTTGAAAGAAATTCAGGAGAGCAAAATGGAACGCAAAAGCACAAAATATTGATAACACTAGTAATGACACAAGAAAATACAAAAGAGCCTGAGGGACAATGGACGTTTCAACTCTGTAGGCAATAACACTTTCGGCATTGGAAAAAAAAATTGCTCATAATTCTAACTTTGGCGGAAGGATTCATTCTTTATCGAAGAATTATTTAACATGAAGACACACGCCACCAGCCATCTTTGGATCAGAGAACCACTGCTCACTTATTCCACCATTTATTCTATTCTTCAGAAAACGTGTTGGCATCTTTAGGTGTAAACTACTTTGAATATTGATCCAAGAAACAAGGAATATTTCAAAACCTAAAATTACGCATCCGAGATCTACCTTTGAAAATCAGTACCTTCCAGAGGACACACCAAATTGGCATTTTCTTCAAGGATAAAACTTTTTCAATGTCTTCTTTAAATATAACGTCGCATATATACCCTTCTATTTTGAAAATTTAACATAGTCCATCGCTGGTCGAAGATTTCGCGTCTTTTTCATTTTTTTGTTGTGCAATTCTATGATTTCCAATTTTTGTGGGGCCACCTATTAAGGTGAACCTGAAAATATTCTCAACGTGAGCACCGCAGAACTTGGCTCTAAGCGCCAGCGAAGAAATTTTTCTGATATTGCTTTTAGTTCTTGAGATTCGACGAGTTTAGTTCAAATTCACGGGATTTCGTGATATTTCCTAGAAGAACCTAAAAACGGTAATTCCAACGGAAATCCGTAAGGTGAGTAAGGTGAGTGAAAGATAAGAAGATGGTACAAGCCCATTATGAATACCTATCGAATGAGTATGTTTTGGGTTTCCTAGTCCATCATGAATTTTGAGCGTTTTTTATGTGCGGACGGCAATGTGCGTCGCGAACACGAATCCGTGCCTCGGAACGGGCTCTGTGCGTTGAAACTGTGCGTCCGCGAACATCATGCGTGCGTGTGTCCCGTCCACACGTACGCACGTGTCCGCGAGCACTGTTCGTCCGCAAAAAAGTGCTCAGGTCTGTACGCACCTTTATACGTAAAAATGGCTCTAATTGTGACAAAAGTGTGAAATTTGGTGTGTGGACTCCTAAATGCATTTAAAAGGTTTTTAGAAGGGGAGCCAAGAAAAATTTCGATTTTTTTTTTATTTTTTTTTTGAGATGTCATTTTTTTAATTTTTCTTTCATTTTTGCAACTATCCAAGATTTTTGACTTTTGCTTTTGTATTATGGTGAGCAATTGCTTAACCCAAGAAACGGATGAGAATATTTGCGAAAAAAATTAATTGACCTGAAATTATGACGTTTTTGTAAAAGTCAAACTTTTCCATTTTTTTCGAAAAATATTGTGATATGTGAAAAATTGAAAAAGGAAATTATCCGTTAAAAGAAGCCCTATCAGAAGTTATCGAAGTGTTTCTCCAAATTCCAAGCCGTCTTCGAGATGTTTAGAAATATGTTATTTCTTGCGACTGTTTCTTCGTATTAGCATTGTATGTATTAGCTCCTATTTCATCAAACACATAAACAGGGTTCTTCTTTCTTGAAAACATACTTCAGAATGATCAGACCAAAGATTTCTCAGGAGCTCATTGTGAATTGTAATTTTTCCAGTGGCGTAGATCATAGAAATTCGAACCATTTCTACCCTCTCACCGTACTTTCAACACCACTCGATTATTTGGAAAATATATGACATTTTGGCATTATGATCATTTAAGATCACCTAGTATGACACTTCATTTGAAAACTAGATGAGATTGAAGATCTTGAGCACACAGTTTTTTCGCTTATCAGATCGACTGCGAAACATTGCATCTTGTATCATCTCCTCGATCATCTCCATCATGACTGTTTTAGATAAATTATATTTAGTTGATTGTCCCCAAAGAGTTTTCAAACAGGAAGTCACAACAGGTGGCTTTTGATGATCATCTTTTCAAATAAAATACAAATATTTACAATTTCACAACCTATTTACAAACAAATGGGTAGGTATGTTCCTATGTTCCAAACCGCAGTAATTACAAAATAGATGAGATGACATGTATGCCTCGACGCCATTGATGGCCACTCAACCAAGTTTACAGTTGATAAAGTGAATAATTTTTAGTTTTGGGGAACAATAAACTATAATGTATTTATCTAAAACATTCACGATGGGGATGATCGAGGAGATAATACAAAATGTAATATTTAGCAGTCGATCTGATCAGCGGAAAAATTGTGTGCTCCAGATCATCGATCGCATCTTGTTTTCAAAAGAAGTATCATACTATGTGATCTTAGATGATCATAATGCCAAAATGTCATATATTTTCTAAATAATCGAGTGGTGTAGAAAGTTCGGCGAGAGGGTAGAAATGGTTCGAATTTCCATGATCTACGCCACTGGAAAAATTACAATTTACAATAAACTACATAAAATCTTCGGTCTGATCATTCCTGAGTATATTTCCAAGAAAAAAGAACCCTGTGATGTGTTTGATGTAATAGGAGCTAATACAAAGGAACAATTGCAAGAAATAACATTTTTCCAAATATCTCGAAAACGGCTTAGAATTGGGAGAAACACTTCAGAAATTTCTGATGGGGCTTTCTTTGAGGAATAAGTGCCTGTTCCTATTTTTTACATATTCACAATTTTTTTCGAAAAAAATGGAAAAGTTTGATTTTTACAGAAAACGTCATCATTTCAGTTCAATTCATTTTTTTCGCAAATTTTCTCTTTCGTTTCTTGAAATATGCAATTACTCACCATAGTACAAAGACAAATGTCAAAAATCTCAAACCGTTTCAGAAAGAAAAAAAAATGACGTCGCAAAAAATAAAAAAATAAAAATCAAAATTTTTCTTGGCTCCCCTTCTAAAAACTTTTTAAATTCTTTTAGGAGTCCACACACCAAATTTCACACTTTTGTCACAATAAGAGCCATTTTTATGGAATTTTGCTTATACCGCTAGAACTAATAGCCAATAAGTAGGTACTGGTAGTGAATCCAACCACTGGCGATTATACCTAGCAATTTTCTGAATCCTAAGAGCGTTTCAAGAACTCTTGAACGTTACGACCCTGTGGCACCCACCCTTTGTAATTACTTTTTCAAAAAGTTATTCACCAAAAAGTGTTTCTTCTTGGCGCAAAAGTTTTGTTTCTTCAGACAAAAAGCTTTGTCTTTCAAGACGAAGAAGGTTCAATTTTTCTTGAAGCTAAAGTTTTTTTGAAACACACAGTGGCGTAGTCAGAATTTGAGGGCGGAGGGGGCAAAGCGAGGGGCAAAGGCAATGACGAGGGTGCAAGTTGGTGAGAGGTAGCGCCGCAGGCGAAATTTTTTGGGCATGTTAATAATAATGCTGATGATAATCGGTATATTCTATGCGTTTCGCGATTTTGGTTTTTGACGCTTTCACCAAAATTACTTGATAATCAAACTTTTTTTCAGAAAATTTCCGCCAGAAATTTTTTCTGTATCGGTTTAGTGTGCGATGAAGTGCCATGGGCGAAGGTGGGAGAGTGGGGTCATTCGCCCACGCTCGCCCCCTTGGCTATGCCACTGACCACCAGTACCTACAAGAAGTTTTCGGTTCCAGCTTTGTATGTTGAATTGGATTTGGACTGCTTACTCAATGCTAAAACCTCTTCGTATACAGGGTGTCCGTTTTTCGAGGCTAAGCATGGGTATCTCGCTTATCTTTAGAGATAAGCCTTGACATTTGACAGTTGTGAGAAATATTCCTCACCTCTCGAGGCCGGTTCAACTTTCGATGCTTCAAATTAAAGAATATACAATGCCCTTCGTCCAAAAAAGGGGCCCCATGCAGTCATCAACCCTTTCGCCTCTTCCAGTCAAAAGTACAAGCCAAACCCTGAAGAATTATAAGCGATACAAGGATCGCCCTGCAGTCTGTCATTGACAAAAGAATTTACGTGTAAAAAGTAAATTAAACCAAATTTCAAAAAACCCAGCCGCTCAAAGTTGCGTATTGGACCGAAATTGATGTTAGTACCTTCAATTTGCAATTTGCTTTCGTTTTGGGGCTTTTCGGGACGAGTTTTTGTCGACCCTGAATGGGCCGCCGTCAAGATGACTTAGATTTGCGGCCGCCCCGTGCTCTTTTGGTGTCTACATGACGGTAACACAGCTCTGCGTCCCCCTAGTCGCACTTCCACATATGACCAGGTCAGTTTTCCAAGATTTTAATATCAATTTGATAAGAAATATAACTTCACTTCCAGAGAAGTCAGTTTCACACCAGGTGAAAAGGCGGCAAGCCTACTATGCTAAAGTAGAAAATTTGCCCAGCCAACTAGAGTCACAGTACAAGTGAACCTACTATACCTACCATCTATTCCTCATTTTTTCGCGTCTGTACATTGTTGGATAGACATGCAACATACACCGATAATTGGTGATATTTTCTAGAACTTTCGCGAAAATATTTGAAAAGCTCATATGCAGGAACATCTCTTTGCATATAAAAAATATAATCTCTCCACTGCAGCATGGCTTCTTGCCCAACAGGTCGACCGTTACAAACCTAGCATCATTCACAGAATACGTGGTTGAGATCCTGGATGGTGGGGGACAGGTGGACGTCTTTTACACGGACTTTCAGAAGGCGTTTGACCGCATCGACCACGGTGTGTTACTTGGAAAGTTGAAAATGGTTGGATTTTCGGACTCAATGATAAAGCTGATGCACTCGTACCTTTCAAACAGAAAATCTCTTGTACAACACATGGGATACAATTCGAAGAGCTACACACCAACCTCCGGGGTAACACAGGGTTCTAACTTGGGCCCTCAATTGTTTTTGA
Organism: Anaspis maculata; assembly: GCA_949128115.1. Lineage (NCBI taxonomy): Eukaryota > Metazoa > Arthropoda > Insecta > Coleoptera > Scraptiidae > Anaspis > Anaspis maculata. Next base: position 6,225,055 of record OX421961.1, read on the forward strand.
TCTTCGTGAACGATATCGTGAACGTGATAAACTGTCCATGCCTGTTGTTCGCCGATGACATGAAGATTTATACCAGAGTTCTTTCGGTCGATGATTGTTGCTCACTTCAGCGAGATTTGAACGCGATTCATGATTGGTGCAGTACTAACAGGCTTTATCTCAATAACGTATGGTCCGAAAGTTTTGGGAAATAGTTCTAAGCTAATAACTTTTTCTGAATAGTCTTTATTTTCGTACTTGATATTGCAAAAATTAACATCATATATAACAATAACAAACTCATATTCAACATATTGAAAATGAACCATTATCTTCGATGGATCTCAATTATCTTCTGCCATGTTCCATGATTTTCTGTATCAATTTGTTAATTGTGGAATTCTCTAATGTTATTGAAAAATGTGACGCCGTAATTGGCCTTCATTCGCAGCTTCCCATCCCTTGTCGTATACTATCCTGCTCAATACTTACCAAAAATCTTATATTGGTCGAGCTTGCGGTACATTGGGAGGCAGGAGCTCTGAGAAATTAATCCTGCTGTTGTCCAGAGAATGATCGAACATGGCAGGAGAAAACCGAGAGCCATCAAAAATAATGGTCCATCTTCAATATGTTGAATACGAATTTGAAATTGTTGAAGATGACGCTAGTTTTTGCAATATCAAGTTACAAAATTAAAACTATCAAAAAAAAGTTATTGGCTTTTAAAAAAATTCCCAAAACTTTCGGACCATACGTTATTAGTAAGTGTAGTGCAATGACGTATACAAGAAAAAAGAGTAGAATTGAATATCACTATGAATTAGAGGGGATTAGCATTACCAGGAATTCTTCGGTGAGAGACCTGGGAGTGGTGTTTGACGAATCCTTGCATTTTTGTGGGCATGTAGAGAGCTGTGTGTCGTCCGCCTCGGCGATATCCGGTTTTATTTATAGAAATTGCGGGCAGTTCAGGAGCACTTCCTGCCAGATGACCTTATATAAGTCTTTGGTCCGCAGTAGACTTGAGTACGGCACACTCATATGGCATCCCATCTATGAGTCGCATAAGGTTTTGTTGGAGGCGGTCCAAAGGCGATTTCTTAAGTTGCTAAAGTTCAAGAAAGACGGTGTATATCCCGAAAGGGGCTACGACCATAATATTCTCCTAAACGAATTCAGTGTTGACTCCCTTGAGCGACGTAGAGTGGGAACGGCGGTGACATTTCTTGTGCAGCTTGGTCGGGGAAACATCGACTGTCCATTTTTGCTCGGCCGGCTCAGGTTTTTGATACCAAGAGCATCACTAAGGCTCCAACGTTTGTTTTACTGTGATTGTCCCAGAACTAACCTTGTGTACAGGTCACCTGTGTTTTTTATGTGTACTGTTTACAACTGTTTGTCCGTGGACAACGATATAGATTTATTTTGTACACCGTTGTCAGTGATCAAGCGGTTGATAGCGGTGTAGAAATGATTGTGACTTGTAATTTTCAAATCTAGTCATTTTTTGTTTTTCTGTTTTTTCCTGTTGTGGGTTCGTATTGTACTTGTATGGTGTGATGCCTGTTGGAAAGTAAATGCTTATTATTATTATTATAGAACTTACCGCCAGTTCCACAAAAAAGATGATCAGCGATCAAGGCTGATTGCAGATTAACTGAACTTTTTTCTACTAAATGCTAGGCGATTAATCACAAAAAATGCCTGAAATCCGTACTAGACCCATCATCTTTCCATTATTGACAGATGAACCAGCATTTTCATGAATCAACAGTTGATTCGCGATTTTTGTTTGTCAATTTGATCAGTTACTGATCTCGAATTATCTTTTTTGTGGAACCCAGGGTTAGTTTTTCTGATCATTTTTCTGCAAAAAAACAGCAGACTTCCAGGAGGTCGGGTAAGTGCTGTCCTTTGCCCTCTTCTCAACCAACGGTATTCATAGTAATACCAATAATAATAATAATAATAATAATATTAATAATAATAATAATAATAATGAAATGATGTTGATAAATAATGCTGTTCTGAAATAGCATGTACCGTATGATTAAAAACTTTCTTATTCAAGGAAGGTTGTGGTCCTGGTCATTGGCAGGCAAACGAGGCTAATTTTGGCTAGGCCACAGCCTCCCTCTCTTGGGTTAGGAAGTTTTTGATCATACGGTACATTCTGCAGACAGTCGAGATTGCATAGCGTGGGTGCCAATCGAAATGAATATCAATCTTGTAAATAAACTTCATAAATTTCAACCTTTACCGAAAATATAGAAGAGGTGAAAAAAATTAAAATGTTCGTTGCTCAAATCGGAAATCAGAACATTTACGGAACAAAAAGTCGAATCGGAAAGTGTCTCCCGAAAACGGTACAATTCCGATCAAATCAGAACGTCTGGTCACCTTATACAAGCTGGCCCAACGAAAACAGAACAGAGGGGTTTTCGGGCATTTCACCCAATTTTTTTGGAAAAGCTTGGACAAGTCGATTTTTATACCAAGGGGGACATCTGAAACATACATTGGCAAATTTCTATTTTTAGCCCCCTCACCACCACTCACCCCAACTTCAAAGTTTCAAACGACACCACCCACCTTGCGATACATCAAATTAGAGAGAATTAAATTCTTTTTCTTAATAAAATATTTTCATAACTTCCAACCCCACCCATCTTCTTCCTAAAATTGTCTGAGTTTCAAATGTAATATTCTTGACCTCTCAATTCTCTTCAGTACAGTCAACGTCATCCTGCACAGCATCGAGGGAGGAAATTTTCTGTGTAAAAAGTGCCACTCAAATTCACCCCTTCACTTCCCCTTCCCTACCCCAACTTCAAAATCTAAAATGACACTTCCTCCTTTTTGATGCATCAAATTGAAGGGAATTGAATTCTCTTCCTAAATAGAATATTTTCAAAATTTTCAAAAAGCCATTTTTTCCCCTAAAATACTCAGAATGTTCAATTTATCAGAGGAGGGGTTGATAATTTAAAAAAAATTGTTTCCAGAAAGAGAAATCACTTCCCTTTAATTCGATGTATCACAAAGTAGGTGGTCTCTGTTAAATTTTGAAGTTGGGGTGGGGTAAAGGAAAGGGGTGAATTTGGGTAGCACTTTTCTTCACCGAAAATTTTCTCCTTACATGCTATTTAGGATGTTTGAATTTTTTTTTTCAGAAAAGTAATTTGATTCTCTTTGATTTGATGTATCGCAAAGTAGATGGTGTCGTTCGAAATTATGATGTTGGGGTTGGTAGGGGTGAGGGGGCTGAAGATAGAATTTGTCAATGTATGTTTCAGATGTCCCCCTCGATATAAAAATTGACTTGTCTGAGCTTTTCTCAGAAAAATGAGGTGAAATGTCCGAAAACCCCTCTGTTCTGTTTTCGTTGGGCCACCCTGTATATTGTGGTACTATCACACGGTACCATGTTAGATATAGGTACTGTCCTGTGAAAATCGTGCTGGGGATCAATGACCATCGACATAGATGGTATAAGGTAGACAATTCAACTCACTCCTTGAAATAGTAGGCCGTATAAGTGTATTACCACCAAGGTCATTGGTAAAAACACCCCTCCAGAATGGCCAACCTTGAACATTCGAGTAGTTTTCACTATGTTAGGAAGATTTTCAGTGTTGTTCGGTTCATTGTCTTAAACTTAACAAATACACCTCTAGGTTCGATATATTATCGCTTTACATCTCGATTTACACTCGGATCCCCTCGTGAAAATCCTCGATGTAGCGATAATACACCTCACCTATCGGTGTATTACATACGACAATTCACCTCACTCCTTAAAACAGTAGGCCGTATAAGTGTATTACCACCAAGGTCACTGGTGAAAACACCCCCCCCCCCCCAGAATGACCAACCTTAAACATTCAGTTTTTCACTTTTTCAGGAAGATTTCCAGTGTGGTTCGGTTAATTGTCTTAACACTGCGAATCGTAATAAGCCCATGAGCTTGCGCCGTAGCGCATGAATAAACGTGGCGAGCAATTTTCCCCCAAAATGTCAATGTCAAATTGTCAGATATGGTCCGAAGTATTGGGCTATTATGGCCAAAAACCAGTGGCGGACTAAGGGGGGGCGGGAGGGGCGGTCCGCCCCGGGCCTCGGGGCCTCGATCATCTGATGGGGCCCCCAATTCTCCTTGTTTGTAAAAAATACTGCAGAAAAATTGGAATAAAATCCAAAAATTTCAATTTTTTCCCTCGATGATCATTTTTTTCGCATATTACTTCGGTGAGAAACATTGTTTTCACCTATTTTTTCCATTTTAAAGTTACCTTGACGCCTTCGCAGGCCCCATGATAACAGATCTGGGGGCCTACACAGAGGCAATAGAGGTGTGTCTGTATCACGGAATCTCTGCGAATTATTTTCACTTCACGCTTTAGGGGCCCCGGCCCCGGATATCACAGTGCCAGGGGCCTCAAGACTTTCGAAATTTTGTATTTTATTATTTCTTTTCAAAAGAGGGGAGAGACAAAACAAAATTATCCTGTCTGCGCGCTGCAGGTGGTAGAAATTCATATTATTTCTAATTTTGTATATACGAGTAGGTTTTAGCATCAAGTCAACAGTCCAAATCCAATTCAACATCCAAAGTTGTAACCGAAAACTTCTTGTTTGGTACTGGTGGTCAGTGGCATAGCCAAGGGGGGCGAAAGTGGGCGAATGACCCCACCCCCACACCTCCCAAGCGCTCACGGCACTTCATCCCACCCTAAACCGATACAGAAAAAAATTCTGGCGAAAATTTTCAAGAAGCGCAAAAATTTTCTGAAAAGAAGTTTGATTATCAAGTAATTTTGGTGAAAACGTCAAAAACCGAAATCGCAAAACGCATGAAATATACCGATTGTCATCAGCATCATTATTATTATTATGCCCAAAAAATTCCGCCTGCGGCGCTACTTTTCCCTGATTTGCACCCTTTCCGTTGCCTTTGCCCTCTCCGCCCTCAAATTTTGACTGCGCTACTGTGTGTTTTATATGTAGTCAAGTAACAACTAATTTTTTGTTTCTTAGGCTTTTGCTCAATTACGGCCGGGCAGGGTGGGCCAAAAAGTCTGCCGGCCCCCCTTCATATTCTCAACTTCCACTTTTTAGGGGCCAAATCTCACAATTCCGCCCAGGGCCTCCGATTCCCTTAGTCCGCCACTGCCAATAAACTCTATAATTATTATAATAATTTCATATTTTAGGTGAAATGTGAGGTGGTATTTAGCTTAGATTCCATTCAATCAAGAAAGCGTGGTGTAAACATTGCAAGCAATAATTTAGCAAAATAGTTATTGCTTGCAATGCTCACACCACATCATACTATCTTTATCTTTATTTTGTTGCCAAAATATATGTTGAATTTGTATTGAGTCGAAAGAAATGTAGGAAACGAAGAATAAGAGACCGATGATTCAGTCAACCTGATCAAAATCGCATAGTCCCATCATAGTCTAACCACCTTTTAAGCGCCGCCCTGGTTTATGTGCGCGACTGGCAAGTGGCTAGGATAAAGTTTGATTTCATTTTGAAGCATTTCTTTTAATTTAACCTTAAACACGGTAAGTTGCTTCACCTGCTGCTTTACCTGCTTCTACATCGTATTTTGTTGGATTGATCTAGGTACTTCTCTCCTTCAGATGACTCTACAACAGAATTTCGCGTGGAAACACCATCTTGATGAGGTGCTCGTGTGCTTATACCTAATTTCCCCGAGGTTGTCGAACAGAACAAAACAGTGAACATTGCGGCTAACAACAAGCTAACTGTCTGAGATTTTCTAAAACGAATTGGAAGGGAAGATAAATAATAAAGATTTTTTCAGAATACTTCGAGTCCATCAGTAACAATATAAGTACCGTATGATCAAAAACTTTCCTACTCAAGGCAGGCTGTGGTCTTGGTCATTGACAGGCAAACGAGGCTGATTTTGGCCAGGCCACAGCCTGCTTTAAGTAAGAAAGTTTTTGATCATATGGTCTTTTCTAAGTAAATTACAAACTAAAAAGTTCTTGTGAAAAGCTTACTTGTAAAAATGATGTGTGAAGGGTAGACAACAGAAAATTTTCTCAAATGATTTTACAATATTATTCGAGAAAAATACTGTGAAATATCTTTCATGCATGATTTTTGCACTTGGGCTTGAAAAAAGTAAAAAGAATAAAAATACAGGGATTTCATATTTCCCCGCCACAATTTTTTACAGATTTCTTCCAATATATCACAATACAATGCGAATGATACTGTCCCATTTCGGTAGATGGCGCTCTAATTCATACACGCCTGCTGTATGGAGAGTGGCCTATCTATTTAGGCTTGTCTATGGAATATCCGAATATCGGTCCTGGTTTCATTCCTTGTATTCGTTTCACTGAATCGACAATATCGACATCACTTATTGCCTTTTTATTGTACCTACTTACCTCTTCATCATTATCTCAAAATGTAAGTCGCCGGTTAATATGCTTTGAATAGTTTGTCGAGTAGTTTGTCTCATTTCTATGCTGTATTTCAGGTTGGAACTACCTGCAATTGTTGACACCTACAACTGTTCGCAGTGTTCGTATCCGACTGAATCAGTTTTTCAACTCAACCACCACGTCCAGAGGAATCACAAAAATGTCTACGCGATCGAATTGTATCATGCTATTGTTGAACCGGAACAGTTTCCTTGCCTCTATTGCGACTACAAGAGCTACTATCAGTTCGCATTGTATGAACATTGCAAACAAGCACATAATCCACCCGGGACTGGAAACAATGAAAATGGGACGTTTTGTGAAGAAACTGAAAGATATCTGTGTGAATGCTGCAAATTTGAAACGGATTCAAGGTTATCCCTTCTAAAACATCACAGTTTGTGTGAAAGAGAACCGAAAAGGGAGTCGCAAGAGGCCACAGAAGAGGCCGGAGGGATTCAATCGCTAAATTTGAATGGATTTACTGTGAGGAGAGCCTCGAGAGGTGTTGGAATGCAAAAATCGGTTATGTCGACGCGTAATGATTCGAGTGAAAGAATCGACAAGTTTCAGTGCTACCATTGTCCGTACCACACTAAACGAAAGTCAGATTTGAAAAAGCACATGGTCAACAAACATGCTACGGATGCAGATATCAATTGGTTTCAGTGCAATCATTGTTCGTATCGAACTAAAGTAAAGTCATCTTTGAAGCGACACATGTTGAGACATGCCACGAATGAAGAAATCATATGGTTTCAGTGCAATCATTGTTCGTATCGCGGTAAACGAAAATGGTACTTGATGAAGCACATGTTGAAACATGCTGCGGATGAAGAAATCGAATGGTTCCAGTGTGACCATTGTTCGTACCGAACCAATCGAAAGTCGCACTTTAAAAGGCACATGTTCAAACATGCCACAAATGAAGAAATAAACTGGTTCCATTGCAATCTTTGTTCGTACAAAGCAAAACTGGAATCATACTTGATACGGCACAGGTTGCAACATGCTACGAATGAAGAAATCGACTGGATCCAGTGCAACCATTGTTCGTACCGAGCTAAAAGGAAGACGCATCTGCAAAGGCACATGAAGAACCATGCTGCGGATGAAGAGATCAATTGGTTCCAGTGCAATCATTGTCCGTACCGATCTAAACGGAATATGAACTTGAAATCGCACATGTTGATACATGCCACGAATGAAGAAATCGATTGGTTCCAGTGCAATCAGTGTTCGTACCGGGCCAAACGAAAGTCACAGTTGAAATGGCACATGATGAGACATGCTGCGAACAGCTTCTAATCTTAAGAGTTTCACCGTATATTGAACAATTTCCACGTAACGGGGATATTTTTCTCTCGATTTTTCCGTATAGGGTACGGTGAAACGCCAGAAATGCATCAATTTTGGTGGGAAACGACACTCACAGATAGAATTCACTTCAAAGAACATTATTCCAACGTCGGAATGATGCATTTCTCAATAAAAGTTTTTTTATCTACAAGCGTTAAATAATACCTGTCACTTTTAACAGGTCGTCACGGGCGACGTGCTAAAAGTGATGATCCTGCGCGTTCCTGTCATATTATCAATAATTCTGACATTTACCAAACATTAAGACCATTGTAGATAAAATGTTGTACAATACACGTGTTAAAAGTGTCTTATTTTGTTCACGGGGTTGCTCTACTCGATGACGCTCGTTTCGCAAGCGTCCCGCTCACAAAATAATACCTGTCACTTTTAACACTTGTCACTTGTACCGTAAATAGCTATTTTTAGTGCTAACCTTCATTTCCACAACTCACAACTACCCGCCGCCACTGAATATGTGTGAACAGCCGAATGACGAATCTCGGAAATAATTTTCCGGAATTGATTTCCCCTGGAAGCAATCTCTAGGGTTGCCAGATTTTTTTGAATCATATATATGAGACACCTGAGAAATATATATGAGATTAGCAAAAAATATATGAGGTCAATTTTTTTTATTATGACTATCCAGATCCACATCACAATAAACATTCCGTAAAAAAGACAAATAAAAAATGAACAATTTGAAAATCTGATGAAATTTAATAAAGTCCTAATAAGTTAGTTGCTAATGCCTATAGCCCATTCTCATTCACCTGGGGTCCTCGCAGGTTCACCTATATTGGTGCCATCGCCAACCCCAACCCCAACCAGCCCGATCGATAAAGCGCTCCCGGTTAAACAACTAATTAAACCAGTGAGCTTGTATACTTGAAGACCTGCGCACGAGCTGCGAGCAAAAAGGAACCGCCTATATGAGAAGCTATACTAACTACCTACCTCTATTAATAACATTTAACAGTCGCTCATCTTTGAAAAAGTAGGTAGGTAATCTGAATGGATTTAACGATAAAATACTCTTTTTACCAAGTTAAGGAAAATAACTTCGTTGAGGGCAATAATTCCGACCCTTCCATGTAGTTTTTAGAGAATAATAAACACAAAACTAAGTACCTACAGACATATTCAAAAATATTTTACAGCTGCAGCTGCCGACTTTCAGTAGCTTTTTTGCTGATGCCTTTTCCTGGACATCCGTCCATTAGTGTCTCATGATGAAAAAAATTCTCTCAACTTGAGAAAGAATATAACATTCCAGTTGAGAAATGTTATACTTGAATTGCAGCGCAAAAATTCAAAAAAATATAATAAAAATTAACTAAGTTATATGTCTGAAACAGCTAATAGCTCAAAATATATGAGATTTGCTCATATATTTGATGTGTGGTATGAGGTATGAGATCTTGTTGAAATATATGAGTCTCATACCAAATATATGAGATCTGGCAACCCTAGCAATCTCCCCAGAATGAATTCCACCGGAACCAAATTTCTTGGAAAGAATTTTCCCTGGTCTAATTGGCGCTCCATACTACACTCTTGAAGATACAAGGGGGCCCGATAGGGCTCCGAATATCACATGAAGGCGCAAGGTGCTTACTAATGCTACAAAAGTCACGGAGAGATGTAGACGAGGGGGCTCAGCAGGGCTTCAAAAGACGTTAAGAAACAAGGGGGCGCACAGTGGAATTTCCCATGATGAATATGGCAAAAAATCCGATTTCCATAATTGTAGTAGGCCGCGTTTATTTGACAATTTCGAAAAGTCAAGTTACCAGAGAAACTCACAAAATCGTATAATTCTCCTTCAGTGACATATCGGTTGAAAAAAATAGTCGAAAAGACAATCTTGCGTGCGGCATTATTGCTTTCTGGGGCAATCGCGTTTCGAATAGCGTTTTCTTCGAAGTTTCCTTCAATTATTTGACTTCTTGTACCATTCAAACGACATGGATTATACGCCTAAAGGTATGTACTTTTTATGGAATGCAAATTTGTACATCATGTATGGGTTCACTGTTCGTTTCTGGAAGCTGAACAAACAAGTTTGATTTTGAAAAAAAAAAGAGGGAATGATTGATATTATGCAGGACAATATGGCTTATGACCCGATTTGACCCAGGCACCTTTTCAGTGTAAGAATGTAGCCGAACTATCCATGTTTCAGAAACCGAACGAAAATTGTGCGGATAGTTGCGGTTTTTCATATACAGGGTGCATTCAAATAGCCGAACATGGCAGTTTTTTCAGCTTCCTGGATTTTAGAAACGCAAAGGAACTCTAAATCCTTTGAAATTTTATTACCTATTTTAATTTTTTTGATTGCAGGATCTCATGTGAATCACATTCACATATTTAAAGAAGACTTGTACCTACAACGTAATGAAAAAATCGCCTTCTAAACAACATATTAAGCAATGCCAATTTTTACGGGATTACCTTCTTGAATTGACGAGTCGCCCCAAAAATTCTAAACGACAAATGTTCAATAATAGTACAGGAATTATAGGCAAAATTGCGAACAAAAATGAAAACTAGCCGGATTTTGTATATAAGCTCAGTTAAGCATGTCAACATAGTAAAAGTCCTCAAGAATCCGGTGTGAGCTTCGGCCGTTGTGGCCTCGAGAAGAACTTGAAGATCAGTTTTTCGTGTTTATCTCGTAAACGATGGCACTTGGAGGAAAAGCACTTGTAGCAAAATTGTTGGAAATTGTGTTGTCTACAAGAAAGGTCCCCACATATTCCATTATCAGTCCACTCCTTCTTCGTCAAAACACAAAAAAAGCTAAATAGTCCAGATGCTCGATGCCGTAGACTGTACGGACCTTGAGTTTTATGATGGCCATCAATACCAACTATGCCGGCGGCATATACAGGGTGACATAAAAATGAAACCTCAAGAACCAAAATAGGTGAAGACATGTAAATCGCCAAAAATATTTCTAATTTCATGACCATGAAGTCGTCGTAAACTTGAATCAAATATCTTGAGCCGTTTCTGAAATATCTTCTGGAAACTAAAGTCGTTACGAAAAAAAAATAGTTTTCCGTATATCAGTAATTCTTCAGATATTGAATCGAAACTTGGTGTTTTGAATCGAAACAATGATAAATTACATCTAAAATGGAATTACAGTGGAAAGCCCTCTCTAGGCCAACTAATTTTAGAAAAAACAGTCAACTTTTTTTCTGATAAGTAGACGAAAATAATTTTTTTTTTGGTAACAACTTCAGTCTTTTGAAGATATTTCAAGAACGGCTCAAGATATTTAATTCAAGTTTACGATGACTTCATGACCATGAAATCAGATTTATTTATGGCGACTTACATGTCTTCACCTATTTTGGTTCTTGAGGTACAAATGTTTAACTTTTTATTTTTATTTCACGCTGTATATGCCGCCGGCATAGTTCGTCTTGATGGCTTCAAGTTTCAACCAAAAGAGAGTGGATCAAACAACACCTGTACGAAGTGGCACTCCGCCATCATAAAACTCAAGATCCATACCAGTTTTCAGCATCGAGCATCTGGACAATTTTTAGAGATGACTGACGATAAAATGTGAAAAGGACCTTTCTTGTGGACAATAAAATTTCCAACAATTTCTTCCAGGGAACTTTTTTCCCAAGTGCTATTGTTCACGAGATATACGCGAAAAACTGACCCTCAAGTTCTTCTCGAGGCCACAACGGCCGAAGCTCACACCGGATTCTTGAGGACTTTTAGTACCTATGTTGAACTACATGTTTAACTGAGCTTATATACAAAAATCCGGCTAGTTATCATTTTTGTTCGCTATTTGCGATTTAAACAGCTAAAATTCCTGGACTATAAAGTCAACCGTTTTACGTCCCAGCTTAAATCAAGATGGCAAGCTTGCTACCGAAAGGAAGAAATATTCCTTCAAAGGAATAGGGAATGGCTAGCATCCAAGCTAACTTTCGAAAAGCATGGAAAACAAGCCCCGCAAAAGAGTGGTCGTCCAGCAATTGATTTCACGCAGAGTAGTGACCGAACGAAACGGAAAAAAACTGAAAAACTAAGGTCGGAAGCGAGTCTTTCAGAACTAGCGTATGCCACCCAAATGTCGTTGAGAGCAGCTGGTCAAATCGAGGCTTCAAAGTTGATCAAAGAAGCAGCTTGCATTACCCCACAAAAAGCCTCTGAATATGTTGCAGCTTTTTCAGAGAAAGAAAAAGTGCAAATACGACTACTCACTGGAGAAGAAGCTTTGTCTACAATGGTGGAAGCCAAGCTAACTAAGCACCAGTATAACACAACAAGAACGGTGGACAAAAACAAATTCCCTCCCTAGAAAACTGTGCAAATGGCAAAACTCCAGTGCTACCCGGAGAAACAATCCATTTTAATTACTCCCACGTCTGCTGAGGTTAAATTACAGCAGTTACTAGATCATACTACCAAACGCTTAGCAACAGTTCAATTTTATGTTATGAAAACATTATCGCCTGGACAGTTAAGTGATCTGCATCTTATATCTAAGTGGGGTTGCGACGGAACCAGTCAAAGTTCATACAAACAAAAATTCGAACACGAAAACGAGTCCGATTCGAATATATTTTTCACCTCTTTGGTGCCCTTGCAGTTAGTTTCTGGCGACCCAAATTCTAGAAACCACATAGTAGTATGGGAAAATCCTCGACCTTCATCCACCCGGTTCTGTCGACCAATCAGAATGCGTTTTGTTCACGAGACAAATGAAATATCGATGCAAGAAAAAATCTACATCGAAGAGCAAATCGCTGCTCTTGTAAAAACTGAAATTTCCGCGGGTTACTTCGATGCTGCGATTGAACATGTAATGCTTTTCACTATGATTGACGGAAAAGTATGTAATGCTATAACCGAAACACGTTCAACTCAAAGATGTTATTTATGTGGGGCTACTCAACGTGAGTTTGAAGATATTGATAAAATGTTATCAAAAAAACGTAGATGAGACCTGTTTGCGATTCGGTCTATCTTTTCTTCATGTCTGGATAAGGTTTTTTGAATGCCTTTTGCATGTGTCGTATAAGCTTTCGATTAGGAAATGGCAAACACGTGGCAAAGAATTGCAAGAAAAAAAGCATTCAGCAAATGTTCAAGTCAGAAATGGGTCTGTTAGTGGATCGCCCTAAGCCTGGATTTGGCAGTACAAATGACGATAGCACAGCTAGAAGATTCTTTGAAAATCCAGAGCTATCCGCCAAAATAACTGGAATCGATGTGGATGTCATGAGAAGGTTTAAAATAATTTTAAAAACCATGTCTAGTGGCTACGAAATTGATACGGCAAAATTCACAAACTACGCCCTATTTACAGCAAGACTCTTTGTTGTTGAATACCCGTGGTATTATATGCCCCCTTCTATACATAAGATCTTGATTCACGGTCCCGAAATCATGAAGGCATCGATACTACCGATCGGTCAACTTTCAGAAGAGGCCCAGGAAGCTCGCAACAAAGATATCGTGAAGGATTCTCAAGAAAGTCGAGTAGAAAGAGCACCAATGAAGATGTTTTCAATATGCTTTTGGTTACGTCTGACCCAGTTACATCAAGCATACGCGAGTTGCCAAAGAAGATTAAACGATTTTCAAAAGAAGCGCTGGAAATGTTACTTCCATCTCTGTCTAAACTGCGCAACAAATATGTTGTCGCGAGGGAAAAATTGGTCCGAGTTTGAACCACAATAACTTTTGAATGACACAAACCATTTCGATTCTGTTTTGACGGTTAGCGAGCTCAGTTTTTCCGTTATTCATTTTCAGGAGGTGAAGATCGGGAAGCTCCATGTAAAATATCTACAGGGTGAAATGTAGAACAGTACAAAACCTTAGCAAATTCAACGGACCCCCATTTTCAGAATAATTTTTTTTCTCAAACGCAAATGAAAGGATTATAAAGCGTTATGTTTAAGCTTGCGTCCAGTTTTGAAATTTTTGAAATCGAAAGTCTTTTTCTGACTTTATGATTTTTTTCTCTTGGAGGATGCTGATATATCCTATCCCTACAAAGAAGACTATGTTACTCTGACGATGGGAGGTTTGCAATTCACGAATATTGTTGCTTGAACGGTTCTCAGCAACTTAACTTGCAGATCATCTGGAATACCTTGATCAAGGCTTCAAAAAGGGTGTCCAGCCCTTGTAGTCAGGATTGGCAGTGCTGGAGCATACTTCGGTGGCATCAGTCAAGTGTCGCAGGCTATCTGAGCAAAGCTTACGCGACACTTTTTGGTTGTTGATTAGATGGAAAGGCTCAACGGGCCGTATAAATCTGACACCACCCAATGGGTTGTTTTAAAAGGCCATTGGGAGCCTTTATTCGCCCTTACAATAATCTACTTTCACAAAAGGCGGTGTGGATTCGACCTACCTTCCCAGGTAGGGTTTTGTCAACTGGTGGATGTCAATCTATTGTCTAAACACTTTATACTTACTCTGTCTCAAAAACACTGTCAATTATTATCTACTTATGCCCTTGAAGATGTGGTAGCGTTAACCCGAACAGAATAGATGGAATGTCCCTTTTAGTCCTAATTTACTTCATGTTAGTCAATAACTTGAAAACGAGCAACATTTAATAAAATTTATTACAAAAATTAACGAATGAAAATATGTACAGAAAATAGAAATGAAGCTTAGTCTAAAATACTACCTAATTAGTAACTAAAAACTGGTTTTTCTAAGTTCATGAAATTTGGATAATTTACATAAAATTTGGACGAATAATAATTGTAATCTGTGTTTCATGATAGTTGCGTATAGTGCGCTGGATACATGCATTTTACTAAGTATAGGGAAAAACTATAACACAAAAATGGAATTTTCAAGCTTACTATGCCTGTTGATTTATAAGTAAAATGATTACAAAAATTGTAGGAAATGATTATTTAGCTTTCGGACTTATTGCTATAGGAAAAGAATTCCTGGACTAGTTTTCCTGGCTTGACGGTGTGAAATTGAATATAACTGGTTTCCGTCGCTTACATGAAATGTGAGCATCGCAAGGAGGCATTTCAATTTATTTGTAAAAATACGTTTTGATATTTTAGCATAATTTTAATGCCTTAGGGCGTCACAGAAATGTTTAGAAAGTATTTTCTGAATTTACTGATACATAATTAGCTATTGTCAAAATGGTTTCAAAGGCTTGCTTCACTGAATAGTTTATGGTAGTATAAAAAAAGGATTACTCAATTTTGGACAACTCCTTATTGATTTATTTTAGGTCTGGTATAGAGAAGACAATTAGAAAATTATGCGTGGTAATTAATACTAGATTTTTGCGAGGAAAAACAATATAGAAGTACGTAATTTTTCTTGAAACGACTGAACTACTATCTCAACCATTGAACGGTGGAAAACAGCGTTATTTGTGCCTAGAGGCATGAAAAAAACACTATTGCATTAATTTTATCCGACGGTAGTCCTATTTTAGAAAGAAGGTAGAGGTGTTCAACGTTGCGAATAATTTCCAAAATCACTGACCGGATCTTTTGCGCGATTTTTCGTGATAAAGGTATTACCAAAGAGAACTGAAAAATAATTAGTGTACTCGTATGAACGATTGAATTTCTCACTCTATTCGGAAACGTAGAAAACATGCGTTCGAAAAATTTGTATAATTATTGAACGAATTTTTAGCAACACGATTAAATATAGCAAAAGAGTTTCTTTCAAGCTGCAAAAATTATGACTGCATATTTTTTAGTATGGAAATTTCACAGGTTTAAACATTGGATGCAATTACAGTCCTTATCTAATTACTGTCTGAAAATAAACTAGTGTAAAATATACAAAGGGAAGATACATGAAGAATTTGGGTTCGAATCGAGGCTTTCACGTATGACTATTGTTTAATAATTCGGGCACAATAAAATGGTCATGCAGATGGGACATGACTGAATAAAAACATACTAAAATTAAAGCACAAGTCAAAATCATTTCAAGGTATAAGTAGAAGAAAAAGAATCAAAAAGGTTTCACCAGAGAAGAAAGTGGCTGCGTAGCGTTGTGTCACATTTTTGTCGGAAACTGAATTAACACTGTTCACTAATTTAGCTGCTGGTAATATTTTAATTGGCTGGCCACTGCACTGTGCATCTTTATTATGAACTGCATCGCACTGACTGTATGTTGGATCACTACTTGTTCAAAATCGACTGACTAAAACTGAAGTGCACCCACTGGTTTCGTTGTTGCAACTACTTCTTGTCGATACTGCAGGCTAAACTGGACTGACTACACTCTCCTGTCTTCCTTCCGATTTTTTTTCGCTTTTATAATATCTCCCGCGTCAGTAAGATTTACGATTTATTTACCCAATTATAGATACTCACGGTACACGCTCGCCCGTGCCTTTATCTGTGCCATATTCCTAGCCGCGTCTAAAGCCGTTGATTGCAGTCGGCATGGAGTACTAAGGGAACCTTTCCCATGCACTTCCGCGGTAATTTTACGATCTTGTTTTTTCCATTTTTTCTCTGGAATTCTGTTTCATCCTAGACCCGCTTCGTTAGAGATTGAATTTTACGACCTAATATCTATTGAATTTTGCTTGTGGAACCTTATCTTCCGTCCGGCTGGGTGTTAGATTTTCTAAGTATTTACTGGGTTTTTAATAGCACCGAAAGATTTATGGTAGTATTTTTCTTGTGAATTCGTAAGTGATGTTTGATTCCGCTGTTGGTAAAATCGCGTAGATTTGTATTTGTATTCTGCAAAATGTCGTAAAGGAAGGTAATTTATGTATTCTTCTTTGCGAAGTAATTAGCTTGTTTTTCACTTCGATTTCCCAGTCTTTTATCTGGTTGGCGGAATGCATCGGTAGGTATGTGTGGGTATGTACCAATCCCCACCATCAGTTTGGCGCACATGAGAGGTGCATATCATTTGCTCGGGCGACTTTGAATATATGGCGTGCTCTAAAGAAATAATAATTTGACGATTTCTTGAGTTACTTCTGCACATGCGTGTGTTAATTAAATGCTTTGCCATTCACGAATGATAGTAATCGAATTAAATCAATTATTGATTGATTAAAAGTAATTTTGTTAATTATTGAGTAATTGAAATATTATTGAGTAATTAAAATTCACGACACTCCAGATTGCTATTATTTAGTAATTTTAAAATTCACGGCCACCACAGATACTCCCTTCCCCGTTAAAGAAAATCAAGCTACCTAGCTTGATTTTCTACGCAGCTACATAGCTTGACCTTCTAGTTATGTACTTCTTGAAATGACTTTGTACTTAACTAAGTACACTTGGCATCTAAACTGACAACTTATCAACTAACAAGCAATAATTTTTCTCAAGACTTAACACTACGCTTACATCTAAGAAAACATCTTATACCTAGTATGATTAAGTACAATTGGTTAAAATAGATAAGACAATATAGACACAAAGGGATTACATACACTTTCAAGAATATAAATAAATTTATACATACAACACAAACAATTAACACTTCAACGTTTACACACTCACTCATGTCTTCTTCCTGCTTCGGGGTGCTGCGCGAAGAACTGGAGGGAAAACTGAGGGAAACGGCAGTTGCGGCTTCTTCTGTAGTACCATGTACTAGCACTCAGTAGGAACCTCTCTGCTTCGGCAAGAAACTCCGGCGAAGGTGTACGTGTGAGCATTAACTAATGCTCATTGTGGAAGAAAACCTTGATGCCGATTCTTCGACAGGTGGTTGTCAGGGAACTGAACACTCTTCCTAATCATGGAAATACATTCCATTTAGGTCTCTGGCACTTTTACTGTGGTGTCCACGAGGCACTGACGAACTACGGTTCCGTCGCAAAGGTGCAAAATGTGACTCGTATCGAGGGAAATAAGCTAATAAGGGTTCACCACACTCTTGGGTTCACATGTCCATGTAGTTGGCACGAAAATGTCCCAAGGGTTAAAGTACCTTTAGGATAACGGTTGCACTGGGTGTAGCACTCGCGTGACACATGACTTGAGTCTAGTCTTACTTGAACTGTTGAAAAACGCGTCAACGGTAGTGTCTGTGAACACCCACCTGTTCCCGTTCTTGTAGTGTCGGTGACCCTGGGTAGTGGCGGGTGAATCTAGTCGGATTACACCAGCCTCCTGAGGGTGCGGTGACAGTTTCTTTGGCACCCTTGGCTTTTGACTTAGCACGACTTGTGCTCCTGTAGGCTCCTGGAGGGTACTTCCATGTTCCTTGAGTGGATGTTTTTACTCAACTAGGTGTAAGTGTAACTGGTTGGGTGGTCCAGTTACCAAGTGAACACTTTCTCCTTCTCATCCCTTTTGGGTGAATTGACTTTGAATGTGCTTTTACAAACAGGTTCCCTAGATTGAGTTGAACTTGATGATTTGAATATCTGATTTTGATACTCTTGCCTATAGATACATTCTAACCGGGTTTTTCTGAAGGACATTAAATTCAAATATTCAGTGAAATATGCAGGTAAACCTTGCAACTTTTGAAAAGGAAAAATTCTTGAGATTTCCGTTTTTAAATTAGTCAATATCTTGCTTGTCCAATTTTCTTCAGTTCTCCAATCATCTCAAAACAGGGCGGGTCAAAAAGTCCAGGTCAGTTTCCCTTGCTACAATCTCTTGGATTTCCCATAATTCAAGAGACGCAGCAATGGATCTCAGTTTCCCCTGCTACAATCTCTTGGATTCCCCATAATTCAAAAGATGTAGCAGTGGATGTGTATTCAGTTGAATTCTCAAATGGATTACACATTTGAAAATTCAATTTTATTCAACCTTCCAATAGGAGTAACCTCATTCGCTTCAATTTTCCACCCTTCATTTGGTTTGACTACCCTTCTTATTGAAAACTTTACTTTAACACCTTTACTATCTCAAAACCAATTCGCAGAAAACACTAACGGTTGCCATCTTACTTGTCCCAACAGGGATATCTCGGCCTTTGCCTTTTGAGAGAGACTAGATGTGATTTATTTGCGAAAAATCACAACTAATCTCGCTTTTTGGATAATGGCTCCTGACTTATGTAAAGTAGAAAATGCTGTTCGACGATTTCTTAGTAGAGGCAACACAACAAGCAGTTTGATGGACAATTCATTCAATAACTGAGCAACTATTACATTTTCATGACATAGTATTGATTCAAACAGATTTTATTTACACTAGAGCGCTCCTACTGGTAACTATACGCACCACGATACAGCATTTTGAGTCAGTGACCATGATCATCGGGGTTATGTGAAACGCTTCTTTCCAATAAACTCACTTGACGAACTGAAATCTCTAAGAACTAAAAAGGCATCCCTAAGCTATCTAGGAAATCAAAAATGATGCAATATGTTAGATGAGCAATTTTTGTGGATATACATGAAATTTACTATTTGAAAAATAAAATCATTACCCTGTAAGTGGTAACGAAAAAAAAATCTTTGTTTCAGCAACGTTTTTGAAAAAAATCATTTACGGTGAATTTTCTAAATGGCGCGTTTCAACACCCACGGGTGATCTCTTGCACCACCGTGACTACGGGTACGATGAATGGGTGAAGGTGGTGTACTTGCTCTCCTTGGGGATTGAATGGGTGAATGGGGTGTATCTGCTCTTCTTGGTGGTTGAATGGGTGAATGTGGGGTATTTGCCATTCTTGGTGGAATAGGTGAATGGGGCGTATTTGCCCTTCTTGGTGGAATAGATGAATGGGGTGTATTTGCCCTTCTTGGTGATTGAATGGGTGAATGTGGGGTATTTGCCCTTCTTGGTTGTACGGGAGTTCTCACCCTAACTTGTTCTGCACTGCTTTGTTCATGTTCTTGACTTGACGCAGTGGTATCAGTGTGGACTGTTTCAGAACCTTCGTCACTACTCTCGCTTCTAGCACTAGGTGAACTGTTAGTACGGTTACTGACGTCTTCGCTATTTCTGTCGGTTACAGAATGACTGCTAGATTCAGTTGGAGGAAGTGATATTATTTCAGGTTGGTGTATTTCACTTGGGGCAAAAGTAACGATTGGTGATCTTGGTGATATTGGTGCTCTAACTGATGGTTTTGCTCTTGCGGGACGGTAGAAGGGTAGAGGTAGCATTGGCTGCTCTTCAGAACTAACTTCTCCTGGTCCTGCTTCGAAATCTTGATCGGTTCCTTTACATAATTTGATGCGGTTGGCATGAACAATCATTTCTTGGGATCCTCCGATTTCCTGGAGTTTAAAATTGACTGGTCCCGTCTGCTCAATAACACGATATGGTCCTTTCCATTTCGGATGAAATTTGGTAGCAAGGTTGCTATTTGGCTTTACAGCTTCATTGCGTAAGTAGACTCTGTCTCCTATTGAAAATTCGCGTTTCTTTGCGTGTTTATTGAATGTTTCGCGTCTTTTTGCAGTTACGTTATCTATACTTTCTTTAGCCAATCTATATGCGGTCCGAATTCTTCCTGATAATTCTGTAGCGTAATTTTCATCAACGTCATAGCGCACTCTGGTTGGATGTAGAATATCGTGGAATGGTAATTCCATGTCTCTTCCGTGCATTAGGTAAAATGGTGTTTCTGACGTCGTTTCTTGTATACGATTTCTTAGGGCCATCAGACAGAAAGGTAACATATTTTCCCAGTCTGGATTGTTTTCGGAAACATAGTGAGATATCATTACTTTCAATGTATGATGCATTCTTTCAACTACGCCATTTGTTGACGGTCGATATGGACTTGTCTGCAGTTTTTCAATTTTCAATAATTTACAAAGATCTTTAAATAAATTACTCAAAAATTGCGATCCACAATCGGTAAGTAGTGCTCTAGGTGCTCCATGTCTTGCAATAATACCTTCGGCAAAAGCTCTAGCAACTGTTGAGGCGTGTATATCTGGCAGAGGGATACATTCAGGATATCTTGTGAGGTAGTCCATACATGTCAAAATGTATTTGTTGCCTTTTGTTGTCATGTTTAGTGGTCCTACAATGTCTAAAGAAATGAGTTCAAATGGGACGGAGGGACTTCTCATCCGTTGAAGTTCTGCTGGTTTCTGTGGGTTAGTTTTCATGATGTTACATGAGTGGCATCTCTCTACGTATTTGGTGACATCCGTAGCCATGTTCTTCCAAAAGAAATCCTTCTGCACTAGTTCTAAGGTCTTCTGTTGTCCTCCATGGGCTGCAGTTGGAGCGTCATGATACAACTGTAGTATTCGTCTCATCATGACTCTCGGCAACACTAGCCGATCTTTTCTTTCTTCATCTCGTCGCTCTTTGTAGATCAATCTGTTCCTGCTTCTATAGAAACCTTCTTTTGCTGCTAGTTGTTGGATTGCTTCTTCTTCTTCTTGTTTCTTCTGGATTTCATCCAGGTCATAGATTACTGGAATCAAATCTATTTCCGGTTCTTGTTCATGGATCGTTGCAATCGTTATGTTAGATATGGCAGATCTACTTGTTCCTGGTGTAGTAATATGCGATTCCTTAGGTTCTTCTGCTTCCGCTTTCTCTTCCTCGTCTGTATCTCTCAATCGGGTGAGCGCATCAGCATGGTTTAATTTTCCTGGGCGGTATTCGATGGTGAAATCATATTCCATAAGTGACATAGCCCACTTGGCTAATCTAGAGGATGGATCTTTGATGTTTAATAAGTACTTCAATGGTCTATGATCAACATAAATTGTGAAATGTGTTCCTGTGAGGTAAATCCTGTAGTATTTTATAGCCCATACCACTGCTAAGCATTCTCTTTCAATCGTACTGTAGTTTCTTTCGGCTTGATTTAGTACTCTACTAGCATATGAAATAGGGTGTTCTGCATCTCCATGTTTCTGAGATAGGATTCCGCTGATCGCGATGCCAGAAGCATCGGTTGCAAGTATGAATTCCTTGGTGAAATCGGGATATCTTAAAATCGGTGGTGTTATCAACGCTCTCTTCAACGTTTCGAAGGCTCTTTCTTGTACTGGAGTCCATAAGAATTTGGTGTCTTTCTTCGTAAGTGCTGTTAAAGGGTTAGCAATTTCTGAAAATTTTGGTACGAACTTTCTGTAAAATCCACAAAGTCCTAAAAATGCTCTGATCTCTTTCACAGTTTTTGGTCGGGGATAGTTCTCAATTACTTTGGTTTTCTCTGGATCTGTCGTACATCCTTCTGCAGAGATCACGTGTCCTAGATATTTGGCTTCTTTCATCAAGAAACTACATTTGGTAGGCTTGAATTTTAAATTATTCTCTTGCATCCTTTCAAAAACATGTCTCAGTCTACTTAAATGCTCGTCAATGTCGTCTGAACTGTAGACAATTATGTCATCTAGGTATACCAAACATTCTAGTCCTGTGAGTCCTGCTAGAACAACGTACATGAGACGTTGCCACGAGCTAGGGGCTGATTTTAAACCCATTGGCATACGTATGAATTGCCAGTGCCCGTATGGCGTGCTAAAGGCTGTCTTCTCCCTGTCCCTAGGGTCCATTTCGACCTGGAAATAGCCACTGGCCAAATCAAGAGTCGAAAACAGTTTTGAACCACTCAGACGGTCAATGGTCTCTGATAAGTTCGGTAAAGGAAAGAAATCTGCCTTCGTGATTGCATTCAACTCTCTATAGTCGATACAAATTCTAAGTTCAGGCTCTTCACCGGGATGACGTTTCTTCTCTACTAAAACCACTGGCGCTGACCAGGGTGAATGGCTTGGTTCAATAATTCCATCTGCTAACATTTTGTCTATCTCAGCATCTAATGCCTGTTTCCTGGTGTAAGGTACCTTGTAAGGTCGCTTTGCTATAGGCTGTACGTCTTCTGTGATGATTCGATGCTTGACCTTGTTGGTGCATGTTAACTTCTGGTTTGGTGTTTTAAAGATATCGCTAAATTCTCTCACTAAATCCCTTAACTTTTGTTGGTCTTCCTCATTTTGAGTTTGGATGTTCAAATTCTTAATCAATTCTTCTTCTTCCTTAGAGTTCCGTTTCCTCATGGTTGCTATACTAACTCGTTTTCTCCTTGGAGAACAAGACCTTGGCCTCACTTGAGCATCGTAAGCTGTACCAACAATCGTTCCTTCCTTCAACAATTGTTCTTGATTGGTGACATTAATCAACTGAAACGGCATTCCATTATCTCTTTTACAAAATACTCTGACTCCAAATACTCCAGGTGTAACTTCCTCATAAGGTTCAATCAACACGTTCTCGAAATGTGCACTTTTCTTGATACGTGTCAGACAAATAGCTTTAGATCTGGGTAGAAGAATCACGTCGGATGCAAGATGCACATGAAGATGGCCATTCTTCGTGAGTGCGTCTTTTTCCTTTGATTCTTCGGCTTCTTCCATCTCTTGTCTGCTTGTTTGTCCTTTTCTTGAACTTCTCTTCACAGAGTCATTTCCTTTCATTTTCTTCCTACGATCGTTCGAATTCCTCACATCAATTTCCGCAATTTCTTCATCGTCCATTTGTCGGGGAGGTTTTCTTGAACTTCCTTGTTCATGAACCTCAACTTTCCTTTCCTGAGTTTTCAACAAAATCCCTTTTTGTGCTTCTCCTGATTTTACTCCAACTGATTTTTGCTTGCTTCTTTTCGTACTTTCTCGTGATGTTGTGCCGACCTGTTCATTGCTCATTCCTTGTCTTCTGCGATTTTCTTTGCAGTTAGGAGTTTCTCTGTGTTCACATGTTTCTGCTCTGCTAATGGCTTCAACTTCTGGGGTGTTCGAAGTATGAATATGGGAACATGTATCACTCCTCGTACGAGGATGCGTTGCTACAGGCTGTTGAATTCTTCGTTCCTTCTCTTTCTTTGCTTTCTTCCGATTGCGTAATGTTTCCTTTACTTCTTGCCTTTCTACTTGCGTTTCAGCATGATTCACAATTTCTTCCAAGTCCATCGTAACCTTTGGAAGTTTTTCTTTTTGGTGAAAAAGAAAAATTTCATTGTTGCGTTCAGCAGGTTGCACACTAGAGATAATCCCTCTATCACTTGGAACATCTTCTTTTCCACAATGAAGGGGTATAATAACATCATTAATTTTCAGACAATTTTCTTTCCACGAGATTTCCGTTTGGGTTTTCCTTAGAAAATCCAATCCAATTAATAAATCACCGTCGAAATTCATGTCGTTATCGACTATGATGAAATTATGCGTTATCTCCACATTTCCTGGCAGTTCTAAAACTACAGGAACTTCCCCATGCTGAGGGATGACATTACCCTGAATATCTGAAATATGTATAGCTGGTAATTTCTTGATTTTTGTCAGGTTCATTGGTATGGTGACCTTGATTAGTGAGACTGCGGCTCCCGTGTCTAGTATAAGTTTACGAGGTTTACCACAAATATTTACAAATACTGTGTTTGTTCCTGCTAAATGAGCAATCCTGACAGTTTCACTCTTCTGACAAACTTGATCTATAATGTTCCCATGGTGGCTTAAACCTTCTTCACAAGAACATCTACTCGTTACTTCTTGGGTTTCCATCATTCTTCTCTTCTTTTTCTTACTGGGTCTCTCCAGAGGACTCAACGAGCCTTCATCAGCTTCCGTAGCTGATTTCTTTGACTTATCAAAGAGGCCGTTAACACTGGTCCTCGAGGAACACCCACTAAGATTAGTTGTTACTTTCCGGGTTTCCACCATTTCTCTCCCATTTTTCTTACTGGTTTTCCCCAGAAGACCTGACGAGCCTGCCTCAGCTTCCGTAGCTGTTTTCTTTGACTTATCAAAGAGGCTGTTAGCATTAGTCCTCAAGGAATATCCAGTAAGATTAGTTCGTGCTCGAGGATTTTTCATTCTGGTACATGAAACAACCGTATTCAATGCATGGTTCGTGTTCTCGAATACCATCGGTAGGGTAGAGTTGTGAACCTTCAAACAGTTCTCTTCCCATGAAATTACACTTTGTGTTTTTGTAAAGAAATCCATGCCAAGCAATAGGTTCCCTTCAAATAGAGTATCATCACCCACTATGACAAAAGGATGTGTCACTGTCACTCCATTCGGTAGAGTAATTTTCATGTCAACCATTCCATATTGCGGGATAGGAGTCCTTTGAATGTCGCAAATGTAGGACTGAGGTAATTTCTTGATTTTATCGGTGATGGTAATCGGTAAACTTTGTTTAACCAACGATAATGCCGCGCCGCTGTCTAGAACCACTTTATAGTCTGTTCCTTCTATGTTCATAAATACAGAATTTCGCCCTCGAGAATATAAAATACCGTTGTTGTTGGCACTCCTCCTAGTGTTTTTTCCATTATTAAAGGAGTCGATTCGTTCCTTCCTACTGAAGCGATTCCTATAACAATGTTTCTGCTTATTTGTACTAACATCCTCAAAATTTCGGTTCCGACAGTACTTTGCAATATGGCCTGCCTTGCCACATGAATAACACATTGATGAGAATTTACGTTGATGGGATTTTTGAAAATCAGAAAGACTTTTGTTAGCGTGTCGTATGCTAGAATTGTTGGTAGTATTAACAAAACATCGCGAGGCAAAATGGCCTGCTTTTCCACACGAGAAACACTTGATTGGAAATGTAACACGTTGCTGATGGTGGTTTTGATAACGTTTAGCAAAATTTTGACTCCGACACTGTGATGCAAAATGACCTGCCTTGTTACATGAATAGCACGTTGATAAAAGTCTTCTACGTTGCTGGTACGGTCTCTGATAATAAAATGTATCCGGATTAGCTTTTCGTGCACTAGAATAGAAATCAATACTATTTCCCAATCTGTACTCATCATTCCTATTTGCTTTGAAATCGTAGTAGGGTCTTGTACTTTTCCTCATTTCCGTTCTGATCTTGGGTTGATAATTAAAATTTGTCTTTCTTTCATTATCGTAGCGGCAGTACGCAACAGGTGTACTAGGTATATCATTGTTGTTTTTCCACAATTCTACACCTTCAGTTGACGAGTGCTCTCGATCCTGGACCGATTCAAGGTATTTCAGAAAAGTTTCTTCTTTTTCGGCTATTTCTACAGCTTTCCGAAGACTTTCTGGCTCAGATGACATAACCTTGTAGTTGAGGGGGTGAAGGAGACCCCTCTCAAACTGTAAGCGAACCTTACAGTCGAACTGTTCTTGCAATATTTCATGTTCAAAAGGATCACTGCTTACTTTCAATTTTTCACCAAATGCTCTTGCTGTCTCGGCTAATCTTCCAGCGAATGCCCTCACTGATTCGTCTTTGCGTTGGACGCACTGCTGAAACTCAGTCATACACTGAAGTGTTAGCTTCTTTGGTTCGAACCGGTCAGTCAACAACTTGGAAAATTGTTCCCAGGTGGGGTTGGTTAAGGAATTTATTTCCCATGTTTTACGTGCGGCTCCTTGCAACTTCAATGTGGCAACTGATACTTTCTCCTGTTCTGTCCATCCAGCAAGGTTCGCAGCTTCGTCAACTCTTCGCAAGAAACTCTTAATCGGACCTTCTCCGTCATAGTCCGGTAACAACTGTATTATGGCAGTTGTGCAATCCATTTCTGCTATGGTCAGAACAAACAAAAAAAAAATCTTTCGGAACCTAAAACTAATTAAATTTTCTCGTAATAAAAAAAAATTTTCGTCATGATATCTGAACTCTATCAGTAGATAGTTGTTAAAAAAAAAAAACTGTACTAAATAGCTCGTTATGGTTTGATTAGGGACATTCCTTCCTGCCGTCGGGTTTTGGGCTTAAAAATTGTTTCGTATCGGTCTTGATTCAATCTCAATCAAGCATTAACTGCTGCTCATACCAGACAACTTCACACAACTCCTGTAGGATGGTTTGATAAGGGGCATCGCACATTTTTCCACTGGCTATCCAGTACTCCCGAAATATGCAAGGCGTCCCTTATTTAGTTTGCTTTCAAACCAACTGCCCGTGTTAACACCAGTTGGTTCCAAAGCCAAACGAATTAAAAAGAAAGAGAACTAAGTTGTGACTTCAGTTCTCTCAGTCCGTTATTCTCAGCACTCATTGTATCAGGAATAGGAAGCAATTTATTCTTTATCACCCCAAATTATTTCCCATTCCTAAATTTTGTATTACTTATATACAATTCGCCAAATAACACCAAAAACTTCCCGAATTTAGCAGCTAACTAACCAAAATCCTCACAGTAACCAACCGGGTTAGTCTTTGACTGGTGGAAACCTTGAATTTTCCGAGGAAAATTTCAGCTCAAGATCTTCCACGTGTCAAAGTGAAGTTGAGTATGGAAAAAAAATAAAAATTTTACCGGATGTTGGAAATGCTTATTTTCAGACTCGTATTGTCAAAAAGAGGCTAATAAGTTCTTAACACTGCCACTGGTGATAACTATGCATCTAATTTTCTCACACATCTCAAGTTTATTTCAATTCAATTTCAATTCAATTTCTCTTGAAAGTCTTAACTATAAAATTTATTTACGACATTCACAGATATTCGTTCCAAAAAATTTTCAAATAGTGTAGGTACTCAACCAATAAAAGAAAAAAATTTAAATTTTCAAATGTGTACCTAAGCAATCAAACAAATTTTTTTTCAAATATGTGTATGTAAGCAATCGAACCAAAAAATTTTTTCCTTAAATATGTGTACGTAAGCAATCGAACAAAAGAAATTTCTCGCAAATTTCCAAATATGTGTACTCAAGCAATCAAACAGAACGAAAATTTATTTTCGTAATTTCCAAATATTGTGTACGTATCCAATGAAAATTTTCTCACGCTATTTTTTCCAAAACATCTCAAGTGCACGACCCCGCGCATCTACTATTCACGTGCACTTGCGTTACACAGGGAGTCTCATATGATTCAAACAAAACCAAGTAGGAGTGTGTAAAACCTTTCTTTTTTTTTTTTCACCAAAAATCCAAATTTGACTCAAGTTCTTGATTAGAAAATTTAATTGTGATAAAACAAAAGAGGTTATTTTAGAATTAAATGAATGACGAGTGTAGTTCCTCCGTTACGGATTTCCAGCTTAATAGTTGTCCGTCGCTATTGTCATTTCCTTTTTAATTATTCGGTTCTCTTTTTTTTTTCAAACAAAAATTAATCAAAAGTGCCTAATTGTTTTAAATGAGCAAAACCAGCTTTAAAGTTATTCTTACGATTTCCCACTTATTCTCTCTTTCTAAAAAAAAAGCTCAGTCCGGAACAGCAGTCTTGCTTTTGAGAGACTATCGAGTGCTAATCTTTTCGCCAACGTTTTTCTTCCTCTCAAAACTCATGGTATGTTCACTCATAACAAAAGGTTTGGAGGAACAATGTTTATGGAAAAAAGTTTCGCACACGAGAAAAAAAAATCAAAAAAATTTTTTTTTTAAATTTTTCAATTTTGACTTTTTGACAATCTTGACAATCTCTTTTTGACAATCCCACTTCTGACACCAAAAATATGTCCAGCCCTTGTAGTCAGGATTGGCAGTGCTGGAGCATACTTCGGTGGCATCAGTCAAGTGTCGCAGGCTATCTGAGCAAAGCTTACGCGACACTTTTTGGTTGTTGATTAGATGGAAAGGCTCAACGGGCCGTATAAATCTGACACCACCCAATGGGTTGTTTTAAAAGGCCATTGGGAGCCTTTATTCGCCCTTACAATAATCTACTTTCACAAAAGGCGGTGTGGATTCGACCTACCTTCCCAGGTAGGGTTTTGTCAACTGGTGGATGTCAATCTATTGTCTAAACACTTTATACTTACTCTGTCTCAAAAACACTGTCAATTATTATCTACTTATGCCCTTGAAGATGTGGTAGCGTTAACCCGAACAGAATAGATGGAATGTCCCTTTTAGTCCTAATTTACTTCATGTTAGTCAATAACTTGAAAACGAGCAACATTTAATAAAATTTATTACAAAAATTAACGAATGAAAATATGTACAGAAAATAGAAATGAAGCTTAGTCTAAAATACTACCTAATTAGTAACTAAAAACTGGTTTTTCTAAGTTCATGAAATTTGGATAATTTACATAAAATTTGGACGAATAATAATTGTAATCTGTGTTTCATGATAGTTGCGTATAGTGCGCTGGATACATGCATTTTACTAAGTATAGGGAAAAACTATAACACAAAAATGGAATTTTCAAGCTTACTATGCCTGTTGATTTATAAGTAAAATGATTACAAAAATTGTAGGAAATGATTATTTAGCTTTCGGACTTATTGCTATAGGAAAAGAATTCCTGGACTAGTTTTCCTGGCTTGACGGTGTGAAATTGAATATAACTGGTTTCCGTCGCTTACATGAAATGTGAGCATCGCAAGGAGGCATTTCAATTTATTTGTAAAAATACGTTTTGATATTTTAGCATAATTTTAATGCCTTAGGGCGTCACAGAAATGTTTAGAAAGTATTTTCTGAATTTACTGATACATAATTAGCTATTGTCAAAATGGTTTCAAAGGCTTGCTTCACTGAATAGTTTATGGTAGTATAAAAAAAGGATTACTCAATTTTGGACAACTCCTTATTGATTTATTTTAGGTCTGGTATAGAGAAGACAATTAGAAAATTATGCGTGGTAATTAATACTAGATTTTTGCGAGGAAAAACAATATAGAAGTACGTAATTTTTCTTGAAACGACTGAACTACTATCTCAACCATTGAACGGTGGAAAACAGCGTTATTTGTGCCTAGAGGCATGAAAAAAACACTATTGCATTAATTTTATCCGACGGTAGTCCTATTTTAGAAAGAAGGTAGAGGTGTTCAACGTTGCGAATAATTTCCAAAATCACTGACCGGATCTTTTGCGCGATTTTTCGTGATAAAGGTATTACCAAAGAGAACTGAAAAATAATTAGTGTACTCGTATGAACGATTGAATTTCTCACTCTATTCGGAAACGTAGAAAACATGCGTTCGAAAAATTTGTATAATTATTGAACGAATTTTTAGCAACACGATTAAATATAGCAAAAGAGTTTCTTTCAAGCTGCAAAAATTATGACTGCATATTTTTTAGTATGGAAATTTCACAGGTTTAAACATTGGATGCAATTACAGTCCTTATCTAATTACTGTCTGAAAATAAACTAGTGTAAAATATACAAAGGGAAGATACATGAAGAATTTGGGTTCGAATCGAGGCTTTCACGTATGACTATTGTTTAATAATTCGGGCACAATAAAATGGTCATGCAGATGGGACATGACTGAATAAAAACATACTAAAATTAAAGCACAAGTCAAAATCATTTCAAGGTATAAGTAGAAGAAAAAGAATCAAAAAGGTTTCACCAGAGAAGAAAGTGGCTGCGTAGCGTTGTGTCACATTTTTGTCGGAAACTGAATTAACACTGTTCACTAATTTAGCTGCTGGTAATATTTTAATTGGCTGGCCACTGCACTGTGCATCTTTATTATGAACTGCATCGCACTGACTGTATGTTGGATCACTACTTGTTCAAAATCGACTGACTAAAACTGAAGTGCACCCACTGGTTTCGTTGTTGCAACTACTTCTTGTCGATACTGCAGGCTAAACTGGACTGACTACACTCTCCTGTCTTCCTTCCGATTTTTTTTCGCTTTTATAATATCTCCCGCGTCAGTAAGATTTACGATTTATTTACCCAATTATAGATACTCACGGTACACGCTCGCCCGTGCCTTTATCTGTGCCATATTCCTAGCCGCGTCTAAAGCCGTTGATTGCAGTCGGCATGGAGTACTAAGGGAACCTTTCCCATGCACTTCCGCGGTAATTTTACGATCTTGTTTTTTCCATTTTTTCTCTGGAATTCTGTTTCATCCTAGACCCGCTTCGTTAGAGATTGAATTTTACGACCTAATATCTATTGAATTTTGCTTGTGGAACCTTATCTTCCGTCCGGCTGGGTGTTAGATTTTCTAAGTATTTACTGGGTTTTTAATAGCACCGAAAGATTTATGGTAGTATTTTTCTTGTGAATTCGTAAGTGATGTTTGATTCCGCTGTTGGTAAAATCGCGTAGATTTGTATTTGTATTCTGCAAAATGTCGTAAAGGAAGGTAATTTATGTATTCTTCTTTGCGAAGTAATTAGCTTGTTTTTCACTTCGATTTCCCAGTCTTTTATCTGGTTGGCGGAATGCATCGGTAGGTATGTGTGGGTATGTACCAATCCCCACCATCAGTTTGGCGCACATGAGAGGTGCATATCATTTGCTCGGGCGACTTTGAATATATGGCGTGCTCTAAAGAAATAATAATTTGACGATTTCTTGAGTTACTTCTGCACATGCGTGTGTTAATTAAATGCTTTGCCATTCACGAATGATAGTAATCGAATTAAATCAATTATTGATTGATTAAAAGTAATTTTGTTAATTATTGAGTAATTGAAATATTATTGAGTAATTAAAATTCACGACACTCCAGATTGCTATTATTTAGTAATTTTAAAATTCACGGCCACCACAAGGGGGCCCATTCAAAATGGGCGACACAGGTGTTTTCCTTAAGAATTGAATTTGATCAGATTTCCACTATTGAAACAAGCTTTCTTTGTGATTTTGACCTCCTGAACTTGATGCTGATGGTCAATTTTAGTTTTTGATGATGACAAGCTCCCTAGGCTAACATAGTCTTCCTTGTAGCGATAGGATAAATCAGCATCCTCCAAGAGAAAAAAAATCAGTCAGAACCAGAGTTCCGATTCCAAAAATTCCAAAATTGGGCGCAAGCCAAAACATCACGCTTTATGATCCTTTCTACTACATTTGTGAAAAAAAATCATTCTGAAAATGGGGGTCCGTTGAATATGCTAAAATTTTGTACTGTTTTACATTTCACCCTGTAGATATTTCACATGGAACTTCCTGATCTTCACCTCCTGAAGATGAATAAAGGAAAGACTGAGCTCGCTAACCGTCAAAACAGAATGGAAATGGTTTGCGTTATTCAAAAGTTATTGTGGTCTAAAGTCGGACCAATTTTTCCCTTGCGACAACATATTTGTTGCGCAGTTTATATCGGCATCGGCAGATGTATCTGAGGAGCTATCTTCATCAGATGGAGACGTTGCTGAGGACGATGATTGATTTCGACTTTGATGAAAGTCGTTCGTTATCAACCATATAAAAGTATTGTTATTCCGTTGTTAATCATCTTATAAATAAAACTGATACAAATATGTTACTTTTTCGAATTTTTCATGGTTTTGCTTTTCGCTTTTTTTAATTCATCACAGAATTGTTCAACCATCATTCTTGAATTTTCACCCCCTAAAGAGCCCCCAAATTACCGTAATTCATCAATGAGAGTTTTTACATTATTTTTCCGTTGAATTGGTAGTCACGAGGGTAGTCAAGTTCTATACGAATTTGGAGTTTGAAAATTTTACAGTTTCTTCAATTTTCATCCCCTAAGAAATACCCCAATTTACAAGTAGTATTTTTTTCAATAATTTTCCTGCAATCACGGTCCTATACAGGGTGTTTCAAATTTAAATCGCGTCCTTTCAGGAAATGATGGGGAACGTCAAAAGAGGTAGACTTTCTCGAGAAAATATATGTCAGAAATGAATAATAACGGAGATATAGACGTTCAAAGTTGAACTGAAGTTACTGAAATAAGTCAGTATCCAACAATAATAACGCGTTCCATCAAAATTTTTCAGGGGCGTGAATAATGAGGGATGCCTCCGCTTTTTCACCCTTATTTTTTACCCCTTCGAGTAATTTTGTAGGTTGTTCATACTTTTAAATTCTGTGTTCAATTTGGAAGAAAAAGTTACTCCTGCAAAATTTTGAATGCGTTGTTTTCAAGATATTTGGGTTTGAAACTACGAAAAATACATCAGAATATCCACTTTCAAGAGCCCAAAAAATGTTTTTTCCTAAAAACTTCTCGTTTCTTAGAAAAACTCATCATTCATCAACTTAAAACACCTAGAAAACCTATTCCAATGAAGGAATCATTAGTTATCTTAGATTTTATTTTTTTTTGCTTTTGAAAGTGCGATGATGGTGTTTTCGAGATGTTTTCCGAAGTTTCAACCTCAAATATCTCGAGAACGAAGCCTCTTATCAAATTTTTGCAGGAGTAACTTTTTCTTCAAAATTGAACGTTAAATTCAAAAATATTAACAATTTACAAAATTACCTGAGAGGGTGAAAACTAGAGGTAAAATAGCGGGGGCACTCCCCATTATCCAAGCCGCTGAAAATTTTTGATGGAACGCGTTATTGGTGTTCGATACCGACTTATTTCAGTAAGCAATGATTCAAATTTGAACAAAATCGGTTGAGACATTCCAAATCTATGACGATAAAACTATTTTTAAAGTTCAACTTTGAACGCCTATATCTCCGTTATTACTCGTTTCTGACATATATTTTTTTGAGAAAGTACTTCTTTTGAAGTTGACCATCATTTTCTGAAAGGACGCGACTTAAATTTGAAACACCCTGTATAGTACCTACCCATTTCAGAAGTTTCGGAATTTCTGCCAACAATCCACGTTTACCATCACGTACATCACTTGAGCGCATACATGAGAACGCATACCTGCAGAGCGCGGTAATTTCAATTTTGACGCATGGAGTGTCACTGTCAATAGCAACTGTCGATCAATAATCGAAATGTAAACAAACATTACCTCCTAAGTCCCAACCATTCAACTTTTAATCTGGTTCAGAATGAAATGTTACGTGCCGTATGGCAAAAAGACGCAGAAAAGATTCAGGTGATACGAAACACAACGAGCTGCAAGGCGATCACCGAAACAAGAGCGTTATTAGGTTAGGTCCGTCGAAATGTCAAATCGACGTCAAGCGCTGTCAGCTGCCATTTGCGTGACATTACACACGCACACCGTATTACAGTGTTGTCAACTTGTTGTCGTGATATGAGATTTGGCAACGTCCCACTTTCACAGGTATGCGCAGAAGCCTTTCGGGAAACGTGGATTCCTAGTTCGGGCCCACTGTGGGGCGGAGCTCTTCCGGGAAATTTGTTCCGGTGAAATTTTTCCGAAGGAAATTCGTTCCCGTTACGAAGTTATAGGATCTTTGCAGATCGATTTCTAGTAAAAGATTCCACATTAGAAGTTGGAAATACGACTTGTTGCTGTGGTCGTGACTGATTCTGTGGATAAAAATCCAATTATCTCAGTTTCTTGAGCGTTTTAGAAATTTGAATGAGCTGATAGTGAAATTTGGATGAGCCCCGTAAATTATCTGGTGATATGTTCTTGAGGGCTCCCTTACTTAGCCTAAAAATGTCAAACTGAAAAAACCAGTTTTATTCGTAACCGTTGAACAGAAAAAATTGGGGAAAATGGCTGGTGCTGGTGCTCAACAAAATAAGTGTCGCAACAGAAATTTTTCCCCAAATTTGAATAAAAATAACTTTTGATTGTCACGGACGATTTCCATTCGGTTTTCACTGGTCGATTGCCTGATCTTTTGGCTATTTACCATGTTCAAAGATCACCTGAGAAGCTGCCCATTAAGTTTTTACAGGGTGGTGAATAAAGCAGTTCATAATTGTTAAAATTTTAATGAACCCCCGTTCGAGCTAGAAACTTTTTTCTCAACAACCGATAACAAAATAATGGAGAATGATGACTTACCTCGGAACGGTTTTCGAATTTCCCGGATTAGAAGTGAAATAGCCAAGATACGATTTTTTTTTGCTGGGAATGATGCTTTTCATTTCTTCTCCTTCATGAAAAATCAACGGACTCTCGATGTGAGAGGATATCTCTTAGCAGGCTTGCTCACTAGACGATTCTAAGCAATTTGTTGTCTAGCGCACCCCCTGTTGTGTCTTTTGGGGCTGAAATAGGGCGTACTTTTTTGTGAATTCGCCATCAATTCCACAACCCAGGCTTGTTTGGTATCAATTCTTTTGATTGAGGTTCGCTGAACAATTTTATCATGGTGAAAACATTCTGTCAGTCATCTGTTTCTATAACTCCCGAACGGTTCATCGAATTTAACTGAAATTTGGTGAATATGAAGGTACAGTGTCGATCGAAAGTTTGGAAACACTTGTCAAGCTTGTCAATTTTGGAGGTTGAATTAAGACTGAATGAAAAGGATTTGAGAAGGTGACATGCGCTCACAATTTGAAGAAGACATCTTTTGAACTGGGAAAGAAAACACTTTTTTTTTGTCATATCACATTCAATTACGTGTGCAATTTGACTTCAAAAATTGACAGTTTTCAAAAGTGTCTCCAAAGCTTAGTCAGTGTACATATGCGGGCATAATTTGAATTTTCGAGTAAGTTGATGAGATTTTAGCTTAAGTCGGTGCACTAGAGGGCGCACCATCCCGTAATTAGCTATCAGTTTTTTTTTCAAGCATTTGCAAGATGGACCTCAAACTAACCAGGTTTGTAGGTGGGTACTAGGTAAGTAACATTTTCCTTCCAGTTTATGATTTTCAGTTTAAGATGCTTAAATAATCAATATTTTGTCGGTCCCCCTCTTGCCTGGATCAGATCGAGCCATTACTTATCTCGACATGCTCTCCACTAAAGCCCGTAGAAAATTCTGAGGAATAGCCTTCCATTCTTCCTGAACTGCAATCGCTAAGTCATTCAAATTGTCCGATTGTCCTTCTTTTCTTTCAATTTCAACTTCATCTTACTCCATACATGCTCGATAGGATTCATATCTGGAGACAAGGGTAGCCAATCCATTCTTTCAATATTGTGATCCCCTAAAAATTTGTTGACAATTCTAGCCCGATGAGGTCGAACGTTGTCGTCGACCAACATGAAATTGTCACCAAAATTTTGAGCAAAGGGGACCACAATATCCTTTATACACAAATCCCTGTATCTTTCACTATTCATACTCTCTTCTCTCAATATCACCAAATCACTTATTCTTTCAGTCCTCATTTCTCCCCAAACAGTCACTCCTCCACCTCCAAAAACCACCCTTGCCTCTATGTGTTCTTCCAGAAGTCTATCGTTCCTCTGCCGCCATACCAGAACCCGTCCATCCGACCTAAACAAATTGAACTTACTTTCATTTGAAAACAAGCACCTACTCCACTCGGCTATTCCCCAGTGCTAATATGGTTTTGTGCCCATCTTAGGCTAGTAGCACGATGCTGCGACCTCAGCAGAGGGCATGCCGCTCTTCTTCTGTTTTTACTTATTTTTTCAAGTCCATAACAACTACACATGTACCTACCTTGATCGACAATTGGACACAAAAAATACCAAGTGTTAAATTCGATAGAAATGAGAAGAAATGTTCATGTATCCAAAATTGATCTTGCAAGAGCAAAAGAAAAGGGACTGATAAGTAAGTAGGTATGGTGCGGTCTCTTAAGACCTTTCAAGATATTGTGGGGTCTCTGGATCAATTTGTATTTCAACCTTAATGAATCATGTCTATATTGAATTTCAGTTAAATTCGATGTACTGGTTCGGAAGTTATCGTAACATAATTACAGACAGACAGACAAAAGACCATTTTTATCAAGATAATCTTGTGCAGTGAGCCTTGATCAAAATAACTGATATCAAACCAGCCTGGATTCACTAGGTTGTGAAATTGGAGCATATCGTAACATGTTACAGACAGACAGACAGAAGACTGTTCTTATCAAGATAAGCTTGTTCAGCGAGCCTTAATCAAAATAATTGATATGAAACAAGCCTAGGTTGTGAAATTGGAGCATATCGTAACATATTACAGACAGACAGACAGCAGACTGTTTTTATCAAGATAATCTTGTTCAGCGAGTCTTAATCAAAAGAATTGATATCAAACAAGCCTAGGTTGTGAAATTGGAGCATATTACATGCACATAACATATTACAGACAGACAGACAGACAGCAGACTGTTTTTATCAAGATAATCTTGTTCAGCGAGTTTTAATCAAAAGAATTGATATCAAACAAGCCTAGGTTGTGAAATTGGAGCATATCGTAACATGTTACAGACAGACAGACGGACAGACAGTCAGACAGACAGACAGAAGACTGTTTTTAGATAGATAGATAGATAGATAGATAGATTTTATTTCATACTGGACATACAAAAGTTTGTACGTATTGTATACGTCATAAAAAAGTTTGATAACAAACCAAAAGTACAATTGAAACTGTAGATAACAAGATAACAATAAATAAAAAATCACAAACAAGACAAATTTTCATCCATCATATATTCCTTCACGGAGTAATACGCCTTACGCGTTAGTATCTGCTCAAGTTTTTGTTTAAATACCTTGATACTTCCTATATTTTTTATAGAGTCTGGAAGCTTGTTGTAAATAGTGAGACTTATGTGCGACGGCGATTTTTCGTATTGAGTTGAGGTGTGCTTTTCAGTTCTTAATAGGTTTCCAAATCTAGTTTTATGATCTAATCTAGTTTCTAGATTATGAGTTTTATCAAGATAATCTTGTTTAGCGAGCCTTAATCAAAAAAATTGATATCAAACAAGCCTAGGTTGTGAAATTGGTGGCGAATTCATCAAAAAATATACCCAATTTCAGCCCCAAAAGACAAAATAGGGGGTTCGCTAGACAATAAATTGCTTAGAATCGTCTAATGAGCAAGCCTGCTGAGAGATATCCTCGTACCTCGAGAATCCGTTGATTTTTCATGAAGGAGAATAGATGAAAACCATCATTCCCAGCAAAAAAATCGTATCTTGGCTATTTCACTTCTAATCCGGGAAATTCGAAAACCGAGACCTAATTCAAAACCGAATCCGAAAACCTAATTCAAGACGCGCACCCCAAGTACAAAGAGTTACAGCCCCCACTCGGCTTCTGGTTGACGTATCGCTTCAGTGATGACAGCATCGCATCGGCGTCATCATTTTATGCTGAAATGTATTTTTTCAAGGCTCAAGGCGAGTGCTTGTGGACCAAAAAGTACAAAATCCTCATTTCATGAGCCCCCTTAATATTGACATAATTTCATTTTTATGCAAAAAAGTAGACTCCCTGAGTCTCAAAGCGGTCGAAACTATATTCCACTCTTTTTTGAATGGCCACTGCAGCGACTTTTAAGAACTTTTCCAATTCGAATAAATCCGTCATAACTCGACTTCTAGCGAACGCAGCGCCTCGACAATGGCGGTATCGTGACTCGCTAGCTCAGCCTAATCAAAAGTGCAGCAAAAGTGCATTCAATGCGAATCGTAAGTGTTCAAAAAATCAATAATCATAATTTTGACCCATCATATTTTCCACAGTCTCAAACCAATTACATTTTTACAAAAAGAAATGAGTTCGCAGACCTCGATTATGTCAGAAATGATACCCCACACATTCCCTTCGATTACCAAAATTTGTTATTTTAGGGAGCCCCCACTGCAAATCTGACAGCTCTACCTTGCCTCCCGACAGGCGCATCATTCTGACAGTGGCGACATCGTGATCAACAGGCTCTAGATATCCAGAAATGACATCAAACATGATTCGATAGCAGTGTTTAGTGCTTGCAGCAAAAAATAGTCATGTACCTCTTCTACCCCCGAAATCCCGGACCAGCAGGGGGTAATCAAAAAGAACTGCGGGCCAAATTATTCATTTTGGATTCAGGAACAATTGTGCCGAAGTTCTTGTTTGTATCACAAAATGCAGGATTGTACCAGATTATGTTGTAAACCGCTAGCACTATAAACAAACGGTTCGCCAGAATGCGCTTCCCTTACGGCGGCCGGCCGGTCGCGTGATAATCAGGTTTGCTAACCAGGCATGCGCGAGCGCGCCATCTGTTGATCGATAGCAGTAATTCAGTGGTAAGAGTTCTATCATTGTATAACCATTGTATAACTATTACTAGTAGGTCAGCCTCGAATTTGGGATTTTGTCGCTAGATGTCGCCTACAGCAATTAGCTCGCAAGAAATTATCAGCGCATATGAGAAAAATTAAAATTTTTGTACCAAACCATCAACATTTATCAGGAAGTTGGGCGCCACGTTGAAATTTGAAGGCAGCGTGATTAATAACTAATTTGAGCGGCCAAACGACAAATGCTGAACACGCCACCTGCCCGTGCTTTCCGAAAATTGCACAATTTGAACGGCGGCTGGCCTACTAGGAGTAGTTATACAATGGTTCTATTATGATTAACCAGTGTACATGTTGCTGGAGCATCTCGCGCCATCTATAAATTAATAGCAGTAGTTCAGTTCTGCGAGTTCTATTCTGTAAAACCAGCGTACATGTTGCTTTCGCCTCCCGTCACCAGGCTGCAGCATCTGATTTATATGACGGCCATTCAGTGACACAAGCTGCTTTAAGGTTATGGTAAGGGCACCCTTAAGACTCCACGACACCAATATATGCCAAGCGCCATTCAATAGCCAATAAGTAGGTACTGGAAGTGAATCCAACCACTGGCGATTATACCTAGCAATTTTCTGAATCCTAAGAGCGGTTCAAGAACTCTTGAACGTTACGACCCTGTGGCACTCACCCTTTGTAATTACTTCTTCAAAAAGTTATTCACCAAAAAGTGTTTCTTCTTGGCGCAAAAGTTTTGTTTCTTTAGACGAAAAGCTTTGTCTTTTAAGACGAAGAAGGTTCAATTTTTCTTGAAGATAAAGTTTTGTTTTTTTTGTCGAATAAGTGTTATTTTCTAACGGCGAAGAAGCTTTTTATTTTTCATGTCTATACAAACTTTCCTTGATGCAAAAGTTTTTAAATTTTGTCTTTTTAGACGAAGAAAATTTCATTTTTCTTGAAGATGAGTTTTGTTTTTCTTCTCTTAAGAGTTTTATTTTCAACCACGAAAAAGTTTATATGTTCCCTGAATATAAAGTTTTTTTCGGGACAAAAAAGTTCCATTTTTTCACAAAAAAGTTCCATTTTCACAAAAAGTTTTCAATTATCGCGAAAAAGTTTTCTCTACGAAATTTTTTTCTTTATTAGGAAAAAGTTCTGTTTTTCATTAGTAACTGTTTTTTTAAAATGAAGTTCTTATTGTTACCGGTCCGCACCGGAAGGAGGCGAAGCCTACGCTCGTCCTTTCTCTGCTATAAAAGCCGACGCTTTCATGGCAAAGGGGTCGTCAGTTCTCATCGTGTCGTTTAGCCGTCCTGAGCCGACACAACGCCACGCAGCACCCTCGACGTCGCACCGCTCGTCCGCCGACAGCTTTTGCCCTCATCGAGATGCTTCGCAGCAGCCAAGCCACGTTTCCCGCTTTGTCAAGCCCTCAAGAAACCTTTGGCCCTTTTCAGGGCCAAAACACCGGCCCCCTCGGGGGCCACCCTTCCGAACCATCCGCCGAGCGGACTTCGTCCGCAAGCGAGGCCTTAGGTCTCACCACCACCATCTGTCACCATCAAGAGCGTGTTTCCGCCAGAGGCTGAGAGGCTGAAGGCTCCGCCCTTCAGCCTGGCCGCGCCGCTTTCGCCCTTGACATCATTATTTTTGTCCCAAATGGCGCGCGCTTGTTTGTCTCTTCTTCAATAGTAAAGAATAATACCAATAAGATCAATACCAACCGGACAAGAAATGGTCATTTTAGAAAAATTAAATTCATTCAATAGCAAAATTCAATTTACTATTGAAGAAGAGACAAACAATTCCATCCCGTTTCTTGATATGTTACCATACAGGAACGAAATTGGAGCTATAACTATTGATTGGTTTAAAAAGCCTATGTCATCAGACCGCATAATAAATTTTTATTCTGAACATCCTTTTCAACAAAAAATATCTTTACTAAAGGCCTTCAAGTTGAGAATTTTAAGACTTAGCGACCCGGTATTTCATAGAAAAAATCTTAACATCCTTAGAGAGATTGCTATCAAAAATGACTACCCATCAAATATTGTCAACAACATTATTTTCATACAAGAAAACCCACTGCTTATTTTTGAAAAACCAGAGGTTAAATATTGTAAAATAATTAACGTTCCAAAAATAAACAACCAACTTAGAAACGTATTTAGACCATTAAATATTGTAATATCTTTTTGTCATAATAAAACCCTCCGCACATTGTATAAAAATTCAAAAGATCCAACACCAGTCATGTCAAGTTCTAATCTCATGTACAAAATTAACTGTCAAAAATGTGACCTCTGCTATGTAGGTCAGACAAAACAAAAGCTTAAAGACCGCGTAAGACAACATCAAAACGACTGCAAAGCTCACAATCTGGCTAAACCCAACAGAACGGCTTTAGCCAATCACGTTGCTGACACAGGTCATATTTTTAATTTTGTTGATGTCAAAATTTTAGACAGGGAATTTTACGAGGAATTTTATTTAAAAAAACGTTTATTATCTGAAATGATTTTCATTCAAAAAGAGAACACGTGTAATTTACGGAGAGATGTTGAGAATTTACATGCAATTTACAAAGGTCTAATCACGTCTAATAATAGTGGTTGAGTTTCAGGTATATCATTTCATCATGTTTCCATAGTTTTTCATACACTTTTACACCTTCATACCTTTATACACATTCACACCTTTACACACCTCTACACCACTTTTTTGTAAAACTGTTTTTGTGTGGTTTTATTGTTGAATTTTTGAATTTGTCACATTTTATTATGTCAAAAAAAATCTTTCCACATTTACAAGTTTTTTACGGTAATTCCATACATTTTCAGTTCCCTACTATATGTTCTATTTATGTTTTATTAGGTTTGTTCCATCGGAAATCCCAAACTAATCACCGACAGTTTGCAAACTGTAAACAATGCGCATGGCCCACTTCGGACCAGTTTCCGTCTGGCTGCTGCTCGTTGATGGAACAGCAAACCGTCAATCATGGCTAATGGCTAGGTACCTTATTTTTTATCGTTTAGCAGTTTGCAGCTGGAAATAAGCCGTGTATTTTATAAATTAAATGAATGAATAATGAAACCACCAATCTAACCCATACTATTTGTAAACATTGACCAGAGAAGGCTCGATGCCAAATAAATATATTCCGTTGCGCAAGCCCGGACGATAAGTTTCCGTAAAATCCGCAAACTTTTCTGACCGTCCCGAAACTAGTTTGAGCCGATGGTGGAACAGCGGATCATCAGTCAGGGGATCGTCCGAGATTTTGATGGAACGCTAAAATCGTAATGCGCATGCCGCTGACGTCCGCGGACCGTCAGGGATTGTTGATGGAACAAACCTATTGTTTACAGCCTAGATAATGTCTGAATAAAAGACGAAACGTCGGCGAAAGAACAAGAATTTTATTACGTAGATCACGCCTTCACGCCTTCCTGTAAT
Source organism: Anaspis maculata (assembly GCA_949128115.1). Taxonomy (NCBI): domain Eukaryota; kingdom Metazoa; phylum Arthropoda; class Insecta; order Coleoptera; family Scraptiidae; genus Anaspis; species Anaspis maculata. Next base: position 6,267,005 of record OX421961.1, read on the forward strand.
TGGGTCATCCTTTTAAGATCAAAATTAGGTCAATAGCAACCACGCCCACCCAACTGACTATGTTTTAAATTTTGACGAGGCCAGGAAATGCCGAGACACTGACAGAGAATACCGATATATCCCTATCATAGCTTCGTCTCTCTAGGTACATACAGTCTCTCTACGGTGTCTTCTACATTGCAGCCCTCTAGCGATAAGCGCATCAACCCTGCCTGTCACTCCTTGTTTTGCTCCTCGTATCACTGAAATCACTTCCAGAGTCACTTGCCTCTTTGTTGTACTTACCTTTTCATCACACAAAATGTAAGCTGCTAGTTGATATGCTTTGGATAGTTTGTCCAATTTCTGTGCTATATTTCAGGTTGGAACTACCGGAAATTGACACGTACCACTGTTCGCAGTGTTCGTATCGGACTGCATCAGTTTTTCAACTCAACCACCACGTCCAGAGGAATCACAAAAATGTTTATGCAGCTGAACTGTACCATGCAATTGTTGAACCGCAACAGTTCCAGTGCATATGTTGCGCCTACAAGAGTTACTATCAGTTCGTATTGTACGAACATTTCAAACAAGCACATGATCCACCAGGGACTGGAAACAATGAAAATGGGACGTTTTGTGAAGAAACTGGAAGATACTCGTGTGAGTACTGCAAGTTTGGAACGGATTCAAGTTTATCCCTTCTAAAACATCACAATTTGTGTGGAAGAGAGCCGACTAAAGAGTCGCAAGAAACCCCAGAAGATGTTGAAGACATGAAACCGCCAAATTTAGATATGTGTGTTGTAAGAGGCGTCAGCAGAGATGTTAAAGTGAAAAAATCGAACATGTCCACGCGGAGTGATTCGAATGGAAGAATCAAGGAACTTCAGTGCAAGGATTGTTCGTACCAAACCAAAATAAAGTCACATTTGAAAAGACACATGCTCAAACACTGTACGGATGAAGAGATCATCTGGTTCCAGTGTAATCATTGTTCGTATCGCGGTAAACGGAAGTGCTACTTGAACACGCACATGTTGAAACATGCTACCGACGGAGAAATCGACTGGTTCCAGTGTAACCATTGTTCGTACCGAGCCAAACGGAAGATGCACTTGAAAGTGCACATGCTCAAACATGCCACCAATGAAAAAATAAACTGGTTCCAGTGCAATCATTGTTCGTACAAAGTAAAACACAAACCAACTTTGAAAAAGCACATGTTGAAACATGCCACGAATGAAAATAAAATCGAGGAAAAAATCAACTGGCTCCAGTGCAACGATTGTTCGTACCGAGCCAAGCAAAAGTCACAATTGGAATGGCACATGTTGAAACATGCTGCGGATGAAGAGATCAACTGGTTCCAGTGCAGCCATTGTCCGTACCGAGCTAAACGAAGAAAATACTTGCAATCGCACATGTTCCAACATGCTACGAATGAAGAAATTAACTGGTTCCAGTGCAACGATTGTTCGTACCGAACTAGACGAAAGGCAAACTTGAAAAAGCACATGTTGAAACATGCTACCAATGAAGAAATCAACTGGTTCCAGTGCAATCATTGTTCGCACCGAGCTAAACGAAAGGAAAACTTGAAAAAGCACATGTTGAAACATGCTACGACTGAAGTAACCGACTGGTTCCAGTGCAATCATTGTTCGTACAGAGCCAAACAAAAGACGCACTTGAAAACACACATGCTCCAACATGCCACAAACGAAGAAATCGACTGGTTCCAGTGCAGTCATTGTTCGTACCGGGCTAAACGAAAGGAACAGTTGAAATCGCACATGCTGAAACATGCTACGAATGAAGAAATCGTTTGGTTCCAGTGTAACCATTGTTCGTACCGAGCCAAACGGAAGTCCCAGTTGGAATTGCACATGTTGAAACATCCCTGTTGAAAATTCCCATGCCGCATATAACACACAGGGCTTGCGACGTTCTAATTCTGTCTTTATTGCTTCCCTGACGTTTCGGAGCGCGGGTTTCGTAAGATGGTGTGGTGGGGGTGGCGCCGGAGTTGCATGCAACAAACAGTATTAAGGCTAAAGGGGACGATAAACTTATGTGTTTCTGAGACGCGAGATGGCGCGGAAACTATTAACATTCTCAAAATTCACTCAATAAACCGATTTTGAAAATTCAAACGTTATAATTTTTAGAATATATAATTATTTGATGCTGTAGTCAAACATTTTGATTTTTGTATTTTTTGGAAAAAATTTTTTGATTTTCTTAAATTTTCAATTTTTTTCTTTCAAATCCCAGATAGTCATTTTATTTTGTGGTAAATATTGTATAATAATCTTTTTTCAAAATTCAAATATCATCAATAGTATGGACCGAAATCAATTTTGAATATTTCCCTTTGAAGTTCACCGCGTGCCGCCCACCTGCAAGCGCGAGCGGTTCTTGTCCGGTATCATCATACATTATTTATAGTCCGCAAGAAATAAGACCTCTGTCGATTTTTGTTGGAATCAAATTCTTGAAACATTCGAAAATTCAAAAAAAAGTTCACCCATACACCAACGGTACACCCTGGTGCAAGTACAACAACCTTATCTCAGCAGTCTGTCGCCCATTGGGAGCAGCCAATTTCAATCTTTGATTTCAATGAAAATTTAGAACAGGCATTGAACCCAGTAACTGGAAGCTATGGGAAGATAAAGAGTGGTCGATCCTAGCGTAAACATCCCATAGCGGCCTTACCATTCAAGAGAAGAAAAGAATAGTGCTATTCTGTAAAAAATAACATTCCATAAACGCTTTGTTATGTAAAAATCCGTGTCGGCAATTGGCTGTTGCCTGAGTAATCACAACGTAACAGAGCCTTTATGGAACGTAATTTTCTAGAGAATCGCACCATAAGAAAAACGTTGTATGGTTTGATTAGAACTGAACTTAACGGAATAAAGTTGAACTATGAGGCCTGTTTGTGGACCCGACGACCCATGGATATCTTGCGGAATCGCCAGACGGGGCTTCTTCCTCATTAGAATGGTACTATCATCAGGGTGAAATGTCCTATTGGATTTGAAAGTAATCAATTAAATTTATTATTAATGATTTTAGCTCTAAAATATGTACATATTGCCCGAAGTCGGCAAAACAAAAGACCATAGAAGAAGCCATACAGACCAATCAAAAATTTTGTTTGGAGAGAAATTCTCAGCTTAAACGGACACACAATCATTATTTTCAAGTACAAGGACATAGTGCACTGGCAAAATAAAAACAAAATTGACTTCAATATCAAAATTCTGTTGCCTGAGATCATCGATCTGCGAGCTTGTAGGAGCATGCTCATTCGAGAAAGTTTAAATGCCATGACTTTTTTCCCATCAACGTTTCTTACTAGCCACTTTTCGACAATCAAACGCGTATCGTACTACGATACGTAATACGAATTTTATACGAAACAAGAGTGCATTCTAATGGAACGATTTCAACAAAAATCAAATGAGCTGAGGTCATTCATGAAGATAACCACACAGACAGCCAGGCACACAAACAAACAGACAGATATCCACACAGGAGTCAAACGGACGGACGGACAGACAGACAGACATACTTCAGACGGAGTAGGAGTAGTAGTAGTAGTAGTAGTAGTAGTAGTTCTTTGCAGTTTTGTTATTGCTCCCAGTGTATATAGTTTTAAATACATTTGTGCACTTGCAGTCTATTGTTTTGCAATTGCAATATGATTTTACAATGTTTGTCCCTTTATAATTGGATATAAGTATCTTGGAGTATCAGTAGATTCTAGATCTAGATAGTGTGATCTCGTGAGATAAATGATCAACTTGGAAAAAAATATTACAATTTCAGAAATCGTAGCAACGAAATATATCGGCGTAATACCACGATGTCACAAATCTTTACTACTGCTCTATTTACATCGCCTATTTCTCAGAAAACATTATAACACCATGTGTGCAGAAAGTGATCACTGCCTTTATCGTGAATGACTCATCGCGGAGAACAGCTGCAGCGGGCCGCAAATATCAAAGAGAGATTTTCAAAATGTGTTTCGGAGGGCACCATTTGTGCTACAAAAATTCTAAAAAGAGATTAATGTTTGATATTTTCAGTACTTCAAAATGACAACCTGCGATTTTTGAAAAAATCAAAATTAATTTGTGAAATTAAAAAAGAAGAATTGAAAAAAATTTTGGGATTTTTTTTTTGACTAGTGCATCAAATAGAATTGAAATCTCAGTATAACCCTTTTTTCAGATCTGAAATTGGACTAATGGTTTTCCCAAAAACATTTTATTACTTTTGATGTATTTTCTCTCTGTCGCACACTTGGTACTCAATTTCAGTCCCCTTTAGCCTCAATATCTAAGGACTTTGGAGTTAACTAGTTAAGATCGGGACACCAGAAAGTACTAGAGAAAAAGAAAGATTTGAATCTAGCACTATTAAATTATAGAAATACTACCCCTCTTCACGAAAATGTTTCTCCTGCAGAGTTACTAATAAATGTCCAGGAAATTAAGAACATCTTTACTCGATCTTTACCAACCATGACAAAAACATTCAAACCCAAAATTGTACATAATCACCAAAATCAAGCACAGACTAAACAACTTGCACAAGAAAGGTACCTATTTCAATCAAACATTTAGATAGGTAACTTAGAAAATAATGCCCTTGCTTATCTACAGCTAAAACCGAGTGGTCAGTGGACCTCGGGCAAAATTGTTGAAATCTATCCTAATGTTAATAGGGCGTACAGAGTGAGAACGGACAATGATTTTGAATAAGTATATCAGAAACAGGAAATTCATAAAACCTGTAAAGCTAGTTGTAAATCAAAATATGAGGATGATTGTCCGATCTCACAAAACCCTGAAAAAGGAAATTTAGATATTATACAGAGAAAGAACAGCCGAACATCTTCGAATAGAGACAAGAAGAGGAAGAAGAAAATAGTTAAAGTGACGAAACAAACAACAGAAGTGAAAGTAGGGAAAGAAATGAAACAAAGACAGAGACATTACCAACTAATTCGGAGACTAATATCACAATAAAACCCAATATGTCATCCTCAGGGCGGATAATGAAACCACCGAAACGGTTAGATCATGTAAGATCATTAAATTGTAATTAAATGGGTTTGTTAATGTAAGGAATGCACATAAGTTAAGCGAGGTCTTCTTGGGCAACGGGGCTTTCGGCACAAAAGATCCACCTCAGCCGGCAAGAAGCCCAACTTTTGTAAATTGATTCCGTTGTCATTGACAGCGGGATTTAGATAAGTCAATATCATTATTGTAGGTCTAATAATCAAGGGCGTTGTATGTTGTATGTAATAATGATATTAAAATTTCAGGCAAAATATTGTTCTGCGCGTTTGTTCCAGTTGCAGCTCTAACCTTGCTTCAACTTTACTCAGTGACAGGCCCGTGCTGATAGAATAAACTTTACTAGGCACCTAATTTGAGAGCGTGGCGACTAGATGCCATTTTTTGAACCACTCCAGCTACACCGGCGCCATCTAGAAAACTGTCAGTATATTTTCCCCAATTCACCTTTCCCACGAAAGTTTCACGCATACCTGTGAACCCAGAACTAGCGGTCTGTGGTAGCTGTTTGTACTAGCGGGAGTGGGTCCATATTGTCAAATAAAGGTTTAAGGGCTAACCCTTTATGATTTTTTGAAGGGGGTTTACTTTTAAATGCAAGTCCGGTGGGAAGGTTGGAACAAAACACAGTGATGGTTTTATTCGTTTTATTAAGCACACATATTAATTTCACAACGACACCCGAGACAGATAAGATAGACAATATTTTATTTGTTCAGTACAAAAAAAAATAATGTACATGTTACGTGTAAAAAATTTATTAAACCGAATTTCAAAGAACCCAGCCGCTCAAAGTTGTGTATTGGACCGAAATTCATGTGAGTACCTTCAGTTTTCAATTTGCTTTCGTTTTGAACCTTGGCGGAACGAGTTTTTGTCGGCCTTGAATAGCCGCCGTCAAGATGACTTAAATTGAAGGCGGCCCCGTAGGGTTCTGGCGTCTAAATGACGGTAATGCAGCTCTGCGCCCCTCTAGTCGCATTTCCACGTTTGACAAGGTCTGTTTTTCAAGATTTTAATATCAATTTAATAAGAAATATAACTTCACTTCTAGAGAAGTCAGTTTCACACCAGGTAAAAAGGCGGCAAGCCTACAATGCTGAGGTAGAAAATTTGCCCAGCCAGCTAGAGTCACAGTACAAGTGAACCTACTATACAGGCTGTCCGTTTTTCGAGGCTAAGCATGGGTATCTCGCTTATCTTGAGAGATACGAAGTCGGTTAAATTAGGAAAAAGTTGCGTATTTTCATGACGATCAATGATTCAAAAAAATATTTGACTTACCAGTTTTAGTTTTCGAGATATCGTGAGAAAATAAAAATTTGTGATTTTTGTTTTTATTCTTTATTTGAAAAACGGTTAAAGGTAGCGTTTTCTAACTAAGACATCGTTGAGGCCTTTTTCCAAGGGGAATTCAAAACTGCCAGAAACTTCATTCTAGCTTTCAAAACAACCGAGATACGACATTCAACTTTTTTTTCTCTTATGGGCGCCATATTGGATTCTGACATTTTTGCTCGCATTTTTGAATACAGTATTTTTTTCTGGTTACAACGATGTGTCACATGTCACTGTTGAATGATAGCTTTTGAGCAAAAAATATTTTTTTTATTTTTCAAAGAGTGCTTTGGAAACAAAATCAGCACGAGAATTTAAAAAAAAACTTAAATATTGAACATTTACTTAACAGTGGCATGTGACACATCGTTGTAGCCAGAAAAGAATAATGTATTCAGAAATGTCAAAATCCAATTAGAGAAAAAAGTTGAATGTCGTATCTCGGTTGTTTTGAAAGCTAGAAAAAAGATATTGGCAGCTTTGAATTCCACATGGAAAAGTGCCCTGGCAATGTCTTGATTAGAAAAGGCCACTTTCAACCGTTTTTTGAATAAAAAATTAAAACAAAAATTCAAATTCCAGTTTTTTCACGATATCTCGAAAACTAAAACAGATAAGTCAAATATCTTTTTGGATCATTGATCGTCATGAGAATGCGCAAATTTTTCCTAATTTAACCGACTTCGTATCTCTGAAGATGAGCGAGATATCCATGCTTAGCCTCGAAAAACGGACACCTGTATACAGGGTGGTGAAAATTTCGATTCTCACCATTGGTATCTTGGAAACGGTAAGAGATACAAGGTCGGTTAAATTAGAAAAAAGTTGCGTATTTTTATAGCGATTGAGAATCTGAAAAGAAACTTTGAATAGTTTGATTGGTTCCCGATTTATCAAGAAAAAACTAAAAATTCTGATTTCAGAAATAATTTTTTCATCTTTCCAACCATTCAAGCTATTTCAATCAAACGTGGTAGTTTTATGTTTTTGATCACTCCAAGTCGAATAACATTGACAGAAATTTTCCAGGCCTTCTAGATTTCAAATTATGATAGTCAACTTTTGTTTTTCTTATGGCCGCCATATTGGATTTTTGCAATAATAGATCAAGAAAAAAATTAGCTGTCCGAATTAGTAAACAACATGTTCCCTTTATGACATTTTTTGCCTCAAATTTCGACATTTTCGTAAATTATTGACAAAATCGGGAATGTTTTGAAAAACAATTGAAGTATTTTATTTCATTCATTTATTTATTGATTTAATTGACTTATTTAACGAGGCGACATTCAGCTATTAGATGCTCTACCATGCAACCTCGGGGACAGAACAAAATATCCATGGATATAGCGGGATTCGAACCCGCACAGCGCAGCGCGAGTGGGTCAGCTTGCCATCACCTATACCACTCGGTCACGACCGCTCCATTTTATCAATAGCAACAACAAAAAAGTGACAGATGGTGTGCAATTGACGTATATCTAACTTCTTAATCGTGTTTTGTGCTTGTTTGTACCGAGAGTTCATAAATTAAATGGATCAAGGGTGTCTGCGAGTTTAAAAACGTCTGTCGGAACTAGCATCGTTCTTGTTAAAGTTTGACCAATTCATTACAAAAGGAGTGAGGATTACCTTAGTATCGACTGACGTTTTTGAATTCACAGGCACCCTTGACTCATTTAATTTATGAACTCTCGGTACAAACAAGCACAGGACACGATTAAGAAGTTAGATACGTCAACTGCACACAATCTGTCACTTTTTTGTTGTTGCTATTGATAATATTTCAATTGTTTTTTGAAGCATTCCCGATTTTGTCAATAATTTACGAATATTTCGGAACTTGACGCTGAAAATGTCATGAAAAGAACGTGTTGGTTACTAATTCGGAAAGCTAATTTTTTCTCTATCTATTAGTGCAAGAGACCAATATGGCGGTCGTGAGAAAAAAAAAGTTGACTATCATAATTTGAAATCTAGAAGGCCTGGAAAATTTCTGTCAACGTTATTCGACTCGGAGTGATCAAAAACATAAAACTACCAAATTTGATTGAAATAGCTTGAATGGTTGGAAAGATAAAAAATAATTTCTGAAATCAAAATTTTTGGTTCTTTCGTGATAAATCGGGAACCAATCAAAATATTCAAAGTTTCTTTTCAGATTCTCAATCGCCATAAAAATGCGCAACTTTTTTCTAATTTAACCGACCTCGTATCTCTAACCGTTTTCAAGATACCAATGGTGAGCATCGAAATATTCACCACCCTGTATACAGGCTGTTTCAAATTTAAGACGCGCTTGGATAAAGGGGGGTGCCCCCGCTTTTTTACCCCTAGTTTTTCACCCTCTCAAGTAATTTTGTAAATTGTTAATATTTTCAAATTTTATGTTCAATTTGGAAGAAAAAGTTATTCTTGCAAAAATTTTAAAGTTTCGAAGCTTCGTTCTCGAAATATTTGAGGTTGAAACTTCGGAAAACATCTCGAAAACACCATCGTCGCACTTTCAAAAGCCAAAAAATTAAAATCTAAGATAACTAATGATTCCTTTAGTGGAATAGGTTTTCTAGGTGTTTTAAGTTGATGAACCATGAGTTTTTCTAAGAAACGAGAAGTTTTTAGGAGAAAACATTTTTTGGGCTCTTGAAAGTGGATATTTTGATGTGTTTTTTGTATACCCAGGCAGCAAGCGAATATTCACTGAATATTAAAAACTTAATGTTTGCTGAATATTCAAAACGACAGATTTTTTCAGCTTCAGTGAATATTAGTTTCAATATTAAGTCAATATTAGTTTCGATATTGAGGGAATATTAGTTTTAATACTGGGTGAATATTAATTTTACTATTGAGTGTATAATAATTTTATTGTTGGGTGAATATTATTTTTAATATTGTGTGAATACTAGTTTTAATACTGAGTCAACATTAGCTTTAATATTGGGTGAGTATTGTTTCAAATAGCAGACAAATATTAGTTTTGATACTACATGAATGTTTGATGAGACAACAATAAAGCTACAGACATACAAGACACAATTACTCATTATTATAATAAGACATCATATTGTTAGTGTGGAAAACTGGAAACTTTAAAATATATGTATAATAGCCCTGAGCCTCAATCACTCCGATATTGTCTCCGGGATATTATCGTTGTTTGTCGTTCTTCGTTTTTCTGGAACACAAAAAATGTATGAGCAACTTTTACCATACACTTACTGAATTTGGTACTATAAAAAAATAGCTTCCATATGGCGATGGCGTTAGGCGAGCTTCGCTCGTAGTTGGGTGAGAACCAATTTCTCTCTCAACAACATGTATCCTCAGCCACATTCAGATGTGTTTGTCGAATGGACTCTAAAAATAAAAGCTGAGTTATGTTTGACTTCGAAATTAACAATTTATTCAAGAGCGCCTTATACAAAATAGAATTTTTTGAAGGTCAGCTTCTTTTGGCACCTGTCGTTGAAAGAGTATAGGGCATTGAATCCCGGGATTCCGTTAGGTTTTCAATCCCGAAAATCCCGGGATTTTTCCACCGAGATCCTGGGATTTGCGGGATTTTTCAAATGATGCATTTTTTCACCTTAGTTGAATGAAAAATAGAGTCTATGCAAAGATTCAAGTAAGCACATCATAATTTTACACTATTATTAGTAATAATACTTATAATATTAATTTTGCAAAAAAGAAACTAACTAGTAGGTACCTAATCATCATTTGTTGTATAATAATTGGTGGTAATTGATGGAATTGGTGGTATTTTCGTTGTTTCAAAAGATTTTAGTTTATGTTTATGGAAAAACAATGAGTGCAAAAAATCAACCTCTGAATCTGTAATGAATTTTTGCGTTTTGTATACATGGTGAGGTGAGTCATGAATGCTGAGAAATATTTTCTTCTAAAAGTACCTGTGAACATTGAACAGTCACAGTGGTCCCATAACCTATGTACAGCACAATGAAATGCAATTCATTTTAATAGAATTTTTTTGCTTCTGTTTTTCTAGGAAAACCAAATTTTCGTAGTTTATTAATTATTATGACTCACCCTGGATAGAAAACAAAAATTCAATACAGATTCAGAGGTTGATTTTTTGTACTCATTATTTTTCCATGAACAGCTTACTATTAAAATATTTTGGAACAACGAAAATGAAAGCGATCGAAGGACCAACCTTTGTTCCTTCATAACTTCAGAATTAAAAAGATGTAGAGTTTTTTTAAACAACTTTTTAGCATTCTAATACACCTCTATATTGATATTGCGCTCCCTCAAGGTGGCCCGACACTTTTGAATCAACTGTATATGGCGTTCACGTTTTAAATTAAGGAGGCCAAAACTGGGAGGTGAAAAAATTTTTTTACTTATTTACTTTACTTTTTTAAATTATTTACTTATGTATTTTTGAAATTCTACATTTTTTTCCTAGTGAAAGACCCCTAGAAGCTGTAAAAGACCCCTATTACAAAAATAAAACATAGTTCTCCTCAGATTTTTGTGGGCTTTAAAATGATGTATCACATCACAAGTAATATTCTGTCATTTGTCAAAAAATGACATCTGTCAAAAATAATTTGACATATGTGATATGTTTTACGTGATATGATAAAACGTTTGATGATATGTCAAATTATTTTTGACAGATGTCATTTTTTGACAAATGACAGAATATTACTTGTGATGTGATACATCATTTTGAAGCCCATAAAATTCTGAGGAGAACTTTTATTTTTGTTATAGGGGTCTTTTACAGCTTCTAGGGGTCTTTCAATAGGAAAAAAATGTAGAATTTCAAAAATACATAATAAGTAAATAGATAAAGCAGGTACCTATTTTCAATGTAAATTGATGATAATAATGAATAGAATAGAATAGAATAGAATAGAGTTTATGAATAGAATTTAGTTTATTAGAATGAATAATTAAACACAATAAAACAAAAAATGTCCAATACAAGTTGCTCGAATGACCGCCTCCTTGTTCCTTGAATGAAAGATTCGACGATCAGTGAAATTGACATTGACAATTGACATTTTTTCCTATTGAAAGACCTCTAGAAGCTGTAGAAGACACCCTATTTCAAAAATAAGAACACAGTTCTCCTCAGAATTTAATAGGCTTTAAAATGATGTATCACAAGTACTATTCTGTCATTTGTCAAAAAAATGACATCTGTCAAAAATAATTTGACATATCACTAGAAAGATGTTGTTTTTCAGTTTTTCAGATTTCAAAAATATATAATATATCGGGTGTGGAATCCATAATAAAGATGCTATGGGCTGGGGCCTAGAATAAAAAACGGACGGTATATTTTTCTAATTTTTGTCACAGAATACCAGAGTAATTCCATTGAAGTATATTTTATTTTGAGAAAAATGACAAAAAACATGTTTCTGAAGTTGCAATGAACAAAAACGAATCAACCGATGACGCATATCGCTTGCTAAATTGTCGCGACCACAAATGTCGCGACTATGCTGCCCTCTGGCTATAAGCGCATCAACCTTGCTTATCAGCCCTCGTTTCGTTTCGTTCCTCGTATCACTAATTCACTTAAAATCACTCGCCTTTTTGTTGTACTTACCTCTTCATCACACAAAATGTAAGTCGCTAGTTGATATGTTTCGAATAGTTTGTCTCATTTCGGTCCCATATTTCAGGTTGGAATTACCGGAAATTGTTGACACGTACAACTGTTCGCAATGTTCGCATCGGACTGAATCAGTTTTTCAACTTGACCACCACGACCAGAGGAATCACAAAAATGTTTATGCAGCAGAAGCAGAACTGTTCCATGCAATTGTTGAACCTCAACAGTTGCCTTGCGACTGTTGCGACTACAAGAGTTACTATCAGTTTGCATTGTACGAACATTGCAAACAAGTACATAACCTATCGGGGACTGGAAACAATGAAAATGGGACGTTTTGTGAGGAACTTGAAAGATACCCGTGTGAATACTGCAGATTTGAAACGGATTCAAGTTTAACCCTTCTAAAACATCACAATTTGAGTGGAAGAGAGCTGACAAGGGGATCGCAAGGAACTCCAGAAGGGGCTGAATCTCCAAATTTGGATGGGTCTACTGTGAGAAGGGCCTTGAGAGGTGTTGGAGTAAAGAAATCAAACCTGTCGACGCGTAATGATTCGTGTGGAAGAATCGACGAGTTTCAGTGCAACCATTATTTGTACCAAACTAAAATAAGATCAACTTTCAAGAGACACATATTGAGACATGCTTCGGATGAAGAAATCAATTGGTTCCGATGCAACGATTGTTCGTACCGAGCTAAACGAGGGGCGAACTTGGAAAAGCACGTGTTGAAACATGCGACGAAGGAATCAACTGAACGAAATGAAGGAATCGACTGGTTCCAGTGCAATCATTGTTCGTACCGAACTAAACGGAAGATGAACTGGAAAAGGCACATGTTACAACATGCTGCGAATGAAGAAATCAACTGGTTCCAATGCAGCCTCTGTTCGTACCGAGCTAAACTAAAGCATTCACTGAAATCGCACATGTTGAAACATGCTACCACTGAAGAAATAAACTGGTTCCAGTGCAATTATTGTTCGCACAAAGCAAAACAAAAATCAGATTTGAAAAAGCACATGTTGAAACATGCCACGGATGAAGAAATCAACTGGTTCCAGTGCAGCGATTGTTCGTACCGGGCTAAACGGAAGGCAAACTTGAAAAAGCACATGTTGAAACATGCTACGGATGAATCAGCTGAACGAATTGAAGGAATCAACTGCTTCCAGTGCAGTCATTGTTCGTACCGAGCTAAACGGATGATGAACTTGAAAAGGCACATGGTACAACATGCTACGAATGGAGAAATCAACTAGTTCCAGTGCAACCATTGCTCGTACAAAGCAAAATAAAAATCAGTTTTGAAAGCTCACGTGCTGAAACATGCTGTAGATGAAGAAATCCACTGGTACCAGTGCAACCTTTGAAACATGAAATCAAAACTTGAAATCACACATGTTGGAACATGCTACTGACGAAGAAATGGAATGGTTTTAGTGCAGTCATTGTCTGTATCAAGCAAAAAACGTTCACTTTCAACACATGATAAATATTCATAGGGTGTTTTTTTTATGTGACAGAACGTTAATTTTTTGAATTAGATCAAAGATCAACGATTTCGAATTCTACACCCTGGAGAAACTGCAAATTTCCAACTCTTATTTCTCCGACAGATTTGCATAATTTTTTCAAGAGGTAACTGGTTCTTGAACATTTTCGAAGATCTCTTTTCCTAATTTTCCGTGAGTTTCCCAGTTGAAGATACAAAACCTGATCAAGAGCGAACTCAAAGGAAAAAACTCAAAATGAAGCCTGATTCGACAATTTTTACAATGAGATGATTTTGAAAGAAATCTTCATTTTGAACTTTCACATTTATGACACTTGATATTTTTCGCTCTCCACAGCCTCTTCCATCAGCTAGCTATTGATGTTTTTCTTGATTAAATCGGTCGATAAACAAAATTTCACAGAGACAATACAAACATTTGTAAATTTTTTTGGATAAAAATTCGGATAAAAATTTGGTAAGAAGGCCTGTTTCCCGTCCACTGTATCTCCGCAGCGAATGTACCGAGGGATGTACCGATTTGACTCGTAGTACCTACTCTGTGAAGTGAGAGGAAAGTTCATTCATCCCATATCAGTCATAAAATCTGTCGGTATAAAAATTGTCAACCGAAAAAAACGAGGCCAGAAACAGCTTATTTTCAATTGCGTCCGCCATCTTGAATTCCTGACAGTTTGGCTATCCTCGTATGTAGTCTTGTAGCCTATTTCCTTGGCCATCCGCTCATACGAAGTTTGTGAAAATCGATTGAGAAACAAATATTTTGAATGGAAAATGAAACAGTGCGTTTTTTTTTAGACCACCCGGTATACACAAATATTCATTATACCCCCTACTTCGCCGCGACCGCGGCCTGAAATTTTTCATGTCGTTTCATAGAAATGTGAGCATTTTCGCCAGTTATTTTTTCCAGTTTTGTCAGCCGCGATTGCTTGATGTCAACAAAATTTCAACCAAACGTTCCACCCTTCAGGTACCACTTATGTACCAAGTTTCGAAAGAAGAAAGATGCGAAAAAAGAACGGACGTTCCTATTTAAGTGCAGGGTGTTCGGGTTTGGTTATTACAAACTTTGAGGGATGATTCCTCATCAAAAAAAAATCCGAAAGAACAAAGAACTCATGGTCCTGAAATGCTTCCTTACAAAGATACAGGGTGTTGAAGTTAACTTTTTAAAATCGTTTTTTCACCGTAACTTTTTAACCGTTTGATGGATTCTAATCAAACTTGAACCAAAGCTTAGTCAACTGAGTCTCCATCGAATGATAATACCACAATTCATAAAAATTTCTGGGGGCGTAGATAATGAGAGACTGTCCCCTATTTTTGCCCCTATTTCTATCACCCCTGAGTATTGTTGATATTTTCTTATTCTATGTTCAATTTAAAAGAAAAAGTTACTTATGCAAAATTTTGATTACTGGCTTCATTTCCAAGATATTTGGGTTCGAAACTTTGGAAACCGCCTCGAAATCGCCACTTTCAAAGGCCTAAAAATCAAAATCCAAAAAAACTCATGATTTCTCAATTGAAATAAGTTTTCTAGGTGTTTTGAGTTGATTTACTGCAATTTTTTGCTAAGAAACGAGGAGTTTTCAAAGAAAAAAATTGGACTCTGGAAAGTGGGGATTTCGAGATGTTTTCCAAAGTTCAAAACTCAAATATCTCAAAGATTGAGCCTCTGATCAAAATTTTGCAAGAAGATCTTTTTCTTCTAAATTGAATGTAGAATCTGAAAATATCAACAATTTTAAAAAATAATTAGGGGAGATAGAAATAAAAATGGGGCAAAAATAGAGGACAGCCCTTTCTACGCCCCCAGAAATGTTTGATGAATTGTGATATTATTATTCGATGGAGACTCATTTGACTAAACCTTGGTTCAAATGTGATTGAAATCGGTCCAACGGTTCAAAAGTTACGGTGAAAAAACCATTTAAAAAAAGTCAACTTCAACACCCTGTATCTTTTTAAGAAAGCATTACAAGACCATAAGTTTCTTGTTCTTTCGGCTTTATTTTTGATGGGGAATCATCCAAAGTTTGTAATAAAACCAGACCTGAACATC
Source organism: Anaspis maculata (assembly GCA_949128115.1). Taxonomy (NCBI): domain Eukaryota; kingdom Metazoa; phylum Arthropoda; class Insecta; order Coleoptera; family Scraptiidae; genus Anaspis; species Anaspis maculata. Next base: position 6,282,613 of record OX421961.1, read on the forward strand.
CTGTATATTGTGGTACACCTGACTGACGTTTCGGAGCCAAAAGCTTATATTCATTCCTGCCTACTTCATACTATCAGGCGTATGTTCACAAAATTGCATTGCAATCCAACCAGAAACACGGAGAAAGACCAAGGACGAGCCCATTCTTGCCAGTTTTCTGAAAAAAATTGTTTTTTTTTTTCAATTCAAGTTGCACGTCTGATTTTAATCCGAGTTGCGCACATGTTCCATCGAGTCGCTGGTGAGTACTCTTGCAGCAAACCAAATTTGGTTGAAATTCGTTAGCCCAGTTCTCCAGTTATTCAACCTCAAAGTTTTCACGTTGACAGCTTATAACTTTTGACAGACGACAGATATGTCATAACTCTTACACATTTTGAATGAAGTTTTTCAAGGGCTTCACAACGAGTTATCAAAAATCAAAATCGCTGTCAAAATTTCCTGTCACTTTTTGACAGTGACATTTTTCATTGATAGATCACGTTGAAAATCACGTTCTCTTTTTTTTACCATAAACAACGGTTTAGAAATAAATCGGGAGGTCAAAAAAAACCCTGACATACATAGATAGATAAAGTTGCGGCCTCATAAAAGTTTACACGCCGACGGCGATCGAGTGGCCAATGGCCATGCTAATTCAATTTTGACGTAATTTCGAATGAGCATGGCCACACGATTGTCATCGGTGTAAACTTTTATAAGGCCGCAACTGTACATAATATAGTATATTTGAATAAGAATTTTTGCTTGAAGAAAGTAGTTCTCAAACGCTTTTTTGCCGTATGGTTAGCTCATCCCCACCTGTTCAACATGTTAAAAGCATACATCCCTGTGACGCGTAACTCCTAGTATACAGGGTGAACATTAAACAATACATCTTTGAACTTTTTTATTCCAGTGGAAGAATTCTCGAAAAAAACAGCCTCTCATTATTCAGCAACCTCATGGTCTCCTACTGAACGTGTGGAAAACTCACCCCTTGATAGCTGCTGGTATTCTACGATCTACGTACAGGGTGAAATCAATTTTTTTTCAATAAATTTTATCTTGATCAAATCAATCCGGACAAAGACCAATTCCGGCTCTGTTAAAAGTCTATAATCTCTCATTCAAGATATGAAAGTTTCGCATTCCTTAAACTGCTAAAACATCTCATACAGGGTTGAACACCCTTTTTTTCTTTAATTTTTTCCTGGGTCACATTAATTCAGATGATAATCTTACCCACTTCAAAGGAGAGTCTAGAGTATTTGGCAAAACATATCAAAAATTCACATTCCTGCAATCACTGCAACTACTGGCTACTGTAGCATCAAGCATTTTGCGATTTTGGTTGTGCGAAGAGTTGCTAAGGACAATTTCTTTAGCAACTCCTTGCACAACAAAAGTTGAAGCAACATACAATTCATCCTGTATATCAAGTCAGAGTGATATTAGCAATGCAATGCAAATTTTTTATATGGCTTGCGGAGAACTCTGAGCTCTCCAGTTAACCAGATAAGATTATTATCTTAATTAATTTTATCCAGAAAAAAAAGTATGTTTCACCCTGTAGGTTGTGTTTAGGGAGTTTGAGGAATGTGACATTTTTATATCTTGAATGAGAAATTAAAGGCTTGTAACAAAGCTGGAATTGGCTTTTGTGTGGATTGATTTGATGAAGATAAAAAACATTGAAAAAAATTGATTTCACCCTGTACGTAGAATAGCAGCGACTATGGAGGGTTACATTTTTCAAATGTTCAATATGAGACTATAAGGTCGCTAAATGATGGGAGACTGTTTTTCTCGAGGATTGTAGTGATGGGCACTATCGAATGAATACTATCGAGTTATTCGATAGTTTTCAGCTATCGAATAATTCGATAGCACGTTCAAATGAATGAATGAACGAATGAATGAATGAATGAATGGATGAATGAATGGATGAATTAATGAACGAATGAATGAACGAATGAATGAACGAATGAATGAACGAATGAATAAACGAATGAATGAACGAATGGATGAACAAATAAATGAATGAACGAATAAATGGATGGATGATTCAATATACAAGTGGATTTAACGGATGAACTGAATAATTTTGAATGCGAAACAGAATTAATTGATGAACGAATGAATGGATGAATTTTGACTTGTAATAAAAATTTCTGTTATACCTAAGTATAATTATCTGTTTTTTTTTATGTTCTATGGAATCGGCAATGGATGAAATAAACAATTTGATTTTCAGTCGATTTTTTGGAATGAATGATGACATGTACAATTTCATAATGTACACTGGCGTGCAAAATTAACGCAGCACTAAAATTTTGCCATAACTTTGAAGTCGGTTTTCTTTTAAACCATTCGTTTGATTTGAGAAATTCTTCTTTCGAGTGGAAGGTTGATTCCTAAAGAATAACAGTGTGTAAGAAATAGTCGAAAAAAGTCAGTAATGGCTATATACCGGGTGTGACATTGGTGTTGTGTTTTTTTCCCATATTTTTGGAGCCACGCATGGAGAGTACCAACGACAGTAAAAGATCACGATTCATGGCCAACTGTATCCTGGTCTTTTCTTTACATTCCTGTCTTTGTTTCATTTCATTATGTCAATTTTTAAGGAAGATACAATTTTTTTCTTTCCACATCATGCTTTTTCTCATTTTGAGGGTTAGTCACTATTCAAGAGGAGTAATGTGTTCATTGCACATGTAATTCTCGTAACAAAATTGCACTGGATGGTATCCGCTCACAAAAATCTGTACCTCCCCACTTTTGGTTATATACCGGGTGTGACATTGGTGTTGTGTTTTTCCCCTCATCTTTAAAGCTCCACATGGAGAGTACTATTTACAGTAAAAGATCACGGTTCATGACCAACTGTACCCTGGTTTTTTCTCAACATTCCTGTTTTTGTTTCATTTCATTATGTCAATTTTCAAGGAATATACAATTTTTTCCTTTCCACATCATGCTTTTTCTCTTTTTGAGGGTTGGTCACTATTCAAGAGGAGGAATGTGTCCATTGCTCTTTGCCAATTCTAGTCACAAAGTTGCACCGGATGGTGCCCGTTTACAAAAATCTTCATCCCTTCATTTTTAGGCTATGTATCGGGTGTGGCATTATTAGTGTCGATCTTTTCGATATCTTCGAAGCCCTCTGTAGAGAGTACCGGCAAAAGTATAGGATGGCAAACTGTACCTACCGTTATCCTTTATTGATATTTTTTATCTTTTGCCCAAATATCTATGTTTTGGGGGATATAAAGAGGTATTTCTGAATTAAAAGAAATTTCTCGTATGACGTATTTCATAGTGGGTAGCTGTGCATCCACACTAATGATGCCACACCCGGTACATAACCTAAAATTGAGAGGATGAAGATTTTTGTAAGTGGGCATCATTTGGTGCAACTTTGTGACAAGAATTATAAGAGCAATGTACACATTCCTATTTCTCCTCTTGAATAGTGACTAACCCTCAAAATGAGAAAAAGCATGATGTGGAAAGGAAAAAATTGTATCTCCCTTAAAAATTGACATAATGAAATGATACAAAAACAGGAATGTTAAAAAAAGAACAGGGTACAGTTGGCCGTGAATCGTGATCTTTTACTGTCGCTGGTACTCTCCATGCAAGGCTCCAAAAATATGGGAAAAAACACATTACCAATGTCACACTCGGTATAAAGCCATTATTGACTTTTTTCGATTATTTCTTACACAGTGTTATTCTTGAGGAATCAACTTTTCACCCAAAAGAAGAATTTCTCAAATCAGACGGATGGTTTGAGAAAAAACCGACTTCAAAGTTATGGCAAAATTTTAGTGCTGCGTTAATTTTGCACGCCAGTGTATTTAATTACTTATTGATTTTTATAGGTAAGTGAATGAAATCAAAATAAATAGAGAGAAATATTAAATTTAAACTTAGTAACTGTAAACAAAGTAACTGAATAACAAATATGTACTTTAGTACACAGAAACTGTACCTGAACATTTTAAGATGGGAACAGACCTTTATCAAATGAGTGCAAAAAAACGTTGCTAGCTCTTGGTCTAATAATTGAGGGACTGAGTTCCAGAACTCGCATGGTTACGCCCAAAAGATCTTATAGGTCGCAGTGCAGGAAGGATCCTCCAAGACTAGTGATGGGTACTGTCGAATGAATACTATCAGCTATCGAATAATTCGATAGCACGTTCTAATGAATGAATGAATGAATGAATGAATGAATGAATCGATAGCAAATGAATGAATTCAACGCATTTATGTTGAATTTGAATGAATCATTCGATAGTTTCAGTCATTCAATAGTCGATCATTCGATAGTAAAATTTATCGATAGTGCCCATCACTGTTTCACCGAAATAAAAAATTTCAAAGATTTATTTTCCAATTTTCACCCTGTATACTAAGTATTACGAGTCACAGGTGTTACGACCCCGTCATGAATAAGATTAGTTTTGCTTACTTAGCACCCTACTGTTTATATATACGACTTCATGCAGTTAGCGCATATCACAATTCTCTGTATCATGACCGAGTGCACGTCGCACGCATAAATTGTCGATCCGTTATTACGTTCTAAAACTTGTACGAATTAAATTATTTCACAGTTTAATAAAGTTAATATTTTTTAAAAAGGCTTTTTCAAAAACAAACACGTAAAAATGGCGCAGTCGGTAGGATGTTAGGCCCATTTGGCACAAATAATTTTTGAAAATTTTATACGTAAAAAAGTGTTTAGTGGTGTGCTCCAGCACTTCAGCCTAGCAGCCTACATCTGTAATCAAACCAAGGAAGCTCCAGCGGAACCTGTCCTGAAGTTCTCCGACGGCAACGATTTCCATCAAGTAGTAAGTCTACTTATTTTTATAATCATCATTGTTTGTTTCGGGGTATTCCCCTTTCCATTTTATATCCTTTTTATCTTGTTTAGTGTATTGATATTATATTATTTACCTGTGATAATTCGAAATGGCTGAAGGTGATAACGAAATTCAACTCTCTTTGAGAGATCTTAAAGATTTAATTCCCTCATTCGATGGCGAACAAGCCTTACTGAATGATTTTATAGAAGCATGTAATTTTGCAACGGAAAACATCGAAGGACAAGAAAATGTCCTTGTTTTCCTAATTAAATCCAAACTAACTGGAAAAGCTAAAACTTTCATATCCTCGAGGAATCTAACAACCTGGGAAGCAATAAGGCCCCTTTTAATAGGCCACTTTGGCGATTGTAGGGATACCGAAGCTCTCGTCAGAGACCTCACAAATTCTTTCCAAAAAACGACTGAAACAGCGCGAAGCTTCGTAACAAAAATAGAAAATTTATTAACAAAATTAAGGTCGAGTGTTCGACTCGACGACGAAATTGACCCATTACATAAAAACACTCTAATCGAGTCACACGAAAAGATCGGACTATAAACTTTATTAGCCGGATTAAATGACCCCTTAGGTCAATTAATAAGAGCACAAAAACCATTATCCATTAGCGAAGCCGCCCAACTCATACTTGAGGAAGAAAATATTGCGTACCTCAGATCAACGCGCAGCAGTCAAAACAATACGAAAACATTTAAAAGCTTTCCACGGCAGAATTACCATAACCAACATGTTTCACCTCAAGCAGGACCGAGCAATTATGCTCGTAATCCAAATCCACGACCAGACGCGAAATTCTGCAATTACTGCAAAAAACCTGGTCATTTAATAGTAAATTGCTTCAGAAGAATAAATAATTCTAGTCACAATAATGCAAATCCTCAAAATAGAAATTTTTCAGGTCAAAGTAATTTTCAAAATCGACCAAACAATAATTTCTCAAACAATCCCGCTCTTCGCGTAAATTATTTAAAAAACGAAGATGCGGAGTTGGATCCCTCGGACGTCCAGTCTCCTGTAACCCAGACGCACGCGAGCGAGTCCGAAATGTAATTTTAAATGCAAAGTCCAATGATGGCCAACACAAAATGTTTTATATTCTAGACACAAAAAATAATTTTAAACTTCTTTTAGACAGTGGTGCCTCTCTCTATCAGTTTGATTCACCCAAATATTATTTCACCCGAAAGTAAAATCCAAAGCAAAGATATTAATATAACCGGGATTGAAAATATTTCCGTACTTTCCAATCATGTTTACGAATACCAAGTCGGTAAATTCAATTCGCACACAATGCATGTTGCACCTATCGACTTTGGATTATTCGACGGAATTTTGGGTATGGATTTTATTTTAAATTTCAATTGTGTTATCGATTTTCCTAAAAGAAAACTATTTTGTTCAATTCAAGACTATCCTGAAATTCAATTATTTTCCTACGCAAGGAACGGTGATACTTCTCTCACTACTTTAAATCATTGTGAATCCATTAATAAAAATAATACAAGAAACCCGGTACGTAAACCGCGTATAATCAACGAAGAAAATCGACAATTTCATACTCCCTCTGTGGATCTTAGAATTGCTAAAAAAGCAATAGAACCAAAGTGTTCAATCCAAGTCGATACTAATTCATTTAAAAAATCAAATACTTCCTTCGGGAACCATTCGAGCTCCGCCGTGAGTCTCTCTAATAATAATCCTATAAATGGATCTTCTAATAAAAATACTTCTCTCAAAGTAGAGAATCAAAGAATAAATATTTCCGAGGCAAATGATAGCCTTAGGGTCGATTCAGATAAGAATCATTTAAATACTTCCTTCGGGAATTCTTCGAGCTCCGCCGTGAGTCTCTCCAATAATAATCCAATAAATGGATTTTCTAATCAATTTTCAATCGAATTCATAAGAGGTGACATTTTAGATGCACCCAATAACATTCCAATTGGGCACGCAGTGTCTCAAGATTTTAAAATGAGCCAAGGCTTAGCAAGAAAAATTGCAATAAAATATCCACACAATACCGACGAGTTGCTAGCTCAGCAAAAGATAGTAGGACAAGTTGCTTATTCCTTTTTCTCGAGCGTAAATGAAACGCGAGAAATTTTTCACCTTATCACGAAGGAACGCTTTCAAGATAAACCCACGTACGATTCTATCAACACAGCATTAATGAACCTGCGGGTTATATGCGAAGAAAATCAAATCGCTGAATTAGCACTGCCAAAGCTCGGATGCGGTCTTGATAACTTAAACTGGAAGCACGTTCTTTCTATGATAAAAGGAATTTTTAATAATAGTCGGATTAAAATTTATATCTATGAGTTCGAAGAACCAAATACTACTTTGAAGAAAATTTTTCATATATCGCCTAGAACGATCGAGGTAGTTCAACTACCAGTAAAAATAAATTCATTCTCAAACAATAATGCTGATTCAACCTTTATATGTCCTGAACTAGAGATCAATGGAGTAAAGATTCCTAATTCCATCGTAAAGATAAATGATAACCAAATTATTACTACAATGTTGAACTCAAGCAATGAAACCAAGGAAGTTGAACTTCCTGAAATAATTCTTGAACCTTTCGAAACCTTTAACGTGAATAACTACAACGTCACTACTAATCACTCAAATAATATCGATCGTGAACAAAATATTTTAAACCAATTGAGGCTCGATCATCTTAATTTAGAAGAAAAAGAGAGCATCGAAGACTTATGTTTAAATTTCAAAGACATTTTTCACCTAGAAGGTGATAAACTATCCTTTACTAATCAGATCAAACATGAAATCAATACAAACGGGGCTAAGCCATCGTTTACCAAAACATATCGGTACCCTCAAATACATAAAGAGGAAGTCAAAAGTCAACTAAATCAGATGCTTCAGCAAAATATTATTCAACCTTCGGTGAGCCCTTGGAGTAGCCCGGTCTGGGTTGTTCCGAAAAAATTAGATGCTTCTGGAAAACAGAAGTGGAGGGTCGTGATAGATTTTCGGAAACTTAATGATGTCACTGTTGGTGACAAATATCCTTTGCCAAACATAGAGAACGTTCTAGATCAACTCGGTAAGTCTAAATATTTCACAACCCTCGACCTTGCTTCAGGTTTCCACCAAATTGAAGTTAACAAAGCAGACATCCCCAAAACCGCCTTTTCAGTTGAAAACGGCCATTTTGAGTTCTTGCGCATGCCTTTCGGGCTTCGAAACGCCCCAAGTACGTTCCAGCGTGTGATGGACAATATAATGGTCGGACTGCAAGGTGAGCTTTGCATGGTATATATGGATGATATAATAATCCACTCTGAAACATTAGAAACTCATATACAAAACGTTTCAAAAGTATTCGAACGTTTGCGGAAGTACAACTTCAAGATACAGCCCGACAAATGTGAATTCTTGAGACGAGAAGTTGCGTACTTAGGACACATTGTGACAGACGAAGGTCTCAAACCAAATCCCGAGAAAATCAAAGCTGTCCTAAATTTTCCACAACCAAGAAGTGTAAAAGACATCCAGTCATTTTTAGGCCTTACGGGGTACTACAGACGTTTTATAAAGAACTATTCAAAGGTCACTAAACCTTTAACCAAACTCTTGAAAAGGAACGAGTCATTCGAGTTTAATGAAACATGCCAGTCGGCATTCAGTCAATTAAAACATTTACTAACTTCAACTCCTATTTTACAATATCCAAATTTTGAAAAGGAGTTTATCCTCACCACGGACGCTAGTGATTTCGCAATCGGCTCAGTGCTCTGGCAAGGCGAAATAGGAAAAGATCTTCCAATCGCATACGCATCTAGAACATTGAATCCAGCTGAAACCAGATATTCGACAATTGAAAAAGAATTATTGTCAATCGTTTGGAGTTGTAAACACTTCAGACCTTATCTTTTCGGTCGTAGTTTCAAAATTGTCACTGACCATAAGCCCCTTTTGTGGCTCTTTTCCATCAAAGACCCAGGTTCACGCCTTTCAAGATGACGCCTGAAATTAGAAGAATATACATATGAGATCATTCACAAAGCTGGGAAATTAAATAAAAATGCTGATGCACTTTCGCGTATCAGAATAAATCCAATCACAGCAAATCCATCTTCATCTTCAGATGTAGAAGACGAGTCAATAATCAATCGTAACGAGACACCAGACTTAATTGATTTTGATGCAAATCCAGACTACGAATTCGAAATCGAATATGACAGATTTACTAACGAACAACCTTCAATAAATTTTGATTTAATAAAAGAGACAAACGACTATGTGACACTTGCTTACCACAAAAATATAATAGCATTCATTCCCAATAATGAAAATGAGGATACACCCCATATTGCAACCTATGTCGCAGATACGTGTACTACAGAAAGAAATTTGAATCTAACTGAAACATTGACTATCAAAAACAGCTTAAAGGTCACTAATCGAAAATACTATTTCATCAAATTGCCCGTAGACAATTTATCAAGACTTTCTCAAAAAGATTTATTCAGACTTCTCTACGAGATCAAAGAAAATTTAGAACCTAAAGAATATCATTTGAACAAGGTCAATCACCTACCATTGAAAAGAATTTTGAGTCATTTATTCAACGCTGATACTTTCAAATTCCATATTTGCCATGATATAATCAAATTGCAAAAAGACCTAACGCCTGAAGAAAAGAACGAAATAATGTCGAAATGGCATTCCTCAAAGAATAATTTACATAAAGGTATCAATGAAACATTTCGAAGAATACGTGAACAACATTTATGGCCCAATATGAAAACAGATATAGAAGAATTTGTAAAACGGTGTCAGACTTGTAATCAATCGAAGATTAATAGGCAAAACACAGATTTTCCCCTCGTAATTACAAAAACACCAGAACGACCATTTCAACACATAAACATGGACACACTAGACGTACATCCCCAGTTACATCTTCTGACAATTGTTGATAACTTTTCAAAATATGCACAGGCTTATCCAATTCCTAACAAACAAGCAAGAAGCATTACTGATAAATTATTATTGTACTTCCAACACTACCCTGTACCACAACGAATTCATGTAGATGCCGGAAGCGAATTTATGAACCAATCGTTCAAAAATCTAATCGAATTGTACGACATTAGACTAACTGTCAGTCCCACTGATCATCCCCAATCTAATGGGCAAGTGGAACGTTTTCACGCCACATTGATGGATTCTATTAGAAGTTTCCACATCGATTATCCTCATAAACCTGTAGTTGACGCACTACCTTTCGCTATAAAAACATATAACCTTAGCAAGTCAGCTTCAACCAAATTCACCCCTCAGGAAATTGTTTTTGGACATATTGATCCATCTAGAGATAATATCTTTACCAATGAAGCAGAACTTCAAGATGATTACCAGAGACTCATGAGAAATTACGCACAATATGTTAACAAAAAAGTCATTTCCAATATCGATAGTTCCAAACAAAAATCAAAGGAACGTTTTGACAAACATGTAAAAGAAAATAGACCTCAGTACAAACTTGGTCAGTCAGTGTTTTCAAGAAAACCATCAAGACAATCCAAATTGTCCCCCACATATCTTGGTCCCTACAAAATAACCAGACTCTTACCTCCGAATTGCGTAGAGCTACTAACTTCCAATAATAAATATATGACTGTCAACTTTGACCGGATAAAACCGTCAAATATAGAATCAGACGAAGACCAAGACCCAAATACCTCAGACTAGGTATTTAACAAATAATCCCTGCTGTTTTGGGACCTTTAAGAATAAAGCAGACGTAAATCCAAATGCGTGTCGTAAAAGGCGACTAAATAGGACTTAATACAAGAATTTTTGAAAAACTCTGACGACGTTTGGCAGACGTCAACCATTATGTTCAAAGAACACCTTTTTCCCCATAATTATGATTATATACACATAATTCTATTCCTTGTAAAACTGCTGGGTTTATTAACCGCCAAACCCCCGCCTCACGGAAAACATTTTAATTTTTTATTGCGGTCAAATTCAGATTTGCCCTGATATACAATTTTGGAAGTCACCAAATTGTCCCTGTCATCTGAATAACATCTTAGGATTCAGACTGTAAAATCCTGCGGCTTTACCGAAAATTCAATTATAGTACGAATTTAGTAGTGTTAGCGATAATTCCTAGGTTGGTTTATCGTATCAGCTAATTTCATAATTAAGAACTTTATTGTTTTATCTAGTCATCTGTGAACAAATAATTGTTACAGATCAATCATGGACAAGACTCCATCTAAAATCTTTATTTTCCTATTCCTTATTAATTTTTCTTATTCCAATATCCAAATCAAAGACCTAAACAATACCATAGGACTATTTTACGAAAAAGAGAGAGAAATAAAAATAACTTCAGATATTTGGAAACTAGTAGTGTATAAAGACATTAATCACTTACAAGAAACGTACGAACATAATTTGCAAATTTTAAATACCCTAACAACTGTACTGTTGAAAGATGAACACGATGAAAATGTAAGATTTCGAACTTTTTCCCTTACGATAAAACCCCATCTTGATATTCTAAAAGCGATTTCAAATAAAATCGATAATATGTTAACAGAAATTAAATTCGAAACAATCCGAGTAAGACGAGGACTTGCAAACGGTGTTGGAACCGTATGGAAATTTATAACTGGAAATTTAGATGCCTCCGACGGAGAATATTTTAGCAAATGTATAGACAAATTAGAAAGAGACGATTCAGAAATTCAAAACTTAATTAAAGACCAAATTAAAGTCACAACAAGTACCATTCGAAATTTTAACGAAACGATTAGAAAATTACAAATTGACGAACAAACATTCAACGAAGATATGAAAGTAATAGAAAACGAAATTAAAACCCTTTTTGGGAGTCAAAAATATTTTGAGCATCAATTAAAATTGATGAATAATTGTGAACAACTTCTAGAATCATTCACATTAATTTCAGAAGAACTTACTGATATAGTCAATAGTTTAACCTTTGCGAAATTGAAAATAATCCACCCATCGATAATTAAACCTAGAAATTTACTCAGCGAATTGATAGACATCAATAGACATCTAACGCGAAATAACTTACCATTCAAACCCACTTTGGAAAATCTTCCCCAGTTATTAAATCTTTTTAAACTTCAAGCATTTCAGACAAAAAACAGGTTAATATTTGTAATAATAATACCTTTAATAAATCAGGATACCTTCGACCTTTACCATCTCTACTCTGTACCAACCAAAGATCCTTCTACAAACCTTTTCCATACTATCATCCCCGAATCAAAGATGATAGCATTATCAAAAGATAAGAGAAGTTACATCAAGATCCATGACCTCGACACTTGTCAAGAAATGGACGACAGAACCGCCATGTGTCAAGATTTAATTCCTCTTGACTCGACCCAAGGACCATGTGAGGTCATCCTCATCACGACACTCCAAAACTCCGACAAATGCAAGCCACTAATTATGAATGTAATCAACCATAACATTCAGTACATCGGCAAGAACCAATGGTTACTAGTCCTACCATCAAAGTTGGCAATTACCTACACCTGCCCTAATCAAGGTACAACCACCAAACTTCTGGAGGGCAACAAACTCATCACGTTACAAAAACGGTGTAATGCATATACTGGCATTTATCAACTATATGCTAAAGAAGAACAAACTTCCAACTATACAGAAGAGAACTTCATCCCTCAAATTCCATTCGAATGCTGCGAGGAACAAACATCAAAAGAAGAGTTCCATTTAAAACCACTTAAAATCAACCAGTTCAACTTGGACGACTTAAATGTCGCCGCTCACAAACTTGGCGAGCTTGAAGAAGAACTCAAAACGTTAAATCAAGAGCCCTTCGCAACAAAGTACCTCAGCGCATCCACCATCTGGACCCTGACCATCTTTGTTATAATAATTGTAACAGTTATCTGCTGTAAATGTGGCTGTTGCCGCCACTTCATTGGCTACATGAAAAGTTCACCTTCTAACAACCCCAGACCTGACGACAGGGGTTGCTGTGCAAAAATCTATAACTTTTGCAATATCAATCCAAAACCACACCGTAGAACATCTATTCACCAGTGGAACATCGAGTTGCAACCGACACTCGAACTACAAACTGAAGAGACGCCTCTGGAAGCAGCAGCCGTCTCAAGAAAAACGAGGCAGCAAAGAAAAGCCTTGTGAACAAACTTTGCAGTGCGCGAAGTGTTTAAAAGCAGAGCTTATACGAAGTGAAAAGTGCTCGTGACCCTAAAAGACACTTTCTTTTAATTTGTAATCTTTTAATTTTAAATCTTTAGTACTTAACGATTTTGTTATTTCAGTTTTCAGCTTACTTACCTTTTATGTCAATAATTTTATATTTTTAGAATTTAAAAAAATGTACCTTTATTTTTATTTTCAGTTAATTTTATAAAATTCTATCTAAAAGGGGGAGGTGTTACGACCCCGTCATGAATAAGATTAGTTTTGCTTACTTAGCACCCTACTGTTTATATATACGACTTCATGCAGTTAGCGCATATCACAATTCTCTGTATCATGACCGAGTGCACGTCGCACGCATAAATTGTCGATCCGTTATTACGTTCTAAAACTTGTACGAATTAAATTATTTCACAGTTTAGTAAAGTTAATATTTTTTAAAAAGGCTTTTTCAAAAACAAACACGTAAAACAGGGATGTTTGCTTTTAACATGTTGAACAGGTGGGGATAAGCTAATCATGTAGTAAAAAATCATTTGAGAACTACTTTCTTCAAGCAAGAGATAATTTCTTTACTATTTCAAGTACACTAATACATACATACAGACGGGTGACGGAAAAAAGATCGAGATACAAAAGGTCGAAAACAAAACATCGAATGCATAAAGTCGAGAAACAAAATAACGAAACCACAAAACATCGAAAGCACTATTGTCGAAAGTACAAAAGGTCGAAAATCAAAAGATCGAAAAGTGAAATATCGAAAAGCAAAAGGTCGAAAACCAAAAGGTCGAAAAGTGAAATATCGAGAAGCAAAAGATCGAAAACCAAAAGGTCGAAAAGTGAAATATCGAAAAGCAAAAGGTCGAAAAACAAAAGATCGAAAAGCAAAACATCGAATAATAAAATGTCGAATAGCACAATGTCGAACTTTAAATACCTGTTTTAAATGTGATTACAATTCGGATCGACTGGGGAGCTGTGACTCTCTCAGAGAGCACTTGAGGAAAAATTTCACTCTCACTTTTCGACTTATTCGTCAGAGATAAATCACCTCTAAAAGTATTATGCAAGGCCACCGAAACACCTGTATATTCTTTTAAATCTGATCAGCGTCAGCGTAAATTAACTTAAGACTTATAAACCTGTGCACGCATGGACCTTGTCAGGTTGAGTGATTTTTTTGCAGACCTGATTGGGTTTTTTGACGCAAAATCCACTCTGAAACTTGAAGCTGTGCACATGGACCTCGTCAGGTCTAGTAGTTTTTTTTTTGAAGACCTGATTTGGTTTTTCGACGCAAAATTGACTTGGACTTATAAACCTGTGTACATGAACCTCGTCAGGTTCAGTAATTTTTTTGCAGACCTGATTCGGTTTCTTTTGACGCAAAATCCACTCTGAAACGTCAAGTTGTGCACATGGACCTCGTCAGGCTTGGTGTATATATTTTTTGAAGACCTGATTTGGTTTTTCGATGCAAAATCAACTTGGACACATGAAGCAGTGTACATAGACCTCGTCAGGTCTAGTAGTTATTTTTTGAAGACCTGATTTGGTTTTTTGACGCAAAATTCACTCTGAAACGTAAAGCTGTGCACATGGACCTCGTCAGGTTCAGTAATTTTTTTGCAGACCTGGTTTGGTTTTTTGACGCAAAATCAACTCTGAAACGTCAAGTTGTGCACATGGACCTCGTCAGGTTTAGTTTTTTTTTTTTGAAGACCTGATTTGGTTTTTTGACGCAAAATCAAGTTAGACACATAAAGCTGTGCACATAGACCTCGTCAGGTCTAGTAGTTTTTTTTTTTTAAGACCTGATTTGGTGTTTTGACGCAAAATTAACTTGAACTTATAAACCTGTGTGCATGGACCTCGTCAGGTTCAGTATTTTTTTTACACACCTGATTCGGTTTTTTGAAGCAAAATCAACTCTGGAACGTCAAGTTGTGCACATGGACCTCGTCAGGTTTTTTTTTTTTTGAAGCCCTGATTTGATTTTTCGACGCAAAATCAACTTGGACACATGCATGGACCTCGTCAGGCTCAGTAATTTTTTTGCAGACCTGTTTCGTTTTTTTCTTTTGACGCAAAATCCACTCTGAAACGTGAAGCTGTGTACATGGACCTCGTCAGGTTCAGTAATTTTTTTGCAAAACTGATTCGCTTTTTTGACGCAAAATTGATCTATACTCATAAATCGGTGTACACACCACACAGATCTTGTCAGGTTCAGTATTTTTTTTTCAAGGCCTGATTAGGTTTTTCCACAGAAATAAATTTGGGCTAGTTGATTTTTAACTCGGTGCTTCTCTTATCCCGTCCCAAACTCTCAAATCATTTGTCTTTACAACAATTGTACATACACCTAATTTCGCGCTCAATTTCGATTTTCACGGTTTTTCTTTCTAGACCTTTTCTTTTCGATTTTTTGTTTCTCGATCTATTGCTTTTCGACGTTTTGTTTTTCGACCATTTGTTTTTCGACCAATTGTTTTTCGACCAATTGTTCTTCGACCAATTGTTTTTCGACCAATTGTTTTTCGACCTTTTGTTTTTCGACATTCTGTTATTCGATATTATGTATTTTCGACCATATGTATTTCGATCATCATCACTTTCGATATATTGTAAATTCGACCTTTTCTTTTTCGACCTTATGCATTCGATGTTTTGTTTTCGACCTTTTGTTTTTCGTTCTTTTTTCCGTCACTCATACAGACCGACCGACACGGGATTTTTTTTGGACAGATCTCGATGTCTTAGCATAGGTACGGGGAGTCCAAAAAACGAATGATTTTTTTTATTTTATTCTTTGCGATCACCTTCTTTATTTTCGAAGAATTCGATGAGAAGTAAAATACAGAAACAGGAACTCCATAAGCACCTGTATTTTGGTATTGGTAGTCGCCGGACCATTATTTGATTCAAATTTGGCGGGTGGTTCTGAACAGTAGTTGATGGCACAAGCACATGGCACAAGACACAAAAGTGGAAAATGCCGAATCATTTCCCCCTCCCTCTTACTCTTCAATTCCCTTCAGTTTCGACCCGCCATTATATGCATGGTCTCGCCACTGGTTTCTGCCGTTGCCCTTGAACCACCTCGAAGAAAAATCGTGTCAGTGATTCGAATACGCAACAATCCTGTAAAATGTAAGTGAAATAATCACCATCCAACTCAGTAGTAGTGATTTGTTTGTAACTGTGTAAGGCCCCGTAAACGAACCCACGTGATTCTAGGTTAGAACCGCCGGAATGTGACGCGATCCTGGGGAAGCCACCGTGAGTGTACGGAATGTTCGCATCGAGCAGTCTGGACGTTTCAACTGGATTGACGCACCCTGAGAAAACAACGGTGTCCACGCAACAAAATCGTCGTCACCGCATTTTTGCATTTCATTGTTGCCATCAGCTCGGCTCGGATGAACGCCGCAAAGAACAATCTGCGAGCATCGAAGAGAACATCGGTGAGTTGCATGAATATTTTTAAAACCGTATCCGTGCAGCTCTTCCGATTACAAACGAAAGAACTTGCCTTTCATTGAACATCAAGCGACGCGTAAAGTGATTCTTGACGATTCAGATTAGTTTTCGCAAGGTCCAATGGAATTTTTGCCAGTGGGATTTTGACGGCTCGGCTTTCGCTTTTGACATGCTCAATGTTCGTATCAAGACACTACCAAGCGAGCTACCAAGGCCTTGGTAAAAGCACATCAGGTACAGTGCGATCAACAAGAACCGTTGAGGGTTTTCTTTGATGTCAAAATTTGGATCCAGCCAATCCAGTCGCTGCTCCATTCAATAGATATTTCTTTTCCCAAAGCCAACCAACCTGAACTTGCTTTTGTTGATTGCATGGTAAATTAAATACCGAGATAGATTTAATGATGCCACAAGAGTGAAACAACGACACGTGATTGCAACCTTTCAATTGTACATATCGTGAATTGTACCAAGTGTTCGTACTGAGCAAACAAAATTCGCATTTGCAGCGACACAATAACATGGTTACCCACTTGTTCGTGTCCACGTTTCAGCCGGCGATATTTGCTTGTATCGCTGTGAGGTAAAATGAAACTTGAAAAGACATGATTTATGCACGGTATCATGCTGCACGAGTGCTCACAGCTGCAACGCTGCTGAAGAAAAAAAAATGGGTTTCATTGTACCAAGTGTTCGTATCGATCTGAACTTGAACCGCAGAGTTTTTCGCAGCTTCGCTCACTCTTTGTTTCCGTTTTTTTTCCCACAGGAGCTTTCAAATCTCTCTTGATGGTTTTCCTCACCCTGTTCCTCACTTTTTCTGTTCTCAACTTTTCTCGCAGATTCTTCACAATGACTTTTAAACATTTATGGCTGCTGCAAGTCGCGTTTGTAGGTATAGGGGAGAGGAGGGCACATTTGAACAATTTTCAAAAAAAATATAAATTTATTAGATTGAAACTCAAAATAGAACAATTCTTCTATCATGGGATTATTGAGGAACTTTTTGTCCACATTTTGGAACAAAACTGAAAAAAAAGACGCTGTATGCATATTTTTTCAAATTCATTTTCAAATTCAGAAACTCGAGCAGAAACTACATAAAACATGCTATTGATATCGCAAAAAAATTGCTCGGCACCATTGCGCTGTCAATAAAATTTTGATAATCCTGAAAATTTTTGAGGTTAGGATTTTTTGTAAAATGATAATTTAAAATATTTGCAAATTATCTACCATCTATCTATCTATCTACTCAATTATCTAAAATTTAGAAATGTTTTCACGTTTTCTCAGTAACTAACTAAGGAGCAACAAAATATTTCATCAGAATTTTCGAAAAATTTATGTCACGTCTCTCAATTTCAGCTCAATGTGGGATAAAAGTGAAGTTGAGGGACATAACAAAAAATTTTGAAAATTCCGATGAAAATCTTTCTTGCTACTGAGAAAACGTGAAGAAAATTTTTTTGACGAAACGGCTGAAATTTGAGGCTATAATAGATAATTTCCGAATATTTTAAATCATCAGTTTACAAAAAATCCTAACCTCAAAAATCTTCAGGATTATCAAAATTTTATTGACAGCTGAATGATACCAAGCAATTTTTTTGCGATATTAAAAGCATGTTTCATATGGTTTCTGAATTTGCGAATGAATTTTGAAAAATATTCATACAGAGGTCTTTTTTTGAAAAAAGCTTTGAAGGTTTTTTATCAAAACCGGCCCTGGGAATTTCGAACTGCTTGATAAAGCGATGTGTCAGCTATCAATAGAAGAATCAACCCAAAAAATTTCAATCGAATCCATTTGGTCGTTCTGAGGATACAGCTTGTCAAAAGATTCTACGAAATACATGAATCACCCTGTAGCTTCGAAACGAACAGCTTTAGAAAAAATTCAAAACCAGATCCTGGTTCGCCTGGAAAAACTGGACCTACCCTTGAGCTATGTCCATTTGGTGGTGAGTCACCTTGTGTAACATACATGTACATACAGGGTGTCCCGAAATTAATGCAACAAGGACATTTACATTTACAGGGAGGTAAACAATTGAAAAATAAGGGAACTTCTTTAATAAAAATACTCTCGCAAACGTAATAACGGAGATACAGGCCTTCAAAGTTGGTTTTTTAAAACAGTTTTTTCTGCATGACTTTTGAACCGTTGGGCCGATTTTATTCAAACTTGAACCAAAGTTTACTAAAATAGGTCTCTATCGAACAATGACAACGCATCATTTTATTTAAACATTTTCAGGGGCGAAGATAATAGAGGGTACCTTCGCCCTTTTTCCCATATTTTTCACCCCCTTGAATATTTTTGAGAATTGCTGCAATTTTTGAATTCTACGTTCAATTTAGAGAAAAAGGTTACTCCTGCAAAATTTTGATTAAAGGCTTCATTCTCGAGATATTTGGGTTTGAAACTTTGGAGAACATCTCAAAATCGCCACTTTTCAGGGCCCAAATTTTTTTATTCTGGAAAGCTTGATGTTTCTCAGCAAAAATGGTAGTTTATCAACTTGAAACACCTATAAAACTTATTTCAGTTGAGGAATCTTGAGTTTTCTTGAATTTTACTTATTAAGGCCTTGAAAGTGGTGTTTTTGAGATGTTCTCCGAAGTTTCAAACCCAAATATCTCGGAAATGAAGCCTTTAATCAAAATTTTGCAAGAGTAACTTTTTTCTCGAAATTGAACGTGGAATTCAAAAACAATTTTCATAAATATTCAAGGGGGTGAAAAATAGGGGAAAAAGGGAGAAGGTTCCTCCTATTATCTTCGCCCCTGAAAATGTTCAATGAAATGCGTTATCATTGTTCGATAGAGATCTATTTTAGTGAACTTTGATTTAAATTTGAATAAAATCGGCTTAACGGTTCAGAAGTTATGCAAAAAAAAACTGTTTTGAAAAACCAACTTTGAAAGCCTGTATCTCCGTTATTACGTTTGAGATAGTATTTCCATCAAGGAAGTCCCCTTATTTTTCCATTGTCTACCTCCCTGTAAATTTTGTTGCATTAATTTCGGGACACCTGTATACAGGGTGATCCAGGTTATAGTAGCAATAATTCACCATTCGATGGTCCATCGAAAACTAGGTCGACATGCATAATTTAATTTTCCTCCAAAACACTTCCTAAGGGAGATAGAGCCCTTCAAAGTTCAGTTTTTGAAATCATCTTTTTGCAATAGCTCCCAAGTCATCAAAGCGATTTTCACCAAATTTGGTACAAATACTTATGAAATAAATACCCATCACTTGACGTAGATAACTTTTGTCAAAATTGTCCAGTGGCGTAGATACCGGGGATTGTCCAACTTCTTCCACCCCATTTTCTACGCCAGTGGATATTTCTGAAAAACTATACTTTTTTTGAATTCCTCGTTCAATTTAGAAAAAAAAAGTTACTTTTGTGAAATTTTGATAAAAGGCTTAATTTTTGAGATATTTGGGTTTTAAACTTTGGAAAACATCTCGAAATCGCCACTTTCTAGAGCCCAAATTGTTTTTTTCTCTGAAAACGTTTTGTTTCTTAGCAAAAAATGGCAGTAAATGAACTTAAACGATCTAGAAAACTTATTCCAGTTGAGAAATCATGAGTTTTCTTGGATATTAGTTTTTAGGCCTTTAAAAGTCGCGATTTCGAGGTGTTTTCCAAAGTTTCAAACCCAAATATCTCGGAAATGAAGCCTCTAATCAAAATTTTACAAGAGTAACTTTTTTTTCTGAATCGAACAAGGAATTCAAAAAAAGTATAATTAAAAAAAAAACAGTAACGTGGAAAATGGGGTGGGAGAAGTTGAACAATCTCCCGGTATCTATGCCACTGGACAATTTTGACAAAAGTTATCTTCGTCAAGTGATGGGTATTTATTTCATAAGTATTTCTAGCAAATTTGGTAAAAATCGCTTTGATGACTTGAGAGTTATTGCAAAAAAATGATTTTGAAAACTGAACTTTGAAGGGCTCTATCTCCCTTAGGAAGCGTTTTGGAGAAAAATTAAATAATGCATGTCGACCTAGTTTTCGATGGACCATCGAATGGTGAATTATTGCTACTAAAACCTGGTCCACCCTGTATGTCTAAAAAAAAACAGTATTCAATATTGCTACAAAAAAAAATCCATAAACATCAATAAAGACTGGTTCAGTACAAAACAGGTAAATATAGAAAAATATAAGTAAGGCACTGTACAATCTTAAATAAAAACAACTGAGATCATATTGTTACGACCCCGTCATGAATAAGATTAGTTTTGCTTACTTAGCACCTGCTGTTTATATATACGACTTCATGCAGTTAGCACGTATCACAATTCTTTGCATCATGACCGAGTGCACGTCGCACGCATAAATTGTCGATCCGTTATTACGTTCTAAAACTTGTACGAATTAAATTATTTCACAGTTAAATAAAGTTGATATTTTTTAAAAAGGCTTTTTCAAAAACAAACACGTAAAAATGGCGCAGTCGGTAGGATGTTAGGCCCATTTGGCACAAATAATTTTTGAAAATTTTATACGTAAAAAAGTGTTAAGTGGTGTGCTCCAGCACTTCAGCCTAGCAGCCTACATCTGTAATCAAACCAAGGAAGCTCCAGCGGAACCTGTCCTGAAGTTCTCCGACGGCAACGATTTCCATCAAGTAGTAAGTCTACTTATTTTTATAATCATCATTGTTTGTTTCGGGGTATTCCCCTTTCCATTTTATATCCTTTTTATCTTGTTTAGTGTATTGATATTATATTATTTACCTGTGATAATTCGAAATGGCTGAAGGTGATAACGAAATTCAACTCTCTTTGAGAGATCTCAAAGATTTAATTCCCTCATTCGATGGCGAACAAGCCTTACTGAATGATTTTATAGAAGCATGTAATTTTGCAACGGAAAACATCGAAGAAGGACAAGAAAATGTCCTTGTTTTCCTAATTAAATCCAAACTAACTGGAAAAGCTAAAACTTTCATATCCTCGAGGAATCTAACAACCTGGGAAGCAATAAGGCCCCTTTTAATAGGCCACTTTGGCGATTGTAGGGATACCGAAGCTCTCGTCAGAGACCTCACAAATTCTTTCCAAAAAACGACTGAAACAGCGCGAAGCTTCGTAACAAAAATAGAAAATTTATTAACAAAATTAAGGTCGAGTGTTCGACTCGACGACGAAATTGACCCATTACATAAAAACACTTTAATCGAGTCACACGAAAAGATCGGACTGAAAACTTTATTAGCCGGATTAAATGACCCCTTAGGTCAATTAATAAGAGCACAAAAACCATTATCCATTAGCGAAGCCGCCCAACTAATACTTGAGGAAGAAAATATTGCATACCTAAGATCAACGCGCAGCAGTCAAAACAATACGAAAACATTTAAAAGCTTTCCACGACAAAATTACCATAACCAACATGTTTCACCTCAAGCAGGACCGAGCAATTATGCTCATAATCCAAATCCACGACCAGACGCGAAATTCTGCAATTACTGCAAAAAACCTGGTCATTTAATAGTAAATTGCTTCAGAAGAATAAATAATTCGAGTCACAATAATGCAAATCCTCAAAATAGAAATTTTTCAGGTCAAAGTAATTTTCAAAATCGACCAAACAATAATTTCTCAAACAATCCCGCTCCTCGCGTAAATTATTTAAAAAACGAAGATGCGGAGCTGGATTCCCCGGACGTCCAGTCTCCTATAACCCAGACGCACGTGAGCGAGTCCGAAATGTAATTTTAAATGCAAAGTCCCATGATAGCCAACACAAAATGTTTTATATTCTAGACACAAAAAATAATTTTAAACTTCTTTTAGACAGTGGTGCCTCTATCAGTTTGATTCACCCAAATATTATTTCACCCGAAAGTAAAATCCAAAGCAAAGATATTCATATAACCGGGATTGAAAATATTCCCGTACTTTCCAGTCATGTTTACGAATACCAAGTCGGTAAATTCAATTCGCACACAATGCATGTTGCACCTATCGACTTTGGATTATTCGACGGAATTTTGGGTATGGATTTTATTTTAAATTTCAATTGTGTTATCGATTTTCCTAAAAGAAAACTATTTTGTTCAATTCAAGACTATCCTGAAATTCAATTATTTTCCTATGCAAGGAACGGTGATACTTCTCTCACTACTTTAAATCATTGTGAATCCATTAATAAAAATAATACAAGAAACCCGGTACATAAACCGCGTATAATCAACGAAGAAAATCGACAATTTCATACTCCCTCTGTGGATCTTAGAATTGCTAAAAAAGCAATAGAACCAAAGTGTTCAATCCAAGTCGATACTAATTCATTTAAAAAATCAAATACTTCCTTCGGGAACCATTCGAGCTCCGCCGTGAGTCTCTCTAATAATAATAATCCTATAAATGGATCTTCTAATAAAAATACTTCTCTCAAAGTAGAGAATCAAAGAATAAATATTTCCGAGGCAAATAATAGCCTTAGGGTCGATTCAGATAAGAATCATTTAAATACTTCCTTCGGGAATTCTTCGAGCTCCGCCGTGAGTCTCTCTAATAATAATAATCCTATAAATGGATCTTCTAATAAAAATACTTCTCTCAAAGTAGAGAATCAAAGAATAAATATTTCCGAGGCAAATAATAGCCTTAGGGTCGATTCAGATAAGAATCATTTAAATACTTCCTTCGGGAATTCTTCGAGCTCCGCCGTGAGTCTCTCTAATAATAATAATCCAATAAATGGATTTTCTAATCAATTTTCAATCGAATTCATAAGAGGTGACATTTTAGATGCACCCAATAACATTCCAATTGGGCACGCAGTGTCTCAAGATTTTAAAATGGGCCAAGGCTTAGCAAGAAAAATTGCAATAAAATATCCACACAATACCGACGAGCTGCTAGCTCAGCAAAAGATAGTAGGACAAGTTGCTTATTCCTTTTTCTCGAGCGTAAATGAAACGCGAGAAATTTTTCACCTTATCACGAAGGAACGCTTTCAAGATAAGCCCACGTACAATTCTATCAACACAGCATTAATGAACTTGCGGGTTATATGCGAAGAAAATCAAATCGCTGAATTAGCACTGCCAAAGCTCGGATGCGGTCTTGATAACTTGAACTGGAAGCACGTTCTTTCTATGATAAAAGGAATTTTTAATAATAGTCGGATTAAAATTTATATCTATGAGTTCGAAGAACCAAATACTACTTTGAAGAAAATTTTTCATATATCGCCTAGAACGATCGAGGTAGTTCAACTACCAGTAAAAATGAATTCATTCTCAAACAATAATGCTGATTCAACCTTTATATGTCCTAAACTAGAGATCAATGGAGTAAAGATTCCTAATTCCATCGTGAAGATAAATGATAACCAAATTATTACTACAATGTTGAACTCAAGCAATGAAACCAAGGAAGTTGAACTTCCTGAAATAATTCTTGAACCTTTCGAAACCTTTAACGTGAATAACTACAACGTCACTACTAATCACTCAAATAATATCGATCGAGAACAAAATATTTTAAACCAATTAAGGCTCGATCATCCTCATTTAGAAGAAAAAGAGATCATTCACAAAGCTGGGAAATTAAATAAAAATGCTGATGCACTTTCGCGTATCAGAATAAATCCAATCACAGCAAATCCACCTTCATCTTCAGATAAAGAAGACGAGTCAATAATCAATCGTAACGAGACACCAGACTTAATTGATTTCAATGCAAATCCAGACTACGAATTCGAAATCGAATATGACAGATTTATTAACGAACAACCTTCAATAAATTTTGATTTAATAAAAGAGACAAACGACTATGTGACACTTGCTTACCACAAAAATATAATAGCATTCATTCCCAATAATGAAAATGAGGATACACCCCATATTGCAACTTATGTCGCAGATACATGTACTACAGAAAGAAATTTGAATCTAACTGAAACATTAACTATCAAAAACAGCTTAAAGGTCACTAATCGAAAATACTATTTCATCAAATTGCCCGTAGACAATTTATCAAGACTTTCTCAAAAAGATTTATTCAGACTTCTCTACGAGATCAAAGAAAATTTAGAACCTAAAGAATATCATTTAAACAAGGTCAATCACCTACCATTGAAAAGAATTTTGAGTCATTTATTCAACGCCGATACTTTCAAATTCCATATTTGCCATGATATAATCAAATTGCAAAAAGACCTAACGCCTGAAGAAAAGAACGAAATAATGTCGAAATGGCATTCCTCAAAGAATAATTTACATAAAGGTATCAATGAAACATTTCGAAGAATACGTGAACAACATTTATGGCCCAATATGAAAACAGATATAGAAGAATTTGTAAAACGGTGTCAGACTTGTAATCAATCGAAGATTAATAGGCAAAACACAGATTTTCCCCTCGTAATTACAAAAACACCAGAACGACCATTTCAACACATAAACATGGACACACTAGACGTACATCCCCAGTTACATCTTCTGACAATTGTTGATAACTTTTCAAAATATGCACAGGCTTATCCAATTCCTAACAAACAAGCAAGAAGCGTTACTGATAAATTATTATTGTACTTCCAACACTACCCTGTACCACAACGAATTCATGTAGATGCCGGAAGCGAATTTATGAACCAATCGTTCAAAAATCTAATCGAATTGTACGACATTAGACTAACTGTCAGTCCCACTGATCATCCCCAATCTAATGGGCAAGTGGAACGTTTTCACGCCACATTGATGGATTCTATTAGAAGTTTCCACATCGATTATCCTCATAAACCTGTAGTTGACGCACTACCTTTCGCTATAAAAACATATAACCTTAGCAAATCAGCTTCAACCAAATTCACCCCTCAGGAAATTGTTTTTGGACATATTGATCCATCTAGAGATAATATTTTTACCAATGAAGCAGAACTTCAAGATGATTACCAGAGACTCATGAGAAATTACGCACAATATGTTAACAAAAAAGTCATTTCCAATATCGATAGTTCCAAACAAAAATCAAAGGAACGTTTTGACAAACATGTAAAAGAAAATAGACCTCAGTACAAACTTGGTCAATCAGTGTTTTTAAGAAAACCATCAAGACAATCTAAATTGTCCCCCACATATCTTGGTCCCTACAAAATAACCAGACTTTTACCTCCGAATTGCGTAGAGCTACTAACTTCCAATAATAAATATATGACTGTCAACTTTGACCGGATAAAACCGTCAAATATAGAATTAGACGAAGACCAAGACCCAAATACCTCAGACTAGGTATTTAACAAATAATCCCTGCTGTTTTGGGACCTTTAAGAATAAAGCAGACGTAAATCCAAATGCGTGTCGTAAAAGGCGACTAAATAGGACTTAATACAAGAATTTTTGAAAAACTCTGACGACGTTTTTCAGACGTCAACCATTATGTTCAAAGAACACCTTTTTCCCCATAATTATGATTATATACACATAATTCTATTCCCTGTAAAACTGCTGGGTTTATTAACCGCCAAACCCCCGCCTCACGGAAAACATTTTAATTTTTTATTGCGGTCAAATTCAGATTTGCCCTGATATACAATTTTGGAAGTCACCAAATTGTCCCTGTCATCTGAATAACATCTTAGGATTCAGACTGTAAAATCCTTCGGCTTTACCGAAAATTCAATTATAGTACGAATTTAGTAGTGTTAGCGATAATTCCTAGGTTGGTTTATCGTATCAGCTAATTTCATAATTAGGAACTTTATTGTTTTATCTAGTCATCTGTGAACAAATAATTGTTACAGATCAATCATGGACAAGACTCCATCTAAAATCTTTATTTTCCTATTCCTTATTAATTTTTCTTATTCCAATATCCAAATCAAAGACCTAAACAATACCATAGGACTATTTTACGAAAAAGAGAGAGAAATAAAAATAACTTCAGATATTTGGAAACTAGTAGTGTATAAAGACATTAATCACTTACAAGAAACGTACGAACATAATTTGCAAATTTTAAATACCCTAACAACTGTACTTTTGAAAGATGAACACGATGAAAATGTAAGATTTCGAACTTTTTCCCTTACGATAAAACCCCATCTTGATATTCTAAAAGCGATTTCAACTAAAATCGATAATATGTTAACAGAAATTAAATTCGAAACAATCCGAGTAAGACGAGGACTTGCAAACGGTGTTGGAACCGTATGGAAATTTATAACAGGAAATCTAGATACATCCGACGGAGAATATTTTAGCAAATGTATAGACAAATTAGAAAGAGATGATTCAGAAATTCAAAACTTGATCAAAGACCAAATTAAGGTCACAACAAGTACCATTCGAAATTTTAACGAAACGATTAGAAAATTACAAATTGACGAACAAACATTCAACGAAGATATGAAAGTAATAGAAAACGAAATTAAAACCCTTTTTGGGAGTCAAAAATATTTTGAGCATCAATTAAAATTGATGAATAATTGTGAACAACTTCTAGAATCATTCACATTAATTTCAGAAGAACTTACTGATATAGTCAATAGCTTAACCTTTGCGAAATTAAAAATAATCCACCCATCGATAATTAAACCTAGAAATTTACTCAGCGAATTGATAGACATCAATAGACATCTAACGCGAAATAACTTACCATTCAAACCCACTTTGGAAAATCTTCCCCAGTTATTAAATCTTTTTAAACTTCAAGCATTTCAGACAAAAAACAGGTTAATATTTGTAATAATAATACCTTTAATAAATCAGGATACCTTCGACCTTTACCATCTCTACTCTGTACCAACCAAAGATCCTTCTACAAACCTTTTCCATACTATCATCCCCGAATCAAAGATGATAGCATTATCAAAAGATAAGAGAACTTACATCAAGATCCATGACCTCGACACTTGCCAAGAAATGGACGACAGAACCGCCATGTGTCAAGATTTAATTCCTCTTGACTCGACCCAAGGACCATGTGAGGTCATCCTCATCACGACACTCCAAAACTCCGACAAATGCAAGCCACTAATTATGAATGTAATCAACCATAACATTCAGTACATCGGCAAGAACCAATGGTTACTAGTCCTACCATCAAAGTTGGCAATTACCTACACCTGCCCTAATCAAGGTACAACCACCAAACTTCTGGAGGGCAACAAACTCATCACGTTACAAAAACGGTGTAATGCATATACTGGCATTTATCAACTATATGCTAAAGAAGAACAAACTTCCAACTATACAGAAGAGAACTTCATCCCTCAAATTCCATTCGAATGCTGCGAGGAACAAACATCAAAAGAAGAGTTCCATTTAAAACCACTTAAAATCAACCAGTTCAACTTGGACGACTTAAATGTCGCCGCTCACAAACTTGGCGAGCTTGAAGAAGAACTCAAAACGTTAAATCAAGAGCCCTTCGCAACAAAGTACCTCAGCGCATCCACCATCTGGACCCTGACCATCTTTGTTATAATAATTGTAACAGTCATCTGCTGTAAATGTGGCTGTTGCCGCCACTTCATTGGCTACATGAAAAGTTCACCTTCTAACAACCCCAGACCTGACGACAGGGGTTGCTGTGCAAAAATCTATAACTTTTGCAATATCAATCCAAAACCACACCGTAGAACATCTATTCACCAGTGGAACATCGAGTTGCAACCGACACTCGAACTACAAACTGAAGAGACGCCTCTGGAAGCAGCAGCCGTCTCAAGAAATACGAGGCAGCAAAGAAAAGCCTTGTGAACAAACTTTGCAGTGCGCGAAGTGTTTAAAAGCAGAGCTTATACGAAGTGAAAAGTGCTCGTGACCCTAAAAGACACTTTCTTTTAATTTGTAATCTTTTAATTTTAAGTCTTTAGTACTTAACGATTTTGTTATTTCAGTTTTTAGCTTACTTACCTTTTATGTCAATAATTTTATATTTTTAGAATTTTAAAAAATTTACCTCTATTTTTATTTTCAGTTAATTTTATAAAATTCTATCTAAAAGGGGGAGGTGTTACGACCCCGTCATGAATAAGATTAGTTTTGCTTACTTAGCACCTGCTGTTTATATATACGACTTCATGCAGTTAGCACGTATCACAATTCTTTGCATCATGACCGAGTGCACGTCGCACGCATAAATTGTCGATCCGTTATTACGTTCTAAAACTTGTACGAATTAAATTATTTCACAGTTAAATAAAGTTAATATTTTTTAAAAAGGCTTTTTCAAAAACAAACACGTAAAAATATAACAAATAATATACATATGTCGAAAAAGAAAAAATAACAATATCCAATATTGCTACACATGAATCTTTAACATCAATGAAGACTAGTCCAGTACAAACAGGTGAATATAGAAAAATATAATCTTGAAAAAAAACAACAACTCAGATCATATCATTGTAACATTTGTATACGTATTTGTAAAAAAAAATAGCAATATTCAATATTGCTACAAATAGATCTATAAACATCAGTCTGTTATGATAATCTTCTTTCAGTCATCCAACTCTTGATATAAAATTTGCAAAAACTCAATTTCCAATCTGCATCGTTTTTTATATGGTAACTTTCGCACACCACTACCCAACCGTTTCACAAAATGTGACACGTCCTCTTCAAGTTCAGTCTGTTGCTGTTCCTTACTTAATATATTCTTTGCTTAGTATCGCATCTAAACCTTTCAAAAAAGCCTCATCTTGACAGGTGGTATCAATTTCATTGCGCCTTCTCTTTTTTGGCTGACCAGGAAGGGCTGCTGCTGTATTAGCATCTGGTGGTGTCGTAACTGGTGCATCAAGTCCAATGTCTTTAACGTTGGTTAAGGGGGCTCTGTTATCTCCTTGCAGAACCTTTTCTATCGCCTTCATGGCAGAGTAGTGCTTCCACACTTTTCTTTTGTCTCATGGCATTGTCGCTTGAAGATCAGCTTGGTTCTGATTTTTCGATTGCTGGCTTAACCTTGATGTAATAGTCATACAAAGTTTTCCATTTCTTTGCTGAATCCTTCGTGCTCATCGAGGTACATGAGGTTTTTTTAATTTCCAACCACAACTTTTCTTTTGTGTCCCTGCTGCGAGCTGACATCGAGAGGCTTGCTTGGAAAAGCGGTGGTCTGTTTATAACAAGCGAAATGAATAAATCGTCGTCGATTGCTTCACTGGCCTGTGTAGACGAGGATGCAAGTCTGAAATTAAAGGAAAATAGATTAACTGAGATCCATTATGTGCAATCAGGGTGGTCCAGGGGAGTACATTTTTGCATATGCGGATACGAATACAAATACAATTTTCAGAAAAAGTCATCGTAATATTGTTATCAATGCCACACAGGGTGGTCCATCCTAGCGCAATTATCCCATAGCGGTCTTACAAAATAGAGAAAAAGATGTAAGAGAGAAGTTATATGTTTTGATGAAACCTATACCTAACCTAAAATTATTTCCAGCTATACAGGGTGCCCCATTTTTTGACTGGATCAACAAAACGTAATTTTTTTCAATGGAACACCTATATTTTTGATTTTTAATTGTGTGGCAGTGCTACCAACTAAAAATTGAAAAATTGAAAAAATTGCATTTTCACTGTTTTCTTGAAAAAATCGTAGCGGCCTTGCTTTTGAAAACCAAGAGATGAAACTTGACATGGTGATAGTCAAGTCAAAGACCAATATCCCGATGTCAAAAAGTTGCAATTGTTGTTCACAAAAAAAATCAAACTTTATAATTTTCAAAGTATTATACCTAACTCATTTTTTCCAAATGGCATGCCCCCAATTTTATAACGCTATCAGATAGCTTTTTTTATCCTCTTTAATTTTTACTAAGGGTACCCTACCCTTAAACTTCATTTTTCCCGAAATAATCGGGAATTTTCACAAAATTTGCTTTTTTTTAATTCTCAAAAATTGAGTTGGCCGTGATGAATGACAGACAAGCCAAATAGTACGCAAGTCTCAGTTAGTCAGTCTGAATATTGTCGAACAAAGACAAATTACTTCACGCAAGAGGAAATGATTGATATGATATTCTGGTAATAATCCAGATATCCAGGATCCCACTTTGTTTTCTTTTTGCGTTGAACCCATTTTTTTTTGTTCGACAATATTCAGACTGACTAACTGACAGCTGCGTACTATTGGCCTTGCCTGTCATTCATCAGGGCCAACTCAATTTTTGAAAAAAAAGCAAATTTTGTGAAAATTGCCGATTATCTCGAAAAAATTGAGTTCAAGGGTAGGGTTCCCCAAGTAAAAATGAAAGAGGATGAGAAGAGCTATCAGATAACGTTATAAAATTAGAGGCATGACATTCGAAAAAAAATGATACCTTATGATACTTCGAAAATTATAAAGTTTGATGTTTTTTTGTGAATGCCCTGTACCAAGAAATCGCAATTTTTTGACATTGGTGTATTGGCCTTTGGCTCGACTATCACCATGTCAAGTTTCATCTCTAAGTTTTGAAAATCAAGGCCGCTACGATTTTTGTAGGAAAACTGTGAGAATGCGTTTTTTTTAATTTTTAGTTGTTAGCACTGCCCACAGGTGTCAACTAAAAATGAGTTTAACAAAATTGTCACCAAAAACTGTCAATGAGACCTTGTAATAGAGGTGATGGGGAGCACAGAAATGTACCTAACAAAATCGTAGCTGATCCCGAACGGCCATTATTCAATTTTTTTGATTATCAGTTGAAAATGTCTTAATAAAAATTTGGCTTCGGTTTTTTTTCAAGTTTTTAGAGTAACTAGGATTGTCCAAACGGTTAATTTTGCATCTCTCCCAATATCCAAAAGAATCTCTGTGGATAGATTCATAGCCTTCTGTTCTAATGAGAGTCCGAGACCTCCATTATTGAGGAACTTCAACAAGTTTTGGAGATGACATGAATTTCCAAAGCTTCTGATACAGCCTTGTGCTAAAACACTTTTATAATATATTTATGCCCTCTTCGTAAGGTCCAGCTACAACCTTTGCAGTGCTGAAATACTTTTCAACAATTTTGTTCATCGTTTTGAAGGCAGACACAAACGGAATCACGCAAAGTACACATTTTCTACGTTTTCCGGATCAGTAAGACCGGCGCTCTCTTTTGAAAGTTTCCGGCAGGTGTTCCCTTTGAATATCTCGTCGTGGTAACTTTTGGCCACTAAGTTCAACTTCTTGGGCCACAGCAAAACTTCATCACGCCAAAGTATCAGCACAAGATCATTCCAAAACAAATGGTTCACAAACCCTTGAAAAGATGCAACTCTGGAATGATGCAATTCTCGGTAACATACAAGCTTTGTTTTTTTCGAAATAAGGAGGATTGATTGAGCTTGTGACACTCTTTTGACACTTATCGGTGTCCTGATAAATTATATACCTGCAGTTCAGTATGGTATTCCAGTTCTGGGATTGAAATCAGGATATCATACACGACAAAAAGTATTTCAGTAGCAGCCGTCTATTTAGTGATTTTCCTGTGGAATTATTTGCCATTCCTTCACGGGGATCAAACCCAGCAGATTTTCTTTCTCTTTCTTCTATATATTTTCTTTCTCTTTCTTTTTGTTGAACTGAATAGATGATCAATTGGTGGTGACGATCGAGGACAGCTTCCCTGTACGCCGTATCTTTTTTTCCAAAATAACTCGAAATTTTGTCTTTGATGACCTGTCGGTAGGTTAACATGTTGTCAAATTTGTCATGGTAACTCAAGTAAGGCTTTTCTTCGCCCTTGAGTAAGATTTCTGCGAACATGCAGGTGTAAACTCCACAATCGATCGAGTTATTTTGACGGGGTGCGTCGTTTGGCGCGATCACTTCAAAGTCTTCCAATACATTGTGTAATTTACAGAACTTTGCATATGCTGCGTACAACTTCACGACACGTTGAACATATGTAGCGTTGTATCTACCCAAACTATCCAGATACAAAATTTGTTTTCGATAAACAAAAACCATCATAGAAGATATGTGATCCTGCAAACAAATTGGTAAAATTGCGGTGTCTTTATCTGGAACTGTATTTCTTATGAAATACATTAAGGCGCAGTGGAAATCCAATTGAAAAATGAAACATTCCACCGGCACGACAGATAAATGCTCCCTCTGGGAGTTGTCGCTACCTTCATTGCACAATATAGCCATATAGACATCTATAATATCTTCGCTTAACCAACGATCTCGATGATCACCCAATGGTTTGGAAGACACTAAACGATCTAGTTCAGTTGACCTGTTCGTACGGCCAAATATTGAATGGTTCGGGTTAAGATTTTGTAACATGTCAGATTCAGCTTCATTATGTACATCGTCAATGCAGATTATACCATCTTCACCTTCGCTCGTAGACGGAGCATGACGTGGCGTGGATTTTGCAGGTTTTTCTTCACCTTGTTCCGGAGCTTGAACAGTTTTTTTCGCAAGTGGAGTCGACGTAACAAGGGGTCCCGACATTTTGTCTAAATCTTGTTCCAGTTCGCCGACATCTTTTTCCAGATGAGAGACAGACTCTTCTAGTGAAGACAAACCTCTCTTGTTCAAGTGAAATTGTACCGTCTTGAATTTTGTGTTTGATCTCTCTGACTCGTCACCGTACCGGTGCGGTACTAATGTGCTTTTTTTTTCATCCTAGTTTTTTGGTTCTTCCAATAATGGGACTGCCTTCTGTAATAAGGCACCAACCAACATTAGTCTTGTTTTGAGTAGATCAAGAAAAACACTTTTCCATGTGAGATTACTGCAGTCGATGTAAAAAATGATATTCCTCAGATTTTTTTTTAGATATTTATTAAGAATCAACGAAACATGAAGGATGCTTGGTAAAATTGAAAAAATTGCTGCTGAACAGGCGGATGAAAATTATTCACTTCTTAGCGGGCAACATCTTCAAAAATGCTGTTATTGGAATTTTAACACCATAAATGGGTTCAGTGGGTACGAGTTATTAGAAAACATCCAAAATACATGTTGCTCCATCGTTTTCTCGTGTGGAAAAAGAATTAGATGTGATTTATCTGACTCGCACAAAGAAATCTTTTTTTTCAACAGTAAGACTGGCACAGAGATGATGACAAATGCTTCCAATGTTTGCGTAAGAGCCTTCCTGTACGTTTGCATTAAGGCAAATAAAATGAAAAAGTACGGGGGGTTTAACAGGTCTTTTTGCACCTTCAAGACATCTTTTACCTTTGGGCAGATGTGGAGGAATCAGCACAACTCGTTTTTGGGCGGAAACTCCGTGGTAGATACCTACTGACCTTAGACTTTGACACCATAAAAGCTTTGGTCGGAATTTTTTCTATCCAGAATGACCTACCGCCTGGCCTATTTTGATACAGAACTCTTTCATTGTGGTACACTCGTTCATTCTTGATGCAGCAGTTTTTCGTTCAAGGTACCTTCTTGATCTTGTGTCGCCACCCCGGTTTGGAGATTTCCCAGTGATGTGATGTTGCTTGCAGATGTTTTGTACCCTAAACTTAGAAACATCAAGAATGCCCAAGAATGTTTTGCCACATACATGTCCTAGTCCAAGGGATCTTGACTTAGTAAGTTAGTAAGTAACTTGATGTAGTAAGCTATTGTTACTCCTTTTTGAGGGTCTTCTTTCTCACTTGGACGACGACTTTTTAGATTTTCTTGCGCCGTATATTTCAGCATAAAGTTATCCTGGGAAACCTTATCCTTGTTGGAATGAAATGCTTCATGGAAGCGTCGTATAGACAATACAAATAGAGAAGACCATTATGTTATCACCACCGTCGTCACGGATATTGGGGCATCAAAAATCAGCCAACCTTTTATTGAATGATTGACTCGCCTGGTTCCTACGTAACCGTAAAAGTCCGTGACAACATATGGTCTTTTCTATTTGTATTGTCTATACATCTTGCATTGGCAGATCGTTGCATTGGAAACCCTTCTTTCTGTGCACACACATAGGCTTTTTTGGAAGATTCTTTGGCTTTTTTCTACAATAGAAGTATGATAATAGTATCCCAATTCCACCACCAATAAGCATGCAGTTTTATTTTGCAAGAAGTCTATAACTATGAGAATGCTTGTAAAAAAAGAAGGGCATTGTCTAACTTACCGTTCAATCTTCAAATTTTCTTTCCTACACGAAATTTTGGATCACTTTTTTCTTCTTCCCTTGCCCTCACATTATGTAGGTGTCCCGCAGTCCATTATAATATACAATACAATATATTTATTTACGTCCATGATTTCATACAAAATATGGGACACGTCCTTAAAAACAAACAGAAACAAAACAAAAAATATATACAAGAAAGAAAGAATAACAATAACAAGCTTACACACTAACAAGATACAATGTACCAATGCAGAGAATACAAATATATACAAATTGCTGAATAAACGGTGAGCAACCATCCATTCACTTTATTCTTTGTTCGAAGTTGAGGAACTCATCAAGTGAATAGAAAACATTATTCGCAAGAAATACATACGTTCGTTTCCTGAAAATCGAAACGCTACTACCACGGTCAAGATCACTCATCAAAGACAAAATCTTGTTGAAACACTTAACTCCAACATATGAGGGGCAAGATTGACCCAGAGAAAGTCGAGAGAATTGTAGGTGCAATTTATTTTTATTTCTAGTATCAAATTTATGAATGTCATTCCTCTTTACGAATGCTTTCTCATTCGTAAAGGTATAATAAAGGAATAATAACCGGAAAACCACCAAAATTCACAAGTTTTTTGGAAACGATGAGCATCTCTTGTGCAATGATCGCGCTTCTAACATGTCACAACGGGATAAGGCGAGTTTTGGAACTCACTCCCTCATTTATAAAATCGTTTAATCAGGTCATTGACGCAAGTAGGTACCTACACTACTTGTTTTTT
Organism: Anaspis maculata; assembly: GCA_949128115.1. Classification (NCBI taxonomy): domain Eukaryota; kingdom Metazoa; phylum Arthropoda; class Insecta; order Coleoptera; family Scraptiidae; genus Anaspis; species Anaspis maculata. The sequence continues at coordinate 6,318,052 of OX421961.1, forward strand.
GTGCAATTAAGGTCAAGTCAGGTAACTGGGACCTAGTTTTACATGTGCCCAACTTTAAATGCTTGCCATTTTTTTATGTGTCTAGTTTCATCAACTAATTTTGGTGGACCTTATCTCTGATTATGGCTTAACATACTCTGAAAGTTGCACAGTTGCAGTTGCAACTTGCAACGGCACTTCAGATATTTTATATTTTTTTTTAATTGTGACCGGTCCCAGTTACCCGAGAATTTTGAGGAAACTGGGACCTCCCCTTCTAACATCCCATTGATTTCTGTTAGAATTATGGTAGGAAAACTGGGACCCTGTATATTGGATGATAGAATTGTGGAACAAATTTCATAAGTCTACTACTATTGGTTTAGAAAATATCGCAATTGCAAGAAAATATATTAAAAAAGTAGAAATGATTTTGTGCTATTTTTGTGCTACAAAATTCTTTAATGTTTAAAGTATACAAGTTTTATCACTTAAATAGTTTAGAATTCGAGAAAAAATATATTTTGACAAAAAAAAAACGATAAAAAAGCTCTTGAAAATTTTAAATAAAGTTACAAACAAATAGTTACCTATCTATAAAAAAAAACTAGAAACAATAACTTCTAATAAATTCATTTGTAGGTACTTGAGTACTTATTCACGTAAATACTAGTTCATGACAAACTGATCCAAAAAGGGTACACAAAATAGTCCCCTTTTGTTGACGGGTCGAGGAGCCGGAATTATTTCTCGGATATCTTCTCTGTCATAATCTAAAACATCTTCTTTTAGGAGCCACTTCCACCCTATTTTTCCGGCCTTTTCCATGTGTTTGACAATGTATGTTTTATCATCATTTATGGCGATTACTCGACCTGGATAAAGGTCGCCTTGGAAATCCGCAATCACGTAGTCAAGGACTGCAATTTCGGTTTTCTTGGTCCAAAGTTCGTCACCACAGTTTTCCTCGCCATCTTCGCTATCACTTTCATCTTCATTAACGCTGGAGTCAGAAGTTTCACTGCTTTCTTTTTCTTCAGTCTTCTTTTTCATATACTTTCTCTTATTTTTGGATTGAGCAGCCTTATGGTCAGTCTTAGCATTTTTCATAGCAACTTTGGCAGCTTTTGCAGCTTTTTTCGCTGACTCTGCTTCCTCTTTTTCTTTCATCATTTGTATGTACTGCACAGTGGTGATGACTTCAGCACCAGAACAAACTCGGCGCTTTTTGGTTGTGACAGGGCTCGCTTCCCTTGTTTCTTTAACATAGGTCAGCAGGATGCTTTCAAAAGGTGATGGATCAACGGTTGGTCTTTGTGTTTTCAAACGCTTTGGTGTGCTGGCATTGCCGGTAGTTGGAAGTGCTTCACCTTGTTGAGGTTGAGTTAATGCTCGAGACTCTTGTTGCGGTGTAGCAGGAAGATCTTCATCAACGGAATCTTCTTGATTTGGAACGAGATCGGGAACTTCTTGAAAACTGGTGTCTGCTACAATATGAGGTGGAACTTCTGGAATGCCTTTTTCCTTACTCTGTTTGTAATTTTCCAAATCTTCTGGCCTGAACTTATTCTCATTTATGGCTGTTCTATCAAGGGGATAGATTCCGGTGGCACTGAAGCCATGTTTAATGTTGACTTCATTCATCTTGTCATACACTTTGATGAGCAAATTTACAAACTCTTGTTTTGGAAGTTTTTTCCGTGGGTTACTTCGTTGCCATTTCACGATATCTTTATCCCATTCAGACTTCAGTCCTCGAAAGACAGCGACATCTAGGGGCTGAAGGACATGTGAAGTGTGTGGTGGAAGTTTCAGTATGGTCACATCGTTTTCGGCAGCAGTTTTGATCAGTTTATGGTTTATATGGGTTGAGTGACCATCATAAATCACAAGAATTGGGCGTTCTTCTGGGATCTGTGTCAAAAAACATTTCTCGAACCAATTCCTGAACACCTCGCTCTCCATCCACCCTCGTTTTGTAGCTGCATATGAAGTTTGGTCCGAGATTTCTTTGTGTATCCACGACTCCATCAAATTTTTCCCCTTGAATATTATGAGAGGTGGTAACTTTTGGCCTGAAGCCGAAATACACATTAGAACTGATGTATTTTCTCGACCTGGTGAACTTGTCATTCGAAAACTTTTGCTACCCTTCAAACCAACAACTTTAGATTTGGAGGGGTCGTGGCAAAACGAAGTCTCATCCAGATTAAAAATTCGTTCTGGTTTATCCTCTAGCCCAAGGTTTTTCAATTGTTCGGTTAACAATTCAAAGAAGCCGTAGATAGTCCAAGGGTTCACCTGGTTAATCCTCAAGTATTCTACACTCTGAGGTTTTTTTATTGACAGGTTGTGACGCTTCTTGAACGCTAGAAACCATTCTTCACTTGGCCTTCCATTCCGAAACTTTGTTTTCAAATTGCGACCCTTTACATACGTCTCAACTGTATCCAAAACCTCCTCCCGAGTTAAACCAAAACCCCAAGCGTCGAGGGTTTTTAAACCATCGGCTAGGTTCTTTTCATCTTCAGGTGGCAAAGATGATCTCCCACCTCCTCCTTTTCCAGATGACGCTACAGATCCAATTTTGCCTCTGGTTTCATTCAAATAGTGGTATAATGTTGTGCGTGGAATATTGTAAGTTCGACACGCCCCTCGCTTCGTTTTTTTTCCATTTTTGACATCGGCTATAGCCGCTATCAAATTGGCTCTGGTATATTTATGCCCGTCCGCACCTCGTTGAGTTTTCCTTACGTACTTCCTCGTCATGTCTGCCCGATAAACACTCAGTTATATTTTTTGTCGTTTTGGGGTATCTGGGACCAGTGGTCCCATTTACCCGACCACTGGGGTCCCAATTTCCCCAATTTAAAAATTTCAACTACAACTGGGACCCTACCTTTCACTTCAAGATCGAAAGTAATTGGGAAAGTTTGTCATCATGATATCATTTATAGCGTATTTACTTACCTCGAAAAACATTTGGCGCCAATTCAACCCAATATTTCGGCTAATTCGAATTTTTAAAGGTGGCGTTGACGTTTGTTGTTTCAGCCTGAACTGCGCACTGTCGAATATGATGCTGTCAAACTTTATCAGGGCTGCCAACAGCCACTGCAGCTGTTGTTTTATGCAGTTAGGCAACACTACTTACATTATAGTAACAACAGCTTGCATAATGTCTCATAGTTCAAAATTTAATGAGCCGGTCCCCACTTACCCCATGGTCCCAGTTACCTGACTTGACCTTACTGAAAATTGAAAATTGCAATTGTGAAATTATTGTCAAAATACAGTTTTCTATTTTGGCCCCAACAATCTTGGGATAAAGACAATACTACTTTTCCACCCAGTCCATAATTTTTGAATTCTTCGTCCTGTACTTCGTCTTTTTTTTTGATAAACTTGTATATTTTTGACGTAACCCTTTTGATCGGCAATGCACCACAGTTTATATCTTAGTTTGATGTTTTTTTTTAGGATTATATTTCTTTATACTTGAACGTCCCTTGAAGATAATCATGCTCTCATCGATTGAGAGTTTTCTCGTTCCAAGATGTCAAATCTTTCATTCAAAGCTATGATGAAAGGTCTGATTTCATACAGTTCGTCTGTGTTTCCCTCCGGAATTGTGGCATCATAATTTATATGTAAGAAGGAGAGGATTTTTTGGAACCTATCTCTGTTCATAGTCGGGCTCACCAGAGGAACCCCTCAAATCTTCTTGAGTAGACCAATAGTGTTTATAGCTAGGGAGCTTGACGATAAAGAAGTAACCGGGACTTTCTGGTCCCGTCGGGACACAAAGAGTTGACAAAAAACAAGAAAAATTCTGGCGTTTTTGCGCAAAAAAAGCACCTGGCTCTTTTTTTGCATATTGCACATTTCAATTCAAAAATTTTTCATAAAGAGACATGAACTAAACTCCAAACCGAACAAAAACGCAACAAACTGAATACCCAACACTGAATCCTCAGGTCTCTTCATCATTCAATTCCAACTGGAAGTCAAGGTTACCACTGAATCCTTCTATATCCTTTTGTAAAGTATGGTATCCAGTTAAATTTCTATAGAAATCATGGTCCGCAGCTGGAATTAGATGCATATAAGATTTTATGTCGTTGAGTTTCGCTTCAGCAACTGGTTTTCCTTCAGGCCATGGGGTTTCAAGTTTATCTTTTAAAACTTCCAGTGGTGCCGGTGGCATTCCTGTTTTTACGTTGATTTCGTGGTGGTTTTGACTACATCACCTCACAAAACTTGGTGTCCGTCAGCAAAAAAATCATTCCTATTGAGCAAGGGATTGCGAACGCTTTTTACCAAGTGTGGCGTATCAAAGATGCCAAAGATTTTATCATCTCCGAAATGACAAAAAGATTTATCTCGAGTTATACCTAAAAGATGAAATGCTCTCCTATTATTAGCCCCTCGGTCACAAATTATAACGCGAACATTTAGGCCTGCTTCTTTTAGAAAGGTAACTGTGTCACGGATCAGTATAGACAAATTTTCACCAGTTATTGATGTCGCAGATGAATAATATGATATAGGTAGCTTCCAGTTGTCATACAAGCGTTTTTTGACACTCTGTCTGACCTACCCAAATGGCTCAAGTCTTCAAACCCTTCAATCAAATCTAGCTTTTTGCTGTAGGCAAGCTGGCCTTTTGATTGCCATTTCATCGTGGCAAAACGCATTATTTTTTTCTCGGAGCCATTGAGTCAACTTTAGCTGATATTTTTTCTTTCAAAGTGGCATCCAAGCCAGTGTCTAAAGATACAATAGCGTTTTATTCACGGAAGAAGCGGTACAACAATCATCCATATCACAAGAGCTGAAATTGTGGGAATAAACTACAAACTCACAATGTAAAAATTACCGTCTGTGAGAATAATAAAATATGTACAATTAAAAATTAACAAATAAACAAGTGCAAAGATAAATGAACAAATATAGCGACAATGATAAAATATGAATAGAGTGCACATAACACATCTGTGGGGCATAAAATTTAACAATATAAAAACGACAGTACAGTAATGAAATTCAAACTCATGCAATAATAACGTACAATTTAAAATCAAATAATCAAAATGCATGAACATCAATAGGGCATAAAATAGTCTAAAATTTGCAAAAAAGAAGTAGATACAATATCAAAATAAACTTGTGTACGAGCTTGTGTAATAAAAAAGTATGACAGTTGAAAATTTAATACGCTTATAATATAAAAGATACTACGCTTACCAATTTTCTCACAGTACCAGTACCAGTTCTTGTCCTTGCCGAGTTTCCTGAAAATGTGAAAAAAGTTAGACTTTCTTTTTTGTCTCACAAACTCCCTCTTCCCTTTCTTCCCCGCCAGTTTTGACCCAGATTCTGGATGGATCTTCAATAAGTATCTCTGTATAAAGTCCATCGTCGCAGCGCAGTTACTAGGATACTTGAGATTGAAGACGAAGAATAACGCGAAGGTGATCTTGAGGGCTTCCTTAACTCTCCTATTAACTCCGTGTTTTCAGCAGCATATTTTTTGAATTTTATGTGGCTTTGTAAACAAAAAAAAGTAGCCTCGTGTGCATTTCTGTGAAGAAATTGATGACCCTGGTATGATTTAGAAGAGGTAAACTGGCATCTACAGCGCTCACAGCCGAACATTCCAACTGCAAGACGAATGAATAAGCATACTGTGAAATTTCATACAAAAAAAATGTAATCACTTACTCGAGAAATACCGCAAACGCATTTCTATTGGTGTGATGTATTGGGGTCGAAGGATCCTCTGATTGGTCTTCCCTTCCATGGCCCCCTTCGCACTGAAGCCCACTGACATTGACATAAAACATAACCCAGAAGGTCTTCTTGCAAGGTCGTCAACATTGTTAGCCAGTGTCTGTGTTTATTGTACACTTTCAGCTTTCACGTCTTTTTTTTCTGCACTAATGAAGTCGGGATGCTTTGCGAAGAAGGCAATCATACTTATGGCACTTACTCTTGGTAAGTTATCCGATTGGCCTTGGACATTTCAATCATTAATAATGGTTTTTCTTTTTGCAATAATACTCACGCTACTGATGATGCTCCAGCACCTTCCAGTGGTTCCTCTTCACCGGACACCAAAGAGACTGCAGCATTTTGAATGAAATCCTCTTTATCAGATTACTGAAATCTTCTATATAAAAATATACACAAGTACTTATCAGATAAATAATATTTTCCATGAGTCAGCTGCTCAGGGCTCTCCGAGGGGCCCTCCATGTATCCATCTACGTCCGGTAACACTGCAATTGAATATATTTTTTCGTGAGGTGCAAAACCCTCGGGAACTTGTTCACACTGCATGATCCCGGTAACAAAATTGAATAGCAATGAATGATCTGAATGATAACAGCATTTTGATGGAATAAGAGACAACACGAACACACTTACCATCGCATATAGCTTCTTTCAGTGATTCCTCCAATCCAAGAAACTTGATGGGTTTATTGTTTACACACAAATTTATTTTAGCCATTGCAGCTGACAACTAGAAACAGCAACACCTATTTACATAAAAGTCGATTTAACTAGCGAACATGTAAGATCTATGATGATAAGAACCAAGGCACCGACATCATCAGGGCAGAGTGACTTATCCTGGGCCTACTTGTTCCTTTGGTAGTGATTATGCAAATATTCTGAATGCCAACGCCTCCAGAAACTCTGCAACACATGTTGCATCAATTGCCAACGTGATAACCGCGACATATTCGAATGTGACAAATCCTGATCTGAGGGTGCGGTCAGCGGTTCGGCGGTCAAAAAATGACCCGGTGTCAGCGCGGAGAAATAATCAGGGTCACTGCTCAGTGGACTCAACGGTCGTGAGTTGAGTATCGCCTCATCTTGAGCCATAACAGTGTAAAATTCCTCATAAAAAAGGAAGCGTAAGAAATAAATAAACAAACAGAAATAAAGAAAAGAAATAAACAGAAAACAGGACTTATTGGTGATTGAAGAAGAGCAACTTTCTCAATTGGAGCCCTTGGTGCCTAGAGGTGTTGACTCAAAATTCAGAGTTTCTGAGATGAACCAGTTTTAGTGTTGATGGGTGGAACTCTTGTCTTCAGCACATGCACCACGTTGTTGTCTGTGAATTTGCATTCAAACACGTTCATAATTCCTACAAACACTACGTCTTGCAAAAATGCGACCTCATTTAAAAAAAAACTTGTAAAAAATTTGAAAATAATCAGTCAACGCCTTTTTTTCATAGCTATAAAATGAACATCAACTTGATTTTGTTTCCTGTTCAACTTCCTGTTTTTTCTTATATCAACAACAGTCCTTTCTTCTGTTTCATCAAACGACTATCTGTATTTGGTTTTCTCAAAGTCATCAATCTGTATCCATCTGACTTCTCTGAACGAGAGTTTATCGTTTTCTTCCTGTCGATCAGGCCTTGTTTTCGAGGCAATTCCTCAACGTCTACTTTGTCGGCCATTCTAGTGATGTTATATGGTGTTTTTTCATGCTTCGACCATGATTGACATGTATTGATCTACTGTATACCGGGTGATCATTTGAAAACTATCCACCTGCAATTATCTTCAGACTCCTAGTGTAAATGTCTTTGAGCAAAAACAGGTCGATTTTTATATCGAGGGGGACATCTAAAACATACATTGGGGAATTTATATCTTAAGCCCCCTCGCCCCCACTCACCCCAACTTTGAAATTTCAAATGACACCATCTATCTTGTGATACATAAAATCAAAGAGAATTGAATTCTCTTTCTAAAAAAAATATTTTGAATTTTTCAACCCCACCCCCCGTTCTTCCTAAAATTCTCTGAGTGTCAAAGTTAATATTCTTGACCTCCATTTCCCTTCAATACAGTAAACGTCATCCTGCACAGCATCGAAAGAGAAAATTTTCTATAAAAAAAGTGCCACCCAAATTTACCCCTTCGCTCCCCCCACCTGACCTCAAAAATTTAAAATGTCAATACCCACTTTGTTACACATCAAATTGAAGGAAATTGAATTCTCTTTCAGAAAAAGATTTTTTCACAATTTTTAAGGCCCCCCATTTCTCCCTAGAATACTCCAAATGGCCAATTTATTGGGGGAGGGGTAGAAAATTTCAAGAAAATTCTTTTCAGAAAGAGAATTCAATTCCCTTCAGTTTGATGTATCACAAAGTAGGTGGTGTTCCGTTAAATTTGGGAGTTGAGGTGGGGGAGAGCAAAAAGGTGAATTTGAATACCACTTTTTCCACCGAGAATTTTCTTCTTTGATGCTATCTAGGATGACGCCGACTAAATTGAGAAAAAAATGAGGGGTCCAGAATATAAAATGGGACAGCCAGAGAATTTTTAGGGAAAAGGGGGTGGGGTTAAAAAAATTTCAAATATTTTTTTCAGAAAGAAAATTTAATTTCCTTCAATTTGATGTATCGCAAGGTAGGTGGTGTCATTTGAAATTTCAAAGTTGAGGTAAGTGGGGGCGAGGGGGGTGAATATAGATATTTGCCAATATATGTTTTGGATGTCCCCCTCGATATAAAAATCGACCTGTTTTTGCTCGAAAAAATATTCACTAGGGATCGGGAGTTATTGCAGGTGGATAGTTTTCAAATGATCACCCGGTATATGCCATTCACGTTTTAAATTCAGTAGAATGACTTTTTGGAGCAAAAATTAAGTGACAAGCTGGGGGGCTACGGCTAATGGCACCTGGGAAGTTTTGGAGCGAAGCTATCAGCGGCCATCAGCCGTATCCTCCCAGCGCTCCAGCTTGTCACTTTATTTTTGGTCCAAAAAGTCATTCTACTGAAAATAAAAAGTGAACGGGATATAGATGTTCTGTTGTTCTCTTATCAATTTTTTTCACAGAGGACTTCTGGAATTGAGGATATCAAAAAGCCTATCCACCAAACGAATAAATTCCACTGTCGCTTCTTCTCCTTGAAACTGCGGATATTTTGGATCCTCACATAAAAATTCGATGGCGTCAGCAACACTGGCACTTGGAGTCTGTGCTGCTGAAGATACTTATAAGAGAAAAAGAATTAATGGAAATGTAATACTGCCAGTTACTCGCCTTCATTTTTTGTTTGTGTCATTCCAGGTGGGCCTTTTTCAATTTGTTGACCTATCTCAAGGTCTCTCCATCTTGAACATCAAAGAATCTTTTTACGTGGTCACAAGATATTGTTTACCCTTTTTCCCATTGGGATTTTTAAAACCTCCAAGGCTAGCGAACATGTTTCTCATAATTTTCAACGTGTGGCAGACATCCAAAAGGCAGTAAACCTTGATTTTTGCATTTGATGGGTGTGGAAAGCATGTCTGCAATTGGTTCCGCATCATCTCGTTTGCAGCCTAGTTCTTTCAACATGGTGAAATGGACAGAGGAGCCATCACATGTAATTGATGTCACAAAGACACCCACTTCATAAAGCCGGATAAGGGCATTGTTTACAATATTGGTCCTCTCCTTACCGGTTAGGCCTACTATGAAAAAGTAAGCTATAGGAAGCTTCCAGTGGGAATTGTGGCTGACCATCAGCACCAACGTTTCGTCGCTGGCTTTCCTTCGATTGGAATGGCTTATTTAATGGTTTGAAACTTTTTAAGTTGGAAGAATTGAAAATTTCTAATAATTTGTTAAAGTGCAAGTCAAATTTCACTGTAGGAGTGTCAATTTCTGGGAGAGTTTATAAGATGCCAAAGCGCAGCAACAGTACCACTTGAAATTTGTGTAGCGAATTTCACTTTTTCTTTCTGAAAACTGTCGGGCTCCAAATGGGCCTTGGTGAGCTTGGGAGCTAATCTATTATTGAATTTACTATCATCAGTAAAAAATGCCATGATATATTCCCAAGAAGTTTTTTTGCCATCTCATTGGAAATGGTTAGTCATAAGATTATTTCTAATCGACTTCAACTCTTATCCACCGAGTATGAACTTGGTTTGGTCTGCCGTCACTCCCAGTAACTTTACCAACTCCACAAAATTATAACCTTGTTCTTTGATTAAGCATTGCAACATCTTATCCAATAGTTGTTAATTGACGTATGTACTTGCCTAAAATGTCTTACTTCACCCCTTTACCAGCTGGTTTCAGTAAATAGGTATCCTAATGGTTGTTCTCAGTTCTTTTTACTGCTGGTTCCAGTAAATAGGTACAGTAGAATGGGGATAGGGGAGACCGGGGTTGGTTGTTACAATTTTCACTTCTGATTTTTTTTCAAGTGTATGTTTATGGTTAGCGAGAAACAGAATGCACCTGCATATAGATTGAATCTTCCTCCTACTGCAAACATAGCAGTTGCGTCTCAAAGTGACCACATGCGGCGATGTGGGATACCTACCACCAGAAATTCGCCGCGCACCGTAGCTCAGCTTTTAGTGGGTTAGAGCGGGTCGGGGTCCAGCTAAGATGTTGACAAAAAAGATATCATGGATCGTAATAAACGCGACGGCTACACAATTATTATTTAGAAAGGGCGCCAACCAGAGTCCACCGTCGGTCTAGTCCTTTTCGTGGGAGGTCCTCTGGTTCTCCGAACGAGTAATTTTGATACCTCGATGATGCTGGTGCCACCCTGTATATGAATTGAACCGCGAGTGCGAACTGTCAACGTGACAGTTGACACTTCGAACGCCAGACACAAATGTCACCTGTCAATTCGGATGTAACAAAGCGATGCAAGAAAAGCCGATTTAACAAAAGATTCAGGTTTAATTATTGGTAAGTGAAAAAATATAAGGACGTGTATTAGACACTGTCAGTGCGAAGTCTCAATCACTTCCACAGGCTTCCGCAAGCTGGGCGACAAGCGATGACCGGAACACGGGTCGGCGCAAAGTGAGGTTATGTGCCTGTGCCCCCTTCTAGCGGATACCGCCGCTTTACCGTTACCTTCCCTAGGCCTTGAACCGGAAGGCCGGGGCGACCACGAACGCAAATCCTAATTCCTAACCGTATCCCCTTGAGCTCAAGTACCCACGGCTGGATCGGAGACACAACTTGGTGTCGGCTGATTTTCGGCCCGCACCCCCGCTCCTAAGCTAGGTTGGTATACAAAAGACACAGGAAGGGTGGACACGCTCACCGCACGCCGTCCGCTGTCTCCGTCGCCACCACGTCTCGATGTGGGAACTGTGGATGATCTCGAAAGCCGGACTCGAAGAGGTTGGCTGGAGTCGCCGTTTGCCGTCGTCCTCGAAGTCCTCCTGGGGGCTATCGTGGCGGTGGAAACTACACTCCACGCCTCATCCAGGGGAGTCGTCTACCGGGCTGATGCGGCCGGTGCGGTCGCAGGGAATCACGTAGCCACTGCCGTCACAGTCGGACCCGATGTTGGGATCTTTCGTTGGTCCCGTTAGAGTAGTACCCGTCTGTCGAACTGGGACACAGGGTTTAGATGGCTTCCTGGCCCCCTTGCCAGCGTCTACGCTTTGAACCTACAAGATGGACCTGTATTTTGAAATCTTGGGAGAAAGAAACCCTCACCTCTACAGCAGAGCTGGGGAACCACCTTTCCATCGGCACACGACGCCTATTTCTTACAAAAATCGTGGATTCCCCGGGAGCAGATTGTCGTCGCCTCTCTGCAGAGGTTCGGTGCCTTCTTATCTCCCTTTTTTTTATTTCCCTTATCGCCCGTTTTAAAGATTCTTTTTAGAACGCCACGCAATCGCGCGCGAAATTCAATAAGGCTGAGCGGTAGCGCTAACCTTCCAACGCTACACACCCCGCTTTGCCGATAGAAAAAAACTACTTTTTTTTTTGTTTTGTTTTTTTTTTGAAAGAAACCCAACAACTAACCAACACCTACCCATCACCAAACAATCCTGTCAGGGAAACGAGTCTACAGTAGTCCGACAATTCCTAACATTGAATAGACTTTTATCAATCTTTACGTCAAATCCGGGGAAGTTCAACTTCGCAGTCGATTTTCATTCTGAGTGCACTCTTCGACAAATCCGGGAAACAGAAGACAAAATCAGAAAAACAGAAGACAAAATCAGGAAAACAGAAGACAAAATCAGGAAAACAACGTGGAAGGGAGAACACTTCCTTCCATTCCACCTGTCATATCCGGGAAACAGATTCACGCAGCATTCATAGGGCCCCCATTCACACATTCTTTCATCCATTTCTCACTCCGCTTCTTCGAAGCTGGTATCGTCATTGTATGGTTTCAAATCTTTGCTGTGCCAGCGGCCCAGGTTCTTCCCACTCTCGCTGTGGACCAGCTCGTAGGTTAGTGGGGGAATCACCCTCACCACCCGACACAGCACGTTCCTCGGGGCCAGTTTCGCCATGAAGTTTCGGCTGGCGTCAGAAAGAACATAGTTCTTCTTCCAAACCAAATCTCCCACTCTGAATTTCTCGGCGGGTCTTTTTCGGAGGTTATAACCTCTGCGGTTCTTCTCGTAGGCTCTCGATAAGTTCGCCTGCACGTCTCGAAAGACGCTAGGTAACTTTGCCAGTTCTGCCGCGTACCTGTCTAGGTTAAACGGTTCCCAATTCAGGTCTCGCACGCTACCCTTCTCACTGTAGAAACGACCGTCCAGTGGCACGTACCGTCCAAAATTCAGGTACGATGGGCTGAACCCTGTCGCTTCGTGAACAGCCGTCCGTATTGCGTACGCTATCTTCGGGATCTGGGAATCCCAAGTCTCATGATTACCGTGTCGGATGTACGACCGTACCGCTGCACCGATAACTCTGTTTACTCTTTCCACCTGGTTCACCTGCGGGTGATAACGTGAATTGTACCAGATTCTTACTCCGTAAGCGTCGCAGAATTTTACGAATTCATATTTTCGTATTTCATAGCTTTTAACATTGTGAGTGTGGCCTCTGTCATTAATGACGACTAATCACATCAAATCAAATGTCAAAACGACAGTGAGATGTACCGATAGGTTATGTTGATCAATCAATGTCAATACGACAAGCATGAAACCCAATACCGATTTACATAGGAAAATCTTAGTGTTTCCATTCTAAAGGCCGCCACTGTACATTCCTACCAGAATCATTCATATCGTTCCTTTCTAACTTGCTTTGAGTCATCCCCTTAAATTATGCTGCAATAACCTCAGAACTCTTCGAGCAGTGAAAAACTGACTATTGCTATTGCTACTAAACTATTAAGTTTCCTTGCAGGAACAAAAGCCCGTACCGTACACCTACTTTTGATACAATACTTTTGTATCTGCATGTGATAAACTCTTTTTTTTAAATATGTCCCCGGTATCCAACGAAAAGTTTCAGTAAACGTTTCGAAAAAGATCTAGTACGGTCTTAGGACCAGTTCCATAAGTTCCAGATTTTTGGCCGGATTTTCTGAATTCTGGACCACTGTCCACTGCTCAAGTTTTAATGAATCTATTACCGTCATTTTGTAGTAGTCCATTCCTTATTCACCTACAAATTAAGCAAAATCAGATGAATACTTTAAAAGTCATGACTAAAAAACGTTTTTTTCCCTCACCTATGAAGGCCGAGGAAGGCTTATATTTCAGTTATTATACGTTTGCAAGGGCATGTTTACTAAGAAAGATCTCCTTATTTTTCAATTCTCTACCCTCCTGTAATTTTGTAACTCTAATTACGGGACACCTGTACGGCACCCTGTGTGTACGTATACAAGGTGTTTCAAATTTAAATCAGAAAATTGTAGAAAACTGCAAAATAAGTGGACTCTTACGGTAAAACTTTAAGGTTTTTTTTACCCCAAAATTGGGCACCAACCAGATACTCAGGGACTGGTTGATGGCTGGTGGCAGAGGACATTTCTGCGAGATTTTTGAGACATAGCCTACCATCATCAGCGCGAGAGTGAGCCAGGGATTTGCAACAGGCTGGAAATCGGCTTAACAATCTGTATAGTTCAGATGTGTCAGATGTGTTCAGGTCGTCATCGACATCAACAAGTGGTGCATCAGCGTGGTTTTGGTTGATCATCAATTATGGGCTTTGAATTGGATTTGAATTTTGGATATTTTGAAGACCATAAATTTTCCCAAGTTTTAATTTAACTCTCTCCGACCTATGGTTCTTGAGATGGAGCTTCTGGAAGTGAGATAGCCATTAACGTAACAGGCGTTGTTTGTTTTAAAATACTCCTTTAAACTAGTTTCTTACGAGTTTTGCTGTCAGATAACCCTAAATTTGAGATTTTTAATAAAAAACTGATATACTTCTTTTTTAATTATGGCGACATGACGCCGACCGGAAAGGGAGAAACCTAAACTACACAGATTGTTTTAGGCCGATTTTCAGCCGGTTGCTAATAATTATTTCCTTATTGACCTGAATTTTGCTCCCTGATTATGTACTATTTCCTGTACCTACTATGGCTACCGTGATCACAGCAGTTTCTATAAGCATTTGAATCATCTGATACAATTTAATCACTAAAACACATTCAAACGTAAATAACTCAACTTACTGCAAATGTGAAATCTCTCTTGCACATTTGACGTCAAAAACGCTACCATTTCCTTGCTGGTTGTTGTTGCTTTGTGTGTATCTGTTGATTCTGTCAAAGAGACTGGGTACGTCTGAGCGTGCAATGTGCGAGTAATGATCAATTCATAGGACATGCCCGATTCACGTTGTGTCAACATAGCCGCCACCATTTTATCCTGGGTGTGGTCACCAACAGCCGGGTGGGCACTTGTTCTTGTCGTCGTTGTTGCTGTGGGTGTTGCAGGAGCACCAGGAGCTGAAACTCGACTGCTCAAAGACGTAAAAGACGGTTGAGGCGAACAAATACGGCTGTTGATGCCTGAGGAAGTACAAGCCGATGGCGACGAACCAATATCGAATCCATCAGATTGAAGAGCTCCACTAGTGACGGTATGCGACGGACTGTGTGACGCTAATTGACTGGTAGGAAACAGTCTTTTTTTACTGCCTTTCCGAAAAGGAATGAATGATGGGGGACTAATTTCTGAGTCAGAAGTATTATCCTCAGAAGTTGAATCGTCTGTTGTTAGATCAGGCGAATAATCTGAACCGGATTCAGTATGATTGTTACACAGAAAATTACCCAATAACAACACACAGTTTACACAACACACAACACACAGAGGGCTTAAAAACACTGAAAATCAACTCACCTGACAACGCCTTCTCATACCGCCATGAAACTTCATAGGAACTTGAGTCGGCGAATAACGAACATCTAGGGAACAGGATTGCCACTCTCCCCCCAAAGGCGCGCTTTTTAAATGCACTGTAACAACCAACCCCTGTAACAACCAACCCCGGTCTCCCCTACTATGATCAATTTTTCAATTCAAAGTCGAATAACTTTCTTGTTTCAAGTGCAAAATCCACAAAAAAACTCAAAATATCGGTTTTCGACCAACTACAGTTTCTGAAAAAATTACGGCAAACAGCTGAAAAATATTCGAGAAAAAAATAAAAACTAGGTGATCAAAGTTTGACCCTCGAGTGGGGACTTTGATAACTCATGAGTTTCAAATGAAAAATCAATGTAACTCCACTAGAAAGTCTGATTGCGACCCTCTCAAAGGCAGAAACGTGCCATGGGGTAACTTTGATCACAAACAATTCAATCACAACCTTTTTGACAGTCTCTATCGAGATTTAATATATTGAAAAATGATTTTACATTTCAAAGATGTCAATATTTTTCGCAATTTGCAACGCCTGGTTCCCACTTCAATTTTTTCATTTATTTAAAATTATTGAAAATCGTGGGACGACCAGGGGTGCTGCCATGTAGTCCTTTGGATTTGACGTACAGTGTTCCAAATGGTACTTTGAACCGGGTAGACACCTCACGAATGGAGTAGTCTCTTTCGGCTACATGTTCCAGAGCTATCTCCAAGGTTCCGGCGGAGTAATTTCGGTAGGGCCTATACTTCCAAGGACCCGTTTGTGTTGACGTGGCATTGTTCTGAAGAAAAGCCGACCTCTCTAGGCTACTTTGTCTAATTACAAAATCAACAGGCAACATTGATCGGGTGGGAAACATTGATCATATGATATTCTACGGTGTCCTGATGGTTGTTCCCAGTTGCTGTAAATACTCTGTAGATAGCCATTATTACAGCGGCTGAAATTGCCGGTGAGCTGGTGCCGAGGTTTTTACTCTTCCCAGTATCGTGAAAACCAGTATTTCATCACAACCGTAACTATAAATGAAGTTCCTCTTTAGATAAAGTTTTCATTAATGCCTGTGGTGAACTGAGCTTTTTCAACAAATCTTTCTAAAACCGCTTTCGATGGCAAAATTAATGTTTTCTGTAACATTTTTTAGCATTTTGGTCCCAGGAAATATAAAGGCAAGGCAAATTTCTTGAAGTCGTCAGAATAACGTCGTCCATGGGGATCTTTGTCAATGAGGGCAGTTTGTGCTTTAACAAATTGGGACAACTCAAGATACAAATTTTTTTTACACATCAATGAAAAATCTTTGATGCCTAGCTCGCAATTTTGTTTAGATTGCATTTTTTCAATCTCTTGCTTCAAACTGGAATTTTCTTCCTGTAATCTGGTGATTTTGTCAAGTAACTTGAGTTTCTGTTCTTTGACGAGTATTCGCCTATAAATTTTCTCATTGTCGGCAACAAGAGCAATTTGATGCTGGCCGAACCTCAACAGAATCGAAAAGAGATCACTCTGTATTACCTGTCCGACCGTTTGAGTGACACACCTGTATCGCTTCGCGCACTTCCGTCACAAGCAACTCGCAATTTAGTAGTGAGGCTGTCGCTTCTTGCAACTTCGTGATGAGGTAAATAAAAGTAAATATAATAAAATAAGGCTTCCCTTCAACTTCTTCGGCGGAAATTTAAGTCATTTGTTTTAGTTCAACGTATTTGGTCATGAATTTGGTGTATACTGGGGTTTTACTGTTTGGTCTTTGTTCAGCCGTTTCTCTAATTGCAAAAACCGTCCTAAGGCAATGAACCAGTTTTCAAGTTCCATAATCGAAAAGTCGTGATTGTGACCACATTACCCGCAACAAGTGGTCCTTCGAGCCGGATGGGACCTGGACAAGAAGACGGACGTCCTCGGCACGGCCATCGCGCCCTCGTCTAGACAAAGCCGAGAAAAATGCTTTGAGTATCTTTTGAGGTCAGTCGAATGTCCAAGGCAGTTTTTGCACAGGCGCAGTTCGTTTACTTTTTCAAAACGCTGCTTTACTGAAAGGCCAAAAAACTTTTCGCACTGATTTAAAAAATGATCATTCTTACAAAACGGGCGCTTGGAATTTGAATGTTTATAATCGAAAAGTCGTGATTGTGACCACATTACCAAACGCAACATAAGCTGTCGAACCAAAAAATCTTGAATGAGTTATTCTGGGCTTCTTTTTGTGCCACAGTTCATATGGCGTTTGGTGAGACTCGTCACATTATGTGGATGTCATGTTTAACAAATATGTTGCAGTTAAAACTGCTTCACCCCGAAACGACTTCGTTAAGTCTGCCGCGATCATCATTGTACGAGCCATTTCGGTTAAGGTACGATTCATACGCTCAGCCACGCCATTCAATTGTGGGGTATACGATATTGTCGCTGTACGGACTAACCACCATTATTACGCACCAGTGGATCGTACGAAGGAGTCATCCACTGAACGGCAAGCCCGCATCGACATCCAGAGGATATTTTACAAAAACAGAAAGCTGACAAGAAACATCAAAGTTTGTAATGAACATTTCTTACACGGTGAGTATTTTTTTTAATCTGGGGCACATGACCTGTGATGCTGTGAATCAATTAATTCATAATCCTTTCGAAGTTTGAGGTCATGTTATAAACATAGGCGCGTTTGAGGCGCACTGTGTTCATTGTTTTGTGTTTTGCGGGTAAACCAGCTGAGCTGTTTGCAAACACGCATCCAGATTGGGCTCCTTCTATCAGTCTTGGTAATAATCCTTCGACTTATCGAGCAAGTCATCAAGAAGAAGGTTCTTCAAGATGTATGACAGCCAAAGCCAGTGTGCCAGTGACAACAGAGTTACGTCGCCTGCGTCTCGTGGACTGAAAAGGATAGCTGCTTGTGAATTTGCAAATGATTCATGACTGAAAAAGAGACAAAAACATCTGGACGTGATGAGCAGGTTGTTGTGATGTTGTTATTATTGGACATTAAGAAGACACAAATTAAGTTATTCAACACAAAGAAATAACAGAACTGAACAAAACCGGTATCGTACCAGTAGCAGTGTCAACTACATCTACCTAGTTGAGTAATAGCTGTATTACAGTACACAATTTGTTGTACAATGTCTTGAACAATCTGCCAAAATAGTGTCAAAACACAATGAACTTGATTGTTCAACTGACAGATTGTTCAAGAAATTGTACAAGAAACTGTGTAGTGTAATACAGCTATTTATTACAAGGATACATTTTAAAAAATGAAATGAATTCCAAAACAGAAAACTTGAGAGTGTGAAAGAAAAGGAATTTCTGAAGTTTCATAAATTTCGGAAATTTATGACCTGGCTTGAAACTTCCGGAAAGTTTCGGAAACTAATGAAAATTCAGACATTCTAGCATTCTACATCATTTTGATCCAATAGTACGTAACAGAACTGACAGTTGACTGAGCTACATTGTGAGCTACATTGAACCTAAAAAGATCTTCCTCAAGGAGACCAAGCCGTAGTCGCATCATTGTCATTAAAAATTCACTTAATTTAGGCAGAGCATTTCGGTGTGAATGTTTTCCATTCTACACCCAACAAACCAAGGTCCAAAGAAACCTTATTCAATTGTGAGCGGATCGGACTGACTTTACCTCTTGAAGCGACATTGTCCTTCGCTACACTGCCACACTGGGATTGTGATGCTTCAAAATCAATCTTCAGCTTAACAAAATTTGCACTCTTGATTCAGTTATTTCTCCACTTGTAAGAGCAGTCTGGCGGCTGGAGTTCGGCTCAAGAGCCACAGGAGAGTCTGTAATCTCTTCAGCTTTAGAGTGGGCCTCAGCTTCCAGGATGACCTCTTCAGCTAACAGTACACGCTCACTCTCACTTGTCGACAACCTGCCGTCTTGTTGTGTCAAAGTGCTCATCACGTCCAGATGGTTTTGTCTCTTTTTCAGTCCTGAATTATTTGCAAATTCAGAAGCAGCTTTCTTCTTCAGTCCACGGGACGCAGGCGACGCAGCTCTGTTGTCACTGGCTTCGGCTATCATACATCTTGACGAATCTTCTTCTTGATGACTTGCCAGATAAGTCGAATCTGGATGAAGCGTGTTTTAGAACAGCTTAGCTGGTTTACCTGCAAAACATGAAACAATAAACACAATGCGCCCCAGGCAGATATTCAAACACATGTTTATAACATAACCTCAAACGTCGAATGGATTGTGAATTGATTCACAGGATCACAGGTCATGTGCCCCAGATGAAAATGCAAAAAATTTACACTTTTTGTGTATTTTGCAGTAAACTAAATGACTAACAACGAACTTCCTATGTTCTTTGCACTTGGCATTTAACCAATTACTATTTAATTCGAGGACTTTTTTCACTTTTCCCAGTCATAGTTTTGGCTAAACTACCCTTGGAATGCAGGGACCGGTAGTGTTTTTCAAAACAACGTACCCCAATGTCATTAATTTTACGAGAAAAAGTTGAAGGTGCTTTCAGTCCAGGTCTAATACTATTGTCATAAATTTTGGCGATAATTAATAACTGATTTTTATCAAATATAGTCACCTCTTCGGTGAATTTTTCCGCACAATCGTCACAGTTGAACTCTGCATCGACCTTATGTGCCAGGCAGCCTGCAAAGTACGACACGGATCAGTCTTTTAAAGTCTCTTGGGTGTCTGATCCGTTAGTTGGGGTGAAAGTTGAAGGTGAACTCTCGTCAGTTTCATGTTGTTGAGGCTCTTCTTCAACGGCTGGCACTTCTGCCGTGACGTCAAAGTCAGGTTCGCCGTTTGAAGACTCTGGAGGTTTTATTGAAGAATAGATAACATTGCTCTTGAATGTTTCCCGTGAGAGTTTGGCTGTCGGATTTCGGCAATGTCCGCCTCTTTGCCGATATATTGAAAAAAGATTTCCCAATTCAACTTGGTTGAGTCGGTTCGTCAAACTGAACTTCATGCCCGATTGTTGTTCTTGCTCGAACAGCATATTTACTCCTTTGATGGCTTATACAAATCCATCGAAGCAAGGGGGTCTCGTAACTTTCAGACCAGCCCTGTTGTCAATTTTATGTAGTTTTTCGAAAATTTTTAGAGATTCCATAATTGTTCCCAATACTAAAGTGTTGGTCGTTGAAAATGCTGATCTGTACGGATCATCGGAAAAAAAGTGTCCGGCTCTTTAATCCTTTCGTTCATGACTTTTTGTTTTGAACGATAAAATTCTACAATTCTGTGGACAGATTGCCTAAATTTTTATAAAGTTTTTGGCGGCACTAGTTGTTAAGATTATCAGGACTATCAACGTTGTGTTCGTCCATCCATGATGAGAGACGTGGGACGTGATTTCGTGGACTTGAGGGTTTTCAGCGATATTCTTGAATAGTTTTATCTCTGAATAGAACGCAATAGGTTTGTTTGCGCCTGAAATAATTTTTTGCGAACTCTACGTAGTGATTTTCTGGATTTTCCGTAGGAAATCTTACATATATTCTGTTTTTGCTGAAGGCTCGTCTTTGTTCGATTTGATCAGTTTTTGAGTTAGTTGTGGTTATTATATTCTGATTTTGAAGCCGTTAATCGGTTTGTCTGCATATGAGATTTCTAATATGGTGTTTTCGTGATTTTAATGAACTGTTTCTGCAATTGACTCGGGGATATCATCTGGCGAGGTCTCTTCCAAATCTGGGTGTATTATGACTTCGTCTAGGATGTTTATTTTTTGTCATTCTTGTTCTTTTTTGTCTACCTCGTCTAGTATTCTAGATACATCGTCTGGATGTAGTTCGGAGAGTTCGGAAAGTATGTCATCGCCCAAATTTGCAATAATGGAGGAGTTATCTGCTTCTACCGGGTGGATTCCGAATCGGGAAAGGGCGTCGGCATTGACGTTTTGTTTGCCATTTTTGTACTGTATTTCGTAATCATACTTTTTGAGTTTCAATCTCCATCTTATTAATTTTGAGTTTGGATTATTGAGAGAATAGAGCCATTCTGACTGTTTATGGTAAGTAAAGATTTTGAATTTGTTGCCGAAGAGATAAGGCCTGAAATAT
Organism: Anaspis maculata; assembly: GCA_949128115.1. Lineage (NCBI taxonomy): Eukaryota > Metazoa > Arthropoda > Insecta > Coleoptera > Scraptiidae > Anaspis > Anaspis maculata. The sequence continues at coordinate 6,339,241 of OX421961.1, forward strand.
TTGGTGGCTCAAACTACGGCGAGCAGCTCCTTCTTAATCGTGCTGTAATTGGTTTTAGCGGGATTAAGAGTTCGAGATGCGTACGCCACGGGAAGGTCCTTACCGATTGGTCTTTGTGAAAAAACGGCACCGATTGCAAAATATGAAGCGTCCGTAGTTGAATTGAATGGTTTTCCGAAATTGGGGTATTGAAGTATCGGATCATTCATTGAGATATTTTCACAAGTTTCAAATGTTTCTTTACATTCGGAGGTATGAATAATTTTTTAGCCTTTTTTCAAGCATTATGTAAATGGTTTGGTGAGTCTGGCTAAGTTGGGTATGAAACGCCTGTAATATCCGAGGAGTCCGAGGAATGATCTAAATTCCTCACGCTGGGATTGGGAAATCTTTGCTGGCTTTGAATTTTCTAGGGTTCGGCTTGATGCCTTCTGGTGTTATTACACGTCCTAGAATTTTGACTTGACCTTTTCTCAAAAATTCAGATTTGTCAAGTTGTACTTGTAAGTTAGCTTGCTGGAGTTTCTTGAAAACTAGATCCAAGTTGGATATGTGTTCTTGAAGAGAACTTGAGAAAACTATCATGTCATCCATGTACACTAGGCATATGCGGTTTTGGAGCTTGCGCAAAACGTCATCCATAACCCTCTGAAAGGTGACCGGAGAGTTTTTCAACCCAAATGGCATTCTTGTATACTCGTAGTGGCCATTTTTGACATTGAATGCAGTTTTTTCGATCGATTCAGGGTGCATTTCAATTTGGTGGAAACCGGAAGCTAAATCTAAAGTCAAAAAGTACTGACAGCGACATAATTCGTCCAGTATGTCAGTTATGTTCGGGAGAGGGTATCTGTCAGTTATTGGTTTTTCGTTAATTTTTCTGTAATCTACTACGAGTCTCCATTTCCATTTGCCACTGTCAAGTTTTTTAGGAACTATCCAAATAAGATAATTCCATGGTGAATTGCTAGGTCGGATCATTCCTTCGTTTAGCGTTTTGTTGAGGAGTCAAACAATTTAATAAAATAAATAAAATATTTGTATTAAGGCGGAGTCTAGTCGGGGGCTATTCCACTCAGCCTAAAAAAAAAAATCGTCGACTAGATCCACAAAGTCGGCAGTATGTGGAGCTGTTGTACTTCGAAGCTTCCCTGTGGAAATATAAAGAAAATAGCTCCAAGCACAACCTTACAGATATTTTCTTTATATTTTTTATATTTTTTGAGAGAATTTTGAGAAGAGTTGAGGGGTGACTTGGAAAAAATTAAGATATGTTTGACAAAAAAAAAAATCATGATCACCTTTGATTTGATGTATCACAACATAGGTAGTGCTATTTGAGATTCCAAAGTAGGGTAGGGTGAGGGCGAAAGGGTTGAAGATAAAATTTGACAATGTGTGTCCTAGATGTCTCCCTCAAAATAAAAATCGACCTCTTTCGGCGTTTTCTTGGAAAAAAAAATTGGCAACGAGAAATCTGGGGTGAGTCCCTTTTTCAAAAAATCACTCTGTATGTATAGAGCTATGTCTTGATCGATTCCTGGGCCACCAAGGGCCCTGAAAAATTATGGTGGAATATTGGCGTCTGCTGCAGGCACGTATGGTGGAGGCGCCAAAATGGGCTTCATCTGGCAATAAGAAACTGTCTGGTTCAGTATAATCATTGAAGGAATCTGATGTCAAATATTTTTAATGTCCAGAAGGAATGGTTTGTCCCTAGCTCTTTTTGTAACGGATATGAATTCGCCGGGTGAGAATATCTCTCTTTGATTCAATCGCCTTTCAATTAAACTGTGCACTGCGTCGCATTCCATCTGGGTGTGTCCTTTTGTCGAATATTTACGTTCAATGGTTATCTCCTTTTTTTACAATGAATGTACACGAAAAGGGAACTAATAATTGAACATTCAATAAATCATCTATTCCACGGTCAAATTGGCCCATTGTTCCCATGACACTTGCAGGATTACCACGTTGGATGGCTTGATTAATATGTTGAGCTAAAAATTCCCTGGTTTGGTAGTTGCCTGTTTTTTCCTGAAGGATCCGTCCCAATTCATTCACAAGAATTTTAGAATTTGTTCATCTATTGTTGAAATATTTGATCAATCTTGTCATCAATGAGAAAATGTCCTGCAACAATATTTACCTGTTGCCCTCTTTTCAAGGTTTAACCTGGAGTTACTGTGTTTCAAGATGCAGTCGCGGAAGAATTGCTCTTTTGAAAACATGAGTGAAAGAGTTGTCGGCAAAATAGATAATTTGGTAGAACATATCTGAGGTTTTTTTTAAATAAAAATTAGATTCAAAATACAATAGCCAGCATATCTAAGATATTGACCAGCTTGTTGAATGATTCTTCTCGAAGTTCCTTCCGATTTATACCTGTCCAAAAAGAGACGGTTAGAGCGTTGCTGAAAATAAATTCAGTTGTTAGAACAATCTTCACCTACATGCTACAGCTTGATGCTTACTTTGTGAACAAATTGCCACTAAGCTTATATGCGGCACTTCTCAATGGTACTCCAGACCCCGTCACTCTTTTTAGATGACCCACGATTGTTTTTCGGTATTTCTCATTTTCCAATTTTTTGTCGAATTCCAAAATTTGATTCACTGAGTTTAGTGGGAAAATGTATGTGATATTTTTATCAACCACCCTATTAGGTGCGCTTCACTCGTTTGTGTATTCCAGCGTGTTGTTATGGAGTATGGGTGGAATTTGATGTTTGATTCGTTTCCCTGTGAGCACTTTAACCATTCTCCAAAGCAATTGGTCTTGTGTATCAAGTTAGTGTAGCTTGTTGTCCCAGGTTTCGTTTTTGTTGTGGATTAGTTCATCGCGAACTTGATTTTTGAGACGGGTGTACGTCAGTTTGTCTTAAGGGGTTGAACGCCTAGTCTTGAAGGGACTGTGTGATTTCTCCTTTCGTTATTTCCTGCGGGATTCCTCTCAGGACGACCCTCAGGTTTTTCTCGCTGTCGAGGATGAATGTGTGATATTGGATTTTTCGTTCGGTTAGGTAGCGTTGAGTCCTTCTGAAGTGGTCGGCATCTTGCGCTTGTATTTTGATTGCGTCGGGGGCGTTGATGGCCGGTAGTGAGCTCGCGCTTTTATGGACTACCGCTCCGGTGGGGTGCGCGCGCTGATGGTGTCCACAAATATTTGTTTCAAGTCACATTAGCTCATTTATTGAGCGGCGTCGCACCATACGTTCCTCTGTTGATACGTTTATGCCATCTGAAACAAGCGTGAGTTGCAGGTAATTCTTATACTGTTAAGTTGAATTTAATTTTCAAGGTGAACATACTTTGTGGTTGTGAGTCATCATTTACATTCCCTGCGTAATCTTCCTGCTGATCTTCATCTGGAATTTCTACATCATTTATCCTACAAATATTATGTGGGACAACACAAGCGTTTATGCTATTCGACCAGCTGTAGAGTGATTGTAAAATAATAGGTACACGATTTCTTGACAAACACCTGAATCGTTCTTTTAATACGCCAAAACAGCGTTTAATTACACTTCTAGCTGAGCAATGAATGTGCGTGTAATGTGGGCTTCAGGAGTGTTTGATGGAGCATCTGGTATAGGAGTCATTAGCCATGGTTGAAGCGCGTAACCAGAATCTCCAATCGAAAATTTGTTTTGAATTGTGCCCCTGGCGTATTCTTGCCTCAAGTATGCATTGATGGTTGAGGTTTCCTAAATAGCGGGATCGTGGTTGGCCTCTGGGAATCTGGCGTTGGCATTATTGGTGAAGATCAAATTGGAATTGCAGATCTAAAATGAAAACTCGTCATTTAAGTAAGTGAATGTTCACATGTTGGTTGTACATACTCCTTGCATGTTGATAGTGTAGAAACCCATGCGATTGTAGTAAGCTATAGCTGGCATAACAGGGTCTTCTATTTGAGGGGTGATATTTGCTATATGGGTGCAATCTATGACCCCCAGAGTGTTTGGCATGTTGAATTGCTGTGAAAATCTGAAAATAATACTACATTAATAACTAATTGTGGTGAGAGTGTGAAAACGACTGAAATCAATAATTTATACCCTTCAATCGTGTTACGAATTTCTTCCTGGGTGGTGGGAAATTTAACATATCTTGGCAAAAGATTTTTAAGCAAAAGCCCTACTGATTTTGTTAACGATTCGGCTCACAACAGGCTGACTCACAGCCAAATTCAGATCTCGCCCCACTGCAGTTTGGAAGGAACCATGGCCATAAAAATTCAGAGCGATCAGCACCTGAAAATAGTTATTGCCAATTGCAATACCGACACGGAGTACTTGGAGGTTTTGTTGAATTTTTCGAGCCGAAATCAGCAACATTTCTATACTTGATGCCAATTTTTAGCGGTAATAGTTTTTCATGAAGCCAATAGTAAGTATACGTGGACTACCTGAAAGTTCAGTGGCACTGTGTCTCTCTTCGTTGCTTGGTCAACAAATTCGCTAATTTCATCAATAATTCCTCGAGCCAGTTCCTTATCTAAACAGAATAACTTAACGAACCGTTTATTTGGTAGCTCAAATGGATTTTGATGATCCCTTCTGTCTTCTTCTCAAGGTTTAACCTGGAGTTACTGTGTTTCAAGATGCAGTCGCGGAAGAATTGCTCTTTTGAAAACATGAGTGAAAGAGTTGTCGGCAAATTAAATAATTTGGTAAAACATATCTGAAATTTTTTCAAAATGAAAATTAGTTTTGAAATACAATAACCAACATACCTAAGATATTGGCCAGCTTGTTGAATGATTCTTTTCGAAGTTCCTTCCGACTTACACCGGTCCAAAAAAAGACGGTTAGAGCGTTCCTGAAAATAAATTCAGTTGTGGGAACAATCTTCACCAAAATGGTACGGCTTGATGCTTACTTTGTGAACAAAATGTCACTAAGCTTATATGCGGCACTTCTAAATGGTACTCCAGATCCCGTCACTCTTTTTAGATGACCCACGATTGTTCGATAACGGTCAGCAAACGTCTTTACTGGCCGACAGTGGCAATGGGAGTTATGATGGGATTTGTTTTGGAATGTTTTATGAGTTTTTCCAATTTCCTCTCCACCTTCTATTTTGGTAGTTGTGATGTTTCTGTTTTTTAATTTCACTTGACGAAAGCAAGTGTGATTGTGTTGTTGGCTAATGTTCCAAGTGCTATTGTTATTGTTGTTGTTATGCTATTGTAATCTGGTAAGGTTAACAATAAATGGGCAGTTTTGTCCATTTTGGATAATTCGCGACGAACTAGGCTCCCGTAGAAAGTGGTAACCGTAAATAATTTGTGTCAATGCAAGCATGTCCCCTCAACATTCTGAATTCTCTCAAACGTCTAATCTCTCTTTCTACGTGAATTCTCAAAGCAGCAATCCTACGGGTCTCCCTTACCTCTTCTTTCCAGGGTGTTTGATTTTCCGAAACAGAGGGTGGTCTAACTATATTATTGTTATTTTTATACAATTGTGCGATGTTTTTAAAGCCCCGATCTACCATTATGTCCGAATCTTCAGGCAGCACCTCACAATATCCCGAAGTTTCCAGAATCACTTTCTCACTAGTCCTTCCCCCCTTCCCCCATAGCCTTGAGATATAAAATTTATGAATCCATGAGGCGCAGTGGATATCAAGTACAAAATTTTCGTAGGGTATGAGGATGTAGGGTGAAGAGGATTTTCCATGGTCCAATGTCAATAGTTCAACGATTGGTGGTTTGAGGCTTGTTCTTCTTGAAAATGATTTCGTCCATCTTGCACCGTATTCTCGGCAGAGGGTTCGACTACATTTTCTGGAGGATCTCCTTCGTCGATATTATGATGGGTTACAGATGGTTTATTTTTGTATTTTTGGAAGCTATTACTGTTCATTGTCGAAGTTGACATGGGTACCGGTGTATACGCCGGTACGTAGTTTGGATTTGATCGAAACGCGTTATAGGGTTTCGAATTCCGGTATTGTTGTCTTTGCGGTGCCTGGATATTCTGAAATTGTCTGTTAGGGTTTTGGAATTGGGGATTTTTTACGAACCTTGGCCGGGTATCGTGCTTGGTATGGAACCGTTGGCACGACGAGGTTTGTTTTCTGATTGATTTGGGAATCATTGGTTGAAATTCTCAGTGCTTCTTGAAGAGTAGCCGGATTGCGTGTGGTGATGGCTCTGTAATAACTTCATATTCTATTTTTTCGCAATCATTGACAGAGAAGATATTTTTTCAAAATCATGGTTCATGTTTTAACAAATCAGGAAACATGGCTTGTTACAAAATACAAAAATTCCGCCGGAATCTAAAAGTGCGTGGACGTCGTGTCTACAAATAGGCTACAACGAATAAACTAATAAATGAAGCGTCATACCTCTGCGTTTGCGTTATTAATTTCTAACTTTTTCTTGCAGTCGTCGAAAGTTTCCCACATTACGACGGCAGTGGGCTTTATAATGACCGATGCCGGTGGCATGTGCTGGTGGGACGAAATCTGCAACATTTCGGAGGATGTAGCTTCTGGAATCAATTTTCAATGTAACGGGTATGTTATTAAGGAGACATCGACTACAGTCAAGGTCCGAAAAGAGCAATGAAGACCAATTAATGTTTCAAAATTGACTTCACCGTTGCACTTTTGCCCTTCCACATTCAAATGACTTCGATTATGGAGTGTTGAATCTTGGTCTGTCAGCTCCAGAATTTGCCAAAAATTTGTCTTTTTTGCCGTTCTTGTTCGGCTTCATCGTGCTTCAATAAAACAAGTTAGTATTTGTTACAAATTTACAGCCAATTTTTGCCTTGTTACGGTTATGTCTACTTACGTCCTTCAAGCTTGAGGTTGGGTAGCATATTATTTGAGAGGTCTTTTTATTTTTTCGCAGCAGTGTTCCACTTTTTTTCCAAGCAGATTCTTGACTCGTGCGTTCTCCACGATGTCGCACAGTGTCGCCATCTCTAGGCTTTTTCCAATAAGATTTTTTGTGTGGCTTCCGACCATCTTGTGGGATGTCACTATGGTAACATCTAATTTTTTTTTAAATGTGGCTCATGTACCTTCTTCCCCCGAGCGCTTCAATTTGAAAATCCATCACTTGTAGCTTGTACTTCATCATCGGTTTCCATACTTTCCAAAAAGGTCAATGAAAGCTGGTGAAGCGACGTATTGAGAAAAAACGTACCTACTTTCAGAAATCGATCGAAAATCATTCCAGCAGATTTATTTTCTACACCACTCTCTGAAACAGCTCCTTTAAATTCCCCTGTTGATGGTGGCAAAGTGGGGAGTTCCTTTTCTACCAAATCACCCAGTTTCGCAAAAGGTTTCCTCGTCCAGCTCGTTCAAGTTTTGTTGCTCTCCAGTAAGTAGCGTTACTTCGATGTTGTAGCAGGTTCCTAATTTCTGCGATGCAGCCAAAATCATTGTTTCTGGAGTCGAGCAGCCCGGCTGCTCCTCTATCGGCAGTATTGGGGAAAACGAAGGGGATGGCGAGCTCGATGTATCAGAGTTATCATATTCATCTTCACTATCTGTAAAGTGAAACATTGGGTAACTTCACGCATAATTCTTCTTTTTTATCAGCTTGAGAAGAACTTTTTTGCAATGAAGCATTTTTTTCAGTTTTTGTAGAGTCGTCCAGTAGTTTGGGAGATGGCCTAAACTAGGCCCGGATCTTCGCTTAGTTTTGTTTCGTCATAGTTGACTATATTTGCTGCCGGAACCCCGTCTCCTTGTGTGTCTCCTTCAAATTGGAGAAAAAAGCCTGCAATGCTAGCTTCGGTAATGGAAGCTTGATGTTTTATGCCAATCGCTCTATCAGAAAAGAAAGGAAGATCATGGAATACCTTACAAGATCAGAACTCCTCCGTTTGATCTAAAAATCACCTCATATCCTCCAACAGCTCAAGTAGACCTTCGTCAGTTGCCCCGTTGTTCTACCCTTTTCCTCTTCGTGGTCCATTGTTGTCTGTCGGAATAAGAAATCGTCTTAAGGCACTGAAGGAAATCCATGATTGCTGTTCCAGCAAAGCCAGCAGAAAGTAAATAACTGGTGTGGCCTTTTCTGTCAAATCAGTGCTACCTACGAAAACGAACGATCCATCCCCTTAAAACTATACTACAATGTCTCAGAGGAGTGTAGTGCTGTAGTCGATGCGCTACACTCGAACATCCCTTATAAAAATAAAACGAAATAGAGGCTTTCAAAGTTATTTTTTAAATTGCCCTATTTTTTTCTGGTGAAAATTCTTATTCTTGATGGTCTACCATCTTCTGAAATATGACAAAAAAGTGAAACACCCTGTATAAATAAAAATAACATAAATTGCTGTTCACGTCCATGCCCATGCCTTTTCTTATAATAGGTCAACGCTTGGGTTTGTATGAAATCTTGAAGGTTTATTTTCTGGCTCTCACTGTACGCTGTCGGGTCGTTGCATCTTCGTCCTTGATTATTCATCGTTTCTGGATTGGAATGTGGTTGTCTAGGAATTGTTTTTCGCACACGAACTTTACTTAAAAAAAAATGTTTTCATTTATTTGGTTGATTACAATTGAGTACTGCTAACGCACTTTACTATAGTAACGCTACTGCAAGACTGAGTACAAATGGAGAATTTGGTCATTTTTATACTATCTAATACATGGTGTTCTTTCTGTAATACAGGAAGATTTTAGTGATAGACAATGTGCCTGGGCCTTATTGGCCATCACGTCTATACGTGTATCCGTACTTACGGAATATCATAATGTGGTTATTGTTTCATCAAAGTATTATTCTGTTACATCCTTCACATGTATCCATGCCAATGAGATATTATAATGTGACTGTTGTTTTATTAAAATATTATTCCTACCTTCGTAAGTGAGAAAATAATGGTGCATCGTTGTTTTCGACTTTGGTTAATGAAAATGGTTGCTACCTGGTCCTCTTCTTTTGACATGGACGGATGATCTTCAGGTAAATGTAAAGTCCTGTGGTTATCAAGATTATCAGAACTATTAACGTTGTGTTCGTCCATTCATGATGAAAGACGTGGGACGTGATTTCGTGGAGTTGGAGGTTTTCAGCTATATTCTTGAATTGTTTTATCTCTGAATAGAATGCAATATGTTTGTTCGGGCCTGGAATAATTTTTTGCGAAGTCTACGTAGTGATTTCCTGGATTTTCCGTAGGAAATCTTAATATCATAATATCATAATATTCTGTTTTTGCTGAAGACTCGTCTTTGTTCGATTTGAGCAGTTTTTTAGTTAATTGTGGTTATTATAATCTGATTTTGAAAGCTGTTGATCAGTTTGTCTGTACATGGGATATCTAATATGGGGCTCTCGTGATTTGAATGAACGGTTTCTGAAACTGACTCGGGGATATTATCTGGCGAGGTCTCTTCCAAAGCTGGGTGTATTATGACTTCGTCTAGGATGTTTATTTTTTGTTCTTCCTGTTCTTTCTTGCCTACCTCGTCTAGTATTCTAGAGACATCGTCTGGATGTAGTTCGGGAAGTTCGGAAGGTATGTCATCGCCAAAATTTGCAATAATGGACGAGTTGTCTGTTTCTACCGGGTGGATTTCGATTCGGGAAAGGGCGTCGGCATTGACATTTTGTTTGCCCTTTTTGTACTGCGTTTCGTAATCATACTCTTCGAATTTCAATCTCCATCTTACTAATTTTGAGTTTGGTTGTTTGAGAGAGAAGAGCCATTCTAATGGTTTATAGTCAGTAATGATTTTGAATTTGTTGCCGAAGAGATAAGGCCTGGAATATTTGGTGGCCCAAACTATGGCGAGCAGCTCTTCCTCAACCGTGCTGTAATTGGTTTCAGCAGGATTAAGAGTTCGAGATGCGTACGCCGCGGAAAGGCCCTTACCGATTGGTCCTTGTGACAAAACGGCACCGATTGCAAAATTTGAAGCGTCCGTAGGTAAATTGAATGGTTTTTCGAAATTGGGGTATTGAAGTATCGGATCATTCATTAAGATATTTTCACAAGTTTCAAACGTTCTTTCGAATTCGAGGTGTGAATAATTTTTTCGTGTTTTTTCAAGCATTGTGTAAATGGTTTGGTGAGTCTAGCAAAGTTGAGTATGAATCGCCTGTAATATCCGAGGAATGATTCTATTTCCCTCACGCTGGTTGGGGTTGGGAAATCTTTGATGGCTTCGACCTTTCTGGGGTTCGGCTTGATGCCTTCTGGTGTTATTACATGTCCTAGAAATTTGACTTGTTTTCTCTAAAAATTCAGATTTGTCAAGTTGTACTTGTAAGTTAGCTTGCTGGAGTTTTTTGAAAACTAGATCCAAGTTGGATATGTGTTCTTGAAGGGAACTTGAGAAAACTATCATGTCATCCATGTACACTAGGCATATGCGATTTTGGAGCTTGCGCAAAACGTTATCCTTAACGCTCTGAAAGGTGGCTGGAGCGTTTCTCAACCCAAATGGCATTCTTGTATACTCGTAGTGCCCTATTTCGAAATAAATGCAATTTTTTCAATCGATTCAGGGTGCATTTCAATCTGGTGAAAACCGGAAGCTGAATCTATAAGTTAGTGTGTCAGTTATGTTCGGAAGAGGGTATCTGTCAGTTATTGTTTTTTCGTTGATTTTTCTGTAATCTGCTACGAGTCTATATTTTCGTTTGCCATTGGCGTCGAGTTTTTAGGAACTATCCAAATAGGAGAACTCCATGGTGAATTGCCGAGTCGGATTATTCCGTCGTTTAGCATTTTGTTAATCTGTGTCTGTACTTCTGCTGACCTGATCCATTTTGCTGGATCAATAACGGTTTCAAGTTGCCGTTGATAGTGGCATCGCTGTTGATTTTTAGGTTGAGTCGCGTCTTCATAGTTTTAATTCTCCGTATAAGGTCGATCGTTTGTTCGTTTCTATGTCGGGTCATGTATAAAAATTCTTGTTGAAGGGTTTGTCTATCTAAGCCATCTCCAAATTTCGTTCTTGAAGCGATTTTTATCTGCGGCCAGGTAGTTGAATCCGGGCGGCAGAGAATGAAGATACCGGCTTCGTCTTTGAACCTAGCGACGAGTATACATACTTGATTAGGCCAACGTCAGGGGCTGTGCCGTAGCGATTGTAAAATCTGTCGCACGGATTTATGAATGTTTCGAGAAATTCAGGTCTTTCGTTAAACGTTGGAATGGTATTGGCTATTTTCTCCGCTGATCCTATGGTTACAGCGTTTGCATTTGGCGGGTGTGCCATTTCTACCTCTTGGATTACCTCCAATATATCGTAGAAGTCAATATTCGTTCAGTGTGTCAGATGAGATTATGATACAAATTAGAGAAAGACGGGAAGCTCACTCACTTTTGCTTGCAGCGATTTGGTCTGCCTTTTGCGGGGTGATATCTTCTCTGAAATATGGGCTTGCGGACTGCAACGATTGTTGTTTGCTTCTTGCCGCGTATGTGATTCGATTATTGCACTTGACGAATAAAGTATTTGACTTGTGCCAAATTGTGCGAATCCTACCGACTGCGCCAATCATCTTTTTCGCACACGAACTTGAAAAAAATGTTGTTATTCATCTGGTTGATTACAATTGAGTACTGCTAACGCACTTTACTATAGTAACGCTACTTCAAGACTAAGCACAAATGGAGAATTTGGTTATTTATACTACCTAATACATGGTGTACAGGAAGTTCTTATTATAAATATAGAAACTTTATTTAAAAATTACTTCTTTCCAACACTTTGGGTTGCTATAACAACAAAGAATACATTGCAAAAAATCGGCGGGTAGGAACCGCCGAAACTGGCTTTGGAGCATTAAGTACGTCACGTGATCCTGAAACATCCGAGATATTTTTTATAGGCAAAACGGAGAAGCGTGGATTTTTATAGAACATACCGAAAGCCGCGTCACCACGACCGGAGCAAAAAGCCGCATTCACCCCGGGAGGAACCACCATAAGTGGCTTTGGAGCAGCACCGTTTCCCCTTTTCCCAAATACATCAGGAGGCTCTGAAAGAACAGAAATCACAATGTTCAAATTAAAAACAGAAATTAAAAACAGAAAACAATCGAAATCTTGACGGAACTTACTTTTGATAAAAGACGAGTTATGGCGTTTTCCCACCCGATGTGAAATCTCCGATTCCACGCTGTCCGTTGAGCCCCCAGACGAGGTTGATTCATCCCCAGAGAAGTGGGTGAAATCGGGATCGATGCTGCTATCATCCGAACAACGATAAGGATCATCCGCATCCGCGTTTGAAGAGATCGAGTTGGAACGAGGCCTGGAAATCACCAAGTAGTGAAAATTCAATCGATAATTATTTTAGTTACAAAGTTTGTCGGTCACGATAGGTAAGTAACTTGGTACCCACGCACAGGCATATGTTGCCCATTGTTCATGCGCAAAACGCCTAAGACACATTCAACTACAGCTGTACATGTGTCCAGACCGACGACTACCTACTTACTACAAAAAGAACAGAAGAAGAAGGAGAAGAAGAAAAATAATAGATTATGGTTACTTGCCTTTAGATTAAAAGTTCAATTTCAGTGTGTTTACTCCATCCTTCCCGCAAACCCCACAAATGGTGGGGATTGGTACAGTGTCGCCGCGGAGCCGGTACCGGAGTTTGCGGTAGCACAACTCGCAGTAAATGTGATCACATTCTAGTAAATATGTTTGGCCCATCAATAATGGCAACCCGCACTGGACGCAGACGATTCGCTCTAAATGATCATAACAACGATATTTTAGTCGGTCTGACATTATTTAATAGTAATTAATAGTAATTCGTAATTGGTATTTTTTCACTTTTTTTTTTTCTTTTTTTACCTTTCATTTCTAACATTTCCTTGCTGCACAAGGGGCACATCGGTGTTTGGCAGCGTTTCCCGGTGAGGAGGGACGTACACATGTCGGGCCTCTTTATTACTGGATAGGTCTGGCGGGCGGCTGACGCCAGCCGGGCACCTTTAGTACCGGGAGTCGCCTAGCGGCACGTCGGTAGACGGCTTCCACGGCGTGTGGTACGTGTATGAAAGCGCACGTTTCGTCGCTGCAGCCAATTTGTTGTTTTACAAAACTTGTAAGGGTTGGGTATCGGGCACGTCTGGTCGAAGCAGTCCGGGTAAAATTCGCACATGCTGGAGAATTTAGAAAAAAAAAGCGAAACTGAAGGCCGAAGGCGGAAACATAAAAGTACACAATGCAGACGCTCAATTTGTCGAAATCTTCATTAAATTTGGAATTACCAGCTTCCAAAAGGGTCGAGTTACAGCGTAAATTTGATTCGCCTGCCTGAACACGAAAAGAATTTTAATGACACTCGTTATTCTTATTTGAAATATGAGTTTTCTATGACTTATCTCCTTTTTCATCTCTTCTTCAACATATTAGAGGGTGTGTGAACTTACTATAGGGCCCAACTTAGTTTTCCAAGTAAGTTTCAAGTGTCTTCGGGCACAAACAAGACCATGTCAAATTATTTCGGTGTCGGCCCTTAACAGGATTCTCTATTACTTGTTCAAATATTTAGGACGTAAGCAAGAATATGTAATTAATATAATTTCGGTGTTAACATCAAAACGAATAATAAACGAAAATTTCGCCCTTAAGAGGATTTTCTCTTAGCTCCCAAGTATTTTTAGGACGTAAGCGAGAATATGTAATATTATTTCGGCGTTAACATCAAAACGAAGATAACCGACAATTTCGCCTTCAAGGGGATTTTCTCTTAGCTCTAACTTGTTTTGGGACATTGATGTGATAAAAAGTGGTAGATATAATTTCGTGAGCAGGAAGCTTACAACCCCGCGAACAAAAACATGTAGGCACGTCTCGCGTAAACACCTATTTACGACCCACAGTAAGACATGTTCCCTCGCATGTTCCTATTACAACAATTAAAGACGAGACGAAAGTTGATTTCAAATTTAATGTAGATTTCAACATGGCGGCGAAACCATGAAATGAAACCTAGCTTTGATCCCCCATAACTTCAAATAAACTGTGCAACACTCAATGTATCATAGCCAAAATTTATGGCTCAAAGGAAGACCCCGAAAACTCAAAAAGTCACTTGGTTCGTGACGTCACGAGACCGCTTTTCAAATTTTAATCTCTCCTAATTAATCTCCTCGTTCTCACCTATAAACATTGCACATAGTTTTTAAAGCCCTCGTTTTCTTTCTACTACAAGCCAAAGTACCTGTGAAATGCATCTGTGTTAAACTTGAAGTAACGGGCGCTGCTGGCTCAGCATGGAGTACTTTCACTCTTATTGAAATGACACAAAATACCCGTCTTACGCAAGTTTCGCTGTTTTCGCGCCTCGGGAAAGGCGTTTCGGCATTCCTCGCGAAAAGGGGTGACGTCTGCCGGGTCTAGCTACTTCCAGTAGGTGAATGGTCCAATCGAGGGCCTGCCCGGGAAACAATTTGAACGGTGGGAACGCCCTCGAGACACCCAACGGTGGTTAGAGCTAAAACTGAGCTCCGGAAGCCGACTCCTGGGGTACCGTAATCCGGGGTGAATTCGAACACGTTTCTAAGGTTTTTTGAAGATAACTTTGCGAAATTAACCTTAAAAAATCTGAAAAAATTAATGAAGGTAGCTTAAACCTTTACCTACCGATTACTCAAATTACAAATTTTGTAACTTTTCCGTTTATTTTTTTTCATTTTATTGTTTAGTGTAATAAACAATAAAACCTGTTGTTTTATTGCAACAGGCTTTATTGCATTGCAATGAGTTGCCAGAGTACTCATTTGTACTCTGGCAAGACTGAGTACAAATGGAGAATTTGGTCATTTTTATACCATCTAATACATGGTGTTCTTTCTGTAATACAGGAAGTTTTTAGTGATAGACAATGTGCCTGGGCCTTATTGGCTATTACGTCTATACGTGTATCCGTACTAATGGAATATTATAATGTGGTTATTGTTTTGTCAAAGTATTATTCTATTACCTCCTTTACATGTATCCATGCCAATTAGATATTATAATGTGACTGTTGTTTTATTGAAATATTATTCCTCCCTTCATAAGTGAGAAAATAACGGTGCATCGTTGTTTTCGACTTTGGTTAATGAAAGTGGTTGCGACCTGGTCCTCTTTTTTTGACGGGGACGGATGATCTTCAGGTAGATGTAACGTCCTGTGGTTGTTAAGATTATCAGGACTATCAACGTTGTGTTCGTCCATCCATAATGAGAGACGTGGGACGTGATTTCGTGGAGTTGGAGGTTTTCAGCGATATTCTTGAATTGTTTTATCTCTGAATAGAATGCAATATGTTTGTTCGGGCCTGGTATAATTTTTTGCGAAGTCTACGCGGTGATTTTCAGGATTTTCCGTAGGAAATCTTACATAATATTCTGTTTTTGCTGAAGACTCGTCTTTGTTCGATTTGAGCAGTTTTTTTTAGTTAGTTGTGGTTATTATAATCTGATTTTGAAAGCTGTTGATCAGTTTGCCTGTACATGGGATGTCTAATATGGGGCTCTCGTGATTTGAGTGAACGGTTTCTGCAACTGACTCGGGGATATCATCTGGCGAGGTCTCTTCCAAAGCTGGGTGTATTATGACTTCGTCTAGGATGTTTATTTTTTGTTCTTCCTGTTCTTTCTTGTCTACCTCGTCTAGTATTATAGAGACATCGTCTGGATGTAGTTCGGGGAGTTCGGAAGGTATGTCATCGCCAAAATTTGCAATAATGGAGGAGTTTTCTGTTTCTACTGGGTGGATTTCGATTCGGGAAAGTGCGTCGGCATTGACATTTTGTTCGCCATTTTTGTACTGTATTTCGTAATCGTACTCTTCGAATTTCAATCTCCATCTTACTAATTTTGAGTTTGGTTGTTTGAGAGAGAAAAGCCATTCTAATGGTTTATAGTCAGTAATGATTTTGAATTTGTTGCCGAAAAGATAAGGCCTGAAATATTTGGTGGCCCAAACTATGGCGAGCAGCTCTTCCTCAATCGTGCTGTAACTGGTTTCAGCAGGATTGAGAGTTCGAGATGCGTACGTCGCGGAAAGGTCCTTACCGATTGGTCCTTGTGACAAAACGGCACCGATTGCAAAATTTGAAGCGTCCGTAGGTAAATTGAATGGTTTTTCGAAATTGGGGTATTGAAGTATCGGATCATTCATTAAGATATTTTCACAAGTTTCAAAAGTTCTTTCGAATTCGAGGTGTGAATAATTTTTTCGCGTTTTTTCAAGCATTGTGTAAATGGTTTGGTGAGTCTATCAAAGTTGGGTATGAATCGCCTGTAATATTCGAGGAGTCCGAGGAATGATTTTATATCCCTCACGCTGGTTGGGATTGGGAAATCTTTGATGGCTTCGACCTTTATGGGGTTCGGCTTGATGCCTTCTGGTGTTATTACATGTCCTAGAAATTTGACTTGTTTTCTCTAAAAATTCAGATTTGTCAAGTTGTACTTGTAAGTTAGCTTGCTGGAGTTTTTTGAAAACTAGATCCAAGTTGGATATGTTCTTGAAGAGAACTTGAGAAAACTATCATGTCATCCATGTACACTAGGCATATGCGGTTTTGGAGCTTGCGCAAAACGTTATCCATAACCATCTGAAAGGTGGCTGGAGCGTTTTTCAACCCAACTGGCATTCTTGTATACTCGTAATGGCCATTTTCGAAATAAATGCAGTTTTTTCAATCGATTCAGGGTGCATTTCAATCTGGTGGAAACTGGAAGCTGAATCTAGAGTCAAAAAGTACTGACAGCGGCCTAATTTGTCAGTTATTGTTTTTTCGTTAATTTTTCTGTAATCTACTACGAGTCTGCATTTTCGTTTGCCACTGGCGTCGAGTTTTTCAGGAACCATCCAAATATGAGAACTTCATGGCGAATTGCTAGGTCGGATTATTCCGTCGTTCAGCATTTTGTTAATCTGTGTATGTACTTCTGCTGACCTGATCCATTTTGTTGGATCATCAGCGGTTTCAAGTCGCCGTTGATAGTGGCATCGATGTTGATTTTTAGGCCGAGTCGCGTCTTCATAGTTTTACTTCTCTGTATAAAGTCGATTGTTCATAGTTTCACTTCTCTGTATAAAGTCGATTGTTTGTTCGTTTCTATGTCGGGTCCTCGGTCGGGTCATATATAAAAATTCTTGTTGAAGGGTTTCTCTATCTAAGCGATCTCCAAATTTCTTTCTTGAAGCAGATTTTTATCTGCGGCCAGGTAGTTGAATTCGGGCGGCAGAGAATGAAGGTACCGGCTTCGTCTTTAATCTTAGCGACGATAGAAGAGTATACACATTCGATTAGGCTAACGTCAGGGGCTGTGCCGTAGCGATTGTAAAATCTGTCGCACGGATTTATGAATGTTTCGAGAAATTCAGGTTTTCCGTTGAACGTTGGAATGGTATTGGCCATTTTTTTCGCTGATTCTATGGTTACAGCGTTTGCATTTGGCGGGTGTGCCATTTCTACTTCTTGGATTACCTCTAATATATCGTGGAAGTCAATATTCGCTCAGTGTGCGATATGAGATCACGATAAAATCAGGGAAAGACGGGAAGCCCACTTACTTTTGCTTGTAGCGATTTGGTCTGCCTTTTGCGATGTCTTCTCTGGAATCTGGGCTTGCGGACTGCAACGATTCTTGTTTCCTTCTTGCCGCCTATGTGATTCGATGATTGCACTTAACGATTGAAATAGCAAATTTGACTTGTGTCAGATTGTGCAAATCCTACCGACTGCGCCAATTAGGTTTTTCGCACACGAACTTAACTTGAAAAAAAATGTTTCTATTTATTTGGTAGATTACAATTGAATACTGCTAACGCACTTTACTATAGTAACGCTACTACAAGAATGAGTACAAATGGAGAACTTGGTTATTAATACTATCTGATACATGGTGTTTATTTTCTAGTACAGGAAGTTTTTAATAACAGACAATGTGTCTGGGCCTTATTGGCTATTACGTCTATACGTGTATCCGTACTTATGGAATATTATAATGTGGCTGTTGTTTTATCAAAGTATTATTCTATTACATCCTTCACATGTATCCATGCCAATGAGATATTACAATGTGACTGTTGTTTCATCAAAATATCATTCTAGGGCACCAGATGTTGGCTGCTACATTTGACAATAGACTCTTCGTTGGTCTGGTTGTCTCGCCTCTAGGAAATGACTTATGCTTTTTGTTTTTATGTGCGGTGCGTTGAAAATGTGCTTGGTTCTCAGTGTTATATCGTTTTAGTGGCCTCCTTACCTGGATCACCTATAAAGATGATTATCATTTATCGGTGGCTTTACTCCTCTGTATCTTCTTTTTTTGTCCCGCATCAACTACCAGGTTATTCGCAGGCTTTTTGCAGTCTTCTTCTCAGGGCTAGCTGGGTTGCGAGACTGCGGCGTTCGTACAAGTTATCGAGGCTCTGGAACATCTCTCGTGCTGTTGTTGATTACTTCGCGAACCCAAGAAAAGAATCTTTCAGGTACTCGATGATGGTGTTCTTGGCCGTGCGGTCTCGTTGTCGCCATGTTTCTCCAGGTGTTTCAGACGTCGCTTCTTCCACCACTTTTAAAACGTTCAATTCGGCTAATAGCGCTTTCACGCGGAACTTTCAAACACTGTGCCGGTCACCCGCGAAGAATTTAATGTTCCGTTTGTTGTTCATGTTCGTTTGTACGACTAATCACTTATGCCGAATTTTAATCGCACACACAAACAACTATATTGTTCTTTTTGTTAACGTAACCTGGGCTCATAACCTTTAAGGTTATGGAAGAACGTTGTGTTTAAATAAAACAAACAAGTTTAGTTCCACTGCTTCTTGATATAAACGTCCTCATATTCCTGAATATTTACTCATATGTATTTACATTGGAGGTGGATGAGGGTAGCTATAATAGGAAGGGGGGTAGGCCTGAGGGGCAGGGTTACAATAGCTGGAAAGGGAAATGGGAAAGGGCTGTTGCGGGACGGAACCATAAATGGGATGGGGTGGAAATTGATGATGAAGGAGGGGGGGGGGGGCAGCATGGGGCTGATGGGCATACGGTGGAGGAGCGTTCATCAGAGGGGCAGCGTAGGACCCCGCGGACCCTATGCCCTCCCGTAGTGATTGCAGTGGGTGAGGTGACGGTCGAGACGGCGGTGGAGACTGCGGTCGTTCCGGTGGTGTTCGAACCTGTTAGCGGTGCTCGTGCTTTGGTCCTAAAATGATAGAAAAATATAATGCAATGACATGAATTGAATAAATGTTTTCAAAGTTGGAAATTTTATAAAAATCCGCAAAGAATTTGCAAATATATCAGTCCCTCTGCAAATTAGGTAGCGGGGTGAATTCAATTTCATCTGTTGCTCTTGCTGCAAGAGAAGTGAGGACTGAGAAGTTGATTTTTTTCAGGTCCACCACCTACTGTTACCGTTCAACAGGAGAGAGGGGGGAAGGAGGAGTGTAGGTTAAAAGGAAGGAAGGCGAGGGGTGACTGTGTGAAAACTGGGTCGGGTTCTTCTCACAGCAGGTCTCAGGTGAAGCTGTCGGTATGAAAATTGAATAAATCGATATGACACCAGTGCTCCCATACCGTTCAATTTTTTTCTGGTGTATTCTTGGTTGCCTGTTCAATACTGTGTAACAGTTCTAAAAATTGAATTTTATCTTGCGTTAAATCACAAAACCAGGAACTAGAGGTAACAAGTTAGTATTAAGTAGGTGAGATCACTAATATTGCCTGACGCCAGTGAGGTGTTCAACATGAATGTTTCGGCTCCACCTGGTGGTGTCCGTGCACATCAGTCTTCGCATGAGCCTGGCGTACCTCTGGTTCACGCCCAGCTGCTGGAGGCACAGCTCATTTCCCGAGTCCCATCCACCTAGTCAGCCCACGATGAAGGCGTTGAGGGAGACGTTCATACCCTGTTGTTGCAGGTGGTTTGTCATGGCTTGGTATTTGGCGATTTTTTGACGCCTCACGGCTTCGAACGCCTCATATCTATTTTCGAATGACAACCGCAACGTCAATGATAGTGGCCTTTTTGCGGGAGTCGTCCATAATGAGGAGGTCGGGCTGTTGCCCGTCAGGGAGTCCGGGGACGGTTCTGTCCCCGGACTCTTAAAACATACGTATACGTATGTCTGCTTTCAAAAATTACAATTTTATAGCAAGAGGAGCTTAAAATTAGATGAACGTACTATTCAAATTCAAAATAAATCTGCTTCACCCGTGTGAGTTGAGGCTCTAGGGCCGTGTATGATTTTTTAGTAATCTAATAGGTTCGCATTGCTGTTAAAAAGGACGCTGACCTTGTCGTGATTTGTGTTCAATCGTATCTTTGCGCTGTGGTTCAATCGCGATTTTAAAACAAAATTTACGAGGTTTTCCCTGTCCAGTTCTGTGCTGAACATTGAACTGAACAAATCTATCCCTTCTATTAATTTTTTGGCCGTCTTCTGTCTTCCATCGAAGCTAGGGGCATGGGCGCTTGCCACCTAGCACCTAGCCCTTATATCAAAATTGTCAGCCATGATCGAGTTTGGATTTATCTTTCTTGGGCTAGGTACAGGTAGAGCTAAAATATATTGATTTGTACTGCTTGAACCTTGCGGCTCCTGGTTTGGACTGGGTAGAAATTCCACTATTTTTTGTATGTCACTATAATTAACGCGTATTGATTGGAGTAATTCGTTCAAGTACTTTGCGTCTTCTCGAGACGTAATCAGCGTATCAGCGAGCCATTCAGAACCTCCTTATGGTAATTATCAACTCATTGCCGCTCCGTAAAGATTGGTCGCATCAAGGTACATGATGTATGACGTCGGCAGATCTGGACTGAATCTGTCGAGCGATTCATGAAGTTAACTCCTCAACGAAGGAGTTGAAACTTCAAAACTACGTACTGAAGAGGATGAATGAAAGTGAAAACCATTGCGAAAGTTGAAATGCCAATAAACTGTGAAAACGAAAAAATGGAAAATGATTCGAAAACAATGTTACAAAATACAGACAGCATATAAAATTTATATTAGAGGAACTGAACTTTTCTGGTTTTCATGTTTGCAAATTTTGTCATAATTTGCTTCAAGTCCAACTATCCAATATCCCATGCTTGATTGCAACAATGGATAAATTACTTAACCTGTTTTGAACCATAGTAGATCTCAAATAGTTTTTTACAATTCTCAACTTCGAGAATGATCTTTTCCCAGATGCAACTGACACCGGTAAAGCAAGTAAAATTCTTAATGCTATTGCTGTATTAGCGGAAGTCGGTACCAAGTCATTTTCAAAAAGATATTGTGGAATGGTAGAAGGATCATTTGTCGGGTTTGGTAAAAAATGTTGTTCTAAAGATGTAAGTTCATTGAACAAGTCAATTCCGTCAATGTCGGCTTCACCTCGAGTATCATCTTGGAGACGCCGATGCAAATCTTTGCATTGTTTTAAAAGTTCTTATTCATCTTCTGAAGAATTGAACAGATCCATTAAAAATCCAAAGCAAGTTCCTCAAATCATATCACAAAACATTCTGCATTATTTGTGTCGAACGTTTTTAATTTTCCGAGTGCTCAAAATTCACAACCAGACTCTTGCGTACCTCTGCTCTCTGTTCAGAGAAGAGAGTATCACGATAGCTCCTGGAGGATACATCAAAAGATCTCTGGCATATAGCATTACCTTACATTCAGACGTACTTCTTGAATAAAGGTCACGGCTAAATAAACCTGACTAAACGCGCATAAAGATTTTTTCCGATATTTATTATCCGATCCAGATTACCTTTCATCGAACCTATTTGTAATCTGGCCGGTCTGGAGACAGAAGGGCAGATAAAATTGTGGCGTTGATAAATGTTTTGGCCATATGGATGATAGATCCCATTTCAAGAAACACAACTTCACGTCTTTGGGCGTTGCAGCCGGTCCCAAACTTTCGAGCACGGCTCAGGGAGCCCAAAAATTGATGGGTGTATCAGGATGAGACAACATTCATGAGAGAACTGCTTCACTGAAGTGTTTTTTGAACGGACCAAACACGTAACGGTCCAAGAGTTGCAATCGGTTGGAAATGTGCGGCGGAAAATTGTGATCCCGTTGTCTCAGCAGAACTTACTTATTCCAGGTTGATGTGAGATCCATGATTATCCATCAGAACTGATACGGGATGTTCTTTATAATTTCTCACTTTGTCTCGTGAATTTGTGTGACATTTCTGTGAATTTTCGACAATTTCAATCCGTTCTGCAGAGCCTGTTGCAAGTTCATATAGTGAACAACGTATATTTATTTTTTGTTGTTGTAGATTGCGCTGATTAAATTATGAACATGGCAAAATGATGCTCCCAACACAGAGCGGCTAATTGTCATGGATCATATGCAAATCCTGATCGTAAATCGAGGTCTGCCTCGAATATAAAACCCAAATCTTGTTGAAATTTGAAGGTCATGAACGTTTTGATTGTCATTTTAGACGTATCAGCAAGCCATTCAGAACCTCTTTATGGTAAATATCCACTCATTGCCGCTCCGTAAAGATTGGTCGCATCAAGATACTTGGTGTATGAGTTGTATGACGTCGGCAGATCTGGATTGAAAGTGTCGAGCGATTAATAAAGTTAACTCGTTAACGAAGGAGGTAACTTCGTTAGTCAATAAACAATAGTAAGAACTGCGATTGTTTGAGAGATAACTGAACTATAATGAAATAAAGAAGTAGGTATAGAACTGGATATCTTGGAACTATTCATTCTTTCAATGGCTCGTTCTAAGTGAATGCTTGTTCTTGCTATTATAGTCGAGTGTCAGTTTTTGTAGAGATTTTTCATTGTATCGTTCAAATACCTTTTCTATTAGATTTTCATCTATTGTTAAAGAGTATTCCACAAGCCTCTTAGCCTTCAGGACGGTGTTGAATTGGTAAAATAAGCGTTGCGAAATCAATCCGTGTGAGCTTATTCCTTGACGAATTCCTACCATTTTGGTCTCTTTCGAAAGCTACAAAGATGTACTTTGGTTTGAGCCCATTGGCATTTTCAAAATCCAAAAATAATTTTTTCAAATGTCAAAATTTGAATTTTTTCTTGGATATCGGAAATGTCATTGGGCTCAAAGCAAAGTAAATCCTTGTAGCTTTCGAAAGAGACCAAAATGGTAAGAATCCGTCAAGGAATAAACCCACACGGATTGATTTCGCAACGCTTATTTCACCAATATGACTCCGTCCTCAAGGGCTTTCTGGAAAAAATGATTACTTGTTTTTTGTTTGCAGTAAACTATTGACTTGGGGCAATTCAACGAAGATACTTTGTGCAGGTACCCACTTTTACGTATGATATCACCAGAAATATTTTCTGCAAATTTCCTTTGTCTTTAGGTCGAGTTAGAGTATATTATAAATTATTATTAGCATGTTTATTTACTTGAACACTTGCTTCAAAGTTTCCTCTTGTGTGTTTATTCCATCCTTAGAGGAGATACATTTTGGGGTAATGTTGTGTCTCTGAGGAAACATTTACCTGATTCCTCTGAAAATAAAATTATTATTCGGCACGACATAACCTGATGTAAGAATTGGTTCCTACGTACCTTTCTGTTTTATTATTCCAGAATCTTTGGGGCCAGCGTTTTTTACAAGGGGCTTTGCTACCCTCTCTAGGCTTTTGAATCTGTTGGTCACTTGCGTAACTGTCACATTGTAGCCCATTTTCATCATTCTCACCGTCATCATTGCATGAAGAGCCTTTTTATTTTCATATTGGCTCCTTTGCCAACAAAGAGGTTCAATTCATTGTTGGGTTGAAAAAATAACTTGGCTGGCGCTTCAGTCCAGTTAAAACATTCCGATGTCGTGGAAAGTTTGATTTGAGAGTCCAACTCAACTATCTCAAGCACATCTTCCATTTCGTTAGACTCTTCCATCTCCTTGAGTTTTGGAATATCGTTACAGTTCTCGTAACATTCTTCAGTCTCGTTGGCAATTGCGTCGTGAAGAACATACTCCGTTCCTTCTACCAGCATTCTTAGGGCCAGTCCAACTTCAGCTATTTCGTCCGAAACCATTTTAACATGTAAAATACCATCTGAAAATGAACTTTACAGCTCTACACATTCGTAATGAAATGTTATTCATATTCATCACTGTTTCATTTCCAAATTTTTCCCTCGAGTTACTTACTCCTACTAAATGCTTCATATCATCAGCCAGTGCGTCAATTTTACTCGGAAGTTTCAGAAGTAGGGCTACAAAAGTTCATTGATACTTTTCTACTTCTTGGTTACTAATCTATAACATGATTATGAACAATAATTTTTTTTGTATGCCGTTGAACCATCCACTTTGTCATGATTTATCTTACTTGAAATGGAGTGGTATCTCATATAAGCCCCCTTTACTTTCAGCCTGTACACATGTGTGATCACCCCAATGATTCACATAGGCTACCTCGTGCTCCCGAGGGGCTATTATTTTGATGTGTGTGCAGTCGATTGCACCCAGAGCTCCAGAAAATGGTTGTGGGGCATTTCTAAAAGCTTGAACAACTAGGTATCTTTCCTCTGGAGTGGACGGAAATTTCACCAATGCATGGCCTCAATATAACATCCGGTCTATAGCACCATTCACTGTTTGTATACAACGTGAAACTGATGACTGACTAACAGCAAGATCCCACTGCTCACCAGTACCACGTTGATATGAACCTGTGCCATAAAACCGCAGTGCAGTTTGAAATTTGCAAAGAAACATTCAATAAATTATTAGGCATGTGTACCTACTCACTAACTGTAACGGTAAAGTCATATTTTACGTACCTGAGATAAACCATACGGACGAGATCTCTGTAGTGGCTCCCGAAGAGCTCCCACCAAATCGAGGGCCACATCAGGACTTCTTCTGAACAGATCGATTGTGACGTCATCGTGAATTTTGAAAGGGTCACGTACAATCTTCCAATTACGTCGAATTTGCTTGCCTGGCCAACCGATCATATCGATGCATAATATGCATCAAATCAGGGACTAAGAAGTATCCTCCAGCCATTTCAATAATTGTAATGCACGTGGTAGTTAGGGGAGGACCGTGTACCTTGGGACAATATTTTTTAAACCTCATATTTTTTGGATTATTCAAAATTGATGGATCAAACTCTTGTTGCTGCAAAATATGCTTCAATAGCGGAATCTTGAACCAAACAACTAGTATTGAAATATTCAAAGAACAAAATCAAAAATTCTCCTCAAAAAAAGTGTTGCATGTCCCAAGGTACGCCTACATTGTGTACTTTGGGACGCACTCTTTATACCTTGAGACGCGCCCAATTATACTTCTCCAAAGTACCAAATTTACTCAATCTTAGGTTCTTTGCGTTCCCTCTGTTGTAAATGGCGAAGGTAACTTAATTTGCACATCCGACACATGAATACCGTGGATTTTTTCATCATATACGAAGAATTTGTTACCAAACTTTTTTTAAATACGATTTAAATACGGGTTCGATGCTGTCATCAATGACTACGGTATTTTCAAGTTCTTGTTGAAATTCAACAGGCTGGCGTTCACTGCCTGAAAGTTGCATTATTCTTGCTGGCGGTGCTTTTCTTTTTTTAAATTGTTTTATATCGGCTATCGCATTGAGACCAGTTGTTATAAATCCCCAACACATTTTCCAGTTCATCGGAGATGGCTTCCCACATTTTTCTTTTTGTCTTCAACTCTCGCATTGGTCCAATTTACGGCAAATATTCTTCGTACTTATCCAATAAGTACCGTGTTCCCTCCATGGAACCCTTCCAATTTAATCCCGGTTTGCATTCTTCCTAATTTTCGGAACTATTGGTGAGTCCGTTTTCTAATGCACTAGAGTTTTAATTCCTTGCTTCATTAACTAAAACTTCGTCGAATTTCAATTTCAACCCTTTCTTCCTTCTTGCCCATTTTCATTTTGTACGAAAAGAAATTTCGATGATTTACTTGTACTTAGAGAGAGATTGTTGTTCACTGAGTTTTGTCTTGGTATTTCAAATTTATAGCCATTGTTTTAATCATTTATTAAATAATTTACATGAAATTTGAGTGTTGACATTTCATAAATTTGTATCCAGCTGGGGCAGTAGTTTGGGACTCACGCTAAGCTCAATGCCTTTACGCAAATCTACAATCCGGAGTACAATTTGTTCCGATGAGTCTAATTAAACAGCTTGCAAAATTGATGTTATGTTCCTTTCTTTCTTGAAGTGTTTTCGAAACGACACTGAATTTTCT
Organism: Anaspis maculata; assembly: GCA_949128115.1. Taxonomy (NCBI): domain Eukaryota; kingdom Metazoa; phylum Arthropoda; class Insecta; order Coleoptera; family Scraptiidae; genus Anaspis; species Anaspis maculata. The sequence continues at coordinate 6,365,461 of OX421961.1, forward strand.
GGCATTGTTCTTAAGAGGTTCTCTTTGTTTTGGAACGCTAGCTTATTACAATGTTCATACACTCCTTGTCGTGCGAAAAGGGTCAAGTCTTTTATTCTATGGGGTAAACAAGGCGTGATCAAGGTTTTGCTCAGATTTGATTTGCATAAATACTGCCTGTCTCAAGCTAATAGAGTCTAAAATCAAGCTTAAATCATGCTCTGTAGGAAGCTAAATCTCTTAAAAGGGTTACTGAGGTTTTCACCTTTTTTCTGGCGTCTTGAAGGTAGGTAGCTGAAACAAGAGGCCGCATTTAAAAGCTCAAAGCAACTACAGGGATTTGAAATCGGCTTGACGTTTATCATGGTTGTTCGAAATCTCAAAACAAAACCCACTATCATTTTATAAATAAATCAATCACCTCAAATCCAACAATAAGCATTTGATTACAATAGAAATAAGACTTTCCTTAATATCTCCTTTCCTCGTAACTGATGCACTACAACTGTCAACAGTGTTTGGAACTTTGATTAACTTATTCTTGACGAGCGATAATTTTTTCTTCTCTACACACGCCTGCCGTTGTCGAGCACTCTCACGCCAATTTTCTCACCACCCCCCGAGTTCTTCCCTTGGGCCATTCCTTCCTTAGGCTCATTCCCTCTCCCGTCTCAAACCCCGGGCCTACCAAACCAATTCGCCCGCATGCAATTCCTGACTCCCCATCACCTTGTGTACAATTTCGTCCCTTCCCAATTCCGCCCGTAATTCTAATTTATTCCTAAATATTTAATTCCCTTTTATTTTATAATTTTAAGGCGTCCCACCACAGTACATACATACATATTTTATGTAAAATTTGATAATTTGAAGTAGATAGAGTCTTCTAAAATAAATACCGTTTAATAGGGCGTTTGCTGTATTTATGTCCACTATTGAGTTAAAATCTGTTCCTCTATAATTGATGATAATGGGCATCATTTCCATTTCACTACTCGTTTCCATCCTGATAATCTTATCCAACTTCCAAGAATCAAACGAACTTCAACACGCCCATGGATGAAGCAAGGATACGGGATGAACACACCGCTAACCTAACCTCAAACCATACCCAAGCGGTTGACGATTTACCCCCACTCACATGTAGGTCACTATCACATACAACAACTGTGTGATGTTAGAAATGGAATAAGATCAGGAGCCAATTTCTACGCCTCCTATTTTCATTTTCAGAAATGCGACAGTCAACTTTTTGTTGTCTTCACGGCGGCCATTTTGAATTTTCCTGTGATTGAACATTTCAAAACTGGTCGGCAATTGCGAAGGAGACTACATTGGACCATTATCCTCCTCGGACCCGGGATTGAAATAATGATAATTTTAAATAAAAAAATGGTAAGTTTGGTTTTAAATGAAGACTTAGACATACAGTTTTTTTTTCAAAATTTTTATTTCACGTTTTTTAGCAAAAAAATAATGTCTACTTGATTGGACAACAGGACTGTATAAGCTCAATTATTTTTCTTGTGATATTGATAAAAACAGTTGTGATCGCCTGTAATACAAAAAAAAACATCACATTTTTCACATGCAAACTTGGTTTTTTTGGTACATTTTGGATATTTGCACCTCACAGAGTTTTTGAGGTCCGACCTCAAAACAGGTAGATGTTGCAGTTTACTGGTCTTTGACACGGTCCAGGTGGAGCCAGGATTCACAAGGGGTGACATCGAGAAGCCTTTAGGGTTGTTCCTAGTATGAACTGATCTAGGTGTTCCGGCAGCCTCGTCGTCGCTGTCCTCTTCGTCGATGGTTTTCAGCAGTACTTGCGCAATGCTCAGTTTGAAGTCCATAAGCTCCATGATAGCACTTTTTCTGTGTCCAAATTTGCGACAATCATTGCGGTACAAAATCCACGAGTTTGCGATTGCCAAATCAAAAAAATGGAATATTGTTTTTACTGTCCACTTGTTGGTCCTTGCCGAAATGCGATAGTACGCAATCATCCTATCGACAAGATCTATACCTCCCATCGAGTCATTGTACTTCGACACCATGGCAGGCCTTGTTACGTCGATAAATTTGTTTTCAATTTTGGACCACCTTTTGCAAGTGTCAGTAGGTTGCTCTTGGAGGTTGGTAGAGGCCAGCAACACTGGTTTCATGTCGTACCATTGGATGATGTTTATTTTGTTGTCTGATCTAACATTTTGTTCTGTTGCTCCCCTTCCCAGTCTTTTCAGAGTTTTCTCCTGTGTCAGGTGAGCACATGAAGGTACTCTTGATTTCATTATCGTTCCTGTACCGTGAATTTTTCTCTCCAGCAAAAACTCAAGTAACGGAATTGTGGTAAAATATCTGTCCATGTACACATGTGAGCCTTCTTTCAGTGTTTCAATCAGTCGAATGACAGCTGAGGGGCCGACGCCCAGCTCCTTCGTGTCATGTAGGAAAGTTTTTTTTCCCTGGTAAACCTCGAAGTCTAGTACGAGGCCAGATGGAGTTGCACATACAAAATTTTTCAGTCCTTCAGGGTTAGGTTTCCCCCGTATGAATTGTTTAACACCACAGATACCAGTGAAGGGAATCATCTGTTCATCAATGGCAACCGTATTCTCCCTTGCTAAACGCAAACAAGCTTGTTTAACTCTGTCCATTAGCGGCCTGATACGCCACAACTTATCTTTCTTCCGAGCATCTTCGGAAATATCTCCATCTACAGTCACTTTCAAGTGGCTTCTGATCGTAAAAAATCTGTCCCTTGACATTGCTGTGGCAATCGAGAAAACTTTGGTGCTTTTTGCCCAGTACATTCTAATGCGAGGAAATTTCAATACTGACATTGTAATAACAATGCCAAAAAATTGTTTTATTTCGTTAACAGTGAGATTCAAAGGTTTGTGGTGCAACGTCATGTACTTGAGATTTGTACATTCGCAGATGTTACGAAAATCATTGTCATCTAAATAGTCGGAAAAATATTGAAATGGTTTGTGATCCCTTCTAGTCTCGCTAGTATCTTCATCTGGTTGAGACGTGAGCTCAATTCCAGAAAAAACTTCGGACTTCTTCCAAGTAAACTTTGGCTTAGCTGGTTTCTTTGGTACCTTTTTCTTTGGTTCTTTTTTCTTTGTTTGTTTGACTAGTTTCTTCTTTGTTGAATTCTTCTTCAGGTAAGCATTTAATGGCAAGTCATCATCAGAATCGTAACTATCGTCATGCAGTCCTTCTACAGGTTGATCCATTTCCAGATCTTCTATGGCTTCAGCTTCGTCTGACTCACTTCCTTCCTCTTCATGACTATGCCTTGATGATCCCTCATCATCTTCTTCGTTGTCTTCCTGCGCTTCTTCAGGTTCAGAATAGTGGTCTCGTTCTGTTTTACTTCTTTCCTCCGCGAAATACTGCCTACTTTCTTCATCTTCTTCAAAAACATCAATATTTTCATCTTCAGATGACTCGTTGATGTCTTCGATGTCAGAAGTATCTTGTAGTAGTTCCAACAATTTATCGTCATCCTCTCCTGGTCGGAGGTATTTTTTATTGCCGAAAATCGCTGCAAAAATCAAATTTCTCTGTTGATTTGTTCAAAAGTGAGGTTAGATTTTCGAGAGAAAAAAGTCATGATTAAACCTGGTGTCCATTCTGTTGGACAAGGTGAAAATGAGGTTAGTAGGTAGATTTCATGCATCCCCCTTAGCAGCCCAAACTGTAATTATGTTAATAAAGGATTAGTAATCAGTTTTACGCAGTTACAACACAAAAAAACTAGTTTAAATAGTCAAAAACATGTACTTACTATCGAGCGTCACTTTCTTGAACGTTGACATTGTGAAAGCCACACAAACCGCGCTTTTAGAGGTAGAATTTGGCTCGACAACAATTAGATGGCGCTGAGCTAGCATACATTGAGATGGACATTGGGTTTTAACCGGTATATTCTTTGCCGTTAAAAAATAGTGAGCGATGAACTAGATGTCCATTAAAATGGACGGTGGGTCCGAGGAGGATATACCGGGTGATCATTTGAAAACTATCCACCTGCAATAACTCCCGATTCCTAGTGGAAATGTCTTCGAGCAAAAACAGGTCGATTTTTATATCGAGGGGGACATCTAAAACATACATTAGCGATTTTCTATCTTTAGCCCCCTCGCCCCCACCTACCCCAACTTTGAAATTTCAAATGACACTACCTATTTTGCGATACATTGAATTGAACAAAATTGAATTTTCTTTCTGAAAAAATATTTCTAAAATTCTCAACCCCACCCCTCTTCCCCCTAAATTCTCTGAGTGTCCAATTAAATATTCTTGACCTCTCAATTCTCTTCAATGCAGTCAACGTCATCCTGCACAGCATCAAAAGAGAGAATTTTGTATGGAAAAAGTGCCACCCAAATTCACCCCTTTGCTCCCCCCTCCTCACCTTAAAAATCTAAAATGACAATACCTACTTTGTGATACATCAAATTGAAGGGAATTAAATTCTCTCCCTGATCACAATTTTTTCGAAATTTTTGAAACCCCAGTTTGCCTTCTAAAATACTCCAAATGTCCAGTTGAATGGGGGACGGGTTGAAAATTTCAAAAAAATTGTTTTTAGCAAAAGAATTTATTTTCCTTCAATTTGATGTATCACAAAGTGGGTAGTATTCTGTTAAATTTTAAAGTTGAGGTAGGGGAGAGCAATGGGCGTCAATTTGGGTGGCACTTTTTCCACCGAAAATTCTCTTCTTTGAAGCTATTCAGGATGATGCCGACTAAACTAAAGAGAATTGAGGGGTCCAGAATATTGAAAGGGACACTCAGAGAATTTTCAGGGAGAAGGGGAGTCGAGTTTAAATTTTTGAAAATATTTTTTTCAAAAAGAGAATTGATTTCCTTTCAATTTGATGTATCGCAAGGTAGGTAGTGTCATTTGAAATTTTATTTTTGGGATGGGTGGGGGCAAGGGGGCTGGAGATAGAAATTTGTCAATGTATGTTTCAGATGTCCCCCTCGATATAAAATTCGACCTGTTTTTGCTCGAAGAAATTTTGACTAGGGATCGGAAGTTATTCAGGTGGGTAGTTTTCAAATGATCACCCGGTATACAAAAAAAGACAATCTGCAATAGAAATTAGTGATCTTTACGTGAATTAAAATCTGTAAATCTAGTTTTCCTTGGTTTTACTGCCAAAATTCACCATCATCAGTTGAAAAATTTCTTGTTAACGACGCGACGGTCTAAATAAAACATTGCTCATCATGAATTAGGGGAGAAATCCAGATGAGAGAATAACAACATAGTAAATAATAAAATTGTGTGGGTATATTGACTTATCACATGATTGTATTGAACCTAATCCTGCAAGCGCTTCTGCAGTCAAGCTTTTTTTCGACCGAGAGCTATATTTCAAGTGAACTTGGAGGGCTTGCCGTTTGACTTAATCGTTGATGTTCTGATTGCACAATCTTTTTATTATTTCATTGACATTATTCACCCACGTATAACAGTACAAATCCAACGTTGCACTGGTAAAAAATGTGAACAGATCATGTTGTTCACACACAGAGAATATGTCTGATGGGATATTGGCACTCAAAATCAGTAGCAGCTTCGTCCTTATTCGGTTTTCATGGCAAATCTCAGGTAGCCATTTGTGCAGGACTGAACGCAGAGTCCAAAGAGGGTCACAAATCTCGTTCTGGGCTCCAGTAAAACATTTTTCTTGTATTCTCTGAACTTTATCAGTCCATGTTCTCCTGAATGAGTATCAGTTCTCAGTTCCTGTCTGCAAGTGGGACATTTTCCAATTGCTTTCAGAGTTTGTCTTGCCAAGTAACCTGCCATATATCCGTGCAGCCTTAGTACCAGATGCCCGTTCACCGCTTTTAGATTGATGATTCTTCGCTTACCGTAGTGCAGCGGTACTTCTTCGATCCCACTAACATGGCGATGGCCTTCTAGCAAATTCCAGCGCTCCATCGGTGTCACTTTCTTTTTCGCAATTGGCGCCAACTGAATGTGGAGCACAGAAGTTATTGATGAGAAGAGACTCGAATGCCGATACGAATGCACTGCATGATGGATTGATGTTCCTGGCGCCATGGCTACGGATGCAGCTGAAGAAATTCTCCAGGGGATCTTGGTTTAAATTTTTCGTATCGAGGAATGTACATCCCTGATTTTGCAGTTCTGCCCACAACAACTTCATATTCTTCAAAGTGACAATCCAGTTCGTCACTGATGGGGGTATCAGTTCTTTTCTGGCGTTGAAGAATTTTATGGAACGCAGCACTTTGAGAGTTTCGTTCCAGAAAGCAATATGCTCCGTTTCTGCTGTGACAGAACGTCTTAGGATCTTTCCATCCCATGGGTTTAAGCTTGGCCCATTCACACTATCAAATAGTTTGTCCATGAATAGGACGAAGTTGGCGGTTCCAACCCCCAAAATTAAATTACTGTTGGCAGAACATTGGTTGGTTCTTCTTCTTTTTGCTTGGGGGGGCAGGGTTGTTCCTATTTTCAGTATTGGCCAAGACTACTTCCGATTCCATTGAAGCAGCTCTCGCAACTGTAGATAAGCCTGCATCCTCTACGATGTACTCTTCAGTTATCTGCAAAAATCACCAGAAAATTATTATATTCCTTGGACTTCAACAATTATTAGCTTCAGCTGCTTACATCACGTAATGGTATTTCTCTTGCCCATATATTGCCTTCCTCATTTTCCTCAAATCCAGCCTCGCTTGTCGGTGCAACGGGACACTTATTGTCACCAATAGTTATCAACGGGGATAACATTGGTGACAATAAGTTTGAAAGACGCTCTTCAAGGTTGTTCAGTGGTTTGGCTTTCCGTGGACCCCCTCCAGTGTGCATGACGTCTTCTCGGATAAGTCTTGCTTCTTTTCGAGCCTGTTCTTTCAGTGTACCTAAGGACTAAATAGGGTTATCAGACTATTATTGATGTGAAATATAAGTACTTCTTTGGTACTCACTGCATTCCATTCCTTCACGGTTTTTTCAGGCCCATTCAAGTTATTCAATTGCTTTGCAAGGCCGACCAAGTTCTTTTGAATTCCTTGATCATGTACGGCTGGATTTTTTTGCTCCGTCACAAGCAAGAACTTGTGTTCTTCCAAAGATGAGATCACATCAGTTCTTTTTGTACCTTGGTCATGCGATTACGGCCACTTTTTTCGCGATCTTCCGCAGAAGCTGCTTCATGGACAGGGGGCATTTTTAGAAGGTTAACTTACACTGTCAATGACAAGACTCAAGATAACAACACAACAGTTCAGCCACTACTTTGCAGCAAGGCGGGAGATTCTAATTCGGCTCCGATGTTGAAACTTTCCGTCAGTTTTGACTACTTTGGAATATTTGCTCTACGAAAACCCTGGACGGCCGAAGTTTTTGGTGGTCCCACTGAATTATTGCACTTTTAACGGATCCCGTAATTCCAGAGATACAGATACAGATGATCAATTAACAATCTCGAGCCATTAAAAATATTCTCTTTACTGGTCCGCTTAATTTAAACGGCTTCTTTACAGAATAGACCCTAACAACAGATAATAACACCTGTCAAATTAGGACACATTGAAAGATGGTTTCGTTTAGCAATTTGCCGTGGCCTGGAGGGAGAAAAAAGTAAGTTTTTGCAAGGTCTAAAGTCTAACCTCGGGTTCCACCAAAATTTTAAGAGCAGATTAAATCTATCACGCTGATAGTTGCTATGCACCAGCCAATGGGATGGCCAGTTGCTTAGTTACTATCAGAGTGATAAAGTTATCGCGTTGATAAAAGTTTGGTGGAACCCAAGGTAAGGCGATTGAAAAGTGGGTGCCAAAGTTAAGTGGGCCAACAGCCCTGTTGGAAATGTCAGATTGAAACATATAAAACATGCCTTCCTCGGCCAGTCCGACTATTATTATCAACAATTTTTTTGTAAATTGTCTCGAGCACCCTCCACCGATTTTCAGTTTGTACTGGGGTGTAATTACTTTCAAAATCTTTTGTTCAGTTCTTCCGTAATTATCACCCATAATCTTTTTAAATTCTGTATGCCCAATGTCCCGACTTATTTCTGTACTGTTTGTATCTATCCAACGGAAATAAAGTAGCGTTACGGGACTAATCCGCCACTTCAATTGGCGGCGTTGGCGATAAAACTTGTTGATGATGGCCATTTAACAATCGCTGGTGAAATCTGAAATAGTATTCCAATATTTATCCAAAAGAGTTGAAACAAGTTCTTTATCAACATTAGTGAATAAAGAAGAAACGTCAAGTTAAATTAGGATATAATCATTACGAATGATCATATTATTAATTTCTTCAACAAATTCATAGGAATTTTTGATGTTTTATCCTCCTCGGACCCGGGATTGAAATAATGATAATTTTAAATAAAAAAATGGTAAGTTTGGTTTTAAATGAAGACTTAGACATACAGTTTTTTTTTCTCAAAATTTTTATTTCACGTTTTTTAGCAAAAAAATAATGTCCACTTGATTGGACAACAGGACTGTATAAGCTCAATTATTTTTCTTGTGATATTGATAAAAACAGTTGTGATCGCCTGTAATACAAAAAAAAACATCACATTTTTCACATGCAAACTTGGTTTTTTTGGTACATTTTGGATATTTGCACCTCACAGAGTTTTTGAGGTCCGACCTCAAAACAGGTAGATGTTGCAGTTTACTGGTCTTTGACACGGTCCAGGTGGAGCCAGGATTCACAAGGAGTGACATCGAGAAGCCTTTAGGGTTGTTCCTAGTATGAACTGATCTAGGTGTTCCGGCAGCCTCGTCGTCGCTGTCCTCTTCGTCGATGGTTTTCAGCAGTACTTGCGCAATGCTCAGTTTGAAGTCCATAAGCTCCATGATAGCACTTTTTCTGTGTCCAAATTTGCGACAATCATTGCGGTACAAAATCCACGAGTTTGCGATTGCCAAATCAAAAAAATGGAATATTGTTTTTACTGTCCACTTGTTGGTCCTTGCCGAAATGCGATAGTACGCAATCATTCTATCGACAAGATCTATACCTCCCATCGAGTCATTGTACTTCGACACCATGTCAGGCCTTGTTACGTCGATAAATTTGTTTTCAATTTTGGACCACCTTTTGCAAGTGTCAGTAGGTTGCTCTTGGAGGTTGGTAGAGGCCAGCAACACTGGTTTCATGTCGTACCATTGGATGATGTTTATTTTGTTGTCTGATCTAACATTTTGTTCTGTTGCTCCCCTTCCCAGTCTTTTCAGAGTTTTCTCCTGTGTCAGGTGAGCACATGAAGGTACTCTTGATTTCATTATCGTTCCTGTACCGTGAATTTTTCTCTCCAGCAAAAACTCAAGTAACGGAATTGTGGTAAAATATCTGTCCATGTACACATGTGAGCCTTCTTTCAGTGTTTCAATCAGTCGAATGACAGCTGAGGGGCCGACGCCCAGCTCCTTCGTGTCATGTAGGAAAGTTTTTTTTCCCTGGTAAACCTCGAAGTCTAGTACGAGGCCAGATGGAGTTGCACATACAAAATTTTTCAGTCCTTCAGGGTTAGGTTTCCCCCGTATGAATTGTTTAACACCACAGATACCAGTGAAGGGAATCATCTGTTCATCAATGGCAACCGTATTCTCCCTTGCTAAACGCAAACAAGCTTGTTTAACTCTGTCCATTAGCGGCCTGATACGCCACAACTTATCTTTCTTCCGAGCATCTTCGGAAATATCTCCATCTACAGTCACTTTCAAGTGGCTTCTGATCGTAAAAAATCTGTCCCTTGACATTGCTGTGGCAATCGAGAAAACTTTGGTGCTTTTTGCCCAGTACATTCTAATGCGAGGAAATTTCAATACTGACATTGTAATAACAATGCCAAAAAATTGTTTTATTTCGTTAACAGTGAGATTCAAAGGTTTGTGGTGCAACGTCATGTACTTGAGATTTGTACATTCGCAGATGTTACGAAAATCATTGTCATCTAAATAGTCGGAAAAATATTGAAATGGTTTGTGATCCCTTCTAGTCTCGCTAGTATCTTCATCTGGTTGAGACGTGAGCTCAATTCCAGAAAAAACTTCGGACTTCTTCCAAGTAAACTTTGGCTTAGCTGGTTTCTTTGGTACCTTTTTCTTTGGTTCTTTTTTCTTTGTTTGTTTGACTAGTTTCTTCTTTGTTGAATTCTTCTTCAGGTAAGCATTTAATGGCAAGTCATCATCAGAATCGTAACTATCGTCATGCAGTCCTTCTACAGGTTGATCCATTTCCAGATCTTCTATGGCTTCAGCTTCGTCTGACTCACTTCCTTCCTCTTCATGACTATGCCTTGATGATCCCTCATCATCTTCTTCGTTGTCTTCCTGCGCTTCTTCAGGTTCAGAATAGTGGTCTCGTTCTGTTTTACTTCTTTCCTCCGCGAAATACTGCCTACTTTCTTCATCTTCTTCAAAAACATCAATATTTTCATCTTCAGATGACTCGTTGATGTCTTCGATGTCAGAAGTATCTTGTAGTAGTTCCAACAATTTATCGTCATCCTCTCCTGGTCGGAGGTATTTTTTATTGCCGAAAATCGCTGCAAAAATCAAATTTCTCTGTTGATTTGTTCAAAAGTGAGGTTAGATTTTCGAGAGAAAAAAGTCATGATTAAACCTGGTGTCCATTCTGTTGGACAAGGTGAAAATGAGGTTAGTAGGTAGATTTCATGCATCCCCCTTAGCAGCCCAAACTGTAATTATGTTAATAAAGGATTAGTAATCAGTTTTACGCAGTTACAACACAAAAAAACTAGTTTAAATAGTCAAAAACATGTACTTACTATCGAGCGTCACTTTCTTGAACGTTGACATTGTGAAAGCCACACAAACCGCGCTTTTAGAGGTAGAATTTGGCTCGACAACAATTAGATGGCGCTGAGCTAGCATACATTGAGATGGACATTGGGTTTTAACCGGTATATTCTTTGCCGTTAAAAAATAGTGAGCGATGAACTAGATGTCCATTAAAATGGACGGTGGGTCCGAGGAGGATATTTGAAAGTTGGAATCAAATTATTAATTATAGTTGTGATGTATTTTGATAGAGAAAATGGTGGAGAATCTATGCAAGAGACAATTAGTCTTGATGGATTGTCTTGTTTATGTATTTTTGGTAAACCGTATATTCTTGGTGAATGACCATTATGAGAAATTAAGGTGTTATAGATTTTTTTTTATTGATGATGCTAGAATCTAATAATTGTTTAGAAAATTGGTTATTCTTTCTTTCGATTGAATTGGTAGGATCTTTTCTCAATAATTTGTATGTACTAGTATCGTTTACAACTAAGTTATTCATTTTTTCTTCATAATCTCGTCTATTCATTAAATCCGTAACATTACCTTTATCTGCCCTCATGACAATTAATTCATCATGTTGTTTCAAATAATTTGTTGTGATCCTTTAATAATTGATGTCATTATTTTTTTACTTTCCCGGCCCACCCACGAACACGGAGGGAAAGTATTGTAATCGTGCAGAAAAAAAGTTTTGAGATTTCACCGGATATATCCGTTTTGAGGTCCCCCAAGACGATTAAGACCATTTTCAGAATGATGTCTGTCTGTGTGTGTGTGTGTGTGTATGTGTGTGTGTGTGTGTGTGTGTCTGTCTGTGATCTTCCACGATAACTGCCGTAACGTTGACTGGATCGACTTGATATTTGGTATACAAACATGGTTGTTTCCTGAAAAGAGCCCATTAGTTTTTGGCTGTCATCTGTCAAACCCAACTGTCACTATCATCAAATGTCAGAAGATATATCTCACGGAACTCAACTTGCAATATGTCATTTGAAAGCCCTTGAAAAACTGTATTCAGAACAGTTGGAAACATTGCCCCATCTGTCATCTGTCAAATAATAAAAAATGTTAAAGTTCAAAACTTTACCAATTAATTATTCAAAATCTATCCGATGAATTGGAACCAGATTTGGCAGGAAGCAACACAACAAAAGAGTCAAATTGAGGCCGCAGTTGCAGTTTTCCACCATTCTCCAGTTGAGCGTAATGAATTTTCGAAATTTCTCCTGGCCGTTGCCACTCAGGAGGGGCTCTCGCCGGTGTTTCGACCAGCACGACTCGCTTTTGTAGCAGGACTCCACTCAAAAATTTATTCCTGCTCGGGGATCGACTTTTTTTTTTGGGAATTTCAACTGATATCGAAAGTAGATTGTATTGAGCGTCGTGCAGGTCTATTTTCAGAGTTGACACGGTTTCGGTTTTCCGACTGTAATTTTTTCAAAATGAAATTTGCACATTCCGTGAATTTGAGAAAAACGCAATGCAAACTTCTACATGCGGTAGGCCCCACGAAATATTAATTTTAGGTGCAGACATGCTGTGAATAAAAGTTAGAGAAAAGATTGAGCTAATTTTTGAAGGAAAAATTTTCGAAATCGGATCAACAGTTGCCGAGTTTTCCTCTCTGGAAAAACTGCAAATTTTCCAACTTTTTATTCAGTGCACAGATTTCTTGGAATTGTTTTTTTTAGAGAATAGATAACTGGTTCTTGAACATTTTCCAATAATTTCTCTCCAATTTCTGGGAAATTTTCCTCCTGAAAATATAAAACCACTCATGCGATCGTACAAATTAAGCGGTTCTGTCACGATAATTACCGAATTATTGATCCGATCAAATCGAAATCAGGTACGGAGGCCTAAGTTCAGCCTGGAATGTTCTGATTAGACTTTGGGTGGATGATTTTGATCGAAAGCCCTCAGGTGGCACATTGGGTCTGGGTTTGTCTGCCCAAGCTCTAAAGTGAAAATATAGAGTTGAAATTTGACACACAGATGCAGTGAAAGTTTTCAATCAAGTTTTTGTAATTTCATCATCATATCTGAAGTAGGAACAAAAATTTCAATAAGGAACCAGCATTGCATTTTTGAGATATCACAACAGTTAGCTACCTAGTTCTACCTTTTGGATCATTTCATCACCTTGGAAAACTGACCTAACCTGTCATTTTTTCTGTCCGCTCAACAATGGTTGCAGGATGCTCGCTAAACGCTCGACTAAATAGAATTTTTTCATCAATTTCCAAATCAGATCGCCCTCTCCCGAAGGGACACTTCGATCAAAATCATTACTGACGTCTCTGGATACCGCCGGGAAAGTTTTGTGTCGCCCCACAACAGATTTTTTTTTATTGTGTTGAAGTTTATTTTATTGATTATTAATGATATTTATGGCTATAGATCTATGAATCTCTTTACTATCGTCATTTGGGAGAGAATCTATTATGTCCTACAAATCTTTTATAATGTTGACAATAGGAAAGTCTTTTATGTCATGGTCTAGAGTAAATTTATGACCTAAGCTTAAAAACATACTTACGTCTTCAGGAACGGTAAAATCAGAAATATTTTTGATCCATTCTTGGTTAGTTTTGGGTGGTTCAGCTTTAATGCCATTTTGTGTTGCGAGAATTGAAAATTTATTAAAATGTACGATTTTCACCTTGTCATATTTTTTGTTATGAAGTTCTCTAGCTTTGTTTATGATAGAATTGAATAAAACTGGGGGACAAGATTTTACAGAAATAAGGTTTTTTCACGGATAAAGATATTTAAACGTCTTATATGCCAATGAGTTACAGCTATTTCTATGTTCAATATTTTCGATTTAAACCCATTAATAAGGTTAGTAGTTTTAGTTTTGGTCATAAAAGGTGTGTAATCTACTTGTAAAAGGTGTAAACAATTGAAGAATTGCTGTATATGGGACGGAATAATTAATCTTTGTCTGCATTTCAATAAAAAATCTCGTCTGCATTGCATTCTCGCCAATTTTTGTTGGTGGTTATAGATGAGCTTAGTGGTGATTCTAGTATCTTGTCCAAATTCCGTTTGAAGATGATTGGAGAAATCCATTCCGTTATTCCTTTTAGCCTTTAGTTTCCAGATGTTCGGGATTGTTAGTGAGCCTTTGAAAACCTCAGAGTCGTTTGTAATTCGTTTGTTTTTTTGTCCTATTGGATGATATTATAGATCGGCGAATTTTGAGGGTTTAAGAACAGTGAGTCAAGTTAAGAGTTGTGCGTTAACAAAGAAAAAAATTTTACTCTCTGTCCTTGAACCCTCAAAATTCGCCAATCTATTATATCATCCAATAGGACAAAAATGCAAACGATAAGACCAATAAAAAAAAATAGGCAAGTACCCCATTGAGCTGTGATAGATTTTCACATCCGTCCAGCGAGTTATTCCATTTTTATGTCAACGATGTCGCTGATGTTAGCAGAACGATTTTTCCCAACAAACACTGCGAACAACTCACGAAAAAAAAAATTGGTCCAGGTCCTCCGTGCAGCTAAGAAAAGGCCATGATCATACCAGCACGCAGTGGTCCAGAATTCAGAAAATCTGGCCAAAATCTGAAACTCATGTAACTTGTTCAGAACAAAATCGTGAATACAGGAAAAATCATGAAAAATCTCATTGGAAAATGGGGTCCATTTTAAGGGGGTTAAATTAGGAATAAATTTCAAAAATTCAGAAAATTATAAAACTGGTCCATAATAAAGTCGTGATTACAGAAAAAAAAATTAAAAAATTCTTATTGCAAAATGGGATTGATTTTGATGGGGTTCAAATCGAAATAAATTTGAAAAAGTTACAAGAAAAATGATTGAAAAAATCTTATGAGAAAATTGGGTTGATTTTAGGGGGTCGAAATTGAAATAAATGAGAAAATTGTGATACTTATAGTAGAGAAAGGTAGGTATGTTTTGGACAGCTTTAACGTTTTCCTTCATTTTTTGAATAAGCAACATGGAATGCCTAATTTTGACCTACCATACTACTTGCTGTTTTATTGATAACTAATCAAAACAGTAATATGCTGATTTCAAAAGCGATTGTGGTCAGTATAAATAAATTTAACTCCCTGGGCAATACGTCCCAAACATACCTACAGGTGGTATATTTGGGACGGTAAGTAGGTATGTTAGGGACTGGTCTTTATAAGGCATTTGTTTGAAGAAAATTTGTGAAATAAACGAATAGGTACGAATAATGTTTCAAAACGTAGGTAACCTATCTTAAGTTAGACACATTGAGGCTATTTATGTTAAATTTCAGGTAATTTCGCTGTTCTGAAACCATGAAAACACGTTTAACGATGTCATTTTCTGTGATATTCCAAATATCATCAATGATCGGATAAGAAAAAGTGCCAGAATTCCACGTCTTCTGAGGAATTTAATTGAAAAACCTTTTTCGTGACTATCAGTACCACGTTTCAAAATTTGACCTATATAGTGAACATAGCGACGATGGTGCTCTATAAAGAATTTCACAATAACGTAGTCATTTGTTTTGAAATCCCTGGATCCTTCTTGATCGTCAGAAGATTCCTCGGAAGATTCACTCGACACTTCTTCATCCGATGATGATGTTGATGATGAAGATCCATTTTGTTCCCTGTTTCTTTTATTAACAACTGTTGTAGTTTTGCTGGTCGTTGGTTCATTAAATATTTGCCTTTTTGTAGTTTTCAACATTTTTGCTTCAATGCTTTCTTCAATCTCCATTTTTTTCGTGGTATCGGTCAATATCCGGGTGCGTCCTGGTTTTCTACCTCCAGTTTTCTTCTTCCTTTGAGATGCCACTGGAAAGGAACGGACCAGCTCGGGTGAAACAAATATTGGACTTGGAGGATCAACAAAGGTGGATGGATCAACAATTGCTGAGTCGTCAGCTGCTGTCTTAGCATGATCAGATATGTCGTCGATCACAGTTGTAATATTGTCACGTTTGGCCGTAATATCATTAGGTTCATTTGGAATCGGACGATCGGTTACAGCTGAAGACGGAAAATCGATGTCAGTGAAGACGTCCGCATTAAAGGGATAAATTCCTGTTTTGGAGAAACCGCTTTCTATATTTGATTTGCTGAAGGCTGGGGAATATGCCTTTCCAACCAGTTCACCAATTTCGTAGATTGTTATCGTTTTCCCAGGGTTGCTCATCATCGATTTATCAGCCTAATTGTTATAGAAACGTTTAAATGCCTAGAACTTGGACACATCGAGCGGTTGCAATTTATTACTGCAATGGGGGTGGTAAAGTAAGCAAATGAATACCGTTTTCTTTTGCAAAATTGATCACGTCGATTGAAACGTGGCTTTCATGGTTATCATAAACCAATAGAACGGGCTTTTCTTTAGAAGGATTCGACTTTTGATTTGATTTGATTAATTTGACCGTCGGTCACCACCCCGCTGTTCTGTTGGAAGTTTCCCATTTGAGAAAAATCCGGATGCTATCCCCTCAATTCGATGTTTTTTTAGCCCAAGAATTTTCAGAAGAACAGGTCGGAAAATTTGGATAGGTTTTTGATTGACGTGAATACAAAACTCATACTTTGGTCACGAAGGTGCTTTAGATTGGCAAGACAGACACATTGGAATCGATACAATCAATGAATAAGTACAACACCCAATTGTTTTAATTTATTTATTCATCATTATCATCTAGTAATTCATCAAGTTCTGATAATATTTTCCGTTTAAATTTCTTCACGTTGCGAGGTGACAATTTGTCCATGTCCTCCAACAGGCTACACAAAAATAGTTCATTGGAGGACTTGAGCTTCTTGGGGGGGAGGGTCCTGTGTTTTCTGCAGGTAGGCAATAAAATGCTCTTCGACAGTGCTGGATTTACGTTTAATTGGTTTCGAGCTCCGTGCTAGCGGTGCCATCTCAGCAGGTTCAGGTGCATCAGAAGATGGAATCGCCATAATTTTCTTCCTCATCGGACAAGACACAAGGGCCTGTACCGTGACCTGAAACAATCATCAAAGTTATAAATTACTACTAGCTATATGCCGTTCTTGTTTTAAACTCAGTAGATTGACTTTTTGGAACTACGGCTACAACTGATGGCACCCGCAAAGTTTTGGAACGAAACTATCAGCGGCCATCAGCCATATCCCCCAGCTCTCCAGCTTGTCACTTTATTTTTGCTCCAAAGTGTCATTCTGCTGAAGATAAAAAGTGAACCGGATATAATATATTCACTGGATGTTTGAAACTTACTATCGCTCTCAGCATCCTCGGGTGGAATGGTTGGTGACCTTGCAGCGGCCAGAGTGTCTGGTGACTGCAAGAAAAAATGGTCCTGCAGCCATATTTTCAGCGGGCTTTTTTCTTATATTCCCTTGTGTTGCCCTTTCCGCCATGAATGGTTCCAAGAAACTGAGCGAATCAAAATACGCCCACTTTCTTCCAGGTTTGGATTGGGAACCAGAAGGTAATTTCGTGTCACCTGTCCTCCTCGTCCTGTACCCAGTACGCAAAATCTGCCACTTTTTGCGTAGCTCTGAATCTAAAACCCAAAAAAATAGTTTGCTGTGCAATTATTTGAGGTTAGAATGTCTTACCATTTCTTGTTTGAAATTGAACACGTATTTGACGCCACAAAGCATCAGTAACTAATAAATTGGAATATCCCGAACTGCTGTTTGTGACAAAAGTGGCTGTTTGAATTTGTATTTTTCAAAATTGTTTCTACTATTGAAAATGTCAAAAAGGTCATTGAAGATTTGTAGGAATTTCGAAGTGGGGTTGAACATTTATGAAGTCTTCATGTTTCAAGTCGTTACATAGGAATAAAGTGCATCTTCCACACTCTTACTTGATGTTTGTGTGGCAATATACACCCTCATCTTCTCTTTTTCCCAGTTCAAATGCCAATTTTTCAATTTGTTGGCAGCCTATATTCTGAAGGTCCACAAGTTTCGTGATGTATCGCCATTCTATTTGATGTAGCTTTTGTCACCAACGTTACATAAAAATATTGCTTTCGCAGTTTCGCACTTATCCAATTTGCATTAATGATTTTGCGATTTCGAAACGACGTAGTAGCCTGTGAAGCCTGAAAAGCTTTGAATATCTTTTGAGCTGCTTGGTTTATGGAAATTTATTACTGCCTCAATTTTGTGTGGGTTTGGTTCAAGACCTTCTTCTGTTACTACATGTCCAAGTTGAGCGACTTCACGTTGTAGAAATTCACACTTATCTGGTTGTATTTTGAAGTTATATTTTCGAAGGCGTTGAAAGGCTTTAGATACGTTTTCGATGTGTTTTCCCACAGTTTCGGAAGACATAATTATATCGTTCTTAAAGACCATGCAGAGCTCTGCAGGCCTGTCATGATGTGGTCCATGACTCTTTAGAATGTAGTTGGGGCATTTTTAAGCCCCAATGGCATTCGAAGATACTCATAGTGACCGTTTTCTACCGAGAAGGCGGTTTTAGGGATGCCCTTTTTGTCTATTTCTATCTGGTGAAACCCCGAGGCTAAGTCGAGGGTGCTGAAGTATCTACATTTCCCGAGTTGATCCAGTATGGTTTCAATATTTGGCAAAGGATATTCATCTCCAACAGTAACGTCATTCAATTTTCTGAAATCGATTACTACTCACCATTTTTGCGCTTGCCAGATGCATCGAGTTTCTTGGAACCACCCAAACATGGCCACTCCAAGGGCTAACTGACGGTTGAATAATATTTTGGTTCAACATTTGATGTATTTGTTTTTTAACCTCTTCTTTATGAATGTGTGGGTAACGATACGTTTTTGTGAAATGAGTGGAATGGTTGGTGACCTTGCAGCGGTCAGAGTGTTTGGTGATTACAAGCAAAATGGTCCTGCAGCCATATTTTCAGCGGGTTTTTTCCTTATATTCCCTCTTGTTGCCCTTTCCGCCATGAATGGTTCCAAGAAACTGGGATAATCAAAATACGCCCACTTTTTTTCCAGGTTTGGATTGTCACCTGTCCTCCTCCTCCAGCACCCAGTACGCAAAATCTGCCACTTTTTGCGTAGCTCTGAATCTAAAAACTAAAAAGTAGTTAGCTGTGCAATTATTTGGGGTTAGAAGGCCTTATCATTTTTTTGTTTGAAATTGTACACGTATTTGACGCTACAAAGCATCAGTAACTGATAAATTAGAATATCCCGAACTGCTGTTTGTGACAGAAGTGGCTGTTTGAATTTGTATTTTGCAAAAGTGTTCCTAATATTGAAAATATTGAAAAGATCATTGCAAATGTGTAGGAATTTCGAAGTGGGTTGAGCATTAATGAAGTCTTCATGTTTCAAGTCGTACATAGGAATAAAGTGCATCTGCCACACTCTTACTTGATATTTGTGTGGCAATATATACCCTCATCTTCTCTTTTTCCCAGTTCAAATGCCGATTTTTTCAATTTGTTGGCAGCATGTAAACCACCTATATTCTGAAGGTTCACAAGTTTCGTTATGTATCGCCATTCTATTTGATATAATAATAATAAATATTTATTGTCCTGTATACAAATAATGTACGTTGAGAAATAAAAAACTGTATATAAGCACTTAAGTGAGTACACAAAATGAAGAAGTGGCGAAATAAATAAACAAATAAATAGTCCTAATACAACAAATTAAATATTTTTTAATTTAATTTCAATTATTTGATATAGCTCTTTTCACCAACGTTACATAAAAATATTGCTTTCGCTGTTTCGCACTCACCAAATTTGCATTGATGATTTTTCAATTTCCGTAAACGATAGGAGAACAAACTCTAATACGTGAGGGTGAGGCATTGGCACCACAGCTATGCCTGATCACTTGCCTATTGTCGTCAGCAGAAAGAGGACGCACAATTGTCTGAAAGTTTTGCTACAGTATCATTTGGCGGTTCTCTTTTTCTCGAGTAGCACTGAGCGTGGTATAATATTCCACCTACAACATTCGCTCATGGCTCGAATTTGTTAGTGGAATGTCAGAGCCCCTTAATGCCTCTTGTAAATCTGCGGACAACGCAACTATTTTTGCCGTTCCTAATAAAGTGATCCGGTCAAATTGTGAAGAAGTAAACACGGTCCGGTAGCACAGTAAGTCTGGACAATAGTTGAGGACTCTTTTCTTTGTTTTGTACAGCCTTACTGCTTTTGGGATGAATGAAAACATGCAGTATTTTTGGGCTTTTTGTGTGGCATCGCTTTTACAATGAGACTTCGACAAAAATCTACATCTAAATCTACCTCGATCACTTCTACTTTTTTATTTTGCTCAAAATGTGGTGAAGCCACGCAAAATAGCCCCTTTAGATTTTTCGCACAAAAACATTTCCAACTGTATTTGTGCATAGGGCTTAGGCATGATTTTTCCGTTTTTGACAAAACATTCCACTGTTGCTGCTTTTGATGGGCACTTGACTTCAATGCGAAACTCATCTATCACAGCATCGGTTGATGCTCCAAATATTGGATAGTCTTTTTTTAATACTATTCCTGATTTTTTGAAAACAAGTTTTCTTTCATTACAAACAACTTTGATTACTTGCTGCTCTAAATAAAAATTATACCTCTCTTTTCATAGCTTTGGTTTGCATAAATTTTGTAGTTCCTAGAACTGTTTCTACAATAGTTCCATCAAAAAGTTTGACACTGTGCAACAATGGATGTTTGAAGCTGTGACTAATCCAAATCTTGCAGCAAACCACTCTGGGCTGTTTGACTGGTTCACTGGTTCACAGTTGCTGTGAAAAGGTGAAGACGAGTGTCTGGATCAAGTGTTGTCTTGCAAAAATCAGTAAAATCACTGGCACTTCCATGAACCACACTGTTGTTGTCCGAAAAAAAACCTGAATAAACAGCCTTCACTCGACTTCTTTATTTCTTCTTCAATTACCGCGTTCAAGAAGCTGTTTGTTCTTGGGTGGTAGTGGTGCAACGGTTCTGTTTGGTATCGCTGCAATTTTCAAGGGTTCCAGCGTGCCCACTTTGGAAAGTGTTGACTTTTTCCAGTAACACACTGTTGAAGTTACAGCTGGTTCATAATTCTTTTTCAACAGCCAAAAGAGTAAAGCGAATGCATGTTTACAACCTCCCGAGAGAAAAAGACAAATAGATAAGCACTACCCACAGGTTTTCAATCAAATCACTTGTCAAATCATGAAGTTCAAATGTTCCACAAATTAACACAAACCTTCACCAGCAGCGCAGTCATGACATTGGCATTCTACTATTTTCTCTGCATTTTCATCGATGGTCGCACTTACTGAGTAAGCTCTCTGGCGAACCCTGTGTTCAGGGGTAATTCGTGCTTTAATCATGCAACGGGGATGTTTCCTTCTTAGCTGAACATACCCCACAGCATCATCCGTGTAGGTTTGCCGACCAGATCTGTATCATAAAATGGATCATATGATGTTCACCTACTAGGCTATGATTGGCTGACCTACGTACATCCAACCAGTTGCCGTTGCTCCCTTGACCACTGACTTATATTGGGAACTTCAGCCGGACTGTCTGCAATTAACTTCAAAGTGGTCAGCAGCTGTCTCTCCTGTTATTATAAAATGTTTCTAGGCGTGGCGTGCTCTACCAACAGTATTATCACCTAATCCGAGTAATGATAATAAATGAGTAGGAAAGACATGCAGGGAAGAAATAAGAATGGTCACTCCCTAAGCGTTTTTGACCCTATACTCGGTAGTTTCTGACCAATAGTCATGAAATTTCAACAACCAAAAGACAAAAACTTAGTTTACAATAATTCATGTTAAAATTTATAAAAAATCAAATGAAAACTCATCGCATCAAAAAAACTACAGGTGGCCCTTATTACCCCAGCAGTCTTACCTCTTCCTTTCAACACTATCATTTTCGTCATTACCGTCTTAAAATATCTGACCCCAAGTCCTTGACTTCTGTTGCTTCTTTTCAATTCCCTTCTTTAAGTATAGCTTTCTATTCGATTGTTCTGCTAAGACGTCTTCATTTGGAGTGGCTGTTGACGATTTGAGACGATGGACCTCTGGTTGCGAAGATTCCTTTCGTTCAATCAAGGAATGTCTTATGACAAGTCCTGTTCTTCAGTGTCCAGATTTGTCTCGTCCTTTCACCTTGCAGTGTGACGCCAGCGCATATGGACTCGGTTCAGTACTTACCCAGGAATTCGACGACGGCGAACGCGTAATTTGTTATCTTTCCAGGTCCTTGACTTCTCAGGAGCGAAAGTTTTCCACGACTGAACGAGAGTGTTTGTGTGTCATCTGGGCTATAGAAAAGCTGCGACAGTACCTTGAGGGTTCTCGTTTCACGGTTATCACAGACCATTTCTCTTTATTATGGTTAAATCGTTTGAAAGACCCCACCGGTCGGTTGTCTCGTTGGGCTTTGCGTTTGCAGGCATTTGATTTTACGATCATTCATCGAAAAGGGAAAGATAATATCGTCCCTGATTATCTTTCTAGGTCGGTACCTATTTCTGTTGATGCCTTGAATAGTCAACCTGTGTCTGACACTAGTTCTTTCGCTGATACCAACGATCCGTGGTATACGGAAATGATTCGGCGAATAAATGATGATCCCATTCGATATTCTAGATGGCGAGTTGAGAATGGTTCCGTTTATAAACACATCGAGGGTCGAATTCGGGAATTATCGAACTCTTCTGATAATTGGAAGGTTGTGGTGCCTAAAGAATACCGTAGAATTTTGCTTAGTCGATATCACGATGACATCCGTGCAGGGCATTTAGGTATTTTTAAAACCTATGGTCGGCTCACGGCTAAGTATTTCTGGCCCAAAATGAAGAACGACGTAATTCGCTATGTCAACGGTTGTAAAATTTGTGCTAGTCAGAAGCCAGAACAAAAGCTCCCGCTGGTCTCATGGGCTCCAAACCTAAAGTGAATAAGCCCTGGCAAATGATAAGCCTTGACTTTGTTGGACCCTTGCCTCGTTCTTCTGGCGGTTACACACACATTCTTTGCGTTTCGGACTATTTCAGCAAATTTGTTCTTCTTTTTCCTGTTCGGTCCGCTACCGCCAAAGCTTTGTCCAAGATCATCGAAGAAAGCGTTTTTCTTGTGTACGGAGTTCCGCAATATTTGATTTGTGACAATGGCGTTCAAATGACTTCGAATGAATTTAAAACTATGTGTGAACGTTATAAAGTTAAAATTTGTTATACACCTCTATACTATCCTCGTGCTGATCCAGCTGAACGTGTCAATAGAGTGGTTAAGACGATGTTATCTTCTTACGTGGGAAAGAATCAGCGTACATGGGCTGATCATCTCGCTGCGATTGCAAACACTTCGTTTTGGAAAATTGTGGTTAAAGAAATTCAGAAACCCCTTTGGGTAAGTGAAGTGATTAGGTCAGTGCCGATCATCTGATGTTTTTTTTCTTTTAGGGTTCTTTCTTTCTTTCTCTCTCTCTGTTACATTCCTGTGAGTGAATTCTTTTGGTCTTGTTCTTGTGACCAGTTCGTTAATGTGATGTCTCGTCTGCTTCTTCGTTAATCCGCATTCGTAACAACGGCAGCATCTCCTTGCGGTAGCGTTATTGATGTGCAACCTGGAGACTGGAAATTGACTTTGGCCCGTACTGGTAGTCGCCTGTCGCAGAATTGGTCGTTTACATACATACGTGTGTACATAATGTAAATAAGTGAATAAGTACCCGATTTTCTTCTGTAAATATCTACATAATTAACGTAGCTAGTTTTGACTTCACTTTTGTTGTACATAAGTACTTGTCGGTTGTATTTAGGCATATATATATATATTTTTTGATTCTAATTTTGCATTCAGTATCAGGCTTCACCTTTTGTTTTATTGCGACTCAAGATAGATTCTTTTTGTTTTGATAAATTCATTGCTTTGTCAAGCACCAGCTTGCGTGTAGTGAACTATTTACTACCACTACCTGCTGTTCAAGCTTTTCCAGTTCGAACTTTTCTGTGACTATTTCTTCTAGGAACCGAACATACGTACGTACGTTCAGCTACACATTCAACCAGGGTCCTGCACAAAAACAAAAAGATTTAACAGGTAGGTGGTGATTACCTCACGACACCCCACGCCCTACGTGTCACTAATTATTTAAGATCAGACTGTCTTGGTTGCAACTTTGAAAATTGTTAGTATTGTTATTTGTTTTTTTTTTTCATCATTGGTCTGATACTGAAACGTCACCAACCTGTAAATTATCTACGTATTCCAATTTTTGTTTCTCTCTTAATTAAAACTTATCAAGTATCAATCGCTCTGTTGTTCTCTGATTTGATTTGTGACTTCGTGTGTTGTTGCTCCTTTCAAGTTGTTCTTGCTCGGCGAATTTTCTTTTGTCTTGTTTTGGTAGTTTCGAGCCCTGGCACAGACATTAAACCACAATTGAAAAACTACCTGGCGCTTTCCTATTTTTTTTTTTACTTTTATTTAACCGCACGACCACTCCCGGCGGATCCAGCTGACCCTATTGTCTGTTGCCCGGCGCACAAAAAGATCGTGGCAATAGACCTCGTTAATAGTTCACCTAGAAATGAAATGAATAAACGAAAGACTGGGAAATGTTACAGAAATTCACCTTGGCGTTTCCGAACTGGCGACACATGAAAAACTCCTGGTGTTGGCCTTCAACTTTCGAAATCATATCCAGTGTTTCTAAATGATCTTCTTGCAGGAAGCTATTTTTCTTCAGATTTGCCAAGATATTCTTTGAAGATGTATTTTTTTTTTGTCTGCAACATTTTCTTCTCAAAAGTCAGTTTTTTTTTATGACAGGTGACCAATTATAGGTGATATTCGGTGGCAGCAGACTGAACTTTATCCCGTTTACTTCACATTCTTTCATAACTCTGGCAAACAAATGACTCGCCAAATTATCACCAATCAAAACTTTTGGTCCAGAGCGCAGAGATTTGAAATATTTTGAGGCGATGGTAAAAAAAAAAACAGTCTTCAAATAAATGTTGGTCAAACCACCCTGACTTACCCCGATTGTATCTTGCCTGTTAGGGTCCTCGTTCAGTCTACGTTTGCCACAGATGTTTTGACTTGTATACTACGTATGGATGTATCATTATGCCTGCAGCCGATGCAGCAAACGTAACAGACGTAGCTGATTTCGAAACGTCCATTATCTTCTCGGCTCGTTTTGAACCACGCGTTCAACAACTTCATCTCGCCCTGGCTCATCACAAAAATTGGCTTTACGATAGCAGCAGCTGGGACCTCATGGAAATTCGTTGTTAATCTATCAAAATATTCGTTGATCATTGGATTGACTTCTGCTCTACTGGTTTGATACAATGTGACAGTCTGGCAGAAAGAATTGGGTGCCTTTTCAAAAACTGGTGAAGCCATTGTTGACCGGGTTAGTCACCAGTCATCTATTTGTTCCAACGAAATTTCCACGGCAGCGGTTTCCGAAACTGTGGACATGATATCCTGGATAAAGCGTCTGGAACCATATTGTCGGTGTCTTTACTGTGGATGAGGTCGAAAGAATATTGACGAAGACATCACTGTCCATCTTGCCAGTTTTCCTGTCGGGTTAGAGACGTTATCCCGTCACAGAAGGCCGTGATGGTCTCTTATCCGGAAAATTTCACGCCTTCGATGTATGGTCAGAAAGTTCCAATACATAAAATCAAACTGAGCAGTTCCCGTTTTCTGACGGAATAATTGCGCTCAGAACGGGAGAGTCCGAAACTCGCGAAGGCCATGACCTTGTCTTTATTTTCGATTATCTGCGTTGAAACTTCTCCCAAACCAGTATAAGAGGCATCTTTCTGGATTATGAGTGGTTGTGTGGAAAATGTCTTTGCGCACAACTCCCTTATGTCGCCCTCTCCATGCCCTCAGAATCTTTTTCCACGCTTTCAGAGGTTTGAAAAAGCTCACGTTTGAGGGTTGGCATAGGTGAGTAGCATTTGGTAGGAGTAGGATAAATTGGACGTTATTAGCGTCACACTCTGTAATAACTTTCAAGGACAAGTGGATTGCCAAATTATCTTGTATTAGTTCTTTGGCTTTGTCTCTTTACAAATCCATCCGCAATTTCATCACCGTTGACATATGGGGCCATGTCACGGTGGCAGCTCAAAATAGTTCTGCTATTCAACCTTTTTTGAGACATAGTACTGCGGAGATACGATTTCACAGCCCTCTAAGACAAGTAAAACATCTTTCTGTACTGATGTTGAGGGTAACGTCATGCACAATTTTAGAGCTTTCACGTGCCCGTGCAGCATATTTTTCAATGGTTCTTTTTCTGGTTCTGGAAAAAAATTAACTATATCTGGCATCTGGCACAGCTTGGAGTTTCACATTTTGGGTGGAGCATATGTCAAAAAAACATTTCCCTGTAAAAAGTGAGTCTATCCGTGTTGTGTATTACTCGTACCGTATAATTTGGTATTTTTGTACTTGATAGTGTAGTTGAATCCTTGTAAAAATAACGCATAGTATTGCATGCGAATTGCGCTGTAAACCGGAATACTTTCTGTTTCCGAAAAGATTTGAGTGAGGGGCCGATGATCGGTTATGAGGGTGAATTTATTTCCAAATAAGAATTGGTGAGATTTCTTGATCCCGAAAATAATGGCACAGGCCTCTTTATTTATTTGCGAATATTTCTTTTGTATATCAGATAGTGTTTGAGATGCATATTGAATTACTTTTTCCGAATTTTTTATAAAAAATTGAAAACTTCGAAAGATACAGTAATAATAAAGAGAAAGCAATAAAAAATACATGAATAATACAAAAAATAAATTGAAAAGTACACGAACAATACAAAAAATGTTGGAGAGTACGAAACTAATCGTATACAATTGAGGAGTGATAAGAGCGAAAACATTCAACACAAAGACCAGACTGATCGGGGCATACATTACAAAAATACATTGTATCTTATCTAAACTGCTTGACAATTGAACTGCAACACCTAAAAATTAGGTGCGTTTTCAAATTGAGATAGCTCAAAAAATATCTGACGGATTCCAGAAATTCAGGCATGTGAGGAAAGATCATTTTTTTGACTATCGAGTGCTGGTATTGATGATTAGTTTGATTGCACAATTTGTCATATACAGGGTGCCAACGGAGAGCGTGCAGATATGGGCAATCTTGCACCTTGTGCAACTTTCGAAAAAAAAGTCCGAGATTTTTTCTATCGCGTGCTTTTGAAAGGTTGAATCATTATGCCGAAACGGTTTTGGAATTTTGACCCTAACTTTTTTTTTCAAAAAATTTTGCTAAATTTTCTGAAATATGCACTTTCTGATTAAGAAAACGAAATAGACATTGTTTGTTTTCAAACGGCGTCCATATTGAATTTACTTACATAGATTTTCATTTGAGCCTCCACATCCCCTAGAAACTACCCCTTTTGGGACATCGTCTCACAACAAGATATGCAATGCTTCATTTAAAAGGCCTAAGAAAAGTACTTATCAATGATTGGATTGAAATAAGTAAACTAGGATGACCCCACACGTACAGCTCCCTAAAAACCACCCCTTGACTTCAAGGGACAGGGTTGGTATGATAAGACATGCAATGGATGAAAATTCCAAAAAACGTCTTTTTCAACTGCTTCACTAAAAAAGTGACGCTACACGATGACCCTTTACGTAGGTCATCCCAACAGTAGCTAACCTCTCGAAAAAAGAATACCCTTTAAAAAACCAGTACTTCCGCAATACCTCATTTGTTAGGATTTTTAAAAATCTGTCGCAATAGTTTGCCGCTACGATGATTTCATTCACATATCTACCCGAAACTACCCCTTCAACTACCCTCCAATTTCGCATAGCCTCTACCTTGATGCGTTATTTACGAGTTGAAAGAACTTTTGCCTTCTAACCGTTTCATTGAAATGATGGTGTTTTCTACGATGATAGTACAAAACCTTTCCTGAAACTACCCCTAGAAATCGCCCCTTTAGTAAAAGGTATGCAATACCTCATTTGGAAGCTCAGAGAAGGTGCGATTGAATAAGTTCAAAATGATTTCGCGATGACCTTACACGCATCAAGGTAAAGGCTATGCGATATTGGAGAGGTAGTTGAAGGGGTAGTTTCGGGTGGATATGTGAATGAAATCATCGTAGCGGCAAACTATTGCGACAGATTTTGAAAAAATTCCAACAAATGAGGTATTGCGGAAGTATGTACTGGTTTTTTAAAGGTTAGTTCTTTTTCCAAAAGGGTAGCTACTGTTGGGATGACCTACGCAGAGGGTTATCGTGTAGCATCACTTTTTTAGTGGAACAGTTGAAAAAGACGTCTTTTGGAATTTTCATGTAGGTACATATTGCATGTCTTATCATACCAACCCTGTCCCTTGTAGTCAAGGGGTGGTTTTTAGGGAGCTGTATGTGTGGGGTCATCGCAGTATCCTTATTTCAATCCAATTATTGACGAGTAATAAGCTTATGCCTTTTAAATGAAGCATTGCATATCTTGTTGTGAGACGATGTCCCAAAGGGGGTAGTTTCTATGGGATGTGGAGGCTCAAATGGAAATCTTTGTAAGTAAATTCAATATGGACGCCGTTTGAAAACAAACAATGGCTCTATTTCTTTTTCTTAATCAGAAAGTGCATATTTCAGAAAATTGAGCACAATTTTTTGAAAAAAAAAGTTAGGTTCAAAATTCCAAAACCGTTTCGGCATAATGATTCAACCTTTCAAAAGCATGCGATAGAAAAAATCTCGGACTTTCATTTCGAAAGTTGCACAAGGTGCAAGATTGCCCATATCTGCACGCTCTCCGTTGGCACCCTGTATATGACAAATTGTGCAATCAAACTTATCATCAATACCAGCACTCGATAGTCGAAGGAATGACCTTTCCTCACATGCCTGAATTTCTGAAATCCATCAAATATTTTTCGAGCTATCTCAATTTGAAAACGCACCTAATTTTTAGGTGTTGCAGTTCAATTGTCAAGCAGTTTATGTTTACAACAACGCCTTTCTTGTCTATTCAGAGACGGACAAAACGGAACTTTCTGAGATAATGTGATCTGTTTTCGATTCTTGGTGCTGGTCCTTTGGGGGGCAATAACTCTTCCAAAATTTGCATTCTGAAGCCATACAATGAAATTCGGGATTGCTCAAATTTGTTGTAGAGAAAATGGGCATCCAAATGCAATAATTGGAGTACGTGGATGCCCAACTTCTTGTACCAGCGGAGAGTTTCTGGAGGCAGGATAGTAGGACATCATATGGTCCTGACTGATGATCATTGTTGTGTATTTGTGATTTTGTAAAAGAAGCTCGTACGGCAAGGATCGCCTCGGATTCTTGGGTGAAATCAATGAAACACTGTATCGTACGTTTATGTTGTTCACTTCTCAACATCTCATGTAAAAGAGAGCGCATCCAGGCCATCTGAGGCTATTGCCCCCTGTGGAACCGTTGAAACTTAGAATCCTTTGATCTGGTGATAGTCACTAACATTCTTTTCTCAGGTAGGACAGGTCCGTAATGTAATAATTATTATGGGCATATAACAATCAGCATCAAAATCATCTTGGTACTGCTATTCCAAAATTCCAAAAGACGCATTTGTTTCAAGCAAAAAGATTGAAATTTCTCATTTTCTGTTTGAAAACGCCTAGTGAGGGCTTCGATTCTTGTGTCTGGAGATTCGTAATATAAAATTCTGTAAAATTCTTCGGGATCCTCTAAATCTTGCAGGAATTTTCCTTTGCTTTGGGAGCTGCGCCTTGCCCAATTCAATAATCTGTTTGCTTATCGAAGTTTTCCATACAAAATCAAATTTGGTTTCTTGCCGGTAGCTTATGAGCACATCTTTCAAGTTGTAAACAATCTTTAACTACCGTTAAAAGTGGTTTTTGGATTTTGTAGTCCGGCATTAGCAATTTCCATTTTTTCAAAAATAAATATTGTAATATTCAGAAGGAAGTAGAAGTCAAAACTGCACAACTTTTTGCAAAAGCCATTGGCTTTTGTACCAGATTCAGTCTTTTCTTTGTTTATTTGCATGTTTTTTACCGTTCCTAAGTAAGATAAGTGCGAAAGTTACTAGCTCCAATAGACCCCGTGCGCTTACGGAAACAACGAGTATTATTACATCAACCCTCAATCATCTGGACCAACTTTTCGCCAGGAATACACTGGTGTAATTTAATTTAACCGCAGAACGCTGATTGTGACGATTTGGTAATAAATTAAACTGATGGTGCTGTGTTACTGAAGAAAAGTCTTATCGTGTCGTAGTTTTTGTTCCAATATCAAGTTGTTTTCAGAGTTTTTGCCTACGATAGCACACGTTTCTGCTGCCGCTGCTGGTAAAAGCGCCGGTTTTGGTGGAATTAATCGATCAATTAGCGTCAAATTGTGCATCGCTCTTCTGCTGGAGTTGGTGAGCGTCCCACCGGGGTGTGGACCGCGGCTGGTGGCTGCTGCCTTCCCTGTCGCACAAATTTGAAGAATTTTCGGATCCAAAATATTGTTATCAGTAAAGCCGGCGATGAGAGTGTTCGCCGCCAGTGGCGTAGATTGCTGTATAATGGACGAAGATGGAGAAACCTCTGAGACTAGTGGTTCCAAGTCGAGGAGGCCAGACCGAACACCGCCGGGAGATGATAATAGAAAAAACCCTAAGCAGCAGAGAATGGACCCAAACAAATTGAGAAAGCTGGATACCGATGATGACGAGGTTAGTTGTGAAGAGAATGGTGTGAATGAGGAGATCGACGGGGCTGTTGTTTCGGATTGTGAAATGGATGTGGATGAAAATTCGGAGGAAGACCAGCTCTACGATTGCATCCTGCAGTCACTAGGTGATATTCGCAAAGCTACCACAAGAGAAGTTGCAGGAGAAATGGTGTTCACGAGAGGTGATCAGCGAAGCGTCGTGGACTCTACTCATGCAATATTCAACAACATCGTGAAAATCATCAGAAGAGGTCATCGGATAGAAAAAGAAAACATTAGATTGGTAGCCACCCAACGTGAGAACTCGGTCAAGATCCAACACCTACAGCAAATGATACGCCAGCGTAGAACTGAAGCAACAACCGTCATCAAACAGAGCGAAAAAACTTATGCCACCGCTACCAAAAGCTATAATCTTCCAAATGGGGAAGTAACAAGCAAACCGGTTGAATGGTCAACGCCTCCCAAACCTGTAGAACGCTTTGAAACGATCATAAAACCTAAATCCAAAGAAAACAGTGATGCAGTATGGAAGAAGATTAAGGCTAACCTCAAAAATGATATGCGTGACCCCTTGAAAAACATCATACAAACTAAGTCTGGATCAATTGTGATAAAAAGCCATGATCAAGTGCAAAAGGAAAATCTCCATAAGCAGCTCTCAAAACATACTGAAGAAATCAACATCACAGAAACACCATCAACAATTCCCATGATAATCTTGAACGGCATCGAGAAAGGCTACAACGATGAAGATCTTATTAATGGGTTGGCGGAACAAAATCAAGATATGACGGATATTTTTGGAAAGGAGAAGCTAACTGACAACATCACCGTGATCACGCGAAGAACATGCAGAAATCCCCAAAAGAAAAACGTCATAATTCAAACTGAACCTGACATTTTCAAGTACATAGTCAAGAAAGCATCTTTGAACTTCGAACTGCTCAAAATCCATACCAGCGAATACGTCAATCTTGCTATGTGCTACAGATGCAGCAGATTCGGTCACGTTGCCAAATACTGTGATCCGGATCAACCTCCCTGTTGCCACAAATGTGGAGAAGCCCATGATGCGAAGGACTGCACTGCAAATCAACTTAACTGTCCCAACTGCAAGCTACTGAACTTTGAAGAAAGATGCCATTCAGCAAGAGACCCTAAATGTCCTGGCTACATTAGAAGACTGAATCACACTAGAAGCCTGGTCAACTATGGAAGAGATATACACGGCGGCACTGGACTGAGCATGGGTCACAATGCTTCATAAATTCGCGCATCTCAATGTGAGATCACTTCTTGGCGGTTTTGGTGAGTTGGTGCAGTTGGTTCAAGGAGAGAACTTCTCGGTAATGGCTGTAACTGAAAGTTGGTTGTCTCCCGCGGTTACAAACGATGTTGTTTCTATACAAGGCTATAATGTATTCAGGAAGGATAGGTTGACTAGAGGGGGAGGAGTGGCGGTCTATGTAAAAAGCCACATAAAGTGCGAAGTCCTGTCGGTTAGCAGCTTTTTGGATGCAAGCCTGGAACAATTGTGGTTGAGCCTTTCCTTTGATGGGAAAAAATTGGCTTTTGGAGTAATTTATCGCCCTCCTACAGGCAATGTCAGGACTTGTGCGGATCAGATCGATGATTGCTTGTCAGGTATGCTCCCTGAGTTTGATGATATAATTTGTGTCGGTGACTTCAACGTAAATTTCCTGGATCATAATATTATTGGCAAAACTTTTGACGCTTACGGTTTTTGTCAATTAATTACAGAGCCGACAAGAGTTACTAAACATTCTGCGAGCCTGATTGATCAAATTTTCGTCACTTGTCCTGGGCTGGTTCAAAACGAGGGCCTGATAAACTGTGAGGAAATAAGTGATCATCATTTGATTTACTGTGATATTACTTTAGAAACTTTGAAAAAGCAGTCTAAAATTGTCAAATATCGAGACTTCAGCAACTTCAATCATGAATTGTTCGTACAAGATCTTCGCAACCTACCGTGGCACACTATGATCACCCTAGATGATATCGATGACAAAGTTAGTGTTTTTTCTGAGAATATTAGACAAATTTTTAATCTACATGCCCCATTGAGAGTTGCTAGAGTGACTAAACAAAAAGCACCTTGGCTAATTCAGTCATTAAAAATTCTAATGAAGCGCAGAAATACTGCTTATAGTGAATTCAAAAAAACAAGAACTGATTTAGGTTGGAATACTTATAAAAAACTCAGAAACTCTACTTTGATTGCAATTAGGGCGGCAAAGAAATCTTATTTGGAGTCTGTTATCAAGGAAAGTAAACTGAATTCCAGAAAAGTATGGAGTACTCTTAAAAACTTCAACGTTAAATCTGGGACTACATACGATATACCACCAAACTTATCTAATCCCCAGGAAATTAACAACTATCTATCATCTGTCAACAAAGTCGATCACTACAGCCAGGATTTAATAGACCTCAACAATGAAAGTAAACTGCGGCGCAGCTTGAATTTTGAGTTCAGGTTAGCCACCGTAGAAGAAATCAGTAAAGCGATTATCAACATAAAATCTGAGGCGTATGGTATTGACAACATCTCCATAAAAATGATAAAACTTTGTATGCCCTTCATTGATAAATACGTTACCCATCTTATCAATTCCTGTCTGGAAAGTGGTTACTTTCCTCCAAGTTGGAAATGTGGATTAGTGATACCACTACCTAAAAACAGCACCCCACAGTCATTTTCTGATCTACGACCAATCACAATTCTCCCAGCCCTATCTAAGATCCTAGAAAAAATTGTATTTCAACAAATGTACGAATATTTCAATAGCGAGAAACTCTTCAACAAACACCAATCAGGATTCAGAGCCTCACATAGCACAATCTCGGCACTTGCTCAGGTTACTGACGATATCTTTAGAGCATGTGATGATCACAAAGTTACGGCCATGATATTGCTTGATTATTCCAAGGCCTTTGATAAGATCGAACATGACTTGCTCTGCTCCAAGCTGAAATTCTATGGATTTTGTAATTCATCTTGTGAATTTATACGATCGTACCTATCTAATAGAAGACAGATTGTTAAAATCAACAATACATTTTCTGAATCCGCCTTTTTGCCTACTGGAGTTCCGCAAGGGTCTATCCTAGGGCCGCTTCTCTACCTCATTTATACGACAGAAATTTTGAATAAAATAAATATAAATTTTCACGCGTACGCCGATGACATAGGTCTCTATCACAGTTTCAATAAAACCAGCTTGCGCGACTCAGTAAAAACCATCCAAAATAGTGTAGATATGATACACGACATCTCGCAAAAACACAATCTCACGTTGAATATAAAGAAATGTGCCATTTTATTGTTTGGAAGTAAACATGACCGTTCAATAATAAACGAAAACGATATCTCTTTTCACATTGACAACAAATCCATTCCGAATGTGGAGTCTTCTAATTATCTCGGCTTAGTTCTTGATTCGTCATTAAAATTCAGTGTACATATAAACAAGCTTTTACAAAGGACATACTGTAGCTTGAAATTGCTTTATGCGAGTCGTCACCTCCTAAATCATCAACTCCGAAAAAACTTATGCAATTCTTTGGTTCTCTCGCATCTAGGATATTGCAATTTCGTCTATGCGCCGTGCTTGGACTTTGTCGATAGAACTCGCCTTCAAAGGGTTCAGAACTCTTGTTGCAGGTTTGTGTTTGGGCTGCGGAGATATGACAGGACTTCTGCAAAAATCAAAGAACTTAATTGGTTAAATATTGAAAATCGCGTTAAATTGCAGATTGCGGTTTTCACACATAAAGTCCTTCAGACCTCCACTCCTCCTTATCTAAAAGAAAAGCTTTTATCTCGGGGTCAACTACATGATTTGAACATTCGCCACCTGAATACATTGAGCCTTCCAAAACATTCAACATCTTTATTCAGAAAGTCATTTACTTACAATGCGACAAGCAATTACAACACGCTGCCCAACTCTCTAAAGTCTTTAAGTGTTGATCAGTTCCGAAAAAAAGCCAAGATCATTTTTTTCTCGTTACAGTGAGGCTTGTGACTCGTGTTCTGCTTTCTTCTGTTTAGTTTGTGTATTGTGCTGTATCTCTGGTCTGTTACTATTTGGATTTTATCTATATCAATTAACGATTGTGTTCAATTCCATCTGTCAATACTCTCCCAGACACTGTATTTTGGTCGTTGTATAGCAGTTGAGTGGAAGAATAGCGCTAGCTAAACTCCGCTGCTATGCAATTGTGAATAAAGGCGTTTTATTATTATTATTATTATTAAGTAAACAAACAGGGTGAAACAGAATGTGTTTGTGAACAAATGAGATGTTGACACTTGGACACAGAAAAACGAGAACAAACACTGAACAACGAACTTCTGAGGCCCTGGAAAACTAGACTGAAGTGATGGCGGCGACAATCACCATTGAAGACATACAGAAGCTTCTCGATAGTGCCCTGAAAACTCAAACTTTAGAAATCAAAGAACACATTAGAATCAGTATCAAAAACATAAATAAGAAAGTGAAAGAAACAGAAACAAAACTACAAAATCTCACGAAGAAGTGCCTATTTTTAGAGAGAAAAACAAGAAAAAACAACATCATCCTGTTTGGACTGAAAATACAAGAGCGTGACCTTATTTCGCAGGTGATAGACAATTTAAACAAAACATTTGATCTTCATATGACAACAAGTGACCTAAACAACGTATATAAAGTTGGTAAAAGTGAAAATCCACCAGTAGTTGTGGAATTTACATCTTATCTGAAAAAAGCTGAAGTATTCAAGGACAAGCAAAAATTAGCAGCTCTAAAAGGTACTGGAATAGCCATCTCAAACGACCTTCGCGAAGAAGACAGGCAAAACCAAAAGCTCTTGCAAAAACACCTAATACAAGCCAAAGAAAACAATACACCAGCAAGAATCAAAGGCAACCAAATCCAGATCAACGACAAGTGGTACACAGTGGAAGACTTATTGGAAAAATCAGATATAGAAACAGATAATAACACCACTGAGAACAGCTCAGATGAAGAAATAGACGAAGAAAAAGAAGAACCGGCTGAAAATCAAAACGAACACAAGGAGAAAAACGAAAAGAAAAACAAACAAAAAGCAGACGTGCACAAACTTTCAGAAAAAGAAAAAGAAGAAAGGAAGAGAAAAATTGAGTCGCCTAGCTCTGCAAAATCAAGAACAAGAAGACACAAGAAAAATAAACACTAGGGCTATATATCATTATTGCATGTAAATAGGTATAGATGACTGAGGACAATGGATAACTACATACGAAATTTTCAGCCAAAAACTATTCATACAAGTGTTGTGAAGGACATCGAGGAAATTGGGGAAATATTCAATAATACAGGGGTTGATTTTAAAGTGTTTCATAATAACATCAGAAGTCTAAGCAAAAATCTGGATGAGTTGAAAATATTGCTTCAACAGCTTGATTGCTCATTTCAGTGTATCATACTCTCGGAAACTTGGAGACTGGGTGATCTGGGGATTCGCAAAATAGATGGGTACGATCTTTTATACAATGAGGGTGAAGTAAACCAAAATGACGGCTTGGTAATTTATATTCGAAATACATTAGATTATCAATTTGAGATAAAAACGGTTGGCATTATCAAGGTTTTACAAATAAAAATCTCGTACTTCAACAAAACATTCCGGATAACTGGAATATATAGACCGCCTTCGACTTGTTCAGCGTTAGTTAATCACGAATTATTAAATTATTTAAACACATGTTCGAGGGACGTTGACATGCATATTTTGGTAGGTGATGTGAATATAAATCTGTTGAGTAATGAGGAGATCACTGAGGATTACTTGAACATTTTGAATGGCGAAGGTTTTATTTCCACAACTAATGAACCCACAAGGGATCAGGGAGGATGTGTCGGAGTTGTATCGACCACTTGTTTATAAGGTACAAGTCATTTCAATACCAGTGCAGACCATTATGCTATACTCGTGCAGTGGGTATTACCAACAGTGGATAAAAGGGCACCACAGAGAAAAGTTACAAAACAATTTTTAAATAAGCAAGGTTTAATCAAACAACTAAAAAATGAAACTTGGGCAGATATTCACAGCTATAATAATATAAATGAAGCAGCAAATGCCTTTGTTAACAGAATAATGAGCTATATTAGAAGTAATACAAATACAATACAAATTCCATTCAAAAATACAACAAAAAATCCGTGGATTACCAAGGGACTGCTGAAGTCAATAAATACGAAAAACAAATTATACAAAATCATGAAAAGAAACTCAAACGCGACAAACATCGATAACTACAAAAAACACAGAAACATTCTGAATTCTTTAATTAGAACAACAAAAGCAAACTATTATCAAGTAAAAATCACGCAAAATATAGAAAATTCAAATCAGCTTTGGTCTTGTGTAAAAGAAATTTGTAATGAACAAAAACAACTGAAAATAAAAGAAATTTGCTCTGAAAAGGGAAACATAACCAATGACAGTAAAATGATATCTGAAATTTTCGCTTATCACTTCACAGAACTCGGTGAAAAACTTGCTCAAAAAATTAAAAAATGTCAGAAATCATCTTTTCCTGTACATGTTAAAAGAAATAGGCATTCTATATTTTTAAAACCTACTACTGATGAGGAAATAGTCAAGTTGATGAACAATTTAAAAAATCAAACATCTCCTGGACAAGACAAGATAAAAGCAGAAACTCTTAAACTAATCTGCAACTACATAGCTAGACCTTTCTGAATAATAATAAATAAAGCATACGAGACAGGTGTTTGCCCAGAAATCTTCAAAACAAGTATAGTAAAACCAATACATAAGAAAGGAAACCAACAAATGCCGCAAAACTACAGACCTATTTCTTTGATTTCAAACTTTGATAAGATTTTTGAGGGAACACTGGAAACCAGACTAACTAGCTTTTTAAACAAATTTGATGTTCTTTCACCAAAGCAGTTTGGATTCAGGGAAAAAAAGTCAACACAAGATGCTATAGCATACCTCACCACTTCTATATACAAATCTATTAATAACAATAAACCAGCAATAGCAGTTTTTCTCGACCTAGCAAAAGCTTTCGACACCGTCGACCACCAACATCTATTTGACACAATTGAGCAGGCGGCGATAAGGGGAGTTCCACATAATCTCATCAAGGACTATTTAACAGGTCGGCAACAAAGAGTAACAGTCGGAGAGGAGACCAGCAGCCAAAAAATTATCAAATGCGGAGTGCCACAAGGTACGGTACTGGGTCCAATTTTATTTATTATATACCTTAATGACCTTTTTGATTCAAATAACAAACATGGTGGAGACGTAATCGGTTTTGCTGACGATACAGTAATATTGTTCAAAGGAGATGATTGGACGAGCCTAAAAAATCAAGTAGAGGTTGCAATGGAAGCGATTGTGCATTACTTCAACCGCAAATTACTAACAATCAACTTTGAAAAAACTACCTTTCTTCCTTTTACATCATATAGTTCTAAGCTCCCGGTTTTTGATCATATTACTATTCAGATGACTGGTTGTCAATGTCCTTCTGTTGAAATCCAAAGCACGACTAACACAAAATATCTTGGCATCTACATTGATTCCCATTTAAGATGGAATACACACATAGCTCATGTTGTTCGGAGACTTAGAACTATATTGACTAAAATTAAATATCTGAAAAAAATATTCCAAACTGATCAACTGCGTCGACTTTATTATGCACTAGTGCAGCCGCACATTACTTATGGGATTGTGGGATGGAGGGGAGCTACTAACAACCATATAAAGCCTCTAGAAAAAATCAAAAAATGGAGACTTAAAATTATTTACAATAGAGAGTACACCTACCCCTCCCAATTATTGTTTCAAGAGGCAAATGTCATGGACATCAGACAGTTGTTTTCCTATTCCGTTTTACTCAGACAATATATTCACAGAAACGAATTAATCAATATTGACCATAAATACTTGACACGACACAAGGATTACACTGTAAGAACTCCACATACAGACAAAACATTGACGCAAAGGAGTTACTACTTCCTGGGACCAAAGTTGTACAACCTGATGCCGAATGAATTGAAAAGTATCAATTCAATTAATATGTTTAAACCAAAGTTGAAAAATTGGATCAAGAGCAAGTCACGAATGGAAATTCTAAGCTTCATAGACTTAAAAAACACATACTATTCTGGAAAAATGATTTTGTGACAAACCAGATCCTATACCCTGCACGGCTACGACAGATCCGATGATTGTTGAAATGAGGTACTCAAGTTTGATTTTTGAAATACTCATGACAATGAAAAATATCTTGCTTTCTTTCTTCCCTTATTATATTATAGTTAATATTATGATTTTATTATTATATTTTGCTGATTTTGGCCTAAGATGTTGGTCTAAAGGACGCATTACAAGCTAAGCTTTCTGCGCAGTCTATTTAGACCACACTATCAACAATTACTATGGGACACAGTATTTTGATTATTAAAAATTATACAAGTCGGTATAGACTTTATATTTATTTACTATTTTATTTTACCATAAGAGTAACTTTTATTTTTTGGCTATATTATTTATATTGTATAAAAAACAGTAAAATAAATTATTCTATTATTCTATTCTATTTCAAACATGAAGTGCAATAGGGAGTTATAATTTGACAATAAACTTTTCAGCGAGATAACTCGCAAGCACCATCTTGTAGGCAAAGTGGCCTTGAAAGTTTTGAAGATGGTTTGGTGTCATGTTTGGGGTTTTTGAAAATCCCTAGCCTTGTAAGCGAATCTTTAACAAAATCGATGAAGTCTTCCACCAGCAATATAAAATCACGGATTTTTGTCACGTTATCGAATGAGCCTTGCAGAACTAGATTGAGATAGTGAGCAAGGCAGTGTACAAAAATTGCTTGGGGTTCGTCAACAGCTAAACGCGTTTGCAGACCACTAATGGCCCCACTAACATTGGCTGCTCCGTCGTAACACTGACCACGGCAAAACTTGAACTCAATTTGAGAAACAAGAAGAATGTCCTTGATAACCTTACATAGCGTTGCAGAATCGGTGAATGGGTTTTCATAAAGACCAAGAAAATGTTCATCGACAACCACGTCTTCATCTACAATGATTGTTCGCGCCATTGGACCTTTCCCTTTAGTTTGATTTTTCCTCTGTCATGCGTCTTACCGTTAGTTTGCAAGAAATGCTCAATTGCCGCTAACGTCTTGTTACCCGCATACAAACATGAAAATGGTACATGAAACGGAAAATGATAATTTTTTAATTGGAGGACTTACCCAACCCGTGTCAAACCCGGATCCTAGCTGAAGCGCTTCCTGGTTATATGTCTGGAACTGGCTGGACCTCAGGCTGGACAATGGGGATGTCGATACGTCCTCTCGATGCGTGGAAGGACCACCCGGTGTTACGGTTCGATGTAAGGCACTTTGACCGCACGGTTCCCTCGATAACTCACTTTTACTTTGGTGCACACTGGATTGGGTTCTAAAAATACACTTGGAGTTGCTGGTTCACAACATCCGGCTCGAAGGACCAACATTTGCGAGAGAAACTGCTTTATATTTGGTTTTTGGAAACGTGTTTTATTATCCACACCGGGTTTGGATAAAGTAAGAAATATTTACAGAATGATGTGCTGCGCTAGTATAGTGTAACGACAGCGTTAATGTTTATAAGATGAACAGGTGCGGCTTAGAAATATTTTAGATATACTGTGGTCCAGACAAGACAAACTGGTCGGTTGGACGGTTTAAATGTGAATGGCCAAAAGCGGGCGAAGTATCATTAGGACGGTTCCATCACTTCCATCAAGGGTGAGGTGACAGGTAAAGAGGGGGTAACGTGAATGCCAGAGCGCTGGTTGGCAGCTGGCTCTGGCGGCATAATTCAAAATAAACAAAAGCTACTCGACAGGTAGATATGTAACATAAGAATTATAAAACTATAAAAACAGATACATATATGTACTACTCTATGTAATAAACATTATATTTTAAGAAAATTAGAAACTCCCCTTCTGATGCCGGTGCATTCACAGTTAAATAAAACAAAACAAAAACTGTGCTGCACGTGCACAATAAAGTTAACTTATTTTAATTAAAAAAAATAGTAAATAGGTACATAATAACTATTAAACTATGAGAAACTGATGAAAGTCCTCTTCCTCTATAACAAACATTATAATATAAGAACATTAAAAAATAAACGTCAACATCCCCTCCTAATCCCGGTGGATTCGGCTCTTCTAATGCCAATGAATTCGGTTGATCCATAGGCAATGACTCCTCCGCCGTCAAACCCACCATTATAGTACTTTCATCAAGTTGAGAAAAGGCTGCATCCGAATCGTCATCGAAAAATGACGATTGACTGGTAACAGTCGACGTTAATGAAAGTAAGGGTGGTGCCGAGACACTTCCTGGTGGAGTATTGAGGCGCTCAAGTTGCCGTTTTTCACGCAACTGAACGGCTGCCTCTTGCTTTGTCCGCATGACGGCATAAAAACTCGCGCTTCCTTGCAGCCTCACACTCTTCGGCCGTTCCACTTGATGGCCGCAACTCTCACAGTACCGATTCACTTCACAGATGTATGAGGTGCAAACAGAGCACCTGTATGTAATGTAACCTTAGCTTTTGAAAGCTTCTCAAACTGCAGGGCTGTCGGATTGTTGTTCCAACCATTTCGTGACCTACAAAATACTGTTTTAATTTGTAACTATACAACAAAACCTTACCGAACAGAACAAAAGAATAATTCCAGGTGATCTTGGCTAACTTTATGAGTAACCAAATATTTCAACCTATTTTTCATGACAAACCTTCCAAAAGCCCCCATCACATGAGGCGAGTAGATGCAAAACTCGTCTTATCCATGTTAAGCACTGTTGAGATACATGAGAAAAACGTGTGGATAGTCCACTCTACTGTGATCATATCAAGAAATATATTGATAATTTGGAGAAAAAATATGATAAGGCTTTGTGATGACTAGTTTAAACATAAACTCTACCATGTTTGCAAAAAACAACTTTTGAGTTTGGATTAGACGAGTTTTGCACCAACAGGGCGGATAAGGCGAGTTTTGCAGCATCAAAAATTCTTTATTTTATGTACCATTCATGATTACAGCAAGAGGAAACAATGAACAATGCTAAAAAAATAATTAAATTCTATTTCTAATTCTAAAATAGGAAAAATCATGCGCTTAAATTCTTAATCCAGCAATTTCTTCTTCTCTGGGTTCGCAAAAATCAACTTCGTCATCTTCATCCGACGGTGACGGTATTGATGATTCTTTGGCAGATAATAGCGGTTTGAAAAAGGCCAAGTCTTCTCTCGACTCCCAATCGTCTCCAAAATGTTTAAACAATAACTTCCTGACATCAGCCAGTTTCTTGGGGTTTACCACAGTAGCTCCCATCGGAATTATTTCAGGAGAAAAATTAACATTGAGTTTCTTTCCCTTCTTCAATATGGATTTAGATGCACCTACATCCGAATTATAATAAATTTCTCCGCGTAATGTGACATTGCTGCTCCCGTTCTTTCTTATTATAAATCTTTTTGCTTGAGAGAATTGGAAGTGCCAAGATCCAACAGGTCTAAAAAACTCTCCAACACACATTTTCCAATCCCTGACCGGACAGGCCTTGCCCAGTTCCGTCACAGTACCGTGCTGTTTGAAAATATTCAAGTACGTTTAAGGATCGGTGATTGTAGCTTCTTTTTTCAAAACCTTCCCAATTCTCCCAAACACTCTGTCTGGTGGTAGAAAGGAATGTCCCGGAACTGGAAACACTAGTTCGATGGTTGTAATGTTAGGTGGAGCAATATTGGCTGAAAAATAGGAACACATGCCGATCATCGTTGAGTTTCGATTCTGACCTCCGCATCCATCGGCACAAAGTCTGATGACAGAATAAGGAGATAGATTTGTTTCTGAAAGGCGATGATAGACAGCTGAGGCAATTACATTTGAGCCCTTCTCATGTTCATGCTCCATCCAAGTGTAGATGAAGATATTTTCTGCAGACATTTTGCTCTTAGAAGAGCCTTCTACGATTGTGAAGTTATAGGTGTACAGTTGACGGCTATAATAGGTGATTTGGTCTGGAACTTTGGGGTTGACCAAGTTTTTCTCGCAGTCAAATGAAAATGTTATCATTTTGGGATCAACTTCTTTCAGCTTGCCGAAAAATGCATTCGCTCTGAGTTTGTGTATTCTCTTATCTATGATAAGGGCGTTTTTCTTTTCGACATTTTCCTCGGATTTTATTTTTTCAGAAAGTTCAATGCATTTAGAACAAGCATCCGTTACTGGACTTCCAAAACCTATATTGTACTTCGTGACAAAGATGTTTTGGAAAAAAGATCTTTTCACTCTGAGGCTTGGATCACAATCCTCATTATACATTCGCCAAAGCTTTGAAATGCTTAGACCGCTGGCCATATATTGTCTGGTATCCGTTTTTGAACGACAGTAATGACTCTCGATTCCTCTTAGACCGGTAATGAACTCATTAACAGCGATCCGCTTTTCTTCATACCTATGGCTTATTCGATCCCCTCCACGATTCTCTCTAGGCATGACCCCAGTTTCTAAATGTCTTTTGACGATCTGTCGAACAGGAAACTTCGAAACGTGAAGGATGTTCAAGAATGTTTTTTGGCAAACTTGTATCTCAAATGTATTACAATCAGCTTTCTTCACAAAGTATCTCAAGCTGACGCTCTTCCTGCTGCTATTTTCTTTCTTTTGTCTACTTCTTCTTGGCTTAGAACCTTTACAATATTTCAAAAGGAATCCGTCCTGCTCAACTTTCGATTTGTTAGAATAGAAGCTTTTGTGAAGAACGTAGATGTCACGCAAAGTTAACTTTTTACAGTGGTACGTCTTGCCGTTATGCTTGCACGAAGGAGCTCTTGGCAAGTTCTTTGCAACATTTCTGTGAAACAAAGGAACTTCCTAATTTCACTCTAACAAAGAATGTAACCCAACTACCTTCCACGTTTGGAGATTTCCCGCTTCCACTTGGATTTGTCAGCAACTTTCTTCCTGCCTTTGCCAGGCAGTGCAGGGACAATTTTTTGATCCATTTTGTACCCGAAAACTCACAAGCAATATTTTTGTACAATAAACTGTTGTGTTTGTGTAACAATGATGAGCTCAATAATAATGAATATATTAGTGACAAGCAATGTCATAATGACATTACTAACTTCAACCGCTAAAATGGTGTGCTCCTATTGGCCGCGGGGATAAGACAAGTTTTGCATTAGAATCTAGCGTGGATAAGGCGAGTTCTGCTTCAACAGCGATATTTCACCATTAAATTTAGACGGGATAAGGCGAGTTTTGCATCTACTCGCCTCACATATTGGATTCATATCTCAAACCCCAGAAATGGGGTCTTTTTGGGAGTTCGCCACAGAAGTCGTCCACTCAGATCTTTCAAATCCATGAGATATTGTATGGTGTCTAGCAAAAAAAAAGGCCTGCAAAGTTGTACATTATCTTGCTTCAAGGGTTCTTTGAAGCCCGCGGCTCTAATTTAATTCTGATTTTATTGATAAATTGAGTTTTTTCTCTAGGGTATAGAATCTTTTCAAAGCCGCTGTTCTTGAAAGACCTAGTTTGTGTTTTTGATTATTAAAAGGTAGATTGACCTGAAACCTTCCGTCACTGAGACGTCGGTGTGTTTGTTTAAAATGATTCTTGCATTGTAATTCGTCCAAAGTCATTATGGGTTTGTCCATGGTGAGGTGCTCTACCTCCCAGAACTTCGATAAAGTTTTATTTAGGT
Source organism: Anaspis maculata (assembly GCA_949128115.1). Classification (NCBI taxonomy): domain Eukaryota; kingdom Metazoa; phylum Arthropoda; class Insecta; order Coleoptera; family Scraptiidae; genus Anaspis; species Anaspis maculata. Next base: position 6,409,810 of record OX421961.1, read on the forward strand.
TACGGTTGGCTACAGAGAAATTGCAAGTTGATTGAAATGCTTGCTCATTGCGATTATAGTTTATCGAACAGCTGCCCGCTAGAACCGAAGCGTGTAGCTTGTAAATGAGGTTGACCGTGTGTACCACGAATAAAGTTTTCATTCAAAATATTCCAATACAAATCTGCTCCGATAAGGAGGTCGATTTTGGAGGAGATGTTGAAATTAGAATCTGCCAGTTTGATGTTGGTAGGAATTTTGAGATGTGAAGCATCAAAAGAAACCTGAGGTATACAACTTGAAATGGTTCTTATGACAAGACAATTTGCGTCTACAATAAAAAGTTCTGTTCGTGAATAGAGTCTTAACTGGGTTCTTTTGTTAACCTCAGATGAGGTGTTCGTTATGCCTGTAATAAATATTTGAGTTGCAAAATGTGGTACTTGAATTTATGACAAAGGACTTCCGTAATAAAGGAATTCTGGCTACCGTTATTTAGTTCTTACCTGGCAAATGCCGTCTGCATCATAAATATTTACTACTATGGTCGATAAGAGTACTGGTTCCTGGGACTCCTTTGAACTGCTGTTGTTATTACAATGGGCTAGACATCCGATGCCCGGCGCTAATAGGGTAGTGACCACCATCCAAAAATATAGAAAAAAATCATACTAATCGAATGTAGAGCATTAATAACAAGACTACGTTTCGTGAAAATTCGAAAAAAAAAGTTCCAAGTGTCTCAAAATCTGTCTTGAAAGTGGCTACTTTTGCGAACGATTTCAAATCTACCGAGCTGTAAGGCGGGCTGTGACGTTTCAATCTTTTGACAGTAGTGGGGATGACCACACCTCCGTTGCCTGTGTGTCAGTGTTGACGTTGACGTTTGCCAGCATAACATAAACATTGAAGTCTGATGTAGTCTTGAAATATTCATAAATCATGAAAGATTTTACCAACTTTCCATATTTTCAAGCAAAACAACTAAACAACACGAATCACCGCACAGATACACAAAGCGTTAACAATATAACAATCAGCTGTTATGAGCGTTGACGGGTTGACGCTAGTGCTTTTTGTAGTAAGTTCTGTATAATGTTGTCAAGCCTGCTTCTCCGCCTATGAAAGATTGCGACGTCATCGCGCCAAATTTGAAATGATCGAAAACTTTCATGAATTTTTTTTACCAAGAAAACTTACGAAAAAAAATCTGTTAACTATATAGCGTCACTTATCAAGAAGTGAACTTTAAAAGAAAATAATAAAAAAAAAATCGGTCACTACCCTATTGATCGTCGAATTCTGTGTTTGAATTCGTGGAAGTGGTATCATTTGACGGAAAATGAAGAATAGTATGATGCGGCTTTTGGCATAATTCACATCGACTGGGCGCCAAACATTTTTTGCTAAAATTATTGGTTTTAAAGTAATTGAAGCCTTTAATTCTTTGATTTTATTGAATCGATCGTTTACCGTCAACGATTCAAATGCCGGACAATAATTAATGAAATGCGAACCCTTACATGTATTAAAACACAAAGGGGCAGGCGTACTTGTTATTATTCTCTACCAGCACATATATATCATACATCTATCCCCCGTCAGTTCTTGCCGCCATTCTGACCTAGCGCCCGCTTCGTGCTAGTTCGCCGTCGCTCCTTGTGGTGTCGCCACATGCCGGTCGCCTCGTGCGTCAATAGGCGCACCATTGCTCCCGTCCATAGGCGTCGGTAACACATGATATGCATTCAGGACTGACTGTCGTAACCATTGATGTTCTTTTATTTGTTGCTACCCGATCATACGATTGTTGTTGTGATGTTATGCGATTGCCTTTATTTATATCGGTAGAAATATGATTGATGGCTTCCAGCGATTCAAGAGAACTGCATTTTTTCTCTAGAAACGCGAGAAGCTCTGCGAGTTCAGGCACCTCATTTGTTAGTGTCAGTTCAAAGTCGCGTTTTGTGATAAAATCCAACTTTGCCGTTATAATCGGAACAATCAGCGCGTTCTATGAGTTGGAATCGTTTTGAAAGCCTTTTATCGCATTCAAGTTGTTGTTCAATTTGTCTAATAATTCCTGTAGACTGGAATGAGTAGATTTGTTTATTGTTGGTAAATTCCGAATAGTACAAACATGCTCTTGAACAATGGAACGTGTGTTATTGAAACGCCTTTCGAACGCTGCCCAGGCCAAGTTTTAATTGTCTCTTGTCAAAGAAAAAGATTCAATGGTTTGCGCTACATCCTGAGACAAGACCTCAGGTAGTGGAACTTTTCTACATCTTTCAAATTGTGGTTGTCATTAATCAGAGATGAGAAAATATCGCGGAAGCTTTTCCAAGAAGAAAATGTACCAACAAATGTAGGTAAATTTACTGTTGGTAGTCTGATAGGTTCATTTTCCCTGGAGGAGTTTACTGATGGTGGAATTGGATTTTTGCTAGAGATAACGCGGTGGCGGCTTCTTCTACAATAGATAGATAGATAGATAATTTATTTAACGTGTTACAGAAACCTCTAAGGAGGTATTTTATATCTTAACACAAACAGATTTAATTAGACAATGATACTTTAAAGTAACAATGACTAGAATGACACAAATCACAGATTATAGGCAGTTGAGAGCCCGTATACACGAGTATCTAAGGCACCTTTGCTTGAGGTACCTTTCATAGAGGCACCTTAAAAGCGTCGTGTATACATACTCATTGTTCTGCGTTATTTGTGTAAAATATTTTCAATTTTCCGTGTCCTAAAAATTTCAGAATCAGACTTTTGCGTACCTCTGCTGTCTGTTCAGATAAGGGAGTATAAAAAAACTCCTGGAGGATACACCAAAGAAGCTTTGACATTTTGCATTCGCTTAGCAAGCGAGCAAGCTGAGGCAGCAAAAAAGTCACATCAAGCAATAATTGAATCGGTATTAAGAAAAAGGAACATCTCTATTTTTTGTTTCATTCGTTTATCCAACGTCGGCCTATTTCCGCAACGAGGCCTAACACCGACGCCGGTGAATGCTCTCCTCCACTGTACCGAAAATTTTGCCGACGACCCTTAGAGTGGTAGTCGAACGTGCTGACCACCACACCACAAGCTCCTCGTCTTCAATTTTTCTAATTTTACAGGAGAGGTAAGAAACGTCAACGGAAATGTCAACCTGTCTTGTCAGAAAAATCCTCCGGTTTCTTGGAATGATCCTCAACAATAGGTTTGTTGATTTCTGAGCTCGAGACGGGTTCATATTCTGAATAAACACACATCCTCATGGCTCTGGGAGTCAAGAGAAACCCCAACGCTCCAGTATGTTCTCGGCCTAAGTAAACTGGGCAGTGTTCAAGTGCCTCTGCAGAACCCGTCACCGGAAATTGTGAATATTCTGAGGGGCATGTAAAATGCAACGTCTGCAAATTTGCAGCAACAACAACAGTTTGCAGCTCAACCTGGGGCTTCAGCCTCGATATTTTGTCCTGCAGGGGCGAATCCCACGAATGAGCAGAGTCGATGTTCGGCAGCCCTTCTGGTGCTAGCAGCCCCTAGCAGCCCAAAATTCGAACAACAACATATTTGGAGTTTCAGTGCAACAGCAGCAGCAGCACCAACAGACCACGTTTGTGACGTCACGTTGCATGGCAATCGCCAGTCGGATAGGCTGTCTCCATGCAACATGACGTCAGAAGCGCATAATTCTGCTCATTTGGATGGGTTGCAACCGACGAGAAGAGAATGGAGTGGCGACGAGTAAGGCTGAAAACATACTGGAGCGGTGAGCAAAGCGACAATGAGAGCGGAGAGCAAAGCGACGAAAATAACAATACATATTCGGTGCGACGGTGACGTTTCAGTATGTGTGTCCTGATAGGAATATGTGTGTTTGTTTTCGTCGCTTTGCTTTCCGCTTTAGTCGTCGCGTTGCTTAACGCTCCAGTATGTTTTCAGCTTTAGTAAACGGGGTAATGTTCAAGCGCCTCTGCAGAACCCGTCACCGGCAAATTGTAAATATTCAGAGGGGTATATAAAATGCGGCGCCTGCAAATGTGCCGCAACAACAACAGTTTGCAGCTCAACCTAGGGCATCTGCCTCGATATTTTGTCCTACAGGGGCGAATCCCATGAATAAGCAAGAGTCGATGTTCGGCAGCCCTCCTGGTGCTAGCAGCCCCTAGCAGCCCAAAATTCGAACAACAACATATTTGGAGATTTGGTGCAACAGCAGCAGCAGCAACAGACCACGTTTTTATGACGTCACGTTGCATGGCAATCGTCAGTCGGATAAGCTGTCGCCATGCAACATGACGTCAGAAGCGCATATTAACTATACATAAATACATAACGGGGAAATGTTTACTGCACGACAAAATAAATACACGTCACGCCAGAACAAAAACGACAAAAATGGTGAAAGTAACGGCTGAATAATATTTTTCACGACATACTATACACGGCAAAAAAAGATATATTCACGACAGAACAAGGGTTTGCACGACAGAATGAGGGTTTGCACGACCAATTTGAAAGACATAAAAGTCACCCTGGAAATCACCTTTGAGGTTTTTCAATCTTAACCTAGTCGTGTCACTTGGGATCCCCAGTGCTTCCTTGAAGTCTTTCAAAAGTTTACTGGCAATCTAAATGCAAAACAGTTTGAAGGTCCTTGTGTCTCCTTGCATTTTTGAATCTTGAAGCATCAATTTTGATTTGATTTCTTGCAACTGCAGAGGGGCTCTTTGATCTTGTCACTTCAGAAACCCAGTAACCTCCCTGGAACTCCTATGAAGCATAAAATCGTGTACCCGGAAAACTAATGCCTCCAGTCAATCTTCTACAGTTCAATTGACAATCTGATATAGCCGATTAGGTGGTTTAAAAGAGGCCCTCGTGCTCTCTGTACTTTTTATGTTCAATTCCGACTAGTAAGTTTGTCTGCAACTGCAGAAGCCCCCTTGAAGTCTTCCCGAGTCACTTATCTTGCTACTCAAGAGCCCTAGTCTTCCCGTCTCTTGTAGATCAGTTTAACATTGGCTTTCCTGTCCGCAACTGCAGAGGCCCCTTTCGGAGTTCACCGACGTCAATTTTATCTTTTTACCTTGGAGCCCTAACGCACCTTTGCCTTTTGAAGGATGCTGGGACAATGCGTTCCGCAGACAATTGGTCGCAAACGAGGTCACAAGAGGAACTACAAAAAAATATCACCCCCAAGGCTTCCAAACGTGAAGGGGCTTAAATACATGAAGAGACAAGGAAGGGGGCTCAATGAAGGGTTCTTAAAACCATTAGCAAATACAAATGGGTGCGATAGAACTCCGAAAATCACAAAAAAATGCAAGGGAGCTCAGAAGGGTTTCAAACGATATTGAAGATACAAAGGGGCTCAATGGAACTTTGAACATATAAGAAATGAAGGCAAAAGACGGCTTACTGTTACTCTGAAAGCCAATAAAAACTTAAGTGGATTAACTGGGGCTCCATACTACATTTGAGAATACAAGTGGCTCTATAGGGCTCCTAATATTATTATTATTATTATTATTATTATTATTATTGTACTGCACCCAACAGGCAAAAAAGCCCAGTTAAAGGGTGAGGGATACCAGAGACAAAACCGAGAGGGGGTACATACTTAGGAAAAAACCTTCGCTCTTATGTCGGACAGAGAACAGTTGAAGAGATCAACCTCGCTCTCATAAGCAGAGTAATTGACAATCATCTGATAGAGAGGAGATGCCACTAGGATGTTGGTTCTAGCTGTGGGAAGGTGGAATAAACTGTGTGATCTAGAGGAAAGCCGAGGAACACTGAGACCCACAGCACCAAGAAAATCAGGGCAATCCAACGTGTTGCTAAATAGACCAAAAAGAAAATGGATTGACTGGAACACTCTTCGAGACTTCAAAGATGACAGGTTGAACCGCTCCAACATGATCTCCTGAGGAAAACCACGTGGAGGGTATTGGTTGTCCAGTATAAAATAAGCCGCCTTCAAAAACCTCCTCTGAACTCTCTCCAAATCATTGACGAAGGAGTCATAAATCGGACTCCAGACAAGAGAGGCGTATTCAAGTTTGGACCGGACGAAAGAAACATATAAGGCTTTCAGTGTTTCAACGTTGGTAAATGCCTTTGAGTTTCTCAGCACAAAGCCAAGACTTTTGTATGCCGAGCTCGAGACATAACTGATGTGCTCCTTGAAGGATAGACCGCCGTCAAAAACTACCCCAAGGTCCTTCACCGTCCGAGGTCTCTGCAATATTTCTCCCCCCAAAGTGTAGTCGAAAACGACGTTTGCATGTTTTCTGCTGTAGGACATAACGCTGCACTTACTCACATTGATCGGCAAGCCATTCTCACTGCACCAAGCAACAATTGTATTGAGATCTGCCTGCAGGCGCCCGCAGTCTGCGAGGGAAGACACCACACTAAAAACCTTCAAGTCGTCTGCATAAAGCAAGTACCTCGCATTGATGTTCATAACTATATCGTTTATAAAAAGGATAAAAAGTAAGGGACCTAGCACAGAACCCTGAGGAACTCCGGAAGCCTGTAAAAACCTGCGGGATCTGAAGCCCTTAAGGTAGACGTATTGGTACCTGTTACAAAGATAGGAGCGAAACAAGGATATTAGTGGGTCAGAAAGTCCATAAGAACTCAATTTGCGGAGCAAGATGCCGTGGTCTAGTCTGTCAAATGCCTTCGAGAAATCAGTATATATGGCATCAACCTGTTGTCCACCATCAATTTTTTCACTGAGGTATTGGGTGAAGTTTGCAAGATTGGTCACAGTGGAACGAGCCCTCATGAAACCATGCTGATGAACTGTGACGGAGTGAGATACATGACTAGATATGAGGCCATGCAAAATCGTTTCAAACACCTTGGAAAAATTGTTCAAAAGAGCAATGGGCCTGTAGTTCGAGACCTCCGCCCTGTTACCTTTCTTGAATATGGGACACAGACGAGAAGTTTTCCAGATTGAGGGGAAATGGGACGTTTCGAGAATCAAATTGAAAATGGTCTCCAAAGGACTGACAAGAATCCAGCGGCAATCTCTGATCAGAAAAGCGGGTATCTGATCTGGACCTGCTGTGCAACCATTTTTCAACTTCGCAATGGCACGCATTATGTCATCTTGGCCGATTCGCTTTATAGATAGGTGATTATATGAAGGCATGAGGTGCTCACTAATGCTCCAAAAGATACGGAAAAATGTAAGGAAGTTCAGCAGGGCTCCAGGGCTTCAAAAGACGTTGAAGAAATAGAGGGGCCCGATGAGGCTCTGGAAAACACAAAAAAGCAACAGGGGGCTCACTGGGATTTTGGTAGACATGAAAAAACATGGAGGGGCTGACAAGGGCTCCAAACTACATTTGCGGACACAAAAAAGTCCGATTGGGCTCCGTATATCACAAAGGCACAAGGAACTCACACTGGAGCTGATAGCAATGCAAGAAGATATAAAAGGGAAAAAGGGCTTTCTGGAATTCTGAAAACTACGAAAAAAACTCAAAGAAACTCATTAGGGCTCCAAGTTCCAACTACAATTGATGACTCAAGGGGGTCCGACAAGACTCCGAATGACATGAGGGCACAAGGGTGATCACCATGCTCTGAAAGTAACGGAAAATGCAAGGGGGCTCAGCAGAGCTTCAAATCACATTGAAAACACAATAAGGGGGCCCAATGAGGCCTAGATAACACAAGATGGCAAAATAGGGCTTAGTGGAATTCTGGAAGCCATGAAGCAAATAAGGGGGCTCAATAGGGCCTCACATTGTACTTGAGGACACAAGGGGGCCCGATGTAAGGGGACTCAACAGAACTTGAAACGGTACTGAAGACACGAGGAAGGCCAATGGAGCTCTGTATAGGTAACAAAATAACGCAAAATGGAGCTGACTGATACCTGAACTCCGACTGCCACGAAAAAACAAACGGGGGCTCAACAGGGTTTCCACCACACTAGAAAACACAATGGGAGCTCGATAAGGCTTCGAACATGACATGACGACACAACGGTGCTTGTTGCTTCAGAAGTCACGGAAAATGCAAGGGGGCTCAGCAGGCCTTCAAATTAGATTGAAGACAGAATAAGAGGGCCCAATAGAGCTCTTGATAACACAGGACTGCAAAAGGGGCCTTACTGGAAGTCTGAAAGCTATGAAAAGTGATCCTGCTGGCGATAGTTTTCGGCAAAGGGCCAGTAGTCCACCCTCTTGAGTCGATTTAATAGACGACTTGCTACACCATCTCTTAGAAGAAACATTATATGCTTCCGCTTCTCCGTGCGTAGAGGACTTTCTCGCATTTGAAACTCTTTCTCTTCCTCCTCTTCTCTTCACAGGCGGGGATTCATCAGCGTTTCTACTTCCAACATAGTCTCCCAAGACTTGCATGATTGCAGCGTGACTGCGACGTTATGATTTCGACGTATGTACAAAAATCTATGACAGGAGCTACCCCCGATCTATGATGATCTTTCAAATTTGTCGGGCAAACCCCCATTTGGTCGTGATTTTCCCTTTTTTTTTGCCGTGATAAACACCAAATTTGCCGTTATTCGAACCTTTTCTGTCGTTTTATGTCTGGCGTTCAAAATACTTATTTGTCGCGTGAACAACTATTTTGCCGTGATTTTCATCTTTTCTGTCGTTTTTTCGCCCTTTTTTGTCGGGCCGAAAAATACCACCCCTACATAACTATTAGAAAAAATTTTATAACGGAGATCTAGAACTTACCTCTTACAACAGAAAGCCAACTCACAATCTGAATTTCAGGTTATAAAGCAGAGAACTGTTGAACACGGATCACAATTATTGTTCGTCACGTGTCCCTAGTGACATCTACCCGTCCGAGACTAAAACTTTGGGAATATGGCGTCCTGGCGATATTGCTCACTTGGCGTTATTGTGTACACCTACCTTATTTAATTTTATGTCCTCTTTAGACCCTGGCTTGATGCACGCAAACAGGATTGTTCTCGTCGAATTCTATCCGCGTCAGTGGGCAAATTCCATAACTTTGACATCCGCTGTGAAGCCGGCATATCTCTTGCGAAAGCCTCCTAAACCCTGGGCCACCCAAATAAATGACAGGCATCGTTTTCTCTTTACACGAACTTTTGCCTAAGCCTCGGCCAATTCACTTGCTGCACAAATAAAATTAGTCATTCAATTATCCTGGAAATACCGCAGTACTGACCAATTCAATCGCTATTTTTGCTGGGTCAGAAGTGGCCAGTCAAAGAGAATTTCCTGCGCAGTGGTAGTCTCCCTTGCCATTTGGACCTTCCTCAGATTGAGTGACTTTCTCCAATGTTTCAGAACTTTGTCTAAAGAATTCTTGTTCTACTGGAGCCACATTTTGCTGTCTACCGCAACACGATTGAGTTCTGGAATTCAACTTATTCCGATGTTTGTCCACCAGTTTTCCTCGGGCTACTTGAGATGATGTGGGTTGATGCACTTTGTGCTTCTCAGTGTGGTTTTGATATTCTCTTCGCATGTTATGGAGTTTTCCATTTCATCCCTGGTCAGCTTCTCATCCTGCGTGTCTAATTTGATTCCAGATATTATCAAATTTTTCCGTTTCTTTCCTCTTTCTAGGTCTTTTTTTTTTTTTTTTCCAACATTTGATTGCGTTTATTCATGACCATCTGAAAACTCGGTTTAGGTCCAAAAAGTGCTGTTGTGAACTCGTATTTTCCGATATTTACTCTGAAAGCTGTTTTGAGGATGCTATCTAAGCTAAGCTTTCTGAGAGCTCAATTGCTAGAAGTCTTCGACATCTTTTTTTGCTTGTCTTTCTGTGGATCATTCTTCAACTGCCAAGGGATAAATGAAATGATACGCAAACCCCTAATGTCTAGAGAGCGGATTTATAATTTTTTACATGTTCTATTCTCTAAGTTGGATGCAATTGTCGACTTGCAGCTTGACGTTTCCATCTATAAGGAACCTAAATACCAAGTTTTAATTCGCATATGATTTATTATTTTGACTTTTTACCGCATAAAAATTGATAGTCCATATAATCGCATTGGTATAGCCGCATATTTAGTCCATATTTTTGCATATAACTGAATATTTGTTAATATTTTGGCCATTTCATCTATATGTGCTAGAAAATCAAGATTTTTTTCATTTCAAGTTGAGAAAAATAATTGAGGATTTTCGAAGAAATTTTTTTTTTCTACTTTGATGGTCAAAGTTGGTTGGTTTTACATAAAAATATTGGAATTTTCACTTATTTAGCAGCTTATATCACAAATTTACTCGCATATATTGCTCTATTTGAACATTTTAACCACATATTTTGATACTTTTTAAGCGCATAAAAACTGCATATTTTGAGCTTTTTTACCGCATATAAATCCGCTCCCTACTAATGTCTCATGAACATTATCCGAAATTTGTCTGATCTCTCGTTCATTTCGAGCCTACAATCGGCTGCTTTTTCATGTCGAGCCAATTTTATTGCATCGAAATCTGAGTTTTGCACTGGTTCTTGACACAACACCTGTTTCAAGTCGCGAAGACTCGCAGTTTATTCAGGATCTCATTTGAAAGCGGTGTTCTCCTTCAGCAAATCACACTGCGGCCTTGAACAAATTACATAATTCTTCACAAATTGGCGAAAATATCCTGTCAAACCTAAAAATGCTTTCAGCCCTTTATAGGACAGAGGACTTGGGTTTTTTTGATAATGTTTTGATTCAGTGGGATTCGGACCCGCACAGGGCAGCGCGAATGGCTTGGCTTGCCACCACATATACCACTCGGCCAACAACGCACGATTCGTGTAGAAATCTGGCTTGTTTTTGTGACTTGAATTTGAAATGGAATTTAACTTGGACGATTTCGAGAATCGCACCCCTAGATCGAATAAAATTTATACCTGTACATAATACCATCACTTTGTCAGTTCTCGACCACATGTCGATGTCTTCTGTATATGGCAGACTGTGAAGGATCACTTCCGGACCATGGAAAATCAAATTTCAGTCATTGGACTTGCGGTGCTGCCTCCTTTTCTTCGATTTCCGTTTTTGCTGGTGCTCCGTCCATCCTTGCGCGTAGCCGACAGGCGCCTGCGGTGAAGGAGCTTGGCGGCATTTCGCTTCTGGAAGGGCATCCGTCTTGTCGTCTTGGAGGACCTGATGCTCGGGGTCCGGTTCAATTTCGTAGAACATAATGTAGGCATTCGTCCGGCTAACCTCCGCGTACGGCATTTCCCGGACACGAGTGTCGTCGAATCTGTAAAAGCCGCCGGAATGAGCCTGGGCGACGGTCGTGTAATGCCCTCGACCGCTTGATGACCCATGATGCGAGACGATGGACGCCAGGTTGTAAACCAGCGGCCGCCATTCACCGGAACCACCTTTAGCGTATTACGACAGGTCAAGCGTCCTGCGAAAACGCACGTGCTTTGTTATTTTCTCGTTCGTATAGTACGAGAACCGTTTCGGCTGTACACGGAGGACGTTCGGCGGTCGCTCCAAGACAAACCGCTTGGTCGCTTTGCCCTTCCTGTTGCAGCTTCCGCAACGGTACTCATCCAGCGTCTCTGTGGCGAAAAATCCGGCAACGAACTCGTCGACAATGTCGCTTCGCTCGACGAACACTTGCCACAACGCACTGTGGAATCCAGACAGCCGCCCAGTATCTGATTGAACGGCGTCGTTTCCGATTGTTTCATGTCCATCTGCAGATGTCTGGAACGACGGATCAGATACGCATCCATCATCTTTTCCAGCAAACACCTCTAGAACTCGTGGGCGTCCTGTTGCCGGCCCGTTTGGAAATCTTTGTTCAAGAAGCTGAGGATATTTGCGGTGCGAAGAGGGCGGATCGAATTGCCCGATTCCAGCTGCGCTTCCTCGAACGTTTTCCTTACAGAGCAGATCACGCGCTGTACATCTGCTAAAAAAAATATTTTGGTTTAGAATCTTGCACAAGCTACTCATTGAGATGAAAAAAAAACACGATCAAAGAAAAAATGATCGATGGTTCTCGCCTGAGCTCTGACAGCTCAAGGCGTGCGCTTGTTTTTCGTTGGAAGTGAGCCAATTAGCCAGGGCTGGAACGTGAAACGACGCCTGAAGCGTGGCGTTCGAATAGCAGCTGTTGCCAGTATTGAGAAAACCAGCTCCGACGTTGAATTGTCTGCCTTGCTTCCAACCCAACTCCACCGACTCAAAATTGAACAGAGGCCTCACGAGCTCTGACCGGTTCGGTTTGACCTAGGGTTGCGCATTTTTCTGAAAACATCGATTATCGAATCATTTGATACATCGACTCAAGAAATCGATGCTTCAAAATAATCGAAACAAAAACATCGATATTTTCGAAAATCGATGTTTTTGTAAAAAGTTTTCAATTTTCATTCAAGGACACCTAAAATTACCCAAAATCGAGTACAAAATCAGACGGAACCGACGTCGCTACAATACTTAGGTATTTGGGTGCAACTCGAGCTAAAGTAGGACAGATGCCTTCCATATCTTTCCAGATAGCCAGTGGATTTTCTTTAAAATTTCGCACAGGGCATGGAGGTATTGTGTGAGTTCTGAGGGAGTGTCAGCTTGTTGATATGAACCTTTGCTGCTTTCCGCCATCTGGTAGTGATCGCTCCAAAGGTCGAATTTGTCATCATCTGAGAAATAAACTTATTAATTAGATATGCTGGATTACGAATGATTTGGTTCAATTACTACTTACCATCATTTGCGGTTTCAGCCTGTATAACTTCTTGTTCTTGCAAATCTGGAGTAGACGTTTTTGATACATTTTGAAGTACCGCCACGGCTTTGGAGCAAGGCAAGGGATTTTGAAAGTGGATTTTCTTGAAGCGTGGATCCAAAATAGTTGCTAGAGCTACTAGATGAACTTCCTCGATCTTGCCAAATCGTTTGTGGATTTCCGTTCCAAGTGCTTCTTTTAATTTGAGTCATATCTCCAACTGACATACACATGATGAAATTTTATTCTGAAGACAGTGAATCATTGGAATGATTTTACTTGCGGTGACATAATTCTGTCCGCAAAGTTCTTTCGTTGCAGCTTCTAGGGGACGTAGCAGCGAGATAACTTCTTCAACTTGTCGAACTTCACCTGCGGTCAGCATTGCCGGAGCCGAGACATGTCTATTTACTATTTCATTGATAAAGGATCTCACTTGAACAAATCTTTCCAACATATAGAATACTGAATTCCATCGCGTCGGGACGGATTGAATTAATTTCATTGGAGTGTGTTTTCGCAGTTCGTCGCTTGCTACCACGCTATGTTTAAACCATGTGACAATTCTCTTCACACTTTGAATTAATTCTGTTGAATTTGGTACCCTTTCGATCGACTTTTCGGCAACCAAATTGAGAGTGTGCGCGCAGCAAGGTATATGAACATTTTTCCCAAAAGCGATTTCCACAGCCTTGACGATATTAGCTCCACTATCTGTCACGACGGCAGTAATTTTTTCTTTTTCAATATTCCATTGTTCGCAGGTTTCCAGTAATTTTTCGGCCAAATATTCTCCAGTGTGTCGTTCTTCCAAATCGTATACACCAAGCGTGATAGAAGAAACTTTTATACCATCAGCAAAATGAACCGTTACGCCCAAAAAAATCAAAATCATAGCAAACAACTGTCTATTCTAATAAATTTAACGTAAAACCTCAATGGAATACAAAAACTAAACATATAGATACTCATTTGATATTTAGATTATCAAAATTAACACTGAATTTGAAAAAACCCGCCAAACGTGACGTTCCTTGAATGGCAGTTGGCCTTGGCAATTTTGAGACGATCTCATCTCTGGAAATGGTTGACACATCCTCAGCGGCAGGAAAGTGAAACTTACTCTTGCAATGCCTCAAAAATTTCACGATGAATTCCCCATATTCAGCCAATCCTATTACCTGGCCCACATAATGGAGAACGGTTTTTTTTTGTGGGGAATCTCACCAACACGTAATCGTCACAGATGATCTGTTCGTCTTCTGCAAAGACAAAAATTTAGCATTAAAATCTCATAACAAAAACAGTTAGACGTATTATATTCTGAAATTACCTAGAAGCGTATTGATGTCATCGTAATCAGATTCCATATCTATATCTGAGTCGGATGAATAGACCAAAAATTTGTTTTTCTTGGTCATGGCCTTGATCAACTCTGCTTCAGAGTCAGAGGATGAGGTATCACTATGTTTAGTCCTTTTTCGCGCTTTTGTGATCTTTTTACTTTTGCTCTCCGATTTCACGACTGTCTTTTTAGTTTCAGTCAATTCAGTAATTTTTCTCTTAGTCCCAGTTTTCTCCAACTTCAATCTCCTTGTGTTTTCCAATTCCTCGACTCTATTTTTTTCAGGTGTAGATGTGTATATTCTCGATTTGCCCAATCGAGATTTCCTGTTGCTTTTTCTAGGATTTGCCTTAGGAAATGGCTTGATATCTGCAGGTTTAAGGACTTTAACTGAAATGACGTTTATAAGCGGTCTTGTCGCGGCATCAATGATATCATTTAACAGTAATTGCACCATTGCCCTTACATCATTTGCAGTCTCATGAAAATCTGATAAATTGTTTGTCATTGTAGATCCAGAAGCTTCATTAAGATCAATATCGTAGCTAGGAAATGAAGCCTTGCTGGCGCTAGTCATTATAGATGATGAAGCTTGATTGATGTGCTGATCTATCTCGTCTAAGTTCTGATCTAGCTCGTCTAGGTTCTTGTACATCTCATCGAGGTTTTGAATGACGTCAGAATCGTTGTGTGTCAAATCTTCGCTCAAATCTAACTGTGATCTGGAGCTGCTGTGCCCATAAGAAACTTGATGGACTGTCGGAAGTTGAGGGTCTGGACGGTCTGTAGCGTAAGCTCCAAAATAGTCATCTTCGGTAAAGATCAGCTGGTTAATGGGCCACAATCCTGTGGTTGAAAAACTGCTTGTGATATTTTTCGGTGTAAAACTTTGCAAAAATGGTTCAGCAGTGAGTTTGGCGATTTCGTAAATCGTAATCGGTTTGCCTGGATTACTAAGAACATAATCGTTGAACGATACCTTGCATCTTTGCTTGAATGGCCCATAAACAGCTTTATCGAGGGGCTGCATTCGATGGGTGCAGTGAGGCGGGAAAGACAGTAGGACAATAGGGTAGTGACCGATTTTTTATTTTTTTATTTTTTTTAAAGTTCACTTCTTGATAAGTGACGCTATATAGTTAACAGATTTTTTTTCGTAAGTTTTCTTGGTAAAAAAAATTCATGAAAGTTTTTGATCATTTCAAATTTGCCGCGATGACGTCGCAATCTTTCATAGGCGGAGAAGCAGGCTTGACAACATTATACAGAACTTACTACAAAAAGCACTAGCGTCAACCCGTCAACGCTCATAACAGCTGATTGTTATATTGTTAACGCTTTGTGTATCTGTGCGGTGATTCGTGTTGTTTAGTTGTTTTGCTTGAAAATATGGAAAGTTGATAAAATCTTTCATGATTTATGAATATTTCAAGACTACATCAGACTTCAATGGTTATGTTATGCTGGCAAACGTCAACGTCAACACTGACACACAGGCAACGGAGGTGTGGTCATCCCCACTACTGTCAAAAGATTGAAACGTCACAGCCCGCCTTACAGCTCGGTAGATTTGAAATCGTTCGCAAAAGTAGCCACTTTCAAGACAGATTTTGAAACACTTGGAACTTTTTTTTTCGAATTTTCACGAAACGTAGTCTTGTTATTAAGGCTCTACATTCGATTAGTATGATTTTTGTCTATATTTTTGGATGGTGGTCACTACCCTATTCCATTCTCTCTAGCATAATTGATGGCATCTACTGACACATGTGTCTCATGCTTATCTAGCAATAGGAGGATCGGATCTTCGGAGCTGCTTTTGGTGTGATTTTTTAAATGTTCAAGTAGCTTCACAAATATTTTTGCAGTCATCCATCCTGACTTTGAGCCGTAACCTATTGACCCAGGAACAGATCCATGTAGGAAGTGATCTTTCATGCGAACACGGGGATATATATACAATGGAGGGACTGTACCTCCTGTAGCTGAAATAATTCCGCAAAATGTCACAAGTGTGCCTCTTTCCGCAGAAACGCATTGACCAACAACCCTTTTTCCAGTCTCGGCAATGACTTTGGGTGCCTGCATCACGGTGGAAACACCGGTCTCATCGGTGTTCCATATACGGTTTGGTTTAAATTTATATTTATCTTGAACCTCGGCGTAGTTCTCAAAAAATTTGTCAACATTATGCTTGTTGAAGGCAGACGCTCTGGCAACACTTGTATTTTCAGGCTTTCGAAGTGAAAGTTGTGGGTGACGCTTCATAAATGACTTCATCCACTCGATTCCAGCCATCTTTTGTTCATGCCATTTGGGAGAGAAAGTCTTTTGCAGTTTGGACGCATATTCATAGGCTAATTTTCGCGTAGCTGCATATGTTAAACCGTACAGAATTTGGGAAGATTTCTTAAGATAGGCTTCCAGTTCAATTTCCTCTTTCATTGAAAATACCTGGCGTGTAGCAAATTTTGAACATCTGGGAGATTCTTGATCGTTTGCTTCGTTTCCGGAATCAGACGTGGCTCCTCGCTCCCTGGTCAGGGTTACTCTATCATGGAGTGTGGACTTTTTTATGCCAAATGTAATTGCGGCCTGCCGCATTGACATGGTTTTCGAAATTACATTTGACACGGCAATTTTGATCGTTTCCTCTGGAACTTCTGGTTTGTTCGTCTTCCTGACGTATGTCCTGACCATTCTAAACATGAAAATACTTACTTACAAAGAGAAAAAGTACAGTTTCTTCAAAATGATTATTAATGGGGCAGCTCCGGACACGTCCATGGGGCACTTCCGGACAGTCCGAACGTGCCCCAATTCAAATGTCCGAACCTGCCCCATCTGTTGAAAACATTTTCAGCCTAACCCAACTGACATTTTTCTCTGTTGGTGGGGAGTGAAATATAGGCTATGTTATGCACAAAAGTCGACTGTTTAGCATGCAACAATTGAAAAGTGAAATATTACGATATGGAAAAGTGTGTTTCATTATCATGAAGTAATGCAATACTTACTGTGAATAGCACTAAAATACTTCACACCTTTACTCAGGAAAACCTTCCGACTATCGGCGCAAGGTTTCGCTAGCAGCCATTGCTCCACCACTACTAACAAATCCTTGAATATTACCCCTCTCCACCTTCCGGAAGGCGGTAAATACGAAATGTCCGGAGGTGCCCCCTGTCCAAACCTACCCCCCTCTACCCTATTCCGAGTCCAGAGCGATAAATGGAATCTACTCAAGAACACGAGAGAAATATTAAAAAAAAATTGATCACTGATTGGGAACGTTGAAAAACGTTGTTGAACTCAAAACGATAATAGTATATTATACACCAAGGTTGAGAAAGTATTATTACTGAAGCTGAAGCTATAATAATTTTCTCAACCGTAGTTTATATAGTATTTTTTTACTACTAGAAAATCGCCATCCTAATTCAGGGAGAGGTTAATAATGATGCACTTCACGGCTAGTAGTGAAAAAAAATGATTTAGTATTTTTTCAATTTTTTTTCAGAAATATGTACAAAGAACACGAAATATGTAGGTGTAATTTGATTAACAAACAACAATTTTAATGTTGAAAAATTATCATTGTGGATATTCGCTAATATTTTCGAGATATCAGCGTATATTATCATTTACGCTGTTGAACTCAACACGTAAATTGGCCTATTTTTCTAGAATGACAATATCAAAAAACATACTCCATCACAAATGGCTCCGGGAAAATACCGGGTGATCATTTGAAAACTATCCACCTGCAATAACTCCCGATTCCTAGTGAAAATGTTTCCGAGAAAAAACAGGTCGATTTTTATATCGAGGGGGACATCTGAAACATGCATTAGCGATTTTCTATCTTTAGCCCCCTCGCCCCCACCTGCCCCAACTTTGAAATTTCAAATGACACTACCTATTTTGCGATACATCAAATTCAACAGAATCAAATTCTCTTTCTGAAAAAATATTTCTAAAATTTTTAACCCCACCCCTCTTTCCACCTAAATTCTCTGAGTGTCCAATTAAACATTTTTGACCTTTCAATCCTCTTCAATGCAGTCAACGTCATCCTGCACAGCATCGGAAGAGAAAATTTTCTATGGAAAAAGTGCCACTCAAATTCACCCCTTCGCTCCCCCCTCCTCACCTTAAAAATCTAAAATGACAATACCTACTTTGTGAAACATCAAATTAAAGGAAATTGAATTCTCTCCCTGAACACAATTTTTTCGAAATTTTCCTAACCCCCGTTTTCCTACTAAAATACTCCAAATGTCCAGTAAAATGGGGGAGGGGTTGAAATTTTTTCAAAAATTGTTTTTAGAAAGAGAATTCAATCTCCTTTAATTTGATATATCACAAAGTGGGTAGTATTTTGTTAAATTTTAAAGTTGAGGTGGGGGAGAGCAATGGGGTCAATTTGGGCGGCACTTTTTCCACCAAAAATTCTCTTCTTTGAAGCTATTCAGGATGATGCTGACTAAACTGAAGAGAATTGAGGGGTCCAGAATATTGAGAGGGACACTCAGAATTTTTAGGGAGAAGGGGGGTAGAGTTGAAAAAATTTAAAATATCTTTTTCAAAAAGAGAATTCAATTTTCTTCAATTTGATGTATCGCAAGGTAGGTGGTGTCATTTGAAATTTCTTTTTTGGGATGGGTGGGGGCGAGGGAGCTGAAGATAGAAATTCGCCAATGTATGTTTTAGATGTCCCCCTCGATATAAAAATCGACCTGTTTTTGCTCGAAGAAATATTGACTAGGAATCGGGAGTTATTGCAGGTGGATAGTTTTCAAATGATCACCCGGTATACAAAATAATGAATAATGATTGATACACAGCAGATAATCAACTTGCTTTCTTCTCACTCGGAAAAATCATCGGGAACTGATTTTTTTCTTGACACTGGGAAGACATTTTTTTTTCAACAGGTGTGTCTCTCGTAGAGGTCAACACAGATCGTCTCTTAAAAACAAGGCGAAAGCATGGCTCATGCATCAATCATTAAACAATAATTACAAAAATACAGTGGAAAAGAAATGGTCTGGGCTGATAGGACTCACCCTCTTTTAAATTTATTCACGCGAAGCTCATCTCGATGTCACATCAACTATCTATCAGCTATCTACCGCTTCCAACTGACATGTCCTCACGGCACGGAAGTTACTGGCAAAAAGACCGAACTGTAGGGAAGGGAGATGTTGAACTCATGCGATACGATCAACTTTGGACAATTCCGTTGAGCCGCAGATTCTTTGCCACCAAATCAACGGATCAATCACGCTGTTGTCGGTTCTTTGTTCAAGACTGGCCAAAACAAAAGTTTTTGACTAAATACCATTAGACCTTCGATAAAGTGCTGTGTCTGACATCACTCCAATCTCATCTACATTCTTCAGTCGGGTAGCTCAGCTAGTGAAGAAATAAAATCGATTCCATCAATAGTCTCTGCAGATCTCAGGAGATCGCCATTAGCACGTGGTACAGTGAGGCAGAGTGCATGAAAAATTGGATTAAATTTGTAAGAGTAGGTCTCGGAGTAAGTTCTTGGTTTCAAGAATTTAGAATGTGTGTTGACCCATCAAATAAAGAAAAGTTATGTTCGCTCCAAGTTTTAAGTCAAGTTTTTTATTTATTTTTCTTCAAATAAATGAAAAATCCACAAAAATAATAACAAACTCTTCTCAAAATTTGTAAAAAATCACAAAACTAGCTAATCAGCGTATAATTTACGATGATGATGATGACGGTATGATCACTTTCAGTGAGAGGTGACTTTCCCTCCAGTTCTTTTTTCCTTTCAGTGACTTTCCCTAAGAGGCGCAATGTTTATATTTGCGTGTAGTGAACCACCATCGAGGATATCTTTAGTTCCTTGCAGTAATTCGCCAGTTCCATTGCTTGGCATCTCATTTTTTGTCAAAGTTCAGAGTGCGTCAGCTAGATCAGATTTATTTGGAACCCTCATGAAACCTGCCGCGTCGAACATAGATGGTGGACTGTCACAAAGTTCACTCTCCAACATTTCTTCTGGACCTTCATCTCTAACTTTCGCTGCCAGAAGGAAACGCTGGAAACTGGTCTGTGGATCAATATTTATCTTTTCGCGATCTAATAATAACCTTTCTCTTGGCTTTAGTGTGACAGCCTGCTTCGATTTTTTGACAGAATATTCCGACACATTTTCACCGACCATGGTTTTTAAAATTCCTTCTCCACACTGTTTTGCTTCATCGACGTTGACTAGTTTGTCCGCAACTCTTCCATTCGAAATGTTTCACAACACTCCGTCTTCATCATCAGTAAATGGGTTTCGATTTTGAAGAAATGAAAATATGGTGTGTAAGTCTTTGTTATATCTCTTTTCATTCGAGATTTTGATTGGTGATTTGTCCAGCTTTGGAAAAGACACGCTCCGACGGCCGACGACACGGACAAATGCTTGATGGCCATTTCGAATAATTCGGGAAAAATGGATGATGTGTTTCCCAAAACCCAAAACTCAAATGGACTTTTATCTCGTGGCACAAGGGCCAAGTCCAAGTATTGCTTGATTTATGGCATTGGCGAAAGAGAGTGGTGAAACTTCAGCATGCACTTGAGGGGCTCTCGAAAACTGTCTTCCTGATGGAATCTGGCAAACCATCGTCCAGTAATCTGACAAAGTGCTGGACATTATGGCCAGGGAGCTGGTGCCTCAAAACTTACGTGATAAGGTACATGATTTTAACCCTGTAGGTCTAATGTGCATTGATAAGGTTGTTAAAAATTTCTTTGTCTTACATGTCAGACCGGGAGCTTCAGGCTGGTATAGGCTTGTCAATTTTCGAAAAATGTCAAAATTCATGTCATAAGATACATAAATGAAACCAACGGGCTTTTGTGTGAGAACATCCCCTTGATCAAAAATCGGGTCATAAGACCAAATTTTTGGGGGCTCGGTCCATAAGACAAGTTTGAAATTTTCAAAAAAGCCCAAAATTCACTTCCTCCTGGAGACTTCTCCTTTGGCATAATTTTGGAAATGAAAACCGATTCTCACATTATTTTTTACGCAGGTTTCGAATCTATCCACAAAAATTTTCAATCGCTTATAGGGTGCAACATCGAAATTTTTTTCTCAAATCGTACACCCCGTATTTTAATATGGAAATCGATTCCGTTTTTCATCCTGATTGCAAATATATATCACACTTGGTGCGTTAGTGAACAAAACGCCTGTGAAAAAATTTAGAAATTTTGGTCCTTTTTTTAAAATTTCAAACTTGTCTTATGGACCGAAAGCCCCCAAAATTTTTGTCTCACGACCAGATTTTTCATCCCACACAAAATTCAGTTGTTTCCATTCATGTACCTTATAACGTAAATTTTTGGCAATTTTTTCGAAAATTGACAGGCTCATACCAGCCTAAAGCCCTTGGTCTGACATGTAAGACAAAGCAATTTTTAACATCCTTATCAACGCACATTAGACCTACAGGGTTAAAATCATGTACCTTATAACGTAAGTTTTGAGGCATCAGCTCGCTGTCCATTACGTTCGGTTTCAAAATCTTGCTCTTTGTTGCACTCCGCTTTCAACAACTTGCAGATATATTCAAGTTGGATTCCAAGATTAAAGGCCGTCGAAGGTGCTTTGTATATTCCGGTGTTGTCCAATCCTCCCATTCCGTTCATTGTTTTAATTAGGGCATCGTAATGTTTTGGTGAAAATGCGTCGGCCAGCTGTGCAATTTCGCTTTCATAACTCTTGATGATTTTCAGAAACCTGCCAAATAAAATATGCGCAATCTGCGTCTTATCATGGGATGATGATGATGTTGATCCCTGTACTTCTCGACACAAAAATTTTGTACACCAGAAATCCCTTTTTCTCTGAAATAGACTGCTGCTTCCATTTAAAAATAGCCCTCTAACGATGACCGCCTGCATTTGTGAATGCGGCCCTACCACCTCATCGCTTTCTCTATAGAATTATACGACCGACTGCACCTTTACCTTATCAAACATAATTGCACACACACTATTTAAAAATCTTTACTCACAACCACTATGGTAATTGATTCATTACATACCTAGTAGGAGGTCGGGAAGTGACCCCTCGCTGACCTCCCGAGAAAGTGAGGAAATGGTAGCTTTAGAAGGGAAATTTCAAAATATGCATCCAACCAAACAATAAGTGTGTTAATCAGTATTTCCTGAACCACGTTTCAGCGAAATTAATCGGCCTATCTGGAAGTTATGACAAAAAGTTAATTCTCAGATCTCAACTTTTGAACGCTTGTAATCCTGCAAGCTGAGTACATGGTTGTGAGTAAAATAGTATACATACTCTCGACGGTAAATACATCATTCCAGCTTCGGGATAGAGCCTCCAGGCGTGCCCTCAGCAGTAATGATGTATTTCCCGTCTCGGTATGTAATATACTATTCCACTTCTCAAAAGTAAGCTGGGAGTATGTACTACAACTCTGCCAAGTTTGGATGCTCTAGAATAAAATGCAAAGTAGGTCTCAAAATCGTCCACTAACCGCCGCACTACTTTGTATATTCCGGTGTTGTCCAATCCTCCCATTCCGTTAATTGTTTTAATTAGGGCATCGTAATGTTTTGGTGAAAATGCGTCGGCCAGCTGTGAAATTTCGCTTTCATAACTCTTGATGATTTTCAGAAACCTGCCAAATATGCGTAATCTGCGTCTTATCATGGGATGATGATGTTGATCCCTGTACTTCTCGACACAAAAATTTTGTACACCAGAAATCCCTTTTCCTCTGAAATAGACTGCTTCCATTTAAAAATAACCCTCCAACAATGACCGCCTGCATTTGTGAATGCGGCCTCACCACCTCATCGCTTTCTCTATAGAATTATACGACCGACTGCACCTTTACCTTATCAAACATAATTACACTTTAAAAATCTTTACTGACTTGGGCCGCAATGTTCGTAATCCTCAGGACGTCAGTCAACATGCCTTGGCGTAAATTTAGTTCGGAAGATCATCTTTAAAGTGAAGATATGTGTGATTTAAATTAGTTTTTTCTGGCACAAGATGGCTGTCAAAAGCGGCATGCGCTTACATTGATTGGTTGCCATTGTGATGTCACTTTGATATCATTGTCACTCTTTTTCTTTGTTTTTTTTTCTTTGGCAGCATATATTTTTGCTCGTTCGTCTGCTAGGATCATGGACCTGTACCTTAACTGGACTTATAATACCGTATATCGCCATGACTCCAGTAGAATGCCGACATTATCGTTATCCCTAGGGACTTTCATTTTCCACAATTAATATTGACCGTTCTGCTACGAAGACTTTTCTCTGATGGCGACATGACATCGCAGTATAAAGTTTAGGTTAGGTGTCAAAATGACATTTTCAAATTTGCTTGAGAGGCATAGCCGCTTTCTTTCGGTCGCTTGCAGCGTTTTGTACGTACATGTGTTCATAGGTTCCGGTAATTCAATAGAAAGGACGATGTTCCGTGTCTAAAATTGTTAACTGAAGTGTGTTGAATACACGGTGTGCTGTTGGGCACTAGGCCGTTTGGCTTTTTTGTTTATGTTCCCCAATGGCTGGCCATTGCTTGTGTTTTTCTGTATTCTGTAACGAAATAGTAGAATTTCATTCAAACTTTAATTGATTGACGGCAATCTTACTTGTGAAAAAAAAACACTCTCAAGGCCCGAGCTGTGTGGTCCAGTAGGAAGTAGCTACCTAGCTGTGGTTTGTGCTGCCGAAATCATAGTGCTTGCGCCCCTTCTATACCGTGCATTTTCTTTCGCAGAACTACTGATAGTAAGTTATGAAATCCACAGAATATTCTTATCAAATGGATTAGGGAGTTATAAAGCACACCAAATTCGAATTCGACACCACAAATCCGGAAACTTCCCACGTTGAAAAAAACGAAACTGTCAAAATGACGTTTCTGGTGCAGGGATCACGCCCTCCTTGGATCACGCTTTCTGGTGCAAAACTGATAAATCGCAACCGTGATCCCTGATCGCAACTGCGTTGATTTTGAACTTTTGAAGCAACCTTCGATAAATTCGAAAGACAGTGACTCTCAAACTTCATGACTGTTTCAACTTGCGAACTTGCAATGAGTTCTTCGAAACGAAATAAACCTGATGGCTACTTTCGAAGTGAAAAACATATTATTGTAAATTGAATCAGTTATTATAAATTAATATTATATCCATAAATATTTATAGTACAAAATGTGCCGATGCAAGTTGCGGATTTTCTGTAATCTTTTGAGAACTTCTGTTATGATAACGATAATGGTAGCGCCCCTGTGGCGTCATTTGTTGTTTGGTCGGGTAGGGTGATCAGCAGTCCATTTTAAATACAGGTCCATGGCTAGGATATATGGCGGGATGAGTCCTGTGAAATGGCGATTCGCCGCGATATTTCGATTAAGAATCGTCTCTAAATGCCTTATTCTGCAAGGCAAGAAACAAGGTCACATCCAAAAGGCGATGTGGCGATGTCGCCATTTTCTTGTTTTCTGCTTGATAACGAAATGATTCACTTGATCAATAGTTTGATCTTTCTTCAGCCCAACTGCTAGGGTTTCCATTTGTTCATATTTGACAAGTGTTTAGGAGATGACTCATGATCAGAAATTTTTGGATAAAGTTTATTTGTCGATGCAGAGTAGATCATCCACTTCCGAAGTAAGTGAGAAATTTTGGAAAAAAAATTGAATAAATCCAAGTTGCTATTATGAAGACCATAGCCAACCAAATGCTCATTTGCATATCGACTTATTATTTCTTCCTTATGGTCCTTCGGACTAGTTCTTTGTAACTTCTTCGTAGTTGTCCGATGATCCTTCAATAGACACAGTCACTCCGCCTGGAACATAGGTAGATACAAAATGAAAATACTTTTATGGTAGTGATTTTTCAACAGTTATTTCTTGAGCTATCAAGCTCGTTGATGTCTGAAGACAGAGGTACAATCACCAGATGCTACTCATTGATCAGCCATTACCAAAGCCCCAAGGCATTTATGATGCCAACAAAAAAAATTCAAATGTTTTCACTGGGACTGCCAGTAAAATCCATGACGCAAGGATCTTCAAATTATTCTTTATTTTCCACAACATTCAACGTCTTGAGAAGCATCTTCTAGCCTCATAAAAAAGATTTTGGAAACTGAAATGGAGGTCAGAAGAGCTACATTTTAAAATTGTCACAAATTCTGGTAAAAATAAAAAACTGCTTCGTTGAAACAGAGATGTGTACCTGCTTTACTTGTACGAAATTGTTTGAAAAAATGCAGCAGTATCCTGCTTTGTTTCACTTCTTTCTGGATTGTGGATTCCATTCCCAATCTATAGTCAAACCGCCTCAATGTGGTGGTAATGCACATTCGCCACACAAGAGCAGGATTCTTTTGGGAAAAAGTTCACGATGTGCGTAATTTTTTTGCGTCAGATGCAATCACGAATCTTTGTGTGGAAGGATAAAGGTGGAAATGTCCCAGCAGGATTAAAATATTTTCTACGTTATACTTGGTGTAGGGACTCTTCACCATCTTTTTTTTTGTGTGGATAATCTTCATTCATGAAGACGTGCGACAATAATTGGTCGATTGACAAAATGCAACTTAGGAAAGTCCAAAGCCCCAAGTTGCCATTTTTCTACGTGGCTCTTGAGATCATAGTCTCCATGTCCACAATACCTTCGTGATATCTCCTTCCAGTAGTGGGGATCTGATTGATATTATAGTATCAATGTCTTCGAACGAGGTCGCTGAAACTCTCAAATCCAATAATTCGTGCTACTTCAGACAACTTTTTTAAATAATTCAACAGTTTCAGTGGCTTTTTTTCTTTTATGGCTTGTTCACATGGGGTGTTTTGTAAGTCTTCTACCACTGGATATCCAAAATCACTTCTCAGGTGATCAAACACAGTTGTCGCAGGGACATTAAGAAATTAAGAAATAAAAACCAACGGAAAATTAACACTAGTGGCAAGACAAAATGAAAAGCAAATTTAACGAAATTTATTCAAAGTTAGTTCACGGCACGTTACTTTATTTTGGTATTTACAATCGCAACTGACGAGGAATGTAACAGCGAAAAACAATGGAGTATGGAAAACAGCTACTCACACACTGGCGATGCCTTCTGTGCAGGGTTGCCACCTTTCCGGGATTGAAAACCGCGCCACTTTCAAAAAATATCGCCCAAAATCGCCTACTACCTACTAGTTTTGGAAAAGTAATAGAATATTTTTGAAAAACAGATTTCTTATTCTTTTACATAGGTAGGTAACTCAAAACAACATAGGTAACTAAAAATATGCTGTCACAAACGTAAATCGCCAATGCCACCACGTACACCGAGAAAATTTGAAGATGATAAAGGAAAATGCGGCCGAGGTAGTGACTAAATCGCGTTGTTGTTCAGTCAGCCAAAATACAACAACGCAAAATGCAGGTCAGCCAATATTATAGCAGATCAGCAAGAGAGCTTATGGACAGGGAGCTGGTGCCTCAAAACTTACGTCATAAGGTACATGATTTTAACCCTATAGGTCTAATGTGCGTTGATAGAGTTGTTAAAAATTTCTTTGTCTTACATGTCAGACCGGGGGCTTTAGGCTGGTATAGGCTTGTCAATTTTCGAAAAATGTCAAAAATTTATGTCATAAGGTACATGAATGAAACCAACGGGCTTTTGTGGGGGAACTTCCCCTTAATAAAAAATCAGGTCATAAGCAGTGGCGCCGAACTCTTAAAAAGTTACTATGGCGAAGAAAATTTTAGACCCCCCCCTATTGCTACGCTACGGTCGGGCCTGGGGTAGGGTGTCCCTTATATTGTCAAAATTTCGATTTTTTTCTCAAGTCACTCCGAAGTTTTTTCATTCGTTTCCATTTCCAAAAAAGAGTTTTAATGCAAAATTTCAACTTCACCAGTTGATTTTTCACCCTGCCACAAGGGATTTCAAATTTTGCTTAAAATCAGGTAATGTGATCAACAATTTTTTTTATAACAAGGTAATTATACTGAATAATTGTTATAATTTTTCAATAATTAAGGTAGATAGAGTTTGTACTGATATAAAAGAATGAGATAATGGAAAAAAATATTATCGTAAAACTCAAAAAAATATTACAAGTATAACGCATTAAACTTATAATGTGCTTTTTCATAGAGCTTTTCTAGTACAGTGAATTTCTCGACGAGAGATCTGAGATACTAATAGGTTTTGAGAGTTCAAGGATATGTGCAGGATTGAATAACATAAACAGATCGCCATGAATTGCACTGCAGAGGTTTGAGTTATTCAAGGAGGAGAATATTTCGACAGGATTCGTACTCCATATTTTGAACGAGAACTGTCACCTCCTACCCTCAAATAACTCGACACTCTGCGATGTAATTCATGACGATTTTGTTTATGTTATAGGGAATTCAATTCTGCCCAGATCCTCGAACTTTTGAAGGTAAGTCACAGTTTTTTTCGATAGTTTGAGCTATTTTCATTTAAAGGTGCATGCAGTGTTCTGGTCATTGGTGGACGCCGCGCCAGGCCAGCTCAGGTTCAAATAAATTTTTTATCTCGAAAAACAAAATTATTATACATTGAGCGGATGATTTTCGTATAACAGTAGCCTCTAACAGTGAAAAAAAAACAATTTGTCAAAATTGTCAAAAGAAAGCAAATTTCTTCAAGTTGACCAGTTGAAACTTTTTCATCTAAATTTACACATCTGATTCGAGTTCAGGAGATTGAGTTTAGTCGGAAAAGATATCAAACTTGTCGTGATCGGTTCTATATGGCTAGGAAAACAAAGAGAACCACCTAGCCGAGCTTATCTCCTCCCCCACGACACCCCTTCAACAATGATCGACATTTTTTATGTCGAAAAGGTATCAACGGGATATGATGGATCTAATTACGACGTAATTGCATCCAATGGATTGACGGGTTACATCTCTTCCATTTTATGTTGCAATTTTCTAAACCTTGTGGTCTTGCTTGAAGCCCACAAAGATATAGGGTGTGTACGCAGGCCAGAACTAATAGTAATTGTCTTTGACTTGTGAAAGTGACGTGAGAATACACAGCCCACTTTGTCTGTGACTTGTTAAAGTGACGTTTGAATGCATAGCCCACTCACATAAAACAAAAAAGTATGAAATGAAGACCAATACTCATTTATGAACACTCATGCTATCAAGCAACTTTTCAACGACATTCAAGACCTTGTGGCAGGGTGAAAACTCAACGTATCGAGTCCAAATTTTGCAGTGATGCTTTAAAATTCAGAAGAATCAAAATAAAAGAAGTTCACGTGGTCCATGAAAATGTTCACTTTTAAGGGACACCCTAGCCTGGGGGCCTAAGAGCCCCTCGTGCAGTTGGCGCCGCAGACGAAATTTTTTCAGAATAATAATAATATTAACAATAATAAGCAAAAAAGGGAAGCTGCTGACCAAATTGTCCATAGATTTCATTATCTTTTGCACAAAAATCGAAAGTTTTTTGTGAGATCGTAAGATCGTGAGGTTTCCCTAGTCCATTTAGTTGGCTGTTCCAATGTTCCAATACCGTATGATCAAAACCTTTTTGCCTCTAGTCTAGAGTGCTATGAAATTATTATTCCATATGTGTATCAAAGGTTGGCCGTAATCGAGGCCATAATGACTGAATCAACTGTTGAATGCCAGTATCGGTCTCTAATAATGTTACAAAGCGAATAAGAAGTTTTTCATTATCAAAAGTTATTTTCGAAATGGCACAAAATTGGAAAACGGAGAGTGGTCGTATTCCCTACCGACATGTATTGGAGATTGCCAAACAACATGCAGTTGTCACTTTGAGGTGAATTGCAGGACATACTACTACCAACAATTGAAAAAGGCAAAAATATAAGTCATAGCACTCTTGAAGTAAAATGGTTCTGATCATACGGTACCTATACCTAGGTACATCGTAAATAACTGTCATTTAGATTCAAAGTGCCTAATAATCCTGATATCCAATGATTTGCTAAGTGAATCTCTCTTCCTCTTCTTTTCCTCCTTTCTTCTCCTTTTCCCCTTTTTTTCCTCCAGACCCCCCCCCTCATTTTGAGGTATGGCGAGCGCCACAAAATAAGGTCTATTCGGCGCCACTGGTCATAAGGCAACATTTTTGGGGGCTCTCGGTCCATATGACAAGTTTGAAATTTTCAAAAAAGGCCAAAATTCACCTCCTCCTGGAGACTTCTCCTTTGGCATAATTTTAGGAATGAAAAACGATTCTCACATAATTTTTTACGCAGGTTTCGAATCTGTCCACAAAATTTTTTAAGGGTACATCGCTTACATGGTGCAACATCGAAATTTTTTTCTCAAATCGCACACCCTGTATTTCATTATGGAAATCTATTCCGTTGTTTATCCTGATTACAAACATATATCACACTTGGTGGGTTAGTCAACAAAACGCCTGTGAAAAAATTGATAAATTTTGGTCCTTTTTTGAAAATTTCAAACTTGTCTTATGGACCGGAAGACCCTAAAAATTTTGTCTTACGACCAGATTTTCGATCAAGGGGATGTTCCCACACAAAATCCAGTTGGTTTTATTCATGTACCTTATGACGTGAATTTTTGGCCATTTTTTCGAAAATTGACAGGCTCATACCAGCCTAGAGCCCCCGGTTTGACATGTAAGACAAAGCAATTTTTAACAACCTTATCAACGCACATAAGACCTACAGGGTTGAAATCATGTACCTTATGACGTAAGTTTTGAGGCACCAGCTACCTGTCCATTACATAATTATTCGGTCGGGCATTACTGCAAAAATTTTGTGCGCTGTCGCCGCCGGTAGCAACGCTTTGGGAACTTGGTGCTTATAAGTGTGACCTTTTATTCAATTGCTAAAAAAATTCCTGTTAAAATTTGAATTATTAAAAATAATCCTAGTAAAGATCCGAAATTTCATAAGGTTGAAATATTTGAAAGAGAAAGTAGGTAAATCAATTAATGCTCCATTAATGATTTTGATTACAGGAGAGGTTTTTCGTACACCAAGGAGGTGAAAATCCGAAATTGAACACCACTAATGGGGTACTTGTCAATGAGATAGATTTGACTGGAAATACTTTCAATCATCAACACAAGTGATAAAGAGTATTTCCTGAAAATTTCCAGAAAATATATCAAATGGTTTAAAAGTTTTTTTTCATTTTTTTTTAAAGGTTGGTGATAGTGAGAAAATTTCAGGGGAGTAATCATTTTTGTATTTTTCAAATATTGTCATGCCACTCTAACAGTTTTTTGAGTTTTCAATCCAACAGTGCTGTTTGTCAAGTTTTTAGCATACTTGTGACGTCACAAGTATATTTTCAAAACACGCATTACAGCCGCAATTTTGGTAATAAAGGAAAAAGAAAAAATTTGGGTACATTATTTTTGACCATACTATCGATTAAGCTAATTAAAAAAAAATTATGCAAGTACCCCATTGAAGAACCACCCTGGACTAGTTTAGCAATGTCGTTGGAAGCAGCCGTTGAAAGGACCTGGAGTCTGGAGTGGAGCATCTTGTGATTGTGGCTTAAACCTGCTCGTAGAAAATTATAGGAGTCTGATATGGGCTAACCTACAAGAACTGATCTATTTGATCTGCAAAAGTGACTGGCCTCCACTTCAAACTCCTTAAAACTCCAAATCAAAATTTTTCAATTTTGAGCTCGTTTCAGTACTGAATGAAATTGTGTTTACTCGTACAATTGTAGTGTGAGGTTTGATTGAATATCTGCATCTGAAAACTTGGTGTTTGACTAAATTGGATTGATAAAACAGGCAATTTATTCCAAATATCAAGTACATAGGTATAGGCTGTCTGATTTCTACATGATCCTAGTGGGCTGCGATTCAGGCCGCGATCGGCCGATGGCGACCAGAAACACAGCCCACTAGAATCATGTTGAAATCAGACAGCCTATACTCTTATATTTAGTTAGTAAAAGACACATAATTATAATTGCCACCTGCTAACATATTTTAATATTAATCATAAAGAAGAAATCACTTCTGACTTCTGGTACAGTAGACAGTGGTATCGACACCAAAGTATGCAACAATTTCACAGGAATTTCTTGACCTTAAGAATCATGATTACAATAAAGTGTGGGAATCTCAGTCTGAGCTTAATGCAAAAGGTTGATACTTGCAAGATATGACTACTGAGCATTGAGTATGTTGAGTATTGAGTACTGGGTATATTGATAACTGAGGACTCAATCACTGATATATCAACTTTAACATACATAATTGTAGTACCAGTGACAACAAAAAAACAGACCACTGTCATTCATTATTTCACAGTTTTTGCAACAATTTGGACTCTAAATGCTCCTCAATTAGAATATGTCCATATCTTGGCTGTTAGTTGCAACCGACATGTCCAAATTGGAGGTCACGGTTGAGTACTGAATGACCGTGTCCTCCTTTTTTGTCCACACTGGTACCAATTCAATAGGAACTTTAAGTGCTGACATTCAAACTGGTGAACTGAGTGGAAAACATTTTGAAAGAACTTGGCCAAAGTTTTTAAAAGTTAGGTAAGCTATAGCATTGTTGTACCTAAGGTACTTATTTTTACAACTGTTTTTGCAACAAATTCCAACACAGTTACTAGGGAAGGTAAAGCGTTTGTGAAAGCATAATCTTTTGTTGCATTATAAAACTTTCAACAGGACAAGATGTTTCGGCAGCATGGCATCAGCTTCGATGACAGCACAGTGAGCCAAGTCTTCTCCAGTCTTCCTCCATTTGAGAACGGCAGTAGATAGCAGCCAAAACGCAGTATCCTAACTGTTTTTTTTTTTCGAGAGTTTTAGCCATTCCACATTGCAATTGGTGAAGTTTTGTATCAGTCAGGCAAATTTTCTTTCAGGCAAGTATTATTAGCTTGTATGTCAATAAACTGGTTTATTGCTGGTTCGGTGCGATGAAGCACGTAAAACTTTAAAACATCTGAAATACGACATAATTTGTTACGTGGAGGGTGGAGGGATATTATAGCGAGTATCAAGGAGTCAAGCGATCAATCATTCATTACCATTTAATCATTTATAATTCCGGGTTTTCTTCGACGTTGCGGATGTATAGTCCAGTAAAACTACTATACGGTTCAACCTCGAACTAAATAATTGCAACAGAAATAATTTTTCGGACATCAAGTTTCGTTTAGCTGTCTGAACAACATATTGAAAATTAAGAAAAATTTGAGCAGGGGATAACGTCCAAAATGGTATATCTAATCCGGTCAAAGGACGTTAACCATACTTCTTGATGACTTATCAATAATAAATTTAATTTTTGTTGTTTATCAGTTCAGTACACCTATACGAACAACACATAAGAAATATAGAACAATATAGGTAGGGAAAAGGGTCCAAAATGTCAAAACCAAACCGGAAGTGGGTTCTACGTGGACGATTTTCGTTTCTGTCAATATCGGATCAATTCTGGCAAGTTTGACATCGTTTCCTACTAAATTTGACGTTGTGAATTCAATAAAGGTGATTTATTTGTGATTGAGACATGTTTAAGCAAGTTTTACTAAAAAAAAACCAAGTTTTTTTCGGAGATTTTTTCTATTTTTTCCAATTTCATTTGTGTCGTTGTTGAAATAATTTATTATTATCTATTCCAAGTATCTTACACAGATAAATCATGCACCGAATGCACCGATTTGTTGCAAAAGCTGCCTAACGACCATTTTTGCTCAAAAAATGTACCTACGCACTCTTGCGGTGAAAAAGATGCTATAAGTGTCAAATACATTTGTTTTGAAGTTTTTAAACTGCGGATTATAGAGAAAGCATTCCTTTTTTTGTTCAGTAGGGGCAGTCGTACTAAAGTTGTATTTTGATAGACGCAGCATAATTTTCGCGTAAACCTGCGTAAATTTTCGAGTGAAAAATTAGCGTTGAACAGTTTCAGCAACAAATCAATTTTATCAGTCTGTGAGAATGAAATGCAGATCCAATGCATAGTTTTTATGTGTGAAACGCTTAAAATCAATGAACTATGTAGCAATTTTCACAAAAATATTTTTTGGCAATGACCAAATCGAAATTAATAACCGGCAAAAAAATAAATCTCAAAAAAGGTGTTTTTTTCAAGTTCAACTGGTTTTAACGTGGTTTAACTACAATTTTACGTCTTGTTGTTTGTTTTGATGAATAATAAAGAATAGACATATAGTTTTGCCTGATTTTTTTTATTCCCTTGAGAAAGTCAGCTAGCCAATATTTCGATTTTTGACTAGGTGTCTTTTATTTTATTTTCTTCCATATTAGAGCTACCGCGTCAAGTTGGGAATTATTTCCGACTAATTTTCACATTCTGAATTCAATGATGACCTCAAAGTTACAATAGAAACAAGTTTGGACAAGTTACCTGGAAAAAAATTCCTTTGGCATTTTTTAGTTTTTTTTTTCAATTGGTGGAGGCATTTGTATTCAGAACTATTTCATACGTCACTACTTTGGAGTGTATTCAACTCGGTATTTAACATTATCAAAAGCATGTACCCAATACCTGCGTATTTTGTTTTTGGAAGCTGAAAAAAAAAGGAAAATAATTTTGGATGCCTCCAACAATAATTACTGAAAAAATCAGATTAAAGAATATAAGAAATAAAACACGGTTTGTGAGGCTAACTTGTTCAAACTTGTTCAAACTTGTTTTTATTATAATTTTGGAGTTATCATTGGATTTAGAATGTGGAAATTAGTCGAAAATGATACCTACCTTGACGGTATAGCACTAATATGGAAAAAAAGGAAAATTCACAAACCTCTAGTTGAAACCCCCGCCGTGCTCCCCAACGTTATGCAAGAATACATTTTTTGTAAAAAATGGCACCTTCAGGTTTCGACACATGAAAAAATTCGGGAAATTTGTTTATTTGAGTCAGTATAAGTAATAGGTTCTAAGTTCTAACCCTGATGCATTTGAAATAGCAATTTTAGATCCCCTTCCCCTGAATAACACAAAATCCTCCAGTACGATTTTTGTTGTTTCTGGATAAGTTACAAGGCAGACAATTCTGGACACATCCTGACATTTTCAGATTTCCATGATTTATCTTCAGGTAGAAACTGATCTTTTATGTACTATAAGCAAAAACTATGCAAAATAACACCGACATTTTTGACTCGCCATTTTGTAGACTTTCCACCATTTTAATTTTCCTCAATTTTTGATATGTTGCTTGTGGGACTTCAAGGTATTTCATAGCGAAGGAATTATTTCTGTTGCAATTAGTTTGAGGTTCACCCCTTTTTTACGTAGGTTTACTGGACTAGTTGTGAGATCCGGCGATAGGAAACATGAGATTATCCGCCATTATCTCCTGCATATTATCAAGACTTTCAGCGTTCGAAAAACTGGTCAAAATATCTCTCACATCTGATTCTACATCGTTTGAAGTTGGAATTGTGTTCTTCACACCAAAAGCTACAATCGAAATCATCGTTTCAGAGAAGAAATGAGGACCTGGCCCGCCGTGAACCAGAGAGAGTGCTATTATAGTAGTTTTCATGACAATTTTGTGTTTCAGTGGGCATGCGCAAGATTTGACAGTTCGGGTCGGCTAGCACCAGAGATATAGAGTGGGGAGAATGATCACAGAGCTGTGCGAGTCTGGCAAGCACGGGAAGTTCGAATTTTTGCCGACCGGCAAGGAACGTGAGCATGCGCTCTAGACCTGATGAAAACTACTATTCGTCCTGCTTCGTAGTACAGATGGTCACTTAGACAGCTATTATTCAAGAAGAATTTGACAGAAATTCTTCTGAAAGGGTCAAATCCAGTTCGGCGCATCGCTCTCATCGCGCATTGAAAAATTTCGCTCCTGAAAATGTTGAATTTGTTGGGTTTTTCAGTAATCAATCTTATTTCTAAGTTTTGGGATAATTGATTCCAGCGAATTTTCCCCTCGTAAAGGTATTGGTTTACTTGAAGTTGGTTACTGCCTGACGTTTGGAAATTCTGGACCGCTGCTTGTTCCAAATTCAAATCTGTTGCCGCCACAATTTGTTCCCCCACCATAACAATACACCTATCCCATCGCGATATCAACCCGTGAACCCGCTGCGTGCGCCAGTGGCATGGGGAAATTTTGCTTGGGGTTTGAACATAATTGGCTATTCTGGTAGTAGGTTGTTTAACTTATAGTAGACTAAACGCACATGTTTACTTCATTTTCTGTTGATTGTTTTCGAAACCATTTTTGAGGTTAATTTTCAGTTTTATCTGATGAGTGTCATACATTTGATCCTGCATACCATAACCATAATTATTACTAATAATTTTAGTTAGGTAGTACCAGTTTTTACTATGGTTTTCACTGCATAAATGCATACTGTTGCAATGCAATGACAAAAATGTGAAACTAGACAATTGACATTGACAGTAGATAATATGCCCCGATGCCCGTCGGACTTGCCACCTCAATTTTGAATATAGTTATATTTCCTGCGCACTGGGTCCAAAATTTTCCGACGGGATTGGTGTATAACCAGCCTCATGACCAGGTTATGAAATGTATAACCGGTGATGATATCAAAATGGCGGCACTTCCTTTACCGCTTATAACCAATCCTCGCTCAAACGTCAAATTCTATAACCAAGTGTAACCACTAACCGGTCATGAAAAGTTTTCGCTCGAAAAAGACTAATGGAATCCACGTTTCCCGAAAGGCTTCTGCGCATACCTGTGAAAGTAGGACATGGTAGGATGTTGCCATATCTCATATCACGACAACAAGTTGACAACACTGTAATATACGGTGCGCGTGTGTAATGTCACGCAAATGGCAGCTGACAGCGCTTGACGTCGATTCGACGTTTCGACAGACTTACCTAATAACGCTCTTGTTTCGGTGATCGCCTTGCAGCCATACGGCACGTAACATTTTATTCTGAACAATAAAAAGTGTTGAATGGTTAGCAGGTTATGTTTGTTTACATTTTGATTATTGATTGACAGTTGCCATTGACAGTGACACTTCTTGCGCCAAAATTGAAATTACCGCGCTCTGCAGGTATGCGTTTTCATGTATGCGCTGAAGTGATGTACTTACGTGATGGTAAACGTGGATTGACAACGTCTTGGTGCCCAAATAAATTCAATTTCAAGGATGAATACGTGTGATCCCTTGAAATGTTGTGTTTCGTTATGGACCTGTAGAGATTTTTCAGATTATGAATTTTAGATGAAGTCC
Source organism: Anaspis maculata (assembly GCA_949128115.1). NCBI lineage: Eukaryota > Metazoa > Arthropoda > Insecta > Coleoptera > Scraptiidae > Anaspis > Anaspis maculata. The sequence goes on from OX421961.1 coordinate 6,446,142, forward strand.
AAGGGCTTTGCTTCAATAAGTTGAACAAAATGAAAGGCCAACAATAAAGTTTATTTTTACTTTCACTTGCTGTGTCATAGACACTCAAAACTCAAAATTGAACAAATCTGACGAGTCACGAGTCAAATTGATGAAATTCATTTTGAACGCAGTTCACCAATTTGGATGAACCGCCTAAAGCCAGGGATGCTAGCGCCATCTCTAACTCGATCGTGAAATTTCTTGAGAAATCGCGTTTTGGTAAGAAGCTCTGTCTATGGGCTTGTCTATGAGAAGCTCCTCAAATACCCCTTGCCGACGACATCCGAAGATGGAAAAAGAAGACGTGTTGAATGATCCCAATACGCAACAATCCTGTAAAATGTAAGTGAAATAATCACCATCGAATTCAGTAGTATTGATTTGTTTGTAGCTGTGTAAGGCTAAGGCCCCGTAAACGAACCTACGTGATTTTAGGTTAGAAACGCCGGAATGTGACGCCGACTCGCCGACCATTGAGAAGATACCGTGAGTGTACGGAATGTTCGCATCGTGCAGTCTGGCCGGTCCAGCTCGACCACCACGTGCAGTAAAACCACATGAACGACACTTCTGCATTTATCTCACTTCAACTTTTGCCGTAAGCTGGACGTGAATGAATTCCGCAAACAACCCAATCTTGTTGAACATCGAGGAGGAGAACATCCATCGGTGAGTTGCATGAACATTTTTAGGAACGTCCGTGTGGTTATTGCGATTACAAAAATAACTCGATCTAGACCTTTGTTAAACATCAAGCATTACAAGCTGCGTGTAAAGTGATGTTTGTTGTCTTTGTTATAAAGTCTGATGGTGATGGAAATTGCTTGGAATTGCACATTTTGACTTCGGTGGCTGTGTCATTGAGGGGACCTCAATTTTGATCATTCCAAAAGTAGGAATGGACTACAAACAGTGGCCAAGAATGTTCTGCAAAGGAAATTTTGCGGAAAGTCCACTAACTTTCGAGGAAACAATTTCGGAATCATAAAACATACCGACGGGACCGGGGAGCAAAATAGGGGTGTTGGACGGGGAGAAGCTAAAAATAACGTACAAATACAGGGTGGTGAAAATTTCGATGCTCACCATTGGTATCTAGGAAACGGTAAGAGATACGAGGTCGGTTAAATTAGAAAAAAGTTGCGCATTTTTGTGGCAATTGAGAATCTGAAGAAAAAACTTCGAATATTTTGATTGGTTCCCGATTTATCACGAAAAAACTAAAAATTCTGATTTCAGAAATCATTTTTTATCTTTCCAACCATTCAAGCTATTTCAATCAAACTTGGCAGTCTCATGTTTTTTATCACTCCGAGTCGAATAACGTTGACAGAAAATTTCCAGGCCTCCTAGATTTCAAATTATGATGGTCAACTTTTATTTTTCTCATGGCCGCCATATTGGATTTTTCCATCAATAGATAAGAAATAAATTAGCCTTCCGAATTAGTAGCAACATGTTCTTTTTATGAATTTTTAGCGTCAAATTTCGAAATTTTCGTAAATTATTGACAAAATTGCGAATGCTTCAAAAAACAATTGAAATATTATCAATAGCAACAACAAAAAAGTGACAGATTGGGTGCAATTGACGTATCTAACTTCTTAATCGTGTTTTGTGCTTGTTTGTACCGAGAGTTCATAAATTAAATGAGTCAAGGGTGCCTGTGAATTCAAAAACGTCTGTCAAAACTAGGGTAACCTTACTCCTTTTGTAATAAATTTGTCAAACTTTAACAAGAACAATGCTAGTTCCGACAGACGTTTTCAAACTCACGACACCCTTGACCCATTCAGTTTATGAACTCACGGTACAAACAAGCACAAAACACGATTAATTCGATTTTCACTCGTTTCCTATTCGAAAAGGGATAAAACGACAAAGCCATCGAAACAAAACCACACTGATTAATCCCCACTGTTCCAAAAATGTATTCGTTGTTATCGTCAATACTGTTATCGTTACCACAGAAAAACCTGCTAATAACCTAGTAGTTGATACAGGGCAAAAAAAAACACGATTAAGAAGTTAGATATCTGTCACTTTTTTGTGGTTGCTATTGATAATATTTCAATTGTTTTTCAAAGCATTCCCGATTTTGTCAATAATTTACGAAAATTTCGAAATTTGACACTAAAAATGTCATAACATGTTGGTTACTAATTCGGAAGGCTAGTTTTTTTCTCTATCTATTGATGCAAAAATCCAATATGGCGGCCATGAGAAAAATAAAAGTTGACTATCATAATTTGAAATCTAGAAGGCCTGTAAAATTTTTGTCAACGTCATTCGACTCGGAGTGATCAAAAACATAAAACTACCAAGTTTGATTGAAATAGAATTGAATGTTTGGAAAGATGAAAAATAATTTCATCTCCAAGAAACAGGAAAGTTTCTTTTCATATTCTCAATAGCCACAAAAATGCGCAACTCTTCTCCAATTCAACCGACCTCGTATCTCTTACCGTTTCCAAGATACCAATGGTGAGCATAGAAATTTTCACCACCCTGTATACCTAAAACAGTGCGAAATATCACAAGAAATCGTAAGAAAACCACTAAAATACATTGTTTGTGTGGCAATACGCTACCTAAAGACACCAACGGAACCGGGGAGCAAAATAAGGGTGTTGGGCGGAGAGAACCAAAAAAGTACGCATTGCAAAACAAGTAACAGGGCTCAAAATCGCTATCAGTCGTGGAAGAAACATTGAAAACAAGAAATAAATCACACGAAACGGGAAGAAAGTCGCAAAAAGGCGGTAGATGCAGTTAAAAAAGGAATGAAATGCGGGAAAAAATTGCGGAAGAACGCAAAAAAAAAAGATAACAACGCATGGAATGTATCGGGCATAAAAAGGAGTTGAAGTACGTTTAAGAAGAAGGAATAAAACACAGAAAACTGGAAGAAAGTCGCGAAAAATAGGTTCTCCATTCGATTTTCAATTCATATACAGGTGGGCCAGATTTCAGTCGACTTTGAAACTTTGCAGGCTGATAGAGGATAAAAAAAGAAGTCGACTCACCCCAAAAGTACATATCGTTAGTGTCCTGATAATACCTTTTATCTGACAATGGCGTCATTTCACAGGAGAGACAAAAAACTGTTTTCTCTTGATCTAGAAGTATTTTTTATACCGGGTGATCATTTGAAAACTATCCACCTGCAATATCTCCAGATTCCTAGTGCAAATGTCTTTGAGCAAAAACAGGTCGATTTTTATATCGAGGGGGACATCTAAAACATAAATTGGAGAATTTATATCTTAAGCCCCCTCGCCCCCACTCACCCCAACTTTGAAATTTCAAATGACTCCACCTACCTTGCGATACATAAAATTGAAGAGAATTAAATTCTCTTTCTAAAAAAATATTTTGAAATTTTTCAACCCCACCCCCCGTTCTTCCTAAAATTCTCTGAGTCAAGTTAATATTCTTGACCTCCATTTCCCTTTAATACAGTAAACGTCATCCTGCACAGCATCAAAAGAGAAAATTTTCTTTAAAAAAAGTGCTACCCAAATTTACCCCTTCGCTCCCCCCACCTGACCTCAAAAATTTAAAATGTCAATACCCACTTTGTAACACATCAAATTGAAGGAAATTGAATTCTCTTCCAGAAAAAGATTTTTTCACAATTTTTAAAGCCCCCCATTTCCCCCTAGAATACTCCAAATGGCCAATTTATTGGGGGAGGGGTAGAAAATTAAAAAATTTCTTTTCGGAAAGAGAATTCAATTCCCTTCAATTTGATGTATCACGAAGTAGGTGGTGTTTCGTTAAATTTGGGAGTTGAGGTGGGGGAGAGCAAATGGGTGAATTTGGGTAGCACTTTTTCCACCGAGAATTTTCTTCTTCGATGCTATCTAGGATGACGCCGACTAAATTGAGAAAAAAATGAGGGGTCCAGAATATAAAATGGGACAGTCAGAGAATTTTTAGGGAAAAGGGGGTGGGGTTAAAAAAATTTAAAATATTTTTTTCAGAAAGAAAATTTAATTTCCTTCAATTTGATATATCGCAAGGTAGGTAGTGTCATTTGAAATTTCAAAGTTGGGGTGAGTGGGGGCGAGGGGGGTGAATATAGAAATTTGCCAATGTATGTTTTGGATGTCCTTCTCGATATAAAAATCGACCTGTTTCTGCTCGAAAAAATATTCACTAGGGATTGGGAGTTATTGCAGGTGGATAGTTTTCAAATGATCACCCGGTATACGTATTTTTATTATCTTCACTTATACATTTTACAGTATGTTTAGGAAAGTATGAACTGTAATTCAAATTGCGACTATTCTGCGTCAGATAGTAGTTGTTACAATTACTAATTGTATCACATAGGTGGTATTAATTGTCGTCGTAGAATGAGTTGATATTATGTTATGATTTCTCGCCAAATAAATGTCGTCATAGAATAAGCTAATATTTTATTATGGATTCTGGCCTATAATTTTGCAAAACTATGTAATAAGAAAAATTCTTAGTTGTTAGTGCGTTCCCTGGCGAAGATGCCACATAGATTCTCATAGGAAAATCTATCTGGATTTGAGGAGATTCTACGTGAGTATTGAAACTGGCATTACCTCATAGGGTCTCATTGGAACACCCGTGTGTTTTACCTGATCGAAACTCATGAAATCCGCATTCAAACTCATTGAATCCGCATTAAATACGATTGAACTCTCATATAAAAACTAATAAGGTTTTTTCAACTGGATTTATTAGATCCTATCAGGAAATTTACATATGGATTCTTATCTGTATCCGTTAGTTCCTTGAAGAGTTTCTATTGGCTGCTTTTTGTCTCCAGATCGATTGATGCCGAGCTAGATCGATGTTAGCCCCGTTTATGTCATCTGGAAATAAACAATAGTGTTTGGTTAGTTGCTCATACTTACTTGTTACGATTGTAGTTTTTTACAATAGACAATTATGAGTGCCAAAGAGAAAAATTCAGCGACTGGAAAAACGGTACAAGTCTTATTTGGAACCAAACAGTGAAATTTGCACTCCAAAAACTACTTCATGGCGGGAACGAAAATACGGAAATTAGGTAGGTGAAGTGAGGTTAAGTTACTTTTGTACAATATTTCAGGATTATAGGAATTGAATTGTAAACCATCCTTTTGATTGAACTCGCTAATGTAGCTACATAATATACGATTCAACCAAAAATCAGCGTCGAAATCGAATGAATAGCGTGATTTTTGGAAATTGCCCCTGGTAAGTAGACAACCCGCCGGCCTGAAGCCCTGCATGGGATTCGGCGATGGCTCCATATCTCATAGTGAAGGTACTAGTATAGATAACATTCGTACCAAACGGCATCGCGGTATCACGATTTGCAAGGTTCAGGCGGCTAACCTCCGGACTAATAGAGACGACAAAAATGAGAGTTACACAAATGAATCGTGCTATTCTGTAAAAAAAATACATAGATGTTAGCGCTATATCGCTGTAAAATGACAAAAGTAATAACGTTTTTTAGTCCAGGAATTATAGAAAAAATAGCGAACAAAAATGAAAACCAGCCGGATTTTTGTATATAAGCTCAGTTAAGCATGTAGTTCAACATAGTAAACGTCCTCAAGAATCCGGTGTGAGCTTCGGCCGTTGTGGCCTCGAGAAGAACTTGAGGATCAGTTTTTCGTGTTTATCTCGTAAACGATGGCACTTGGAGGAAAAGCACTTGGAGCAAAATTGTTGGAAATTGTGTTGTCTACAAGAAAGGTCCTCATATATTCCATCATCAGTCCACTCCTTCTTCGTCAAAACACAAGAATAGCTAAATAGTCCAGATGCTCGATGCCGAAGACTGTACGGACCTTGAGTTTTATGATGGCAGGGTGCCACTTGGTAGAGGTGTTGTTCGATCCATTCTCTTTTGATTGAAACTTAATGCCATCAATACCAACTATGCCGGCGGCATATACAGGGTGACATAAAAATAAAAAGTTGAACAAATGTACCTTAAAAACCAAAGTAGGTGAAGCCATGTAAATCGCCAAAAATATTTCTTATTTCATGACCATGAAGTCGTCGTGAACTTGAATCAAATATGTTGAGCCGTTTCTGAAATATCTTAATATAATCAGAAGACTGAAGTCGTACCAAAAAAAAATAGTTTTCCGTATATCAGTAATTCTTCAGATCTTGAATCGAAACTTGGTGTTTTGAATCGAAACAATGATAAATTACATTTAAAATGAAATTACAGTGAAAAGCCCTCTCTAGGCCAACTAATTTTAGAAAAAACACAGTCAACTTTTTTTCTGATAAGTAGACGAAAATATATTTTTTTTTTTGGTAACAACTTCAGTCTTTTGAAGATATTTCAAGAACGGCTCAAGATATTCAATTCAAGTTTACGACGACTTCATGACCATGAAATCAGAATTATTTATGGCGATTTACATGTCTTCACCTATTTTGGTTCTCAAGATACAAATGTTTAACTTTTTATTTTTATTTCACCCTGTATATGCTGCCGGCATAGTTCGTCTTGATGGCTTCAAGTTTCAACCAAAAGAGAGTGGATCAAACAACACCTCTACAAAGTGGCACTCCGCCATCATAAAACTCAAGGTCCATACCAGTCTTCAGCATCGAGCATCTGGACTATTTTAATTTTTTTGTGTTTTGACGAAGAAGGAGATGACTGACGATGAAATGTGTAAGGACCTTTCTTGTAGACAATAAAATTTCCAACAATTTCTTCCCGGGAACTTTTTTCCCAAGTGCTATTGTTCATGAGATATACGCGAAAAACTGACCCTCAAGTTCTTCTCGAGGCCACAACGGCCGAAGCTCACACCGGATTCTTGAGGACTTTTACTATGTTGAACTACATGCTTAACTGAGCTTATATACAAAAATCCGGCTAGTTATCATTTTTGTTCGCTATTTGCGATTTAAACAGCTAAAATTCCTGGACTAATTGTCACATGTGTCATCTTACAGCGATGTAGCGCTTGCATCGATGTATCGTTTTTACAGAATACCACCATAACAGTTGCGTTAATATTTTTGTAAAAATTCTGGCACTGTTTTTATCACAGTGTCATTGGTTTTTCTTGCTTTTTTGTAGTTTTTGCTGTGATAAACCACGACCTTTTCAAAAATCATTTTTCTCTAGGAATACCATGACAAATGATGAGCGGTTCCTGTGGGTATATTCAAAATAGTGGAGTATTTCAAAATATCAGTTTTTTTCCATCATCAAGCCGGTACCCAAAAATGTAGAAGAGTCGTTGGTAGCATTCTCTTTATATTTGAAAAGCTGGCTGCAATATGATTTGCATATTTCACTCTTCAAATTGTTGTTGAGAAATGCATTAAGCATGAGCATTTTTTTTGCTACTTGCTTGCCAGTCCAAGCTGGCCCTTTGATTTGTTGCTTGATTTTATCTATTCCTGATTCGAAAGGAAATGCACTACTAGCCCATAACGGTCCAGTTTTTCGAACGGACGTTGTTAAATGAATCATATTGGAGGTCAGGGATGTAAATCTCATTTCCAAGGTAGATCTGAGTCCAAGACCATGGTTTCATAAGGAAATGGCTTTTTACGCGCTTCTTTTGTAGCAGAGACATGGTAACTTGGCAGATAGATGTCTCGTCCAGTTATCTTCCGTTCAATACAACTATGAACGGAGTCACACTCCATCTGAGTGTGGAGTCTGAGTATTCCTATTTTGGTATGTGCAACCATCTGAATACAGTATTATTGGTGACTCTCTATCAATGCAGTATATTGTAAGGTAATGGACGATGCATGAGGTAAACGTAGATGCTGTCAAATCGGAATCTACTTCAGTGAACCAGTAGCAGAGGACATGATGAGAAGTGGGGTCGTAGACTGTAAAGTTGTAACTGCATAACTTGGTCTTGAAATGAAAAGCGCTGGCACTAATAGGGTATAATACCTTTTTTTTTATTTCAACGAAGACAATTCTAAGCTACACAAAAGAGCCCTCTACTCTCTCCACACAACAGCATTTGAAGCTGGATTTGTGCCAACGGCTTCTTAGCTACAGTGTCTAAGAATTAGTGTTGAAGAATCTAAGAACACTACATAATTTTTGACAGTACTTTTTTTTTGAAGGGCACTTCATTTCAATACAAAAATCATCAGAAAGGGCATCTGGTGATGCACCAAAAATCGGATATTTTCCCGACAGGACAATGCCCGATCTCCGACACGATTGTTTTTCTTTTCACTGACCACTTTCAGCATTCAGTTTTCTGAAAACAGCCCTCTTGTCATCGCAGGTGTCTGCACAAATTTAGAGGCTCCAAGCACCGCCTGCTTCAACGTTCCATCAAGGGTTTTGCAATGTGCTACTTCATGCAGTTTAGATGCTGTTGTACGACCAAATCAAGCTGCAAACCACTCGATGCAATCGGACTGCTCCGTTGTTGCAGCAGATATCTGGGCACATTGAACATGACTCATTTTGTTCCGCGTGAATTCGATGAAATCTTCAGCAGATGGGCTCCCTGGTTGGTTCTCTTTATACTATTTTCTTCCCTTGACTCGAATCTGGTGGAAAACAATATTCTTCAATAACCATGACTGGACAGATTGATGACTACATTACCATTATCGTCTTTTTGAAACAGAGACTTCTTTGCTGCTTCAATTTCTGCAAAAATGTCGACCTTGGGCGGATTTATTGATGGTGCGTTTGATGGTGCCGCGGGTGCCGCTTCTGCTGTTTTTGCCATTTTAGTTCTGGCTCCCCTGCACAAATCTGCAATCTCTTGTGCAATGACTGTATTAACGTTGTTGGACGCCGCGTCTTTCTGTTCATCACTTTTTCCCTTCTCGGCCATCCTATGTGGAAGAATATCTGCAAAAATTATAAAGTGAAGTCATGATTAGAATAGCAATTATTACAAAGCGATTCATTATTATAACCTTGTATCGCCATAAGTTTGGTATTATCAAGTGGCGGTTTCGCCGCAAAATCCTTTTTTTGTTCGACTTCGTGCCCATAACTGAGGAAGACGCCAAACACTTCCAAAAAAAAACAGCCCAGGCGCCAGGAAAAACAATAAGGAAATAATTGTTTCCTGGCTGGGAACTAGCTTAAAACGATCTATCTGTGTAGCTTAGGTTTTGACATACTAATTTCCCCCCTTTCGGAAATGTCGGCGTCGTGTCGCCATCATCAACAAGAAGTGCACCAACGTGGTTTTTGCCGAATATCTTGATTTTGGGTCATCTGACAGCAAAAGATGTAAGGAGTCATTTTGAAGCCTATGAAATTCCCTACAGTTTAGTTTTTAAATCAATTTTCTGCGACCTATGGTCTTTGAGATAGAGCATCTGGAAGCGAGAGTCATTGTCGTGAAAGCTCCATGGCCACTTGACTCGAAAAACTAAAATGTCGATGTGACAAAAAAAACTTCAAAATGAGATTACTCGAGCATTCTTCATGCTGTAGTTGCGGTGATGGTCTTGAACTCTTCTTCTTGAACCGTAGATTACGAATATTGAAAAGTCAAAAACGTCACATTGTACATATACAGGGTGTACTACGGGAATCCAATCAGAACAGAGAAATTTGACATATTTCTTCGATTTAGCCTATGCGAAACTCTAAGCACTTATCACGAGTCCAATATCAATATGCATTGCTATGTAAGCTTCACTTGATACACCTAAGAAGTGGTCAGCTCACAGCGTTCCTGTAAAATGTTTTGAAGGCCCTCTGAAATCATCAAAATTTACAGTGGCAAGATATGTATGTAACAGTATATTATATACCAAGGAACCAAAGTGAATTTTTGATCCCTTGGGTGAAGCTTGTTGCTCGAGGGCTCTTTGGGTCCAAATCTCCAACTTAAAGTTCACTTTGGTCCCTTGGTATATAATATACTGTTATATACATTCCTTGGTACTGTAAATTTTTAATATTTTGATGATTTCAAAGGGCCTTTGAAACATTCTACAGTAAAGCTGTGAGCTGACCACTTCTTTAGTGCATTAGGTGAAGCTTATAGAGCAAATCCATATTGATATTGGACTCGTGTTAGGTGCTTAGAGTGTCGCATATAGGCTAAATCGAAGAAATATGTAAAATTTCTCTGATCTGATTTGATTCCCTCAGTACACCCTGTATATCTACAATGTGACGTTTTTGACTTTTCTATATTCGTAATCAACGGTTCAAGAGAAAGAGTTTGAGACCATCACCGCAACTATAGCATGAATGATTCTCGAGAAATCTCATTTTGAAATTTTTTTGTCACATCGACATTTTAGTTTTTCGAGTCAAGTGGCCATGGAGCTTTTACGACAATGCCTCTCGCTTCCAGAAGCTCTATCTCAAAAACCATAGGTCGCAGAAAGGTCATTTGAAAACTATTCCGTAGGGAATTTCATTGGTTTCAAAATGACTTCTCACATCTTTTGCTGTCAGATGGACCAAAATCAAGATATTCGGCAAAAACCACGCTGGTGCACTTCTTGTTGATGATGGCGACATGACGCCGACATTTCCGAAAGGGGGGAAATTAGTGTGTCAAAACCTAAGCCGCACGGATCGTTTTAAGCTAGTTTCCAGCCAGGAAACAATTATTTCCTTATTGAGCTGATTTTTGCTCCCTGGCACCTGGGCTAATAATTATGTCAAAATAAACTATTATGAATATTGTTCCATACATGTCTGTCCTCTCTCCCTTTGCTGTCGAGCGTAAGTTTAGTGAATGCGCTCGCTTCAAATATAATAACATGTATGAATAAATGTTGAAATGAACTATAATAATGATAATATTCATTGGTCACAATACAGGGTGTTTCGGTGACCTTGCATAATACTTCGAGAAGTGATTCCTCTCAAGAAAATAAGTCGAAAAGTAGGAGTAACGTTTTTTCCTAAAGTGACTCCTAAGGCAGTTACAGCCCCTCAAAGGTACGCAGTAAAACAAAGTTTTCAATTATGTATTTGCCGTAAAACCATCAAAGGTAGGAACTTCAAATTTAGTCTAGTGAAGTTTCTCAACAGTGCAAATGTACATGCAAAGTTTTAAATAAAACTAACCAGTGGTACTGAACTTTTAGAGGAGATTGGGGATTATGTTGAAAATTGTTCTAGACACGTTCATGTTTTTTCACTTTTACTTCAGAACGGTGCATTCTACAGAAAAAATGCAGGTGGATTAAAAGTTTTGGGTTGAACGAGTCTATCGAAAATATTAAGTTTGAAGCTCGTACGGTTGCGGCCAAAATAAAGTGGACGACAATGTCAACAAGTTGGCGTGCTGTCATGCGACGCTCAGGCCAGAATCCTGAGAAATATGTCAACTGTCGTCCACTTTAAAAAGGCCGCAATAGTACCTTTGACAGTTCTTGAGCAAATAATTGAAAGCTTTGTTGCACTTTGCACCTTTGAGGGGCTGTAACTCCCTCAGGGAGCACTTGAGGAAAAAATTTCACTCTTACTTTTTGACTTATTTTTCTGAGAGGAATTACCTCTCGAAGTATTATGCAAGGTCACTGAAACACCCTGTATAAACATATTAAGGACGGAGTTCAATTGGTAAAACAAGCGTTGCGAAATCAATCCGTCAATCCGTTTATTCCTTGACGGATTTTCACCATTTTGGTCTCTTTCGAAAGCTACAAGGATGTACTTTGATATGAGCCCATTGGCATTTCCAAAATCCAAAAATAATTTTTTCAAATGTCAAAATTCAATTTTTTTTTATTTTGGAAATGCCAATGGGCTCAAACCAAAGTACATCCTTGTAGCTTTCAAAAGAGACCAAAATGGTAAGAATCCGTCAAGGAATAAACCCAGACGGATTGATTTCGCAACGCTTATTTCACCAATATGACTCCGTCCTTAAAGAACAGTGACATGAGAAATAGACTATTATAAATACACAGGGAGAACTTTAACAATTTACTATCAACTTGATTTAACTTCTCCTTTGTTACTTACAATGTTGTCCTTATTATGAAGACTTTCCAAGAACTTTGGTACATCTTCTACATAAAACCTAGGTATGTAATTTATAAAACAGAAACATGCAAAACTCTGCACTTACATCAATTCTTTCAATTTGTACTTCGTCACTTTTGTGTACATAAGTTACAAAGTCACACCAATCAACACCACAGATTAGCATTTGTCCTTGCACTTGGCAGTAGTAGTTTGACCCAGGCTTCAAACTAAAAAGTAAAAACATTGCAGCGTTATTCGCTTTTTGCAGGTGAGTTCCTGGTTTTGAACAGCCTTCCTGCAAAGTGTTCCATGTTGGGCATTTGACTTCCAATATGCCATTGGGATTTTTCAAGTTGCTCCGGTCAACTACGTGCCCATCTGGTGAAGCTCCCAGATGGGAAGCAAATGGGTGTATGACTAATCCACATGGAAAAACAGCTACCCCGCGTTTTTTTTGCATATATCATGCGACCTGGTTTTTCAAATTTTCTACCCTGCTGAATCGCTGGTATGTTTGATAAATCCTGTGGTTCGAATAAAACTCCAATGGCGCAGATAAGCCGAGGAGGAGGGAAAAATTTAATTATTATTTTAAAATTGGTTCTTTCCAAGTTTCGAACTTTGACTAGGAACTATGCGTTTATACTCACTTTCTTGGTGCGATATGCTTTCCCAGAAATTCCATTATCTTCATGTATGGCCAGGTGGTTTCGATCTCTGTCGCACCAGAGCCCGATGGAATCTGCTTCCTGCGTTCCCGGCCATACTTTTCTCTGAGATTTTTCCAAATCCGGAAGACCTCTCCACCTTATACAAAATGAGTAAAAAAAAAACACATTTTGGATCAAGTTGATAACGCAAAAGAACAAGAAAAAACAGCTGCACTGTCAAACAGAAAAGCACTACGCACTACACACCGGCAATTCCAAATCTCCGGCCAATGTTGTTGTAGCTATTCAGCTTGGCCTCCTCGTTTTTATAATCTTTACTGGCCTTATCGTAGATGTGGGGGTAGAGCTGAATGGCTTCAATGAGAGCTTCGAGATCCACCGATGAGCCTGCAGATACATACACAAATTAACATGCTTTTAGAAGGTAAAAATTGCATCTATTTTATTATTTTATGATTACGAACTCACCTGACATAATTTTCTAAAGGAGCTAAGGAGCTAACAAGGAGCAATTTCTTGGTTATCTCTGGCACTCTGGCTGCTGGGCTGTCAAAAACTGACGGATCACAATACACCAATCACAGACTATACACCAATGAACCAATGAAAACGAATCGACATGCGTTCTGATTGGCTTGCCGTAAGGCGCTGCCGTAGCTGTGACGTGAAAGATGGACTTGGCTCATGTCTTGCGGTGCGCTAATTTACGGCTACGGCTAGCGTTCGATTCATAAACACTTACATTGGTTTGCACAAGCTGAATTTCTTACGGCTACGGCTGAAGCTACGGCTACGGTTACGTTACGTCTTGCGTCAATCTATAAATTGGGCTTAACACTGTAGGGTTTACTGCGGACCTTATGCTCAGGAGTCATCTTTGTTTTTACAATGCAAGTCTGGCGAATCCTATTCAGTTGAACAAATCCAATGGCATCGTCGACATAGCTTTTGCGACTTACTCTGTAACACAACACAAAGTCAAATACATGAAGACAACTATTTAATCGTGGTATTCCACGAGAAACCTTACCTCTTAGCTTTCACATGCTGCACACCAGCTAATCAAAAATCCGCGTTTTGTCGATAATACATATCTACCATCTCGTGATCTACATCAGGTAAATTGCTCGAGTTTGCTTCCTGGAACCCACTATCCATATTGATTGTTGTAAAATCAGAAGAAAAGAACAACAACCGTGACTGAATTACTTGCCGAATTCAGAGGTTATGTAACAATAACAAAAACAACAACACAAACACATTCGTGACATTAGTGACATTGGGTAGCTCAAACAGCATTGCCAAGTTGTCCCCCACTTGGTTCTCATTGGTTGGAAATTACGGCGCGTAATTCGCTACTTTGAATAATCCCAATAATCGATGTCGATTTTCAAAATGCCATAGTACCACATCGACGACCTTTCTAACAGTAAAAACTGCACGCAATTGAAGGAGTGGTATCAGTAATTGATGAAAGTAGTCCAGCTATCCAAATTTTGGAAGTTGTATTATTCCCTATTGTACATCATCGGGCAGAGTCTGCATTTCGGTTAAGTCTCGCAACATTCTCCACAGTGTATCAATTTCCTTCAACTTCTCTAGATCAATCAAATTCGGAAACAAATATATCACTTTGACGATTGAACCGGTTGAACATAATAAAAGTCATAAAAGTTGATAGTATACAATGTTTTCTTGCGGAACAAAAATCAATGATAAAAGCGGAACTTAGGTAGACCACAACAGCATACAGATCAAATCAATACTTTACACACATTCCTAACCCCCAACCTACATTTTTCAAATTTCACAGGGGTCAAAGATTTTGTAAAAACATCAGCGATTTGTTCATCAGTAGGTCCATATGCTATTTCAATATGGGTTATATTTCCATTTATAAACTTCTCTCGCAAAATTAAATTTTACATCTATGTGTTTCGTACGCTTATGGCACACTGGATTTTTCATCAATCGAATCGCGCTCTGGTTATCGACCATTATTTTCATTGGCCCGAGCACATTCGCACAAACCTCACTCAATAAAGACTGCAGCCAGACAGCCTCGACTGAGGCCACGAACTCCGCCTCAGTGGTCGACAGCGTCCACGGACTGCTGCCGACGACTGTCCCACGTCACAGCTCCACCAGCCATGATGACGGTGTAGCCAGTTGTCAAGCACCTGGTGTCCAAACACCCGGCGAAGTAAGCATCGGAGTAGCCGACGAAGGAAGCGCCTCCGGTGTAGAGAATACCCAGGCTCCTCGTTGCCTCTGTAGGTATCATCTGGATATGATTTTAGTATTATGAGTAGGCAAATACCACATCATCTCTCATCATTTTGTACCTAATCATATGATTTCCACGTCTTCCATGGCTGAATCTTCTCCACTTCCTTTTCCACTCATACTGCCTACAGTCGCATTCTATGGCTCGATGGAGTCCACGGCGTCTCTGCTAACGCGGTGTTCCAACAAAAATACTATGTGATCATAATACCGAATACTTGGTTTTGGTTTCAGACAATTTAGTGTCAATCTGAACTTGATCCGGTCGAGTGCAAAAATCACCCTCAGGAGCTCCTTTTCGGTAGTGGTACAATTAAGCTCTGCACCACGGAGAGATTGGCTGGACAAATGCGATGACTTCCCGGTTCTCGTCGTGCAGCTGATACAGCTCAGCCTCAAGTCCATCTCCGGAACTGTCCGTCTGGACGTAGAACGTTTGGTCACCTTTGAGGGTGTTTCAGCAGTACCGTCTCCAGGAACAGGTTCTTGACATTGTCAAAGACGACTTGCTCTCGTGGACCCCATTGCCACGTGACGTCTTTGCGCAGAAGGTGGGTCAGTGGTCTCGTAGCTTCGCTGTAGGCATTCGAAAACTTTCGATAATAGTTGCATAATCCTAAGAAAGCGCGGACATGTTTGTGTTTTTGCGGAGTGAGAAACCTCCTGATGGCCATGACCTTCTCTTGATCAGCCTTGATTCCCTCTGTGGTCAGGATGTGGCCTAGAAACTTCACCTCAGTCTGAAGAAATGAAGACTTTTACAAGTTCACCGTCATTCGGGCAATTTTCAGCTTTTCCGACACCTTCGCGAGATGTCAAAGGTGTTCTTCCCAGGCGGTCAAGGCCACCAGCAGGTCGTCAAGCCGCCATAAGTCCTTTCAGACGGCTATAAGTTGTGCAGTATGGAATTTTATGAATTTTGACGCGGCTTTATAGGGCAAAATCGGTTGGTCACGTGGGTATTCATTCGTACCATTTCCATCCATCGAAAACCGGGACAAATATCAGGAACTATATTATCCTTCCCCTTGACATGTTCTATTGTATAGTTGAACTGGCTCAGGAACAATGTCCATCTTGTGAGCCGTTCGTTGAGCAGTCGACACTGCCCAAGAAATTTGAGAGCCGCATGATCGGTGCAGATGACAACTCGGCACCTTGGATGTACATACGGAATTGGTCGAGTGCAAAAATCACCCCCGGGAGCTCCTTTTCGGTAGTGGTATAATTGAGCTCTGCACCACGGAGAGATTGGCTGGCAAATGCGATGACTTCCCGGTTCTCGTCATGCAGCTGATACAGCTCAGCCTCAAGTCCATCTCCGGAACTGTCTGTCTGGACGTAGAACGTTTGGTCACCTCGGTGTTTCAGCAGTACCGTCTCCTGGAACAGGTTCTTGCCATTGTCAAAGATGACTTGCTCCCGTGGGCCCCATTGCCACGTAACGTCCTTGCGCAGAAGGTGGGTCAGTGGTCTCGTGGCGTCGCTGTAGGGTTTTGAAAACTTTCGATAATAGTTGCATAATCCTAAAAATGCGCGGACATGTTTGTGTTTTTGCGGAGTGGAAAACCTCCTGATAGCCATGACCTTCTCTGGATCAGCCTTGATCCCCTCTGTGGTCAGGATGTGGCCTAGAAACTTCACCTCAGTCTGGAGAAAAGGGGACTTCTTCAAGTTCACCGTCATTCGGGCAATTTTCAGCTTTCAAAACACTTTCGCGAGATATCCAAGGTGTTCTTCCCAGGCGGTCGAGGCCACCAGCAGGTCGTCGATGTAATTTACGGCAAACTTGCGTACCTCCGGACCAAGCATAATGTCCATTGCTCGGCTGAAGCTCCCAGTCGAGGTCTTTAATCCGAACGGTAACCGCGTGTACGTGTACGACCGTCCGTTGTACAGAATAGCCGTGTACTTGCGGCTGGACTTTGGAAGTACCGCAGTAGCTCATCCGGTGCATGTGGAGTTTCTGTGTCTGCCACCATCTTTTCATTGATGGCTCTGGCATCCAGACAAATTCTGACCGTCTCATCTTTCTTCTTCCTCACTGTCATTGGACTCGCGAATGAAGAGGCTACTGTTTTATGACACCTAGTCTTAGCATTTCATTGATGGTTTCTTCTACGGCTGGCCTCAACGCGAACGGTACTGGAATCGGCTTCTGAATGAACGGTGTGTCATCATGGAGTTCGACTCGGTGCTCATACAGGTGCGTAATCCCAGGTTCATTCTTGAAGCTGTCTTCGTAATTGATAAGAATTTTGATCAGCTTACTCTTCTGCTGTGCATTGCAGCTCAGCCTGTCAACTTCACTCTGCAGTTCGTGTCTGGTGTTTCCTTTCGGAATTCTGGACATCTCAAGGGCACGGGTCACTTCCACGTGACATGCATCAGCGAGATCGGCCTCTGCTGGACACCCCTTCTCAATGACATGCCCACCTCTTTCAAAAGCGACTCGGGCCTCTTCTCCGTCAAATCTAAGTTGCAACAGTTGTTGCTCGAAGTCAATCGTGGCCTGGGTGTGACTTGGGCAGTCGGCATCCGGAATCAAGGGCTTGATTAGGTTCCGTCGTACAATCAGGGCAGATATTTGACACACCTTCCCCAAGATCTGAAGGCTGATGTCACTCTGTACCACAATTGACTTTTCTGTCCAATGGCCCTTCTCAACTTGATTGCCGTAAGTGTCGCAGAACGTCCGTCTTCCTGTTGCCATAATGGCCTGCCACATGTCCTCCGACAGGCAGCTCACCTCACTACCGGTGTCTACGAATGACACCCCTTCAACATGGCAGATGATTTCCGGTGTCACCCTATATGGTCTGGATCAGCATCCTCAACTGCGTCCTGCAGTCCTTGGTGCGAGGAAAATATTCCAAAGTTTCCCACTTCATCGTAGGCGAAATGAAATTCACCACTTGATTTACATCTGTGGCCAGATTGTCGAAAAACTACCTCTAAAAGTTCGACTACATGAGTAAATTCAAGACTTACCTGTTGCACTCGACTTCCAACCTCAAATGACAATTCGCACGGGTTGACAAATAACTTTGTAATCGGTCGGTAAAGTAGAAGTCTAACTGGCCCAAGTAGATCAGGAGTGTAAGCTTTTCAGTTCAGTGCTGAAGAAAGCAATTTTGATGTTTTTTTTCAAGTTTCACCCGCCTTATCACATTTACCCCATTTTTACATCTACCCCACATTCGGGATCCCGGGATTGGATGCCCTAGTCGTAACTTCCGGAAATATCTTGCGAGGAAACCATACGAACATGACGTTGTTTTTGTTTTTTAGATTTATTCTGCCTTGCCTTCACTTTCCTCTCCTTGACGCGCTAGATCTTACTCTCTCGTTCATTATGTTCTTTTTCAATTCTGCCTTTTTCCGGTGTTTCAGTCAATATTGCAGGGTATTTTTTCTTCTTGTTTCTTGTTCCTACAGGGTTTTTTGTCGAGGTTCGAACAGTCCTCGATAAGGCAAAATGTCTTCTGGCTTGGGCTTCCATTTATTTAGATGACTCAGTGATGGAGACGCTGTTACATCCCAGAGTTGCCAGATCCATCATTTTATTGTTTGAAGTTGAAGGCTGTTCTTTCCCACTGTCTCTTGTATTTCTTGAATTTGCTGATATCCGGAAATCGTACATAGAACTTCATCGTAATCTGATCTGGAACTGCAGCAGCCTCATCACGCTCGGTCATTTCACTACCAAAGAAATTATCTTAACTGAATACGTATCTGAGATCGCAGAGACGTAGAAGGTGCTGAAGATGTAGCTCTGGAGGTAAAGGCGCAGCAGGGTCTGCTGTAGGTTGAGGTGTAGTGTATGTGCTCTGTTAGCGGCCGATCTGTAAATTTATAATTTGAATTTAGCCAGAGTTATGGCTACCGGTTCCTAAGTCAGCTTCACTTACCCACTTGTAGACGATTCGTCAACTGACTGACTGACTATGGGCTATGTGCATGGCCTTGAGCTGTCAACGCGTAGGACACACAGAGTCCATGGCGGTCAAAACAAGAAATTCCTGTTGGACTTCTTTGACAGCAGACATCTTTGGAGCAGTTACATGGTTACTTGTTTCGACATTTTTTCTCGTGTACTTGTTTGTTGTGATGAAGCCGTCATAACGCCACCTAGTGAGATGTTCGCAGAGTCATCACAGCGCCACGTAGTGAGATGTTCGCCTACTGAACCGAGTCCAACAATAACTTGTTGCAAAAATTGTTCCAGGAAAGTTTTTTCTTTTTTCATTATCTTGAAGGGGAAGTTTTCATGGGGGGGGGGGGGGGGTATCCGTCCCGCGTGATCATCCTGTACATGGCGCTCTATAAACCCATTTGACCAAGGGTTGTGCAGCGTTGAGTTGATGTTGGTTATTTCCCAACTTTTGAGGAACTCTGCAATTGCAAATGTTCCAGTTTGTAGGCAGTATTATTACTCAAATCGATCACTTCCGGAAACCTAAACGATGGATTTTGGATCCGTTTGAAAATTAAATATATACTCACCGGTTTCTGGTACAGTTTTGTTTTCGACATTGTTAATTGGTTATGCAGTATCCATCATTTTCCAACTTTTCAACAAGTTTTTATTGTTTTGAACATTGCTGTCTATAAAAAACTCATTTGACTGAAGGTTGTGCAACGATTAGTTCAATCGATCACTTCCGGACATATAGAAGATGAATTTTAGATTCGTCTAAATATGAAATATATACTCACCGGTTTCTTGTGCAGTTTAGTTTTCGACATTGTTAACTGGTCACAATAGGCATTTTGCCGCGAGGCACCGTTGAGTCAACGGTGCACGATTCTGCATGACCGCTGCGTTGCCGCGACCTGACCGGTTCAAACTTTTTACTTGGAGTGTACTTCAACGGTTCGCAATATCAGGGACCGGGTGGAGTGGCCGGTTCAGTGTGGCGGTTTATCTGTCTTATGTCAGAATTGTCAGATATATCCTAGCGGGACGGGAGCTCGGGAAAATTGGTGGGTTTAGCTGGAACGGAACTGGATTTATTCCATTTGGATACGGATACCCAGCTCAGAGGTTTGTTGTTATGTGGATGATGTGTCGATTGTGAGGTCAAGATAACATTTAAACTTTAAACTGAAACCGCGGTCACCTGACACCTCACCACGGTTAGGACCGATGCATTTTCGCGCTTGAAGGATATGAAAAGAGAACGCAATTGGATAGCAAGAGATAGAGATAGGACCGTTGTTGGAACCGCTGCGGTTCAACGGTGCCTCGCGGCAAATTCCCTTATATCTATCACTTGATGAATTGTCAACAAATTTTTATTGTTTTGAACATGGCTCTCAATAAACCCATTTGACTGAGGGTTGTGCGGCGTTGAAGTGATATTGGTTATTTCCCAACTCAAGAAATTCTGCAAGTCTGTGCTAACCAGCTGTAGACCCTGGTCACTATCAAAACAGTATGGTTTCTCACGCATCGCAAATGTCTCTTTTACTTTTTCAATTACTGGTTTGTAGGTACTTTAATTATTCGAATCGTTCGTTTGCGGACATCTAGAATACATAATCTACTATCAGAGGAACGTTCCTGTCATCAAAATGGAAAAAATTTGCGGCTAGATGCTGCCACGGTTTTTCAGGACTTTGTTTCGTCAACATCGGTTCCTTTTTATTACTTTCAACAAAAGTCAAACGACTTGCACATTTACTTACGAACTCTGTGCTTTTGTGCCGCGGCCTAAACTCAAAGCTCTCGTGATTGAGTTGCCTTGGCGTGCCGTATTTATTGTGACTGTTCTTGCCAATTCAATTTTTTTTTTAACAGCATCGGAAAATTTTGTTCCACTCATCAGTGAGATACTGTATGTCTCGCTTATCTGCACACGTCACGAACAAAGCATTCTTCGAACCTAATTTTCGTGCTTCTCCATTTATTTTGCTATTTTTTTTCAACAATTTAGCAATAATTTATTTTGAAAATCATCTGGGTTCTGATTGTTCTAAATGGTCGATATTAAATCTTCTGCGAGCCGTAAATTTTCGCGTAATAAAGTTCGGTTACCACTAAATTCTGGTACCATCTGCAGATACGCAGTCTTGAATGGCGGTGCTGCTGCTACTAAACGGAGGTTCGCCCCATCTTATTTGTGTGATTGGGTCTTTTCGCAGAACTGGCAAGACATGTTTCAATTCAACAACGGGCTCGAGGGTAAAAATCTTCATTTGTTGGCATTGTACTTTTCTCATACAATCTACATGTCAAAGAGGTTAGTTTGGGAATTAATCACTCGATCAAAATCATGTTTGGCGTTTTCCCAGAATGCTTTCGCGTTTAATGATAATCGTGCTAGCTCATTGTAGCTCTGCTGTAGCTCATTTATTTCAACGTTTTTGGATTTTTCAAAATCTGGAGCAGCCACACAAAAATCAGTCACTGTGTCTTTTAGCCGGAAGCATTTGTAAATAGAGTTGATCTGCAGGCTCTTTCGCTATTTTGCCATCCTCAATGTAATTCTTGGTCCTCTTCGAAGGGCATTTTACTTCAGTAACATGTGTTGCTGTGACTCCAAGGACGACAGTATCACGCTAACAGCAACCAACGATAACGAAAAACGCATTTATTAAACCACAACAATGACGGTCTCATGAGGGCCGCGATAATGGATGTGCGGTCCCTAGCTCCTCGGCCCTGAGAAAATAGGAAACGAAGAACTAAGTCAAAAAGAAAAAAACCGAAGACACAAGAAAACTTACGGCTCCATCTTAACCAACAAAGGGACCGATGAGAAAAACTGAGTGAACTTTGTCTATAGAGAATCAGACAGAGAATGACCCGAGAACACCGCGCAAAAATCACAACCAGAGGAAGAAGGAAAGCGAAAAGCTGTCGCCAGCATAAAAAAAGCAGCAGACTCTTGCGTACCTCTGGTCTCTGTTCAGGGAAAGGAGTATCACGATAGCTCCTGGAGGATACGCTGAAAGATCTCTGCTATTTTGTATCCCCTAAGTTTGGACCTCCTGTCCGTGTACTTTTTCACTTTTCCATTTGTTTTTCTTTTTCTATCAAAAATTCCAACATTTGAGCAGAAAATTTGTTCTCCGCTTTCAACACTAAATCTATGACGAGTGGTGTCTTACTTCGAGACATTAGGTTTCCAAGGGATTTAAGTCGCCTATCAGGCGATTTAAATGTTCATGATGGGTTAGGAGAGTAGGTAATGATGCCATCCATGTGAACAAGGCGTTGTTTCTCTTGTAAACCCATCATGATGTTATCCATTACTGTTTGATAAGTGAAGCCGAAGGGCATTTTAGATGTGGAATTGAATTTTTCGAAAACGGTTGATTTATTTGGTGGTTCAAATATTCATAAATATTAGAAGAGTAGATAATGATGTCATCCATGTAAACAGAGCGTCGTCCCTATAGTATACATGTCATGATGTTATCCATTCACTGTTTCAAAAGTGAAGCCGAGAGGCATTTTCAGATATTCACAATGTCCATCTTCCACATGGAAAAGCGGTGTTTTGGATGTTTTCAGCTTTCACTTCCATTTGGTGAAAGCCGCTGGCTAGATCGAGTGTAGTGAAATACTGCGAGTGTCCTAATTTATCGAGAAAATCGGTTATGTTTGGGAGGGAGTATTCATCACCGATCGCTGCTTCATCAAGTTTACGATAATCTATAACGACGCGCCATTCCATTTATCCCGAAGCGTCCATTTTGGGACTCTCCACACAGGAAAAACCGGAAGTTGAATGGTGCTTTGTTCTGATATTTTGATAATCTTTTTTTTACTTCCTGTTGATGTATCTGAAGATATCTGTAAGATTTTGTGAAAATCGGCTATGTATCTTCCGTCTCAATGGATTCGGGTCCTTGCACGGGAACGCCCGAGCGCTTGATGTGGGTAGGCCTTGCCAGAATACAAGACAGAGTCGTCTCTCCACGGACGTCGAGCCACTCACACAGCATCACCATCGAGTGGCAATAGCCGGTCATGCTTCTGCCCTCGCGCTTCTTCCGAGCCGCCAACTCCAGCAGCATCAAGTTGAAGTCGACTCGCCGTGGAAAAACTCTTCGAAGAGCTGCTTTCCATTGGGCCCAGCTCAGGTTACATTCTTCTAAGCGGTTAAATCACGCCTTGGTCGCTTCGCTTGGACAAACCTGCATGCACAGACTCTTCTCCTGGTCGGTCCAGTGGTGAATGGACCCCAGCTGATCGATCCGTGACATCCATCGGTTCACGTTCGAATTGCTGTCGTCAGGGTCGAAGAGAGCCATCAATTCGAAGCTCGCCTTCGAAAATGATGTTCCTCGATACACCGCCGAGTTCGAGGATTCCACCTAATACCCGCTCACCACTGTGGCGCTGGGACCGCCGCCGACACCATAGCGGGCGCACCCAGACTCGGAGCAATCACTTGCGCCTTGCACCTGTAACAAAGGAGCATGAACAGTAGCATCAGCGTAAATTTTGTTCAGCTCATCACCTGCTTTGTTTACATTTCCAATGACGTCTCTCACCGCAGTCGCTCCTGCCGCTGTCACGTTGACGTTCGTGTCAGCTGTCACTGTCGAACTCGAACGACTGACGTTTGACAGCTCACGCCTCACCACAGTTTTTGTTGGTCCTCCTGTCGACGATGATGAGGATGACGATGACGCACCCGCGGCCGCCATCTTGGTGTCGAGCTTTCGCTCCAGCGCCGTCAATCTCAACAAGACGCGCTGGAGAACGAAACCAGTCATCTGGCCTGCCAGCGCCGTATCGACGGACCCAACCACGACCAATCCATCGTCATCCTCATCGTTGGACATGTCCTCCTCGTAGTCCAAGACCTCACCTGCGCCATCCGGTACGTGATCCACCATTTTCATCAAATGCAACCACTTGTTGCAAGTTGCAATCCACCCTCACAAGACACCGTGTGGAATGTGGATTCAAATCCCACTTCTGATTATTACCTGTTTGGAATAATTATCACCGCAAATGTTGTTTGAATTTAGATAATGGGTAGAGTAAAGTAATACACCGTGATAGCTGTTATGTCACACCCTCTCTCTTGCTTGTCACCGTGTGGAAAAACTCTAAGATGTATGCCTCGGTCCAAGTCCACTCCCGGTTCTGTCCCGTACATCCCCTCCTCCCAACGCCACCTAGCGGCGCTTGCGGTAGGCGCCACGGGCAGATCCCTTCTCTCTCGGGTAGTAACACTTAATTTTCTTTCTGTTTACCAAAACAATACTGCTGATACTTACATTTATACAGAGGGGTGCATAAAAAACGGCCATCGCTGTAGCATCGTTATTCCTTATCCGATCTTCAAAATTCAAAGACCAGTTTAAATGGTATAATGTCTTCTATGATTCGACAGTGAAAAATATTTTCTTCATTATGATGCTTCTGAGCACTGACAGTCAAGTTTTGTTTTTCAAATGGCAACTATATTTTTTTAATTTCTTTTCTGATTCTTTACGCTTGTCTGAATATAATGATGCATCAATATCACACTTTTTGTTATTTAACACGAAGAAAACAAATTAAACTGCGGAATTTTCACACACAACAGTAGCGTCAGAACACCCACGATATGCACGCAATCCGGTAGGCTGGGTGCAAAATGATGTTCAAAAGCACATAGTAGGTCAGGCGTTTGGTTTTTCAAAATGTAAATGTCAGAATGTTTTCAAAATCCGAAAGAAGCTGTTAGCTGAATATAGCTAAGGTACTATTTCATATTTTGTCAAGTGTGTATTGTGAAAATAAAAAATCAATTAGACCTTTCTTTCTGACAGGTCACAATACATACTCAAAAAGGTATAAAATAATAAGCTAAAAATAGAGAATAAAGACGTCTTAGAGACAGACAGCTTTTTTTTTGGATTTTGAAAACATTTTGACATTTACATTTTGAAAAACCAAACGCCTGACCTACTATGTGCTTTTGAACATCATTTTGCACCCAGCCTACCAGATTGCGTGCATATCGTGGGTGTTGTGATGCTACTATGATGTGTAAAAATTTCGCAGTTTCAATTTTTTTCTTCGTGTTTGATTATAAAATGTGTAATATTGATGCATCATTATATTCAGATAAGCATAAGGAATCCAAAAAAAAATTGAAAAAATATTGTTGTCATTTGAGAAGCAAAAGTTGACTATCAGTGCTCAGAAGCATCATAATCAAGAAAATATTTTCTACTGTCAAATCATAGAAGACATTAAACCATTTGAACTAGTTTTTGAATTTTGAAGATCGGATGAGGAATAACGATGCTACATCGGTGGCCGTTTTTGATGCACTCCTCTGTATATGGTGGCAAAAATGCCTTTATTATACTTATTATCTGCTGGTCTTCTGAAAACCAAAATGTAGAATTAAATATAAGATATATTTCTTTCACATTGTCTTCACTCACTCATCTTCTCACAAAACTGCTTACAAATTAGTACCTTATGTTTGGTTCCTGGTTTTTATAAACTTTTTTATCGTAATGTGAACCAAAAGCTTCTAGATCTCTTCTAATCACTTTCTCTAAATTGTCAAAGTTTTAACATTGGCTCTATCAAAAGATGTAGCTCTAGCAAGACTACATGGTTCTGGTTTTCGGAGTGATAGTTATTGTTACCACCCGCCCCATAGTTGGAGCGTTCGTTTCTGGACTAAATTAAGGCCATATAATGCAAAACTAATCAAGAAAATCTTGGAAATCATTATCTGAAAGCAATATTAAAATATACTTGAAAGACGCTCACCTCGGGAAAAGAAAATTGCACCACTCGATCGAAGGTTATGATCTTGAATCACCAACTCGCTACTCTAAAGCAAAATGTTTAGGTGTTGACGCGCTATTATGTCCCCGTGAGACCCAGGGCTCATAAATGTGTTCTATTTCAAATTGGTACACCTAGCGCCATCTATTGGGATGCCTTGAGACATGATTCATGTACATTTTTCAAAATTTATACACTAAATGGTGTGCAACAATATATCCACAAATGTGGCCATTGGTTCCTTACACCAAAGGAAGGTAGTGAGATCCCAGGGTACACATTTGTGTACTTATAAGAAAATCAAAATAATACATTTCTGAAATAAGCTTTAATTGCATTCATTTTTGCAAAAATAACATGGCAATAATGTAAATTCCAATAAATGATTATTATGAATGGAATTCCACAAAGCAATCGCGGTTTTTAACGGCACAAGATATAAATGTTACAAGAAATACACTTGATCCTTGTTCTCTGCTTGCAGCCTGGGTTTCTGCATTTTTGGGCATCTTTGATATCCATTGCTTTTGAAAGATGTGCAAATTTTTTCTTTGCAACCTCTGGAGGCGGCAATGGTACGTACCCAGGACGTCCCACACGTCTTGTTTGATCTGGAGTAGGAGTAGACCCCTCATCGTCGTCATCTTCTGATTCATGCCTAGTTTGTGTGACTCCTTTCAAGAGACATTCTGCAATTCGGCTTTTGAACAAGACAAGATCCAAAATTTCTTCTTCTTCACTTTCAACTCACAACAATCTTGCCGGTATTGGAGCCAAGAGTTCACAGGAGCACAATCCATGAAGTGTTCGATGGTTGTTACAGGTCATTTATTGGTTTTGTGGTAGCTTCTGTACGCTGCTGTCATTCTGTTCACCAAATCAATTCCACCCATGTTTAAATTGTTGTTCCGGACTACTGCAGGTTGGGTAACATCTATGTAGTTTTGATCTGGTTTTGAATACCGGTCGCACTGATGAATTGGCTGGATAGAATGGCGCGTGGATGCCATAGTTATGGCCCTGTTATCCATCCATCTGACAAGGACGATCTGTTATCTTCGCGAATTTTTGATTCCATTGTTCCACGGCCTTGTTTTTTCAATTCATTGTCTGTGGGGAAACCGACATTGGGGGTTCTGTTGGAGATTGTCGTGCCGGTTTCTGAGATTCAAAGAAAAGGACTTTGGCTGATTACTTGATTCAAACCCAAAGTCAACACTAGATGATAGATGCTTTCGCTTTGAGCATTTCCGGGGTACTCCAAACACATCGTTCCATAGGAATCCCAGGATGCATCAATCACCGCTCCAGAATATTCTAGAGCCTTCTGCTCTCTGCCCATGATTTCTTATGGAAAAATGGGCCTCACTGTATTGTTGTGCCGGCTGATGGGTAGTGTAATTTGTCACTGTTGTCATCAACGTCAGTCCTTGGGGGATCTTGCGGGTCCTACATCAAAAAGTAATTATTATTAGTGATTTCAAAATTATTTATTGCCAACTGCTGCATAGAAAAATAAGATGCAAGTTTAACAAAAAAAAATAAATAAAGGGGTAGGAAAGTTGAAAAACAAGATGCAAAACTTATTTTGAGAAATATCCGTGCAGGTGTAAGGCTTGTGTCAGCAAATTGCATCCTCTTGCAAGCTCGATGACCAAAAAAAAATTAAGGAAAGCTACTACCTCATGACCTTTCTCACAGTTACAGTTCAGGTGACATTTGACAACTGGCAGCTCCCAAGACGACTCGCTCTGGGGAGGCAGACTGGCGTTTCAGCAACTACCATGTGGGTGGCTATCACCACAATGCGGTTAGAAATGACAAGCTCTCAAAGGCCGCTAGGTCACGGTCTACAACATCAGATTGCAAACGCCGTTCTTTCATGATACATATCATGATTAGGGATGGGCAAAACTATTGATATATCAATAAATTTAACAATATATCGATATATCAACTAATGATATAATTTTTAAAACATATCGATAATTATCAAAATATCAAATGTCGATAATTATCTAAATATCAAATGTTGATGATCATCAAAATATCAAATATCGATAAATTTTAACATATATCAAAGTATAGACAATGGTTATCATAACATTAAAATATCATTACATCAAAGATAAAGACCAAAGACCGCCAAGGAAGTGAGTTTCACTTATCATGTAAGTCTAGATTGAACACAGATGATATATTTTTTCATATTATTACTTGATATCCTTATTCTCATATTGATATTTTTATAATTATCAATTTTTGATACTTTGATATTTATTGATATTTGATATTTTGATAATGATCAATTTTTGATACTTTGATAATTATTGATTTTTGATATTTAGATGATTATCAATGTTTGATACTTTGATAATTATCGATATTTGATATATCAATAATTATCGATATTTTTTTTTTATCAAACTTTGATACCCGGATCACGATATCGCCCATCCCTAATCATGATTTACTGTCAACCCATTCACCCCCAGCCACCCTTGGTGATTTTTCAATGACACCCTATGTCTTGTGACGGGTCGTTGGAAAGCCTGTCGAACTGTATTCAAATCTACCATTGAAAATAAGATCAAATGTTTGACCTCACAGTAGGGTGTTCCATCTTGTAAGGTATAAAATAAAATGTAAAATTTTTGCAGACTTTGCTGACTCAGTCATCTTCCAACAATTCTTGTTCAAGATGAACTTTGTATGGGTAGAACTTTTTGTCTTTGCGCACAATCTCTGCACAGATATAAGCGGAGCATCGTTATCACGTGTTAAGGTGACAGTTGGAAGTATGCGGATTTTCAATCAGAGTAAGCGCTAGGTCAAGCTTCTTGTCTTCAGTTGGTGCGTTAGGTCGCCAACTTCTTGGTAAATCTCAACACTGTACCGTGTTGTTCAAACTTACGGAATACTTTACTGACAGCTGTTTCCTTAAAATTGCAGTAAATTAGCAATTCTGAGCGGATTAGTTCTGTGGAGCACCGGTTTCTTTCATCTCTCCATTTGGAGTCCATAACAAAAATGAAAAAATCTGTTCAGAAAATGCGGAGCTTGCAGGTATGCTTAACAAATATAAAACCAAGAAACACAATTGTGTATGATTTTTGAGAAACAGCTTGCCATTTTTTTGGCGTACTTGAATATAAAAAGTCATATCACCTCCGTGAATAGCTGGTTCATGTTTCTGGTTCATGTTAGGGTTGTTCATTTTGGAAATCCAATGGGCCAGTGGCCATCCAGCAAACGCGCACTGAACGTATTGTTAAAGAGCGGCGATTCCCGTGCATTCTGGAACACACCTGATTTTTCTAGACTATTCCCATGGGAACGCAGTGTAAAGTGCGAAGCTCTGGACATTTCCAAAAAATACGCGATGGCTTAGCGAATGAAATTCACGTGGGGACTTCAACGGCCGAGTTGCACGCATCTGTCTATTTGGCTCACCCATGGCCTTCTCATTTTAGGGTGTCACCTTATGGTGAAGGATTGGATTATCTTAATCGCCGAACTCTGAAATACTGCTAGCTAGCTGTAGAACAAGGGGGAGCGTAATTTCAAAACGCCTTTGGCGGAATTTTCTAAGAGAAAGGATTCGCTTCTTCGAGGGATTATCAAATAGACAATTACAAGGTGGAAACTGTTGGGACGTGCGCTTTCTTCTGGTTGGACCGCGCATTAAAGTTCATCTTTGAAGAGTTCGCCACCGACCGCGACCCACGCGCTTTTAAATCTTTGAAACAACCCGGCGATTCGATTCGACGCGGAACTTTGCAGGTTGGCCTTGGAGATTGAAGTTGATAACGGTGGATCTGATTCAACTGCCCATTCAACTGGTACCAGATTGAACCATTATAGACCATTGTTGCTCTTCTGTTGCTTGGGATGAGCGCAGAAATCAAAGGGGTAATTTCTAATTTCGCGATAGCTTCTACGTTGTTTCGGCCATCTCTCGTCAAATGACAATATTAGGGTTCGAATAGTTTGATACAGTGTGGATTGCGATACCAGGTCGTGTTACTAAGGTAATCCAAAATCACTTTATTTACTAGAGTTTAGTACTTGAAGATTTTCTTAAAACCGAATAATTCGGGCTCTCTCGTGAAGCTCAATGACAGATCAATGGACAATTAAATTTTTTGCTGTTGTTCAAACAACCAATTTCGAAGTCTACCTGCACTCAACAACTAATACTAAAAGAACTTGCAAATAGCACCACCAACCTCTGATTTGCAGGAAAGGGTAATCCAAACGGCAATTTTGACAAACACTGGTCAGTGGAAACCTCAACGGTGAATCACTATTCTCACTTGGAGGAAGAACGCTTCAACACAACTTTTATGGCTTCCTCCTCATCTGGACGTATTTATTTTCAAAGAAAATACAACTCGTAGTGACCCACTGTGTGTGCTTCGATTTATTACCGGACGCTGTGGCACATTACCCGAAGGATATCGGTTTTTGGTTTTGCACCCCTCTGCTAGGTGCATATGCTTTGATCCCAAGTCGAATCTCACAATGTGTCTCACATTCGGCCATCCTGCATTCATCGCGTCCCGCGATGACTTGGACCAGGTGCGTCGGGATCAAACAGTACGACACCATCTTCATCGCTGCTCTCCTGCTCGGATTTCTCTGACGAAATCTTCCTGTCATTTGGCAGTACTATTTTGATGTTATGGCTAGGGGTGTCGGATTGACTGACTAGTCAGGCTACTGGCTTCGAGGTGTCGCGTTGCTTTTCGCAGCAATTATCTTCAACGTGCCCGGTACGGTCACAATAGGTACATTTTTACTCAGATTTTGAAGCTTTCGTGCGAGCTCTACGGTCCCTGGCAATGTGGCCGCTTTTCTTGCAATTGAAACATTCAAGTTTTCGCTCCTTCTTTCCCGATCTGTCGTTGTTTTTGTCAAATTCAGGCTCATAGTCCGAGTCAGAGTCAGTTTGGTGGTATGCCTTAAAAGTTGAAGACGGGCCGACAGTATTTAAAAATTCATGAAGTGACTCTGGGCTTTGGAACTTCGCGGCCCTGGCAGACGCTCTCATCACGTTATCGTCTAGCCCACCGATTAGGCAGGACACCGCTTCCGTCCCGTGAATGTTGCAGCCAGTTAAAAGTGCGCATTTTTCGTAGAAGTACTTGGAGTACGACTCTTCGGGCCCCTTGCGCCGTTGCAACATCTCTGTTGATGCGGCGCAGAAATCTTCCCGGTAGGGAAAGGCTTGCTGTAATTTCACCTTCCATTCGTTCCAGGAAAGCTTGATGGTCGCGAGCCCCCGGAACCAAATTTCAGCGAGGCCGCCGAGACGACCCAAAGCGAAGCAAATGGTTGCTTCCTCCGACCACCCGGAAACCACCCTCAGTTCGTCGACTTTTAAGCATCATGTCGCAATGGCTTGGTCTTTATCCTCGGGATTAAACAAAGGAATGGTGTCACCATGCA
The DNA here is from genome assembly GCA_949128115.1 of Anaspis maculata. Lineage (NCBI taxonomy): Eukaryota > Metazoa > Arthropoda > Insecta > Coleoptera > Scraptiidae > Anaspis > Anaspis maculata. Next base: position 6,477,280 of record OX421961.1, read on the forward strand.
CATTGGTGTTTTCTTGCCTGCCCGCCGTCGTGTTTTTCATGAAATCTGCCATAGTAGCAGTTAGACGCGCCAGATGGGCATTCGTATCAAGTTCCCTGCTGCCGCTGGTCGTAACAGTATTGCCTTCGTCCAATGGGGTTTGGTCACGTGCCCGTTTACGATTCGACATGCTGAATTGGTGAATGGTTTTGACGGGGGTGTTTAACGGAATGCGACGTGTTTAGCTTGAGAGAAGAAAATTTCCCAATATCAAAATTCAGAACTGACAATTGGTTTTTAACCATTTTACCATCCAGAGTTCAGTATTGTCTTTTAGAAAAATCCCACTTCTGAAAAATGTAGCGCTAATGAAGGCCCTGCAAGGCCACTGGCAAGAGTACCCGCGGTGTCAAATGACTTTACAAGTGTGGTAAGGCCCTTTAGGCTGATGCGCGAATGACGGACAGGTGTTATATGTTTCATAGGTTTATTCTAATTGTTCGTTCTTAGTCTACGTTGCAGCTTAAATAGGTATAGGTAATAATGACGGTCGAAGAATGTGCTGACACATCTTGCGCTACCACGCGGCTATTAATAAGTAGGTCACTACACCTCCCCTTTTGGGAGTATGATGCATAGAGTAGAGCGGGGTTAAGTGGACCGCTTTTCGGAAATATTTTTCCCCTAGGCGTTTATGTAACTTTTGTTCGGCAATTTTTGCGGTGCATAATAGCTTGATATTATAGTCTTAGAAAGCAAATATATTTGGCATGCAGTTTATAAAAATCGACTCTATATTTTCGGTTTTTAGTAAGCTTGCAGTATGGTTCACTCAACCCCGTAAGCAGGTTAAGTGAACCATATAAGTAGGTTAACTGAACACCTTCTCAAAATAATAGCAGACAATGTAGGATTCGAGTTAAACGAGTTGTTTGGAAAAAAACGAATTACCTTACATATAGAACAATTTATTAACGCTGAAAAATAATATATATTGAGTATGGTAGTTAACATGTAGGTAGGTACCTGCTAAGAGAACTGAGGTTATACCAAGAAATTAAAGAGAACAGAAAAATTATAAAATAGGTACTTAATCATTAGAACACCGTGAAATCAAAATCACCAAATTCAACAGGGAAAGCTATCATATTGGCAAACCTTGCTCTGCTGCTCTTTATTGGAGGTGGTAATTTATGAACAATATCATCTCTGGATACAAAGCAAACTTCATCTTCTTCAGAAAATTTGCTGGTTGAATTGAAGCGTTTCAAAAAAACTACCTCATAGCCATTTCCATCAATCGTTTCTTCACAAACCCTAGCAACGTAGTGCCGAAAGTTTGAAGCAGTTTTTCCTCGAGTTGTTCCGTAAACCTTGGCTATGATAAAGTTTCCTTTTGATATTTCAAGTAAATTGTCTTCAGATTCGTTAAAATCTTCTGGCGAGTCAGAACTTTCTTGATAAGTTATTTCTTCGTTGCCCGAGGATGAGCTGGATTCAAAAACTTGCTTCTTCACTGCCTGTCTCTTGGTTTCTTGTACTTTTGCTTTCTTATTCAGTTTTTCTTCTCGAATTTTAGCCTGTGCTTCTAAGTCATCTTTTACTGGAGTGTTTGTGAGAATCAAAGATTTTCCTTTTTTGCGTTTCATTGTCGTTTTTCTTGGAGCAGCTTTGGGATGGGGACGAATTTGCTCAGGCGTGATTAATTTTGATAGCCCAGGACGAGAAGAAAGTTGATCAAGGTCGAACGAAGACCGCGATTCTTGGGTTAAATGAGCAGGTGTAGATTCCTTTGCACCCTTTGACATTGATGTCGACGTAGATTCTTCCGTCAACGTATCCGATGGCAGGTTTTGTCCAGGATTCGGTTTGTGTGTGACGACATCATCAGAAGATCGATTTAGAATTGAGGAAGGCTGCAATTCTTGAGTTGAGGTTGAAGGTGTAGGTTTTGTTGACAGTGGTGCAAATGGAAATTCTTCCCTCAACGGTTCTGATTGTTCAGGGTTTGGCCTATCTGTCACGTAAGAGGATAGGAAATCCTCTTCCGGAAAAATGTTGGCATTGAATGGTTCTATTCCTGTAGCTCTGAATCCGCTACAGATATTTTTAGGAGTAAACGATTGTAGAACAGCTTCTGCAGTAAGACCAGCAACATCGTATATTGTTATAGTCTTTCCTGGATGATTGACCATCCATCTATCACAGGCAGCATTATAAAACCTTTTGAAGGGGCCAAAAACTGCAACGTCGAGTGGTTGAAGCTTATGGCTGCAGTGCGGCGGCAGGGTCAGGAGAACTATCCCATTTTCTTTGGCAAAATTCAAACCAGCGATGCTCAAGTGGCTTTCATGGTTATCAAGGATCAACAATTTGGGATGTTCTTTGGTCGGCCTCTCATGCTGTGCAAAATGCTGCAGAACAGGTAGGAATAAATTGCTGTTCATCCAACCAGAAGGAGTAGCGGCGCCTTTCGTGCCAGGGGAAGCTCCATGCAACATGTTGTCTTTGAAATGGACGCGCGGAAATATTAGGAAAGGGGGTACTGTAACATCCTGGTCATGACGACCAACTGTAATATTCTGGGTGAAGCCGAGCACCATCTATAAAATCCTACTTCACGGTAACCATTTTGTGATATTCTGCGTCACGACAACTACTGTAAATTTCTTGGGTCTCACCGACAACCTATCTGTAAAGATCCTAGGTGATCAAGCACTTACTGTAAAGTTCAGAGTCACCGAGCACTATTTGTAAGATTCTGGTCATCACGACAACTATTTTGTAATATCCCAACCTCACGATAACATTTTGTGATAAACCTCGTCACCGGCCCCAATTTTGTGATATCCCCTCCTTCCCTACATTAAATTAATTAAGCTGTGATGCGTCTAATTACCCTAAGTCGTATTTCGTTGTGCCGTAGATTTTATTTTACCTTTACCTAAGTTATTTAACCCGATTACATCTACCTCAGCTTCACGTCGTGCTAATACCTCAAGCCTACTCTAGTAGTAACCTCACGTTCTTCTTAAAGGGAATGAATTGAATAAATATTGAAAGAATAAACAAAGTCATTTAACCACACCTCAATTTTATTACAAATTAATCAATCATCGCCAACTTAATTAAATTCACCTTAATTATTCATTTTATAATTTCCTGACGTGCTGATATTCAGCTAGCGTTCGGAATTGTTTTATTCAGTTTACATTCGGGTTCTGAAAGAAAAGTACATCCTAATACCGTGTGCAATCCTACGACGAATTTGTTCAACCCTTGCAAATTAATTCCGTTCTCATTCTTCCTAATTTTCAGCATTATGGGTGAAGCCATTTCCTAGTATACTTGAGTTTAATTCCCTGCCTAATTTACTTATCCTTTTTCCAGTTTTTGTTTCAACCCTTTCTCCCCTTTCTCCCATTCCCCTGGTACGAGAAGAAATCTTTACTGTTTAATTGTACTTAGAGAGAGATTGTTGTTCACTGAGTCTTGTCTTGATCTTTCGAATTTATAGCCATTTTTTTCAATTATTTATCAAATAATTTACATAAAATTTGAGTGTTGACATTCCATAGATTTTATATCCAGCTGGTGCTATAGTTTATAATTTGAAGACTTATCCAGCAGCTCGGTTTCATACAGGTTCAATACCATTACACAAATTTACAATACGGAGTACAAGTCATCGCAATGAGCCTCTAATTAATTAGCCTGCAAATTTGATTTTATGTCTCGTTCATTTCTTATCTTGAAGTGTTTCGAAAACGACACTGAATTTTCTTAGCATTACTCAAGGGGTTTCTCTTTGGAAACTCGGCCTCATGCCTTTAAATTCTTTGTCGCGCGAAAGAGTTACATATCTTATTCTATGGGGAAAATAACGCGTAATCAAGATTTTGCCCAGATTTGATTTGCATAAATACTGCTAGTGCTTGTCTCAGCTAATAGAGTCTACAAAATCATGCTCTGTCGGAAGCCAAATCTCTTAAAAGGGTTGCTGAGGTTTCACCCTTTTTCTTGCATCTGGAAGGTAGTCATCTGAAAACAAGGGGCCGCATTTTAAAAGCTCAGAGCAATTACAAAGAATTCAAATCGGCTTGACGCTTATCATGGCTGTTCAAAAGATCAAACAAAACCTACTATCATTTTTTTAAACCAAAACAATTACTTCAACCTTATTTAAACCATTCGCATTCGATTACAATAGAAATCAGACTTGCCTTAAGGTTTTCCTTCCACGTCACTGATTTACTACAAATCTATCACAGTGTTTTAGCACTTTTCTTAATTTATTCTTCTTCAAAAATATTAGTCATCTTCCCGCAAAATACACCCGTCGTGCTCGACTCTTACCACCCGAATCCCCTGCGTCACTCCCGTCTCTATTCATGGACCCTTCCTGTTACCACACCCCCGTCTCCCGTCACAACCCTCTGGCCTACCAACGTCGATGCCTGCATGCTTTCCTGCATCCGGTGTCACTCCGATGCTGGCCGGCAAAAATCGATATATTTCGCATTCCTCAACCAAATTTCTTTCCTTTCCTTTATCGCCCGTAATGCTAATTTTATTCCCAATTATTTCATTCCCCTTTATTTTATAATTCTAAGCCGTTCTGTCACAGTACGTAACGTCCTGTGGCCCCAATTATCCCCACTAGAGTGACTAGTGTTCCTCTTTCAGCGGACGTTATCTGACTGACCCACACCTTTTTGACCGGTTCTAGCAAGTATTTTGGGAGGTTTGTGTACGGTGGTAGCCCCGGTCTCATCTAAATTATAGATGTCTTCGCTCTGTAACTTGTGCTTCGTTTTAACTTCCAGAAGATTTTGGAAGAAGGCATCAACGTTGTTTTTGTTGAAGCTAGTGGCTCTGCTCATGCTCGTTTGCTCCGGAGTCCTCAATGAAAAGTTATGTCTCCGCATAAAACTTATCAACCACTCTTTTCCGGCCATACCATCTCTGGGCCAACTTCCCCTAACATCTTTACCGTTCGCTGATGCATATTCATATGCAAGAACACGAGCTTGCTTACCGGATAAGCCGTAGTGGATATTGCACGCATGTTGTAGGTATTTTTTCAAAAGAATTTCTTCTTCGGGTGAAAATATCATTAGGTGTTCGTTGTTCGGTCGAAAATTCACGGTATTTAAGTCTTGACCACGACTTTTATCAATGTATCTTTTCAAAGTGATCCTGGGAATGCCGAATTCCAACGCAACACTTCGCACTGAACGACGATTTTCTAGAACTTCGGCCACTGCTTGCTTCATCAAATCTCTTGAATATGACCTGTGGTTGGTCGTCCGCACCCTTACGCGTGGCATAGTTTTAGATGTTCTAGAACAAAAATTTATTTGAACCGTAGCACCCTTGTAAATCCGGCACTGCATACTGTTTGTAAATAGCAGGTTAACTGGACACCTGTTCATTTAACCTGCTGTGAGGTGTGTTCAGTTAACCTGCTTGGTATAAAAAATATAAACAACGGTTCGTGCAGATAACATTATTCTGAACAATAAGTTCAATGACGACAATCCATAGCCAATAACTTACCTCAAAGCACTATGCAATAAAGTTATTTATTGGTCGCCGATTTCAGCACATAAAGCAAAATCTTGGTGAACTGCTGAATTTACTTCGTCGCCATTTAAACCGTTTCGTGCAAATTCATCTTTATTGCTTGATGTTACAGAATCCTGCATTACCTATATACCGACACCTAATAGACAAGCATGTGATTGTGAAAATCATTTGCCACAAGTACCCAAGAGATGGCCCTTATGACCAAGTGTTCAGTCAACCTACCTGTTCAGTTAACCCCGCTCTACCCTACCTGTCAGGGAATGTGTCATTCTAACCATTAAAAAGTAAAAATTCAATTAAGAAAAAAACAAATATAACATCATAATGGTATCTCTAAATAAATCAACCAAAACATAGAATACCTAATCAATTTGAATCTGAAATCTTCGAATACCAAATCAAACTATAAAAATTACAAACATGGAAAATAGATCAAAATTTTGGGTTCTTCTACTCAATTTCATTCAAAACATTTATTTGCACTGCGCGCGCATACAGCACAATTAAACCTTTCCTTTTTTCTGAAATTTAAATTTTCCAAAGACCAACATTTTTTATAACCAAATAAACATAGCTATAGACAGTGAGTACAAAATTCACGAAAAAATGCACAAATACACACAATAAAATAATGAAAATCAGGTAGACAAATATTTACAGCTTGACAACAAAAAATTATATAAATCTCCGAATAGCAATGTTCGTGGTTGAATACCTTTATTAATTGGTACTGGAGATGATACAATAGAGAAAATGTTGAAATTTTTTTTATATACATATAGTTATACGTCAGAATTTTGTTGATCCACTTATATGAATGGGAAAAGTGTTTTCACCATCTTGTAATGCACTATTCGGGTCATCAAGTTCGATCTCTTCAATGGTTCATTTTGCACAGGATCGAGTTTTTGTCTTTTTTCACTTTTCGTGTGTACAAAATCTCCAGTTTCTAACTGAATGGGATTTGCTCTAGAGTCAAAAGTTGACTTCCTATGCTCATTGTCTGTGATTGGCAATTCGTGAGCCCTCTTTCGCGGAAATTTAAAACAATATTTCAACTCCCTTGCAACATTTTCCATGTCATTGATCGGTTTCTTCAGTTTGCATAAGTCACAGCTCTTTATGAAATTCACTACATATTTTTTCATTTTCCCCCACTTGTAGTACAATAATCGTCGCCTCGCTGTTCACGCGCGATCTCCTGTCTGTCCCACACTGGGGTAAACGCGGGCTCGAGATACATCGCGTCGGCTAGTCGCGGCTCTGGTGGATCAAACAAAAAGATATGAACTTTTATGTCAGTTCCAGAAAAAACGGAATTAATCATGGGGAGTATAATTTCCCAATTCAATTGGTCTAATCCGCAGGCGATTTTCGACTAGGCTAGGTCGCTTACCCGGTCGACGAGACACCGTTGTTTCAAGTTGTACAGTGCCTCCCATACTGTCTCGTACGAAGGTTTTTCAAAATATCTGGTTTTTGTTATTAGGTAATAGATTTTTCGCGAGTCTGAGGTTAGTGTAGCTACCTCTCCCACGCCTTTGTGTTGTTGCGCCAGCTGGTCTACTCTACCGAATTTCGTTTTGAAAATCTTCGCGATGCCTTGTGTCATGGCGAGATCTGCGCTGATGCAGTGCCCCAAGGCATATGGCGCCGGAGCGCTAAAAGGATCTCCCACTATTACTTTGATATTGGGATTATGGGGAGTCTGCTCGGGGTTTTTCATAATTTTTTGAAACTCCTCTTTACCCTTATGATGCATCCGGCTCAACGCGTCCGCGTTCCCATGTTGACGTCCCGGCCGGTGAATAATGTCGAAATTATACTCCGAAAGTAACAAGGACCACCGAGCTAGTCTGGACGTAGCATCTTTGAGGGAGAGGAGCCATTTGAGGGGGCGGTGGTCAGTCACGATAGTGAAAGGCCTCCCGGAAAGGAAGCCGCGGAACTGTTCGATTCCAAATACTACGGCTAAGCACTCTTGCTCCGTGACTGTGTAATTCATCTCTGGCGTGGACATCAACCTACTAGCAAACGCTATAGGGCGTTCCTGCCCATTACGTTCCTGACTCAAGACCGCCCCAAGTCCTCTACCGCTCGCATCCGTCCCCAGAATAAATGGTCGCTGGAAATCCGGGTATATCAGGACGCTGTCCGACGTCAACATATTTTTCAACGACTCGACTGCATTTAGAATTTCTCCGGTTATCAGGAAACGTACGTCCTTCTTAGTGAGCTCAATTAAGGGAGCGGCTAATTCCGAGAAGTTTATAATGAACTTTCGATACCAACCGACTAACCCCAAAAATCCCCGAACCTCTCTAACATTACTGGGGACCGGAAATTCGTTGATTGCTGTTATTTTGGCTGGATCGGGTTCAATTCCGTCACAGGTGATAATATGACCTAGGTACTGCACTTCAGTTACTAAGAATTTACACTTGCTGGGCTTCAGCTTGATGTTGACCTCGCTCAACCGCTGGAACACCTGGGCTATTTTAGCCACGTGATCATCGACGTCGCCACTAGAGTAAATGATAATATCATCTAGATACGCGAAGCACATGGCTCCGGTCAGACCAGCCATGGCCATATTTATGAAGCGTTGGAATGTCGAGGGAGCATTGGAAACACCAAATGGCATACGGTTGTATTCAAAATGGCCGTCCATGGAGAAAAATGCCGTCTTTTCCTTATCCCCCTTCTCGACCTCAATTTGGTGGTAGGCCGATGATACGTCGATGACACTAAACAGAGAGTTTTGCCCCAGCCGATTGAGCGTGTCTTCGATCAAGGGTAGGGGAAAGTAATCGCGCTTAGTGACCGCATTTAAATCCCGGTAGTCAATGCACATTCGGATTTTCTCTTGTCCGTCGGTGGTTTGCTTCCTAACCAAAACAATCGGGGCGCTGTACGGGCTGTGCGAAGGTCTGATCACTCCGGAACGTAGCAGTCGCTGTATCTCGTCCTCGATTACTTGTTTTTGGTGGAAGGGTACGCGGTACGGACGCTTGGCAATCGTTGCCCCATTATTTTCTGTTATTATTCGGTGCTTTACCCCTATGGCGCTTGTAACTGGAGCCTGGTCGTCTACGCAGAATATATGTTCATAATAGGTCAATACCGCGGTAAGAGACTTGACAGCTTCCCCCTTTAGGTGGCTTAGGTCGAAACCTTTTTCCGCCGTGTCGCCGTGTGTCACGACGCGCGAATTAATCATAGGATGTGGTGAGGTACCGCGGCCTCGTTCATTATCATTTTGCTCCTGAGCGATATTCAAGCTTGCAATGAGGCTGAGTCCGGTCCTGCCGTCCGGCTCTTCGATCCCGGGCGCGCCGCACGTTTTTACCCTCGGCTCTGGCCTTTCAGGCCTGTGCGGGGAGCACGCCGTCTGTTTACGAATTTCGTATACGAAGCTTGCGTATTTTCTATTGTATAAACTTGCGTATTTTCGTTCGTCTTCGCAATCGGAAACGATCGTAAAAAGTCGTGCCCGTGGATGAAGGCCGCCATATTGCTGAAATTTCAGCGACGAAGAGGGAAGATGCAGATATACTATGCTAGACAAAGACAAGAAAGATCGACACTTTCCGCAAAACCCAAGGTTTTCGTATTCGCACGGAGCTTGCGGGCTGTGCATAGGCACGGCTGTGGGTAGGATACGCAAGGGGCTGGTCGATTTCTACGAAAAAAGGAATTGGCGTGCTCGCAAAATTCGGATACGAAAACGAACTTCGTAACCGCTTGAACGCATGCTCTGCACGGGGCAGAAGACGCAAGGGATTGGGCGATATTCACTATTTACGAAACATGAAAGTGGCGTGCTAGCAAAATTCGTATACGAACACGAATTTCGTAACCGATTGACGGCGTGCTCCCACCACTGATTACCGAGACTCTATCGCTTGCACACGACAAGCGGCTATGCGCCACAAATGTCGCTTCTTTGTCCGACACATTCATTACTCGAAGGGGCGTGTTGTCCCCCGCACTTAATATTAACGTATCCGGAATAATAACTCCCGTATTTCCTAACATATTCGCTTCCACTAAAAGCTCCCTTCTATTACCGGAGTAATTACATAATTCAACTTGTATGTCAACCTCACTTCGGGGCGGTATCATAACCGCGGATTTGGTGCGTACCATGATTTCACGGGGCCTTTTTCTGCCAGCCGGGCAAGTTTCTGTCGGGCTCACCGTCGTTGGAGTTTGATTCTCCGCATTTTTGATTTCACCGCATTCGTCCTTGCGATCTTCGCGGTTATCCGCGCCCTGGGTTAAGCCGGAAGTCTCGCTACCAGGTCTTAGTTCCCGCAGGGGCGTCGCATCACCTACAATAATTTCTTGAATCGCATTTCCAAGTCTTCCGTTTCCCCTCGGGGGCTCGTATAGACCGGTCAGCGTCAATAATTCCTCCGGCCGAAATACACGGCCGATTTCGGGTAAATTAGTGTCTCGCACTGGGCCCGAATCGTCCGCCATTTCCCCGGGAAAAATCCCTCGCCTATTACTTGTTTCAATAGGTGAGTTCGGCTTTTTGTCACGGGGTTGGAGTGGAACAGGAGCGGATTTTTGTCACGTGGTTTAAAGAGCAAAGGGAGTGAAAATTACTGAACGCACCGAGGAACGCGTAAATGTCAATGTCACTAGTTGTCAGTTGTCACTGTAGTGTCAGTTGCAAATAGTTGGGTTATAAACAAGTTACAAGTTACAAGACAAGGAAAAGCATAAACAAACAAAAATATACGTAATGGAAAACCGCATGCTCCCAATTACTTTTTTCGCGAGAGAAGTTCTATTTGATTCTTCAGACGAGGAGGATGATGACATAGTTATTGAAAAAGTGGACAACTACGCAGAATTCACTGTTCCAAATATGGATGATCACCAATTCAAGAGACATTTTCGAATGACCCCAACTACATTCCAATCAGTTATTACAACAATGGCACGCCTTCGAGAAAACGGGCCAAGACTTGGGTTTCCTCCGATGGCAGTCGAAAAAGAGTTGATGATAACACTTTGGTACCTTGGAAATATAGAAAGCTTCAGGTACGATAAATGAGACTTATTTAAAAAGATTACAATTTCAACTCGGAATTTCAGGTCTGTTGCAGACCGGTTTGGTGTGACAAAGTCAACTGCCTGGGATGTTTTGTATAGGACATCTCGTCTATTATTGCGAGTGAATGCAGCAAATAACATTATTTGTTGGCCCAGTCAGGAACGTCAAGCAACAATTGCCAATTATTTTAACCGTGATGGATTCACTGGTAGGTATGGTAACTCACTGCTGTATTATTTATGTAACTATCTGTTGTTCTCACAGGTGTTGTGGGTTGTATTGATGGCTCCCACATCAAAATAACAGCACCAAAGGAAAACAAAAACTCATATGTGAACAGAAAGGGATACTACTCGATATTGCTGCAGGGAGTCTGTGATCATCGAAAACTATTTACAGATGTTTATGCTGGTGAAGTTGGTTCACCACATGATTATACATTGTACAGAAGGTCCCATCTTTATAATCAAATAAGAAACGGTGAAACCATTTTCCCCAATGACAGTTAACTGCTAGGAGATTAAGCATATAAATTAGCGACTAACTCATTAGTTGGCTTTAAAGACAATGGTCACCTTACACCACGGCAAAAAAGGTTAAATGTTATTTTAAGTAAAATAAGAGTCGTGATCGAGAATGCGTTTGCTTTGTTAAAGGGACGGTTTAGACGGTTGAAGTTTGTGGAAACTGTCAGGATGGACCTAATACCTCTTTTGGTAGTGACAGCGTGTGTTCTGCATAATATTTGTATTCTCAATGACGAATATCATGACGATATCATGGATATTGATGAAGAAATTAGGGAGGGCCGAGAAAATATGCCAAATAATTTACTTGATATATTGGATGAACAAGAAGTTCATAATGCTATTGCCAAAAGAAATAATATTGTGAATGCTTTGGAATTAGAAGGCCAACATTAGATTTTTTGTTTAGTATCTAAGTACTTACCTATGTGATGTTTTAAGTGATGTATTTATAAGTGTATGCATTTAGGTATTTACAAAAAAAAATACACTTGTGAAAAACACCGTTATTTATTTGTGTTCATTATTTGATAACATTTAAATCTGATGATAAATCACATCAACATCGTTAAACTTTTCAATACAAAAACAAAAAATATTCTAGAAAATCACATCAAGTTTCAATACATTTTTTAATACTGAATAGGTAAGTAATACAAAACATAACTAAACTACAGAAAATGACAACAAGTGTCAATAAACTTGGAAAACAAACTATTCTACAAAATCACATCAAGTTTAAATAAACACATAAATGCTAATACCGAATAGGCAATACAACATAAATGAAGCAAATTATGAACTCTAGAAGATATTAGAAAATGAAGAAAAAGCAATCTTTTACATTTTATAATTTACATTTTATTAACCATTTTCTCAAATAGATCATTAAACCTATCCAGTTTGGCCATTTTTTCATTATGACGGAGTTCACTTTTGTTTTCTTTTAACTTCCGTTTTCTTGAAAATGAACTTTCATGACCCTCCTGGTTATTGTCCATCTCTGGCTGCAGCTGTACAGCCTGATTATCATTGTTTTCTTTATTAGCACCTAAAAAAAATTAAGGTGAGGTGTATTTAAAGGTAGTCATGCAATTTTTTTTGCTTTACCGCTGACAATTAATCCTGCTGAACTGCTACAAACAGCCAATGGATTGATTTCCGGCTTCTTGTGCATAAAGTCATGCATCTTGGTAGAGTACTCCCAATGTCCTTTCCGCTGGCCAGATGTGTTGTTGTGCAACAGGATGGATTTGTAAGTTCTTTTCAATTCCTTAAACTTGGTTTCGCAGTCATTTGCTGTCATATCTTTATTGTGTTGCTGGCAAATCTGTCCAATTTTTTTCCACACATTTTTTTTAACGGAGTTGGAAAATTCCTCATCATGGCTCTTGACCAAATCTAGCAGGAAGAGGGTATTTTCTTGAGTCCACATTTTTTCACCACGACGGGCCTCTGGCTTTCCTTGGGTGTTTTCATTCGCGAGGTCCTTGGGTGATGGGGTCTCCTGCTCAGTCTGCTGCGGTTGCTCTTCCTCCACATGTGTGGACATGAAATGGGCCTCAATGGCAGGCAAAGGGCCTGACAACCCGCAGACGCCACAACAGCCTACTGGAGATTCCATTCTTGGGTTTCGACTGTTTCGACACGACGATTGCACACACCACACCGTAATCAATACAAGAATTACGGAAATTGAGAACATGAGAAATTAACAAACTGTCAAAATAATGCTGTCAAACTGATCACGCGTATTGTGCGCATGCCTGCTCCACAAACCCCACCTATTTATGTGGTGCTTTCGGAGTGAACTCTATTTGCGCCGAAACGAAAAGCCGAACGGAAAAGCGAGTGACGCCACTCACTCCGAAGGGAATAACCGAACGGCTTAAGTGTGTACGGAGTAAAAAGAGGGAATGGAGTTGAATTGCCGAACTCACCTCATATCACCATTATCCTCGTCGGGGGCCGTCAGTAACGCGAAACGTCGCGAGCTCAAATGTACCTCCTTCCGGAAGAAGGAAATTTCCGCGTTTGTTCTAACGCAAAAGTCCCTTCCAAGAATCCCCGCGATGTCAAGCGCGGCCGCCCCCTGACACACGTTAAATCTGAAATTTCCCAAACTATATCCGTCCTTACCACATACTTCCAAAATAACCGTCCCCAGACTTTCACTACTGTGGCCCGTGAAGCCCACGAAATTAATTGTATTGTTGATATTTATCAGCTGGTGGTCTATATAGCTTGCGTATAAAATAGTAAAAGCTGATCCCGTGTCCAAAAGAAAGCATAGCGGTTGGCTGTTAATTTTCAGCTTTATGTAAGCAGGGGTACGTTCGTCGGATTGATAAGGCGGTGATATGTTGGAACCACGATATAGTATTAGACTGGTATTGTCGCGAACCGCCAAGGGACGGGCCAGAAACGTGGTAGTCGGTGTGCGAGAGAGATGCGAGAGAGACAGATTATAAGTAGACTACTGCGAGCGCCGAGCGCGAAAATCGCGTGGTGTGAAGACTGAAATATGTACCTCTAATTGGGAAAATGAGACAAATACTTTGTTTCACGTAGGATAAGTTTCATAAAGCATCATTATTATCATCAATAAGTAATAGAAATTATGGTGTAGGTAATCTTTTCGACGCTGATGTGAGAAGAACGATCCACGCTATTTAATTAACATATTTTTGTTGCTTATGTATCTTGTAACTATGTTTCTAAATATTATTTTGTTTGGAGAAGCTTTTTATAAATTCTTTTGTTTTCTTGTCGTAGTACTGCTTAATTCTCATGTAAATATAGAAAAAACAACTTTGTGTGATGATAAAATAGGTACGTATTTGCGATACAACTGGCAAGTAAATGCTGAGAAAATTAATTTCAAGTATTCAAAATCTGCAAGTGTTTTCTTGAACACATCAATAAGCGAGAATCTTTTCTAAATTTTCAAATAAATTAAACATAATCTTCAAACTTAGATAGTTCAGTGCTTTTGATTTTGAACTCGTAAAATGAGCCACAGTCGTGCTATTCTTATTATTAATTAGTTCCAACTTACTTGAGGGCCGAAAAAATAGGGTTCGATTATTATTATTCGAAGTATCGACAGGCTTTTCTTGCGAACTAATTACGGACGCTCTTATTTCGTCAAACGCTTTGGGTTCAATGGCTTTTTATTTTCGTTATATCTTATTGCGCTCTAACAAAAAGGAACCCCGAAAAACTACTTGGACATAGGAAAGTACTTACTAGTGAGGTATGGAAATCTAAAACGCTGCAACAAACCATCACCAAACCATCACCAGTCCCGCACAAACTTTGTTCAACAGAAGATTAAGAACGACCATATCTGTCAACAAAAAATATTGCTCCGACCAAATTGAGCAATTATAGATAATAAAATTAAATCCACTTTCAAAAACAACCAACTTCAAACTGCCCAGCATTATAATGAAACAGCAAAAAAGCTATGTGACCTTCTCCAGGCTCCAGGAACATAAAACTTTGGGAGAGGAGGAAAATGGGTGAGAGCAGGGTTAGTAATTGGCTAAAAAAATGGGTAAAAAGCTCGTATATTGTAGAGGCGGAGACAACTGGTAGGAAGTTTATGAGAAACAGAAGTCATATCAATAAAATAAATCACAGAGAAATCAAAACTATTGAAAAAAGTATAGCTGTACGTAATTATATGTAACCATTAAAAAAGGGTGTTGTTCCTAGACCTGGAAATGTACCTAAATAGACCTGTGAAACAATAACTTGTACATCCCTAACTATGATTTACCTGTGGATATCGATGCTGGTAGACCAGAGAAAAATAATGTTAGTGATATTTAGTACTGAAAATATACAAGATGTTGAGGAGCCTCGTTGAACGATTAATCCTACTTCACCCGTAATTTCGAACAAGCCGGATGTCATTACTACTACTTAATAAGGATTTAGGCATTGTTGGGTGATGAAATACAAACCCGTAATTTCGAACAAGCCGGATGTCATTACTACTACTTAATAAGGATTTAGGCATTGTTGGGTGATGAAATACAAAAAATCTGAGATAGGTTGATAATAATTAGGAGTTTCTACCCCGACTTGATAGCCCGATTCCCGCTTATTCAATGCAGTACGGCGTGTGCTCTGGTCTACTATACCCCGTCTCTCTCGCGCAGACGGTCGCAGTCACGTACAACGAACTTGGACCACTTCTCAGCGGCAACGGTAGTGGTGGTTACAATACCAGTCTAATACTCTATCGTGGTTGGAACCGATGAATTTCTTGCAGGCGCGAGGTTGCCTGCAAGGGCGATCTAGTTTAAATGGCTGGCTTGGGGTTCGGCCATATGAGCCGGCGAGCCACCACGTTCGAAGCGTGGTTGATTATCGCGACGATCCGGTCGGTACCTTCAGTTTTGCGGTGGGTGGTCGAAACCTGGCCCGGGCCACGGCCGCGGCTGCGGAGCTTGTGACTGGTACCAGTGTTGCCACTACTCCGGAAATCGTTATCCCTACTCCTGTTCAAAAAAATCCCTACATTTCCCTACGCGCTGTTTAAAATTACCCCACCAATTTCCCTACATCATAAAATTACTTACCTTGCTATTTTTTGCGGTTTTTTCATGTGTAACTTTGGACAATGACAATAAATATTTTGATTTGTGAATAAAATGACACATTTCATGATTTTCAAGGAAAAAGTTTTATAATAAAAACATGAAAACGGTAGATAAACTCATTAATAACAGAAAATAGGTACCTTTACTTTGGTTTTTGATACTATCACTACACGCTAAAAGGATACTTCAGTAATATACGAGATAATATGTAGACCTATTTTACATAGACAAAAAAATCAGACAGAGAAGGTACTTAACATTTTTGACATAGGTAAGTATATTCAATAAAATCTATTGGTAAAACAAATATAAAACTAACATATATAGGTACCATCGGTAAACAAAACAAAAAACGGGACCATGTTATCGACGTTTCACTATTAGGGTCCTTGCACGTATTTTTTTATTGCCCTAATTGCGGCCGTAATGCGTACCGATGGTACCTTATTATTATAACACTTATAATCAAAATGGAGCAGTCAAACTAAAATCTATGTAGGAAACAGTGACAAAATAATGAATTCAGAATCTCAATGATGATCATATAAATCTTTGTATCCCATGTAACTTAATAGTTTATTCCGATTGACGGTATCATATGTAACACAATTCAAATTACTATTGTTCAATGCTGACCTGATAATACAAATTGAATTAAGCACTTCGTGGCTCAATTTGTTCCGTTTCTTTGTGCGAACATCAGTGACAACAGAAAAAATTCTTTCACAATCTGCATTAGCATGAGGAATCGTTAGTGCAAATTGCGAGAGTTTACTCAAATTTGGAAAAGCTATCTCGTCCTCAAAATTTTTAATTTTCGAGACATTTTCCCAAAAAAGTTCAACTTCCATGTTAGAATATTCAGTCAAATTTTCTTCTGCAAAACTAAACGTTATTTCGCGCCATCCTTTCAGGACTGCGTTTCTGTCCAAATCAAACTTTTGACATAACATGACAAATTCAATGTTTCTTTCATTAGGTTCGCCAAGTACTAGACTTGGTTTGAGAAATTCAAGCTCTTTGAACAAGCTGTTTGCTTCCAGGGGAAGTCGACATTGAATTTCTTCAGTAGTAACTATATAGAATTCCAAACAATCGAGCAAAATTCTATCCCGTTGACCTCGAGGAATGTTTGAAATTATATCAGCACACTCAGTACCTACAAATATATTTTCCATTGTCAAATAATTGTCGGGATTTCGAACATTTACATTCACTTGCAACTTTTCCCTTCTAATGAAGTTCTGACCGATTTTGAAAAACATTTTCTTTGATTCAAAATGCAAAATGTGGACTAGAGGCTTTTTAGACTGAAATAAAGCATTCAATGAATTGAAATATTCCAGCACGTACTTTAGAAAATAAAGATATGCTTTGTTGCATACGTTTTGCAGTTCTGCTAAAATCACTTCTGCTGATTTAAGTTTGTCCTCAAATACAGCTATACTGAAAAATTGAATTAGTACGGTCCAATATTCAAGAATCCTTTCCACACATTTTAGTAAAGAAAGCCACCTTGTGGCGTACAATTTCAAAATTTTTTTTGCTTTGTTGGAAAAATTCTTGGATGTCCTCTAGCTGTGTACACCTTTTTGAACTCACGGAAAAATACGACGCTATTTGCCGTAACAATTCCTCTGGTGCCCTAGGCAACGCAAGGCACCTTGGCTGCCATATTGAAATTTCTTATTAGTGGAACGATTGTCATGAAACTTGAAACTTACCCTTGTCTAGTACGATCATTCTTATTTTCAAGCCAAATTTCATGATTGCCCCACCATCTTGGCCGCCATATTGAAATCTCTTATAAGTGGAAGGATTTTCATGAAACTTGAGAGTTACGCTTGTCCCGTACGATCATTCCTATTTTCAAGCTGAGTTTCATAATTCTGCCGCCATCTTGGCCGCCATATTGAAATCTCTTGTTAGTGGAACGATTTTCATGAAACTTGGAACTTACCCTTGTCTAGTACGATCATTTTGATTTTTAAGCCGAATTTCATGATTCTGTCGATATTTTGGCCGCCATATTGGAATTTTTTGCCCAAGACGGTAGAACCCTAATCACTTGACATCTTGCGTTCACGAATCCTCCAAAAAGGAAGTGCGCTACTGAGCCTCATGCCCATGAGGCGTATTCGCTTGTCTAAGATTATCGATTTTCAACATGTTCTCTTGGAATATATTATATCGCGCTAAAATTGGAGATTAATGGGTTTGAAGTTGTTCACGCATATCAGATGTTAGATCTTGGACTCCGTCCACAATTTCCTGGACTACTGAACGACTGACAGTATTATTGCAAGTTAATTTTGATATGAATCGTAAACCAGTACAATTCTTTGCTTTTGAGTCCGTATTTGTGTCTCTTCTCTTCCATTGTCAGGCTTCAAAGATCTTCTGTCAAGGAATATTTACGAAGTCATGATTAGTGGTCTCTAGGTTATATATAAATAGTTTATTCAAATAAAATAAATCAACACCTTTCTACATAAAATAGATTGCCCAAGACAAAGGATACCGCATCATAGTGAATTTTCTAATTAAGTTGAATAAGTAATTTGATAAGTTGGAATTTATACATAGAGTTAAATTTTAAATTGAGAACATATGGTGTTTGAAAATTCTGATGGAATCCTTGAGTGCGGATAATGCGATATCCTTTGCCCATCTGGTCGATACATTAAATAACTGACAATACTTTTTCTAAATATGTTTTTTTAATGAATAGACATGTTGAAAAATTCGACCGCAAGATTCTAAAATGCAGAAAAATTTGTCATTTGAAGGATGACAGATTTTGATGTGTTTAAAATACTTATTTATAATTTTGTATAGGTGCACTGCAAACCTTACACTGCAACATTTTCTTGCAGCTTTATTCTTTTTGCGAGACTTGAAATGTTAGGGTGTTTTGAGTAATATTTCGTATGAATATCATAAATCATCCATTGCAAATCATCCATTGCACAAGTAGCCATAAGTGCTCAGATTCAGGCGGGTAAGAAAGATTCAAGACGAAGAAAGCGTTGAAGCACGAATGAAGCGTGGATTAAATATGAAAAATAATGGCTATTATTCGGAAATGTTTGATAACTGCCTCTGAATGTCGGAGATCAGAAAAAATGCAGCCGTGTTATCGAGCGTGTTATTATTGTCCATGGGAGTGCTCGTTTCATATGCCATTTTTTGAATGAAAGTCTTAACATGATTTGATTCTGTAGGATATTGTGCATTAGAAGTATAAGAAGTGTATCCAATGCTTCAAGAACGGTGTCCAGCTTGTATCGAATCGCGTCAATTACCACATAATATTTGAATCGATCACCAGGGATTTCTCCAACACAAACGATGAAAGGCTGCAGGGTCAAGTTTTCTCTTCGGAGGGTTTTCCCCAGTGGCTTCGGGGTGTGGGTGCAACTCGATACTGAGCACCTCTCCATTTATGCAAATCAAATCTGTCCTTTGCTTTGGCTTGAGTCTTTCCAAAGACTTCTCTGATTTCTTCCTGGATCCTCGCTGGTGGTGTCCAAGTCTCATCGTCGCCGGTTAGCTTTCTCAGTCTTTTCTCGTAGAACCTCGACAAAAACCCATATAGAGACTAGAAAGGCGTTCTTCCGGTTAAAAAATCTATGGTGTATTGTGTATTGTTATATTGTCCAAATAATTTTAATCGAGTAACCTCGGGTTCCACCAAACATTCACAACGCGGTTGATAAGGTTGTTAAAAATTTCTTTGTCTTACATGTCAGACCGGGGGCTTTAGACTGGTATAGGCTTGTCAATTTTCGAAAAATGTCAAAAATTCATGTCATAAGGTACATGAATGAAACCAATGGGCTTTTGTGTGGGAACATCCCGTCAATAAAAAATCGGATCATAAAACAAATTTTTGAGGGCTCTCGGTCCATAAGACAAGTTTGAAATTTTCAAAAAAAGGCCAAAATTCACCTCCTGGAGACTTCTCCTTTGGCATAATTTTACAAATGAAAAACGATTCTAACATGATTTTTTACGCAGGTTTCGAATCTGTCCACAAAACTTTTTAATGGTACATCGCTTACAGGGTGCAACATCGAAGTTTTTTCTCAAATCGTACACCCTGTATTTTGACATGGAAATCGATTCCGTTTTTCATCCTGATTACAAATATATATCACACTTGGTGGGTTAGTCAACAAAACGCCTGTAAAAAAATTGACAAATTTTGGCCCTTTTTTGAAAATTTCAAACATGGCTTATGGACCGAAAGCTCCCAAAAATTTTGTCTTACGAACAGATTTTTGATCAAGGGAAGTTCCCACACAAAATCTAGTTGGTTTCATTCATGTATCTTGTGCCTTAAATTTTTGGCCATTTTTTCAAAAATTGACAGGCTCATACCAGTCTAAAGCCCCCGGTCTGACATGTAAGACAAAGCAATTTTCAACAACCTTATCAACGCACATGAGACCTACAGGGTTAAAATCATGTACCTCATGACGTAAGTTTTGAGGCACCAGCTTCCTGTCCAAAAAAAGACAATCCTGCCATAAAGAAATGACTTCTTCGCCGAAAAAACTTCTTTTTAACACTAGATGGCGATTATCCAAACTTCCTGAGCTCGGATTTTAGGGGACTTTTTATAGGTCATTCAAGACTATCAAAGGATTATGTGTACAAAATTTCAACCCTCTACTAATTTTTCCGAAGTTGATACTATTTTTTGAACATAGTCACTGGACTAAAAAGCATAGAAACGGAGCTCGATTAAAATTTGGTTTTGTGGCGTAAGTTGCCTATTCTGTCTCCTTGGGGCTTCCAGGTCATGTTTGAACGTGTGAAGCATGTGCATCACCGAAGCTTTTCTGAAGCGATATCGTGCCTTGAATTCAGCTCCGTTGAACACATCAAAGTGGTTCTGTCTGTCCCGATTATGCTGCTAAAACCCGTTTTACATAATTAAAAAAAAGTCTCAAGTCCGTAAGTACCTAGCGAAAATTTTATTCCATTTGGAATACACATTTTTACCGATGTTTGATCTGCTTTGCACCTGCCGACTGGCAATGCTCCGTAATACGTTCAGTTAGTGTGACGTCAAAACGTGGCCCAGGTCAAGGTTTTGTATGAAAACAATGAACACGTAAGTCGGCAACACTTCTTGTCAAAGTGACAGCTGATGGAATATTTGCGTATTGTGATTTATTTATGTTTATCGACCGTCTATAGGTGAGTCCAATGACCTTCCTGTAGGGTGTTTCGTAACCAAAAGGACCTTCGCCTTTGAGGGTGAGAATGCTGGTTAAATACATTTTACATTTCGTTTGCCAGCTGCAGTGGAGGATGTGGGAAGGGGTAGAGGGGGGAATCAAGAGTGACAGTAAGTGCTGGCAACCTAGCAGAGATTGTTTTCATACAAAACCCTGACCTAGCACAACTTAAACTTTTGACGTCATCACTAATCGAGCGTAGTCGTTGAGCGAATCGTTTTGCCCAAACTATTCCAATCGGTTTTTGCATAGGATTTAACAGCAAACTCAATCAATTTTTTTGATGAGAAATGACCAAATTTTTTTTTATCAAATATGTGATCGTTCAAGCATTTGAAAAAATGGCAATTTCTTAGTTCACATTCACATCTCTTGATAGTATCTGGAGATAAATATCCTTGTCTGTCAGTTTGTGTTCGAATACATTGAAGATATTTTTTATTTTCCGTTCTGTTTTCAAACATAGCTGTCGTTGAACAAACGACGGAAGTAGCAAATCTCCTAGGCAAAAAAAAAGAAGTTCTATACTTATGTAATGATATCTAGGTACCTTTTATGTTTTACTTCAGAATGGTACTGAATTTCAGATACCTTCTGAAAATTCTGAATTTACTGGAATTATTTAGGTACACTCATCTCCATTCCCTACTCAATTGTCTATAATGTTTCAGCTATATTTTTTTTTTGGCGCAAACGCGCCACGGTTTTGTCGAGGATCAGATCAATCTCTTTCTTTGACGAAGTGTGGGTCAGGATGTGCAGTGCATCTTGTCCTGTGCAATACAGTTTCCATTGGAGTCCCGTATATCATTGTGAACCAGTAGCCTTTTTCCTTTTATAGGTTCCTATGAACTGGAGGTAGTCTAGGATGTTACTACCCACCCATTCCTTGATCTGCAAATGAACAAGTATTTTTTATATTCATCATTAGATTATGAAAACGTTACCATTTTACCTACCTCGATAAAGTACCAACCTTATGCTGCAGAAGAAGAGCTCAAGTTGATCCTGGCTGAATTTGTATGTTGGAAGATACTTCAAATTGCCTGATTCAACTTGCCGATTGTGATTGTATATTCTTGTGGCTGAATTGATAGACGCAATGGATCCTGAGAATGGTATCTGACTGCTCGTTTCCATGTAGGGTTTGCCATCGAGTCTATTGCAGTTTTTCATATAATCAATCGACCGCAGTAGAAACGGCATCCGGTAGTTCTCATTTGCGGGTTTCAAAGGAGTCTTGTATCCTCTCGAAAATGCATTCGGCGACCTAACCAAGTCAAAAAGTCCATCCAATCAAATAAATTTGATGAAACAAAGCTCTCCGACTACCACAACATCAGACGGTCGAACCGAAACTGCAGACACGTGTTTCGCCCCTATTGGGGGCTCATCAGTGCGCAGGCATTCAGCTCAACCATTCGATGCTGTGGCAGACAGAGATCTCATGGTAATATCGAGGGTAATATACACCCAAGAGGACTCCTAACATGTGAGTCCTAATAAATGAGAGCATCTGCGGAATGTCTTTGATACATGGCGCCGCTTGGAGGACTCACATATTAGGAGTCCTCTTGGATGTATATTACCATGAGATCTCTGGCTGCCACAGCATCGGATGGTTGAGCTGAATGCCTGCGCACTGGTGAGCCCCCAATAGGGGCGAAACGCGTGTCTGTGAGGTTTCAGTTCGACCGTCTGATGTTGTGGTAGTCGCAGAGCTTTGTTTCATTAAAATGCGAGGTGCCCGCTATATGGCCCTAAGAGGCGCAATATTCATTTATATTTGCGTGTTTGTTGTCTTTTAAATAGATTTGATGTAGTATGTAACCATACAGGTGATAATGAAATGGTCCACACAAAAATTTCACGCTACCTCAATATCAAGAATCTCCATTTGAGATCGGTTGGAGAAAAACCGACCCATTTAAAAGAACGTGATCATGCCGGATAGGTCATTTTGCTGGCCACCATGCTGAATCACGTGACCGTTGATATTGTTTACCATGTACAGGGTGACAACGGAAGGAGTCTCAAAACGGTCAATTTCTAACAGTGCACAACTTTTCGAAAAAAATCGTAGACTTTTCCCAAAGAATTTTTGAAAAGCTGATTACAATATCTCGAAACGGTTTTTGATTCATCCCTCCAACTGAGTTTTTGAGAGAGTTATGCCAACTTTCGACAAATTCACGTTTGAATGATGCCGGTTCTCTCCAAGGTTCTTGGCTCAGATGTGGTAGAAGTGCATAGCTTCGAACCATCGCAATTTCGCAACAATTGCATGCGCCTTTCGCCTTTGAAATGCCACAGACATGGTATTTTAAATATTTTTTCAACGAACAGCTAAATCAGTGGTTTTCAGGTGCTGATTTTTGACGTAGCACTCCAGAACTGCCTTGTATACTGTAGTCCGGTGGACTAGCGCCAAATATTGCCCAAACTATGCATTTTATGACTACGGAACAATTTTTTGCAGACATGTTCAGGAACCCTTCCTCTATCATTTGAGAAGTGCTGCCTAGCAATTTTGATGATAAAAAAAAAATTGCTTGGCGGCACTTCTCAAATAATAGATGAAGGCTTTCTAAACATGCCTGCAAAAAATTGTTCCGTAGTCATAAAATGCATAGTTATAACCCTAGTCCACTGGACTACTGCTGATATTTTTGGATACAAGGTATGTATTTTTGGCCCTTCTACCCTACTTCAAAATTTCAAATAGCAATATCTATTTTGTGATACTGATCAGATCAGATGAGGTACTGATCGTGATCAGACTGAAGGTAATAAAACCACCCCCTTACATTGAAAAAAATCTTTTGATTGTGAGGCGAAGGAAGGGGTCGAGGAAGTGGTTGAAGATAAATATTTGGCAATACGTGTCCTAGATGTCCTCTTCAAAATAAAAACGGACCTGTTTTTCCTGGACAATCCATTTCTGAAGGATCGAAAAGTCTATAACTTTTCTTCAATTAATAATGAGAAAATAATTTTGAGAAGGGTCGGAGGTGGTTTAAAAGATCCCAAATTGTGTTTGACAGAAGGAGAATTTTATTGCCTTCAATTTGATGTTTCACAAGATAGATAATGCAATTTGAAACTTTGAAGTAGGGTAGGGTGGGCGCGAAGGGGTTGAAGTTAAACATTTGGCAATACATGTCCTAGATGTTCCCCTCGAAAAGAAAATCGACCTGTGTCAGCTTTTTTTCAGCCAGAAAAAAATTGTGCAGCGAGAAATTGGAGGTGGGTCCTATTGAAAAAAATCACTCTGTATAATGGTACAGTCGCATTCAGAAAATGTTTGAAACCATCTCCATCAACCAACAAAAATGGTTCTGAACCTGCTGCCATCATATGTAGGTATATAAAGCAAAGCTTCATTTATTTGACTGAATTATTATACCTAATGCTTGTCTATCAACCCTACAAGGTATCTTATATTTTGGAATGCTTTATCGATTGGCTGGATTTTCAATTTCTTGAGTGCTGGTGAATCCGACGAGGGAGACCTGTCTCTAGGATGTGCGATTGGAATAATTGAAGCTACCTGTGATTGTAATGTTACTGGTGCATGACTGATAATAATAAATGATGATGATAGCTCACTCTTCTTCGGGTTTATTGAAACTGATGTTGGGGACACTGGAAGTACTGGAACGTCTGGAACTAGACCACTTCAATGTTGATTGGCTGGAACTGGTACTAATAGGCTGTGATGTGGATTTGGTTTGTCTGCAATAATCGAGATCATTATTAATAACTGGAGTGAATAGCATAGTATCAAAATAGTTCCAAATATTATTGGGTGGACATATCAGCTATTTCTTGAGTACTAGATTTCACCAGGTCCAGGGCTCAACGTCCAGGTAGGTAATCATTCCCGCTGATATCATTGTATTTCTTTTCCTATCTCCTGCACATTTGAAATGGATAATGATAATCTTAGTCTTATAGCGCGGGCAGCTCGTAAAATTTCAAACTGATTTCTTCTTGTTCATTTTTTGCTATTGACGCAAATTATAATCTATTAAAATCTGACGGTACTTCGTCAATCTTTATTAAGAGTTTATTACACTACCGGTTTCGAGACCATCCTCTCATCATCAGGTGTATATCGTCATAAATAATTACTGAAAATCAAATTTGGAACAAGAAAATTGGAAAAATACACCGTGAAACTTCAAATTCTATTCACTCAGCGACATCAGATTGCAGGTTGAATGGTGGATGGCCATAAATTTTGAAGAAATTATTTTTCTCATGCTAGTGTAATAAACTCTTAATAAAGTTTGACGAAGTACCGTCAGATTTTAATTGATTGATTTCTTCTTATTTCATTAGCAGCCAGCTCAATTCTCTGTCGTAGGTCTTTCAATGTATTGATCTTAATCGCATAAACTGAATTATTCAAACGACTCCAAAAATAATGATCTAGCGGATTGAGGTCGGGTGACCACGGTGGACAAGCTGTGGAACTGCCCCGACCAATCCACCTATACCAGCAAAGTTTTTAGCTATACTAACCAGTCCCTAATATTTCTTCTGAAATGAGCAGGAGCTCCGTCGTGCTGGTAGAAACATATCAAGTCGCGCATTTATGGGGACATCTTCCAACAATCCATCAAGATTATTTTGGAGAAAATTGAGATACTCGTTAGCGTCAAGCCGGTTGGGTACGTCCATGGGCCCAAATAATTGATGTGCTATAGTCGCTGCCCATAAATTTATTGAGAAACGATGCTGAAAGTTTGTGCGTCGTACTACTCGAGGATTCTCAGCTGCCCAAAAATGCGAATAATTCATGAAGGTGGCTCCATCACTCCACAGAATGTTTGGCAGAACATTTTCGTTGTTCAAAATCCATCTGCAATACTCTGGGTAAAAAATCTTCTGGACTTGGGTCCTGCACCCGTCGATAATGATTGTGATGGATTGCTTGGTATATCACCATCCCTTCTATCGGAAATCAGTTTTTTAATTTTTTTCTATCATCATACCTGTTAGTTTTTATTACTATTGACCGAGATATGTGTGTGATCCGTTCGTATGCTGATTTGCGGATCATCTTCAAAATGGTTCGAAACATTTTCCAAGTTGTGATCTCCTTGTAGTGGGATTGGTAGCCATTCCTATACGGCATTTAATGATACAGAAAATTCCTTTTGCATGAGTGTTCTACAAGGCCTGACGAACGATATTAGAAGGGGAAGCACATAAGCTTCCCCTTAGGGGGGCCGCAGGGGGGCCCTGTCAAGTTGACGGTCCAAGAATTCCTGCCAAATCATCTTTCAATTCCGTTGTATCACTCAAATGGGGATGATGTGACTCCATTGTGAATCTCGATGGCATTGGTCGCCATGTCTCTCCCATCCTTCATGCTTGAATAAATGATTTCTTCGGGAGGTCAGAGAAATTACTTTTTATTTTTTCATATATACAAGAGGACGCAAAGGTGGCATGTTTCATGTCTTAACCTGTTATATGGTATTCTCAAAATCCTATTATGGAGTCAATTTTCCAAATTCTAAATTTTTAACTGATTGGTAGGCTAAGAATTAGGTATTTTTTAACATCCAGTTCAGACGCAATTTTTTCAATGTCCAACTAGATGTTATTGAAATAATCGCAGGGGTGGATAGACTGAACTGTTTTCTAAACTTCATGTCGAGAAAATCAATCCTAAACCGCACATGGAGAGTTCACAAATTATGTCTCTTTCGGTCGGTCGAATTGCGATGCCTACTACTACACCCGCCAGGGAGAACGTTGAGCATCGCCAGACTAAACTAGTATGAAAACAGCCTAAACGAATTCAAAATTGCCCGAAATACTCATTATACGGTTCGACATTCAATTCTGAGTCAGCACTCAGAGTTTTAGTCAGTTTTGAATTTGTTTAGGCTGTTTTCATACCAGTTTAGGCTGGCGATGCTCAGCGTTCTCCCTGACGGGCGTAGTAGGCAACGCAATTCGACCGACCGAAAGAAAAATAATCTGTGTACTCTCTATGCGCGGTTTAGAATTGATTTTCTCGACATAATGTTCAGAAAATAGTTAAGTGTATCCACCCCTGATGATGATTTCAATAACCTCCAGTTGGACACTGAAAAAAGTACGTCTGACCTGGATGTTGAAAAATACCTACTTCTTAGCCTACCAATCAACCCAAAATTGAGAATTTGAAAAATTGACTTCATAATAGGATCTTGGGAACGCCAAATAACAGGTTAAGACACAAAACATGCCAACTTCGCATCCTCTTGTGTGTTTCAGAAAGTAAAAAGTGACTTCTCTGACCTCCCGAGGAAATTATTTTTCCAAGCATGAAGGATGAAAGAGACATGGCGACCAATGCCATCGAGGTTCACAATGGAGTTCCATTATCCCCATTTCAAGATGGTTTGGTAGGAGTTCTTGGACCGTTAACTTGACAGGGCCCCCTGCGGCCCCCTAAGGGGCAGCTTTTGTGCTTCCCCTTCTTATATTGTTCGATAGACCTTGCAGAACACTAATGCAAAAGGAATCTTCTGTATCAATAAATGCCGTACAGTACCTCTCTCCCTCTCAGGGAGCTTATTGAAAAATTTCACCGCCCAGTAATTGCTGCCCATCCAAGACCTGGTGAGTCGAAGAGGTGGTTGGCGCAAAGCATCTTTGCCTCTTGTATCATGTACATGAAAATCGGAGTTCACCGGAAACACAGACAAATTATTTTTAATGTAAAGAAGGCCCTGAAGAATATACAAACAAGGCAGGGTCATGATTTGTTCTTAAACAAAATAAGGTCCACACTCGTCCCTGTAGCCAATACCTGCAACAACCCGGAGGACCCTTCGCTGAAGGCGAGAGACCTCAGTTTTCATAGACGAATGTCTCCAAACAATCAACCACAAGTAAATTGTATCAAGAGCGAACCCTTTAAGCATTGGAAGGTAAAGACAAACTATAGTTTCTTTAAATTTCGATTATTGAGCCAAAAGTTTCTAACAGGTTTTTTTTTATTATTCGCACATTGTTATCGCACGTTCAGGAACTTTTTTTATTATTCAAAATGATTTGAAGAACTTTGTGATATAGGTACTGACTAATCAATGAAAACTGAGCTAGTGAGGGTCTGCATTGAATTTCTGTTTACCATACAAAGGACTAATGAATCACAAAAATCCAGTTATCTTCAATAATGCCTTGAAAATTTTCCATCGGTCCCTAACAATTTAGAACAAGATATGACTTTCCTCGTTTTTATTGGAACATTTAACTACCTTTTTAGAGGAAAATGAGTTTTTGAGGTTCATGAATCACTGCATAATAAATAAAAAGTTGAGTGCAAATCTAATAGTTGATAATTTTCACTGATTAATCTATCACAAACAGTTCCTCAAAATCACTTTTGAATAATGAAAATACAAAAGAGCGTCGTCTCACTCTTTGTATAGTAAAAAATTAAATGACATTAATTTTTTTTTATATTTATTTTTCTCATGTTCTTGAGTATATTTCATAATATGTCGCTCTGGACTCGAGAATGCGATACTTTTGGGATATCCTGTATGATGATGTATTTCACGGCGAGAGTACCCAGTGAAAAAATATATTTACCGTGATAGCTGCTGTCATATGGATTCTTTTTGGGCTCAAATTGGTCCCCAATCAAAGCTAAAATTTGAGCCTCTGGCTCTGGCAGCTGGGCAACGTATCTTCCACCCCCCGTTTTGTATAATTCTTTCTGAAAAATAAATTAATTTGAGCTTTATTTTTTCAAAATGCTTCGGTGTAAGTATTGAACAAAAACACAAAATTATTTCCCTATTATACAGCAGTGAATTTACATAAAGAGAATGCCTTTATGTCTAGTAGGTGAGTACACCTATACAAGTGTCCCTAAATTAGTTTGTCAAACGTATGCAGCAGTAGAGCTTGAAAAGCTTGGAAAATGCTTCATAAAGGGACAGCTTCCTCGAGGTGGGCCCCTGAAGATGGTGAAGTAAAAGATACATGCAAAAAGTTGGTGTCCTTTTTACCCCCACATTAAATAAAGACCCAGCTTCAGGGGGCCACTTTAGGGGTCTGCAGCTCCCCAGCGAAGGATTTTTCGACTCAATTTATTTCAACTTTTTTAGCGCATTATGGGTTGGGCTCATGTACTCGTTATTGTCTAATGCAAGTAGCGCAACCCACAAGCTCGGTACCACACATGAGTGTATAACTGGTTGCAATCACTAGTTTCCTACAGGGTGCATTTAATTTTTCAAACATGAATTGATTTCGGTGAAATTTGTATGACACTTTTGTTTTACATCATTATTGATGATTTCAAGGTCAGTTTCATTATTCGTGGGCTGCACGGTGACACTCACGTGTGGGTTTCGATCAATTTTTATGGACCTGGGGCATCACGCGTCATCAAATTCAATTTGGAGAGGCGGCAAACGAACAGACCTCTGCCGCTTGACAGTATGACAGGTGACAAGCTAAATTTGGAGAACAAATATAACCTCTATAACCTACAAATCTGAAGACGGTCATTTACTCATTTTATTGTCGTTGTGCGGTGTGCTTCGTAAAGATCCAGATGTCTACCTAGACCTGCTGTTTGGAGGGACCATGGAGGTTAGAGGTAAGGAGACTGATCGAGGCATTCAAATGTGTGCTACTTTTATGTCGTGAAAATTCCGGGAGCCGTCCACTGTTGCTTGCGCTCGTGTGGCAAATTTTGGAATTAGTCATTATTTGTCAAAGTGACTGATTCAATTTGCTTGTGATGACAGTAACAAAACTAGGAGTAAGTAAATTCTTTCTTTATTCCTGTACCGTGTCTTGCTGTGCGCCAGGGTGCACAAGCTCCAATGGAAATGAGAAGGCCCGGTTGAAGAAAAGTGGCCAAAAATGCCGGAGCATGTTCCGACCTCACGCAGTAAGTTCAACTGTATAAACTTTGTACCTACTATACGTGGGGTTCCGATCCGACTCTCTTGGTTCCTTTATGATATATTAATTCTTATTATAATAGTATCTGTTTAACGTTTTGCCTTGTTTAAGGACGAAATGGCTTGTGAATGGAGGAATGCAATCAGGAGGCAAGGTAGACCTCTGACATCGAGAGAAAAAGTTTACAAAAGTGATCCCTGTTGCGAACTACATTTTAGAGATGATGACATTGAACGGTATCTGTTTCACAACAGAGCTTTCGGATGGAACAGTCTTCCAGGTGATTGAGAGGAGCATTCCAAAATGGAAGGAGACTATAGTTCTCACCACTTTTTCAAAACAGCATGAATCGTTTGACCAAAGGGAGGTGGAGGTTCCATCAAAGATAAGGAAAACGAATGAGACTGGAGCTGAGAAGATCGTGCTCAGACAGCCTGCAGACAAGCGAAGCCCCATTGACAGCCATGTTTCACCTCACCTGCTCATCGACAGATACCCACGATCGAAGACATAAACGCACCCGAACATCGACCAATGCTTGCTACGGACAAGAAATTCGATGCAAACCCTCCCATCAGAGTATGGGTTTTCGTGCAAAATTCGTGGCAAAATTGGATTCACATGCTTGCCATATTGATAGTAGATATTTTAAAATGGTAACCCCATTACCTTACAACTGTAGTCTTGGTAACCCATTGTTGCAACAATTTGTCGTCAAGGTTATACATTTGTAATTTGTCATTTGTATGTGTGTCATGCCGTTTGTAGTTTCATGAGACGGGCCTCAGATCTAAACCATGAATAATTACAGAGTTCTATCCTTTGAGCAAAATTACAGTTTCCTGTGAGCCGTCTTCAGATTCCAGCGACACAGTGTATAATTTTTGAACTGCATTTTTGCGACATAAAATGGTGCCATTTTTTATGACAGAAACCAATGTCGTTCAGTCTCCTTCTCTCTAACCTCCATGGGAGGGACCAAAACTATTGAAAAGCTGGATTCAATGTCTTTGCGGCCGGTTCCAACTTATACATGTCAGATTGGTAAACATACAGGGTGGTCCATCCTAGCGTAATAATTATCCCATAGCGGTCTTACCGTTCAAGATAGAGAAAAAGATGTGAGAAAGGAGTTATATGGTTTGATGAGACCTATAACCTAAAATTATTTTCAGCTATACAGGTGTCCCATTTTGACGGGATCAACAAAACGTCAATTTTTTAAATAGAACACCCTATATTTTTTTGCATTTTCGGAGTCCGATTTTTCAACTGTCTTATGCTTGTATTTTTGTTTTCCAATTGTGTAGCAGTGGTACCAACTAAAAATTAAAAACTGAAAAAATCGCATTTCCACAGTTATCTTGAAAAAATCGTAGCGGCCTTGCTTTTCAAAACTAAGAGATGAAACTTGACACGGTGATAGTCAAGTCAAAGACCAATATCCCAATGTCAAAAAATTGCGATTTCTTGATACAGGACGTTTACAAAAAAAAATCAAACTTTATAATTTTCAAAGTCTCATAACTCATTTTTTTCAAATAGCATGCCCCTAATTTTATAACGTTATCTGATAGCTTTTTTTATCCTCTTTCATTTTTACTAGGAGTATCCTACCCTCAAACTTCATTTTTTTCTAGATTATCGGAAATGTTCACAAAATTTGTGATTTTTTAATTTTTTTTCACAAATTGAGTTGGCCGTGATGAATGACAGACAAGCCAAATAGTACGCAACTCTCAGTTAGTCAGTCTGAATATTGTCGAACAAAGAAAAATGACTTTACGCGAGAGAAAGAGATTGATATGATATTCTGGTAATAATCCAGATATCCAGGATCCCACTTTGTTTTTTTCTGCGTTGAAGCCATTTTTTTTTGTTAGACAATATTCAGACTGACTAATCGAGAGCTGCGTACTATTTGGCTTGTCTGTCATTCATCACGGCCAACTCAATTTGTGAAAAAAAATTAAAAAATCACAAATTTTGTGAAAATTTCCGATTATCTCGAAAAAAATTAAAAATGAAAAAGGATAAAAAAAAGCTATCAGATAACGTTATAAAATTAGGGGCATGCTATTCGGAAAAAATGAGTTATGAGACTTTGAAAATTATAAAGTTTGATTTTTTCTGTGAACTGTATCGAATTTATTGCCCTGTATCGAAAAATCCCAATTTTTTGACATTGGGATATTGGTCTTTGACTTGACTATCACCATGTCAAGTTTCATCTCTTAGTTTTGAAAAGCAAGGCCGCTACGATTTTTTCAAGATAACTGTGGAAATGCAATTTTTTTCAGTTTTCAATTTTTAGTTGGTAGCACTGCCACACAATTCAGAAACAAAAATACAGGCATAAGACAGTTGAAAAAGCTGAATCCGAAAATAAACCCTGTATAGCTGAAAATAATTTTAGGTTATAGGTCTCATCAAACCATATAACTTCTTTGTTACATCTTTTTCTCTTTCTTGAAGGGTAAGACTGCTATGGGATAATTACGCTAGGATGGACCACCCTGTATATTTGAATTTAAAGAAAAAAGCAAAAAAAATAGATCTGGATATTAATTAGTTTTATTAAAATTGGTTTCTTTTTGAAGAAGTTCGGTATGACAAAATTATACTCAAATAATGAAATAAGGAAAAGAATCAATGGTAGACTTCTTTTTCATCAGCTTTTCAACTTTTGAAGTCCTCGATTCCTTTCAGGTGTGGGAACAACGCTTGAAAACCAGATACCCAGGACATCGCCGGAGTTATCTTGGGAAACATTGCAAGGTCATCGGAACATTCAGAATCCATGACTGTGTAGATAGTGACCTCGCCAAACACGTGGATTTTTGCAAGATAGCCTGCCTCGGACCCCCTTTCAAGCGGAGAAGGCTTTCAAGCCTTCAAATCCATGGAAATATTCGCCTATTATTTTTGCCAAAACCGCCACAAAGGCGATCATCGACAACGACGAACCCTAGAATCACACTGTAGGCACACACCTGGCTCTCTACAAAGCACACAACGGAAATAAATCTAGTAAAACGACCAACTTCAAATTTGTAGGTTGAAAAGGTAATGTTTTGACGTTGGTTGTCGACCGCGCGCGAGTCTGTTCGTTTGTCGTCTCTCCAAATTAAATTTGATGACGCGTGATGCCCCAGGTCCATAGGTATATAACCTATAATTATACTGATGCTGAAATTTGGCAGGCTAATTTACATAGGTATTAAGTAATGGAGTATACCTTGTCGGTAGGGTCTTGAAATTTTAAAATTTCATTAAGATTTGTCCTCGCTCTTCTTGGCCATCATCACTGCTGGTGCTGCTGGTATTCAGTACTATTCAGCGACACCGACAATGCCGGTGCCGCTGCCGCCCGTGCATGGCCTGATGTCTCTTTATTTTTAAAATATGTATGTCTCTGAGAAGTGATAAGTAGCATTTTACAAAGTGCACTGTGCAGTAGGTTCAAACTTGTAGCAAAAATATGTACCCAAAGTAGGTAGGTACTTGTTGAAGAACTCACTTTCTCGTCAGCCACCGAGCTTTTGGCATTTTTCTTCAAGTTTTTGAACAGCAGCTTGAGCTGCTGTGCGTTTCTCTTTCCGGACTCGCTCGCGGAGTTGAATTCGTGGCAAATTCTTTGCCAGGCCTCTGTTTTCTTTTTGTATTGTTGTCCCGTTGGTACGCTTGTTTTCAACCTGATGCTTATATCTGAAATTTCAATGAAAATTTAATTGTTTCACCGAGGTGAGACGAGAAACTTCTCAATCAACTTGAGCAGGTTCATTTTTTCACGCTCCGTATAGTTCTTGGACCTGTTTTTCTTTATGACTCCCATGATTAAAAAAAAACACAACACACAAAACTTAGCACAAAACTGAACTCTGCCGCTGCAAAATTTGAAATGACAGCTGTCAACTGTCAAAGCGGCGTCGACTACGCGAAAAACCAAGGGCAACGCCAGTGCATGTGGCTCGTTCACGTTTGATGCGGAGTTACGGAATACCGAATCAAATTTCGTTTGTGCACTAGGTCGCGGGAACATAACCGTCACCCTGGCACCCGCTACGGCAACGTTGCAGGCACGCCGGCACAACGAAGCCGAGAACGAAGCGCCTCTTGCCAGCTTCTTGCCCGCGTTTGCGCCTGAGGGGGTGCCAAAGTACCGCTGTAGAGATTCGCTTGTTTTTGACATTACTCTGTTAAATCTTGAGTTTAGCACATTAATTTTTATGATAAAGCGACAATTGTTCAATAAATTATCTATATATTTATTACAACTTTACAACTGAAGAAAATTGTATCAACAAGAACGTACTAGTGAAAATAACATCATACCATATACCCATCTTTAGCGCGCCATTTTTGTTCCCGCGACCTATAGACCGGAGAAGTGTGACGTCACAACATGGCAACATGGCCGGTTGTTGACATTTTCTGGAGGCAAACAAACGTCAAACGTGACATGACGGTGGGATGCACGTGGCATGCACGTGACGTTTCTGTGTTTGTGTTTGTCATGTGTTTGTCAAATTTTTGCGAAGGTAAATAACTGAGGTAAAGTTTTTCTTCGAGGTCTTCTCGCTGCCTTGATGGACCGTTACAATAAAAACGAGCGTGTTCCGCGTTGTCCTGATGCTGAGGCTTTTGAGGCTCCCCAGTATTTCTTTCATCCAACTTTGAACCAAGGCGTTCCACTGCCGTTGCCACTGCTCGACGTCCAGCATACTTCAGCTGACGGTGTTGCTTCCCCTATTTCAACAGACGGATTCGTCCGAAACGATTTTGGTTTTTCTGTTCAGCCCCGGACCACAGGTTCCTCTAGTGTGCCGTCAAGTCAACTCTACTTACTGAGCTCAAAGCAATGACTAACCTTAACTTTGTAAATGCTTTTTTATATGTTTGCCTTCACTTGCCCTTTCAAAAAACCATTCACAAATAGAGTATTATACTTTTGAAAAAAACTTTTTTTCGATGGAATCAGAAACTGTATTGAAAAATAACTGACCCGTATTTTTTTATTCAGCCAAAAATCGTATCGTTTGGCCGCAATAAATAAACAAAATTCCTATATTCTGCCTATTTCTGACCTCATTTACACAGGTAGTAGAGGCGGCGACTCGCTGTGACGTCAGAACTAGTTGATGTTATTTATTTATTGCGTCCAAACGGTACGGTTTTTGACTGAATAAAAAAACACGGGTCAATTATTTTTCAATGTAGTTTCCATTTCAATAAAAAAAATTTTGGTATAATACTCCATTCAGCCGCCACCACATGTCCGCTATCAAAGCTGTTCTCTCATTTTTTCGAAACGGTGTTTTCATCCGAAAAAAATTGGCAGTTTCAGCAATGCTCACTGCCATTTTGCAGTGACTTTTGTTGTGAACCTTGGAACGTTCAATTTTCGCACCAGGAAGTTGAAATAAATAGATAGGACAAAAAGGAGAGAACCGGCCTTATCACGCCACTTCTTAGTGAATTTCGGCGAGCTCAAAAAAAAAGGTAGATAGTGGAAGCTAGTTTTAAAGTCGTGCTGAGAGCGTTGAAAATTTCCGAAGCCAAAAGGATTTGTTACTATCCTACCAGAGAAGTCTTCTGGGATTCCACGGCTACGAAATTTTATTATTGGAACGGTACCTGGCAAAAGGTCCGATTTTCTGCGCAAGTATTGCGGATTTTTACTCTCGAGCACCGACGTTTTCCATCTTGTAGCTACCGCTTCTCGTTATCTTCGAAACCGAAAATTGAAAGCATTACAGGCTCTTCTGGTAAGCTATTTTGCGTCCACTATTTTCTTCGCCACCTACAATTTCTTTTATTACCTACAGTCTCCAGAGTGGGTGTTTTACTTCCCGATTTTCCTGAAGAAAAGTGCGTCGTGTGAGCCGATTTTCACACCACCTTCGAGGCTCCCATTTATGTGATTCACGCCGTTCTACCTCATCCGCTTTGTCTATTTCTTCATCCGACTGGGATAAATCGTCTTTCCTGTGGAAGTTGAGTGACCGGTGACGTCAGCAACTCACCACCCTGTGTTTTTTTTCCGAGGGTCAAGTCAACATCAACACCACCCACGTGTCAATTCGTGACGTCAACGCCGTGTTTTCTCGTGCGAGAAATCTGCAGCTTGGATAATCAGCAAGAAGAAGTGTTGAGTACCTCATGCTAAAATTTATTGTTTTTATTGTGTATTTCACTTAATTTGTTCGTTTGACTTCACCTCTTTGTCAACCACTCGTAGGACTCTTCCCATGCTTCGTTATAACCGCAGATAGACTAGGATCATTTTTGAAAAAGTGACCTGGAAAGTGGTTCTAGAGGCAAGTCATGTTAAAGTTTGGCAACATGTGTTTTAAGGGTATTTGGACCTCGCTAAATACGAAAACCATTGTTGCCAAGCCGAATTTTGCACCGGAAGCCCGTAAAGGGGGGGAAGACCAAAAATCACCATTTTCCACCATTTTTGATACCGGGGCTGAGACCTGTCATCAGTGTGGAGTAAATTACATCGTATCTTGATTACTGAGGTCTTATACTATCATCTTGACATGATTACTGTCAAAATTTCCATAGGGGGGCGACTGGTGGGGGGAAGGTTGACTGTTAAGATGATTCATCTTTTCTCTTGATTTTGAGTGAATATATACATGTTTGGCAACTTTTCCTATCAAGTTTCATATTCTCAGTTCAATTATGGTGTCAAAATTGCAATAGGAGCAAGTTTGAACAAGTTTTAGATGATGAAACATGTTTTTTGTCAATATTTTTTTACCACTTTGAACTGTGTTATTTATTGCAAATCGGCATTTTTTTCTGAAAATTCTTGCGTAGTTCGTTAGTCTGGTCTATTTCACACAATACAGTCATGTAACTGATGTCCCTTTAACTTTTAAAATATGGAAAAAATATTTTTTTGTGAAAACTGTTTGGCGCTACTTTTCAACTTTATTATTTGCTTTTATTTTATTGTATGATGAAAAACTGTGGCCTCCACCCCATCATTATGAAGAAAACCTTAGCTGAGATATTCTAGAATGTACTTTTTTTCAAAAGAAGAGTTTTTCATGTCAGAACCTGATGCCCAGTGGGCAAGAGTCCTCTCAGAGAGGCCTGAGATGTTCTATTGAGCTCGAGAAACGGTTACCTCTTCCAAACGGCTTTGATATGCCCTATTAAGATACAGAGAGGTTACCTTATTCCAACTTTTTTGTGATGTTCTCTTGAGCTCCAAATATGTTACCACTTTTGCACTTCTTTGAGATGTTCTATTAAGCTCCAAAGAGGTTACCTTTTTCCAACTTCTCTATGATGTTCTCTCAAACTCCAAAGAAGGTTACCTTTTTAGACCCTATTCAAAATGTTTTGTAAAATCATAAAGCTCCAAAGGTTACCCTTGAGGTTACTTTTCTCCAACTTCTCTAAGGAGTTCTATTTCAGTTCAAAAAAAAATAATGATAATTTTCTTTGGTATGTTGGATTATGCTCCAAGAAAGGTTACCTATTTTGGATTTCCGTGAGATGATCTATCAAACCTCCAAGAAAAGTTACCTTTTTCGAACGTCTTGGGCAGGTGTTCTCTACCATCAACCTCTAAAAAAGAACAACTCCTCAAAATTTACGTTCATGAGATGTACCTATATTCGAAAAAGCCGCATTCCTCTAATAATACCCAGGGAAGAGGTAGAAGAGATTTTGAAATCGAACGTAATAAATGTGAATGATAAAACCTATAATTGTATCATTCAACTTAACGTTTAGGGTAATGTATCTGCCTTCGATTACACCAAGTTCTCTTCAGTTTCATTAGCTTTTTTTTTAATTCTATAAATCATGATATTTCAATGCAAATCGGAGTTTTTTTCGACAATTCTTGCGTATTTCGTTAGTCTGGTGTATTTTACACAATACATTCACATACTAAGTGTGTC
The DNA here is from genome assembly GCA_949128115.1 of Anaspis maculata. Lineage (NCBI taxonomy): Eukaryota > Metazoa > Arthropoda > Insecta > Coleoptera > Scraptiidae > Anaspis > Anaspis maculata. The sequence continues at coordinate 6,515,164 of OX421961.1, forward strand.
TTCACTTTTCAAAATATGAAAAACTTGAGTTTTGATTAAACATACATCATACAGCAAAAAACAAAGTTGAAAAGTAGGGCCAAAGAATTTCCACAAAAATTTTTTTTTCTTCACATTTCAAAAAGTAGAGGCAAATCAATTGGATGCCTATATCATGGTAAATACATGAGACTAACGAACTACGCAAGAATTTTGAGAAAAAATGCTGATTTGCAGTAAAATAACACAGTTGAAAGACGTAAAAAAATATTGACAAAAAACATGTTTTATCATGTAAAACTTGTTCAAACTCGCTTCTATTGCAATTTGAACACCATAGTTGAATAGGGAATATAGAAATTAGTCGGAAACGATACCAAACATGTTTATATTTACTCAAAATCGAAAAAAGAGAAGACTCATCTACACAGTCAACATTTCCCTCACCAGTCTTCCCCCTCTAGAAATTTTGACAGTAATTATGTCAATATGGTAGTATAAGACCTCAGTGAATCAAGATATGATGTAATTCACTTCACGTTAATGACAGGTCGCAGTCCCGACATCAAAAATGGTGAAAAATAGTGATTTTTGGTCTTCCCTACCCTTTACCCCCCCATTGCGGGCTTCCGGTGCAAAATTCGGCTTGGCAACAATGGTTTTCGTATTCAGCGGGGTCCAAATACCCTTAAAACGTATGTTGCCAAACTTTAACATGACTTGCCTCTAGCATTGCTTTTTATCCGAAAAGATCCTAGACTAAGAGACGTCCTTCACAAGCGCTTGTATTGGATTGCTAAAATCACAAGGAGTATTTAGAAATTAACTAACAAAATTTAGCGCAAACCAGGCACGACCCGTTGCATTTTGCAAATTCAAAATGAAGTATTTCCCGCTTGAGTCAAAAACTCCCCTCTTAGGACACCACTAAAAAAAGTCCCCTAGGGCTTATTTCGGACGGGGGACATCCTCCAGGGGGCCGCCCGAAATACGCCCTAGGGGACCTTTTTTAGTGGTCCCCAAGGGGACTTTTTGACCCGGGCGCAGAACGCAGACTCGACTCTGGCTCTGGATGATTGTAAGTTTTTCTGTCACTTGTCATTCCCACCAATGTAACCCGTGCCAAACTCTAGACGCTATTTACCGCCGTCTGTGAAAACCAGACGTCGGATTTTGACGGGGTATTTTTTCAAAAAATTTCGCGCACAAACCGCGTCCCGAGTTTAGGGTGAGAATTTTCCGAAATTTCTGCTGAATTTGAGAGGATTTTCCAAAAATTCATAATTCAATCCAATTTTTTCCGGGAAACCGCCGCTTCGAGTGGTCCATTCCAAACATCTTGTTACGTTTTAGCGGCAAAAATTTGGCTTTTCGGGGAGAATTTCGAGAAATTTGGTGTGGAATGCCGACCGGGGGGTTTCCGGGCGACTCGGTGTCGTCCGTGGCGGGTCATTTGGCGAGGCTTTTCTTGAAATTTGTCCAAAAAATGTTGAAATTGGGTCACGACACGGCCAAAGTGACAGAAACGTCAAATTGACGCTCTGGGTTTTGGGAAAACTCAACACCTTGGGGCATTTCAACAATGTTTTTGGAAAAAATGACCCTGTCAGGGTGCGAAATGTTACCGTAGCGGCCCAGGAGACCCGTGGGCGTTTGCCAGGTACCAGAAACACAAGGTCTCCTTCTAAGGCATTTCGCTTAGATTTCGCGGGCCGTGTCTGATGTTGACGGAGTAATTTCACAAAAAAACAGATAAGTTGATGTTGATTTGGGGGCAAAACACATCTGGGGGTACTCACAATTTATTCGCAATTTCCAGCGGCTTCACATTTCGAGAAAAGGGGCCTTTTCGGTCCGCCAGAGCAAATTTCATGTCGGTTACAGGGGTTCCTTGTCGTGACTTGTTTTTAACGGAATCCATGATATTTCTATCGGACCTTCTGGCTACACCTCCAGAAAGAGTCCGTGTTTTGATGCGCGTCCTTGTTTCGGAGTTTTTCTTGTAAAATTTTCCAAAATTTCAATTAAAAACATCGTCAGCATTATTGAGCGTCGCAGTTGTGTTGTGCCATTTGCAAATGTCAATGTAATGTCAAGCAGTCACAGCACACCTTGGAAGCGATTTGTCGCGGATTATTTGGGCCTATTTTTCGCGAGTGCTTTTAAATACGTTGGAATGATGCTGACAGTTATGGACGTTTTCGCGAGTAAATGTAATGATGAAAGCGGAAATCGTTACATGACATTTTTCTATCATCATTACCACAACATCCGATTGGGATTTTGAACCTATGCCAACTTGAAAAAGACAGTCTGAATGAATCTGTCAAATTTCGATTTTTGACGTTTTGAAAAGCCGCCATATTGAACTCTTGCATTTTTCAACGTATCCGATTGGGATCTAGAACCTATACCCACTTGGGCTGGACAACCAAGATGCATCTGTCAAATTTTGATTTTTGACGTTTCAACAGGCCGCCATGTTAAACTTTTGCATTTTTCGACCGATCTGATTGGGATTTTGCACCTATACCCACTTGGAGGTTGGCGATCGAAATGCAGCTGTCAAACTTCGGTTTTTGACGTTTCAAGAGGCCGCCATATTGAACTCTCACATTTCTCAACTGATCTGATTGGGAATTTGAGCCCATAGCCACTTGAGATCGGCGATCAAAATGCATCTGTCAAATTTTGATTTTTGACGTTTCAAGAGGCCGCCATATGGAATTTGTGCATCTTTCAACATATCTGGTTGATATAACAAGCCTTTATCTACTTGAAGTAGATAATCGAGATGCATGTGTCAAATTTGCCATTTTGACATTTCCAAGGCTGCCATATCGAACTCTGGCTTTTTTCAACCGAATCCATTGAGCTTTCAAACCTAGACTTGGTTTAGATGAACAATTGAAACGTAACTGCCAAATTTTGAATTTTGCACATATTTTTATTCCATCTAAATTTCTCCTACAAATATTTAGAAAGGCTCCTAAATAATACAAATACACGGTTCTGCTTTTCCTTCCACTACACAGTGTCTTCCACGACAGTACCTTCTTCCGGTTTAGGTTTCCATAACACATATAGTCGCTTTCATCTTTTAAAGCTTCATCATGTTTCCAGTATTTTCATTAGTTACCTTGAAGAAAAGTATAAATACGTATTAATAAACAAAATAATGGTGTATCGATTTTCCCCGGCAACATTTCACTGACCAGACACTACCCACTGACATGCGTTCCGTTCACAATGGAACCCTACAAGTTGGGGCAGAAATTTCAAAACACGCGAAAAACAAACATTTGCTCGGACTCATGTTACTCTTACTCTTACACAATCAATTGCTTACGCCTCTTGGAAAACTTCATCTGACCAAAACACTATCGACGGACATGCATAAAATTACTAAATTCGCCAAGGGGAAACCTGACATCTGCCTAAAACAACCGAAAATCAACATCATGTATACAATTCCCTTTCCACTTGTCCGGTGTCAGTGGAACAAATTCCCTGGCTACTTTTCAACCATAGCATAGGTGACAGCTAGTCGTGCGTTGTATAACAGTTGTATTTGTGGTATTTGGGTTAATTATTGATCGGTATTCAACAAGCTGATTTTCTTGAATAGCTCGATCACCTGTACGAGTATTTTGACGATTCGCGCGATTGTCAATGGTTATCTGACAGAAATGACGTGAAAATTCACAATCTAGCTTCGCCATTTCAGAAGCCAGAGGGCCTCTAGATTTTTGAAATCGCGAATTTTTTAAAATACCGAACAAATTGGTGTTTGGTTGGCCTCTCCTTCCGGACACGAACAATCAAGTGAATAGGGGCTTGTCCTGAGCAATCATTTCAGGGACATGCGCTAAATTTTAGGCGGGCTTTTTGAAAAAACTGGACAAAAGTCTTTGAATCCTACTCTAATGTACCTGTAATGTAATATAACGCGGTAGATTTCCAAGGCTAGTCTGTTTTTGGGACAAAATATGCTATAATATTTCATCTGTGCAGAAATTTTGTTCATGACATATCTGCGTAAATGCACTGGTTTGTCCGGTTGTTTTCAATATCCCGCCATTACTTGCACCTCGCACATGTGCAGTATGGCCAGGAAAATGCCCTATTACCGAACAGTCCGGGCGAAATCCGGACGCCTGGCAACCCTAGGTCTCTATGATTCGGTCTTATGTCATTAGTTCGCATTGGGCGTTTCCATTTACCGACTCAAGTCGACTTGTGTCGACACAAATGCGTTCCATTTGATCTGTGTTCCTTTGTGTCATCGACACAAGCTAACACAAGCTGACACAAACCGACACCAATGTTTTAAATGGAAAGCGCCCATTTAGACCGGTCCAACTCGTTCATGTTCGTTTGACATCCCCACTCAGGGGGCGCGATGATCACCCGCCAACCTGTCATTTGTGCTTCTCTTCTCTTTTCTCTTTTCTCTGCCACTTGCCACTTGCCACTGCCGCTGCCTGTTCGGCCTGTCCCTGTACGCCAAAAGCGAGGGAAGTTGGCCTCATCCACGACATCGTTGGATAAAAACCATGTAAGTCATTCGAATACGCAACAATGCCCTAAAATAAAAGTACTAATTACGATTGAATTCAATACTGTTGATTTGTTTCTCGCCTCTAACTGTGTGAGGTGCCGTAAATGAACGCATGTAATTTTAGGTTAGAACTGCCGGAATGACGCCATATCCACCACCATTGTACGCAATGTTCGCATCGTGCAGTCTGGTCGTTCTTCCAGCTCGACCATCACATCAACGCCTACTCAGCCGATACATTTTTTTGCTGGAACCAACCTGAACTGCACATTGGGATCATAAAAGCCATTCAACAGTTGCCGTAATTTCGAATTGCATGAACGCCATGAAGAACATGATCTCGAGATCATCGGCGAAACCATCGGTGAGTTGCATGACCACTTTTAAAAAACGTATACGTGTGGCAGTCGCTAATACAAAGCAAATTCGGGTTCTGTTCAGCACCAAGCTATGCGTAAAATGAGATCTGTAGCATTTCAGATGATTCGGGATCCACTTGTTGCCGCAACAAAGCTCGGCCTTTGCTCGAAACCGCAAGATTTGTCACCACTTTGACTTGCGTTTTCATTCTGCTCGTATCAAGACACAATAAATAATTTATTGTGAAAGAGCACATCATGTCGCAATTGAAATTATCAATGAATTGCGGGCGTAGCTGAATGTTTGTATCCTACTTTTGATAGCCAGCAATATCTGAAGCGATATGTGCCTGTCACGAGTTCAAAATAAACTGCTCACAAATTGAAGTGGATATTTCTAGAAAGGTTATTTTAAAATCAACAGATTATTCTTGATAATTACTCGATTGTGAAACCGCTTGCACCATTTCGAAGACAAATGTCATCGTTTGTATGAACTCCTGAATTCCTTGGCAATAATTTCATGGATATTGTTATCTTCCTCTTGGATTTCAAAGCCACTCAGTGTTGATTAAAACTTATAGCCCAGGCGCCAGGGAGCAAAAATCAGCTCAATAAGGAAATAATTATTTCCTGGCTGGAAACTAGCTTAAAACGATCTGTGTAGCTTAGGTTTTGACATACTAATTTCCACCATTTCGGAAATGTCGGCGTCATGTCGCCATCATCAACAAGAAGTGCACCAGCGTGGTTTTTGCCGAATATCTTGATTTTGGGCCATCTGACAGCAAAAGATGTAAGAAGTCATTTTGAAACCAATGAAATTCCTCAAGGAATAGTTTTTAAATGACCTTTCTGCGACCTATGGCTTTTGAGATAGAGCTTCTGGAAGCGAGAGGCATTGTCGTAAAAGCTTCATGGCCACTTGACTCGAAAAACTAAAATGTCGATGTGACAAAAAAATTTCAAAATGAGATTTCTCGAGAATCCTCCATGCTGTAGTTGCGGTGATGGTCTCAAACTCTTTCTCTTGAACCGTTGATTACGAATATAGAAAAGTCAAAAACGTCACATTGTACATATACAGGGTGTTCTGAGGGAATCAAATCAGATCAGAGAAATTTCACATATTTCTTCGATTTAGCCTATATGCGACACTCTAAACTACGAAGGCGTAGAGCGGCCACTGCAGTGTTTTTTTCTTAATTTACACTTTGAAACTGTAAATTTACACTTTCAAACTGTAAATTTACACTTTCAAACTGTAAATTCACACTTTCAAACTGTAAACTGTGAATCTACACTTTGAAACTGTAAATTTACACTTTAAAACTGTAAATTTACACTTTGAAACTGTAAATTTACACTTTGAAACTGTAAATTTACACTTTAAAACTGTAAATTTACACTTTGAAACTGTAAATTTACACTTTCAAACTGTAAACTGTAAATTTACACTTTGAAACTGTAAATTTACACTTTAAAACTGTAAATTTACACTTTGAAACTGTAAATTTACACTTTGAAACTGTAAATTGAGCGTTGTGATGCCGGATTGGTTCAAATTCAAGTGGTCAACGCACCCTCACCACATTCTCACCCTTATCACTTTATGTATATCCATTGTTCCCACAAAAATTATTAAAAATTAAAATTTCATCGAAGGGGGTGGCTGTTTAGCGCATTTTCGTAAGAAAATGACGCTTATATGGCCGATTTGTCTGTCTGTCTGTCTGTCCGTGTAGAAATTGAGTAGTTGTACTCCCCCTCGAGAAATAAAGTTAGAGCCTTGGAACTTTTTTTGAATGATAGCTAATGTCCCCAGGGGTGGCCAATGGGCTTTTATTTTTTTTATCCATACACTGAGAGATTTTTTAAACTCCGCGGGCTGTCATCGTTAAGCTGTGTGTCGGAAAATATTTAATAGATAGTTTTGCCCCCTATTCCATGTGTGATGTGTGTGATGCCAGAACAGCCATTATGTCTTCATGTTTAATTTGAGGCCCTGCGGGCCCTCTTGTCTTCATGTGTCGTTTGGAACCATTTTTGTGTCTTCTTGTGCTTGTGGCTTTTGGAACTAGTGTGCCCCGTTTGGGTCTCCTAGTGTTCTTCGAAAGCCTACTGGGCCTTCTTCTCGACCTTCTTGCATTTTGTCGTGGCTTTCGCACCTTTGATGAACCCTTGTGTCTGCTCTTGTGTCATTCGGAACCCCAAAATGGGCCCCTTTTTGTCTTATTGTGCTTTTGAATACTTTGATGACTCCCATTCATGTCTTATTGTAACGTCCGGCGCCCCAACGGAGCCTCTTGTGTCTTGCTGTAACGGTTCGAGCCCCAGTGAGGCTCTTTGGGCTCGGTGTATCGTTCGGAGTCCTGATGAAATATCCCGAGAAATATCCCTGAACATCAAGCGCGCTGTTTGAATATACTCTATTAGACAATTTGGTACAGAAAATTTGGTAGCTTAGACGAATCGGCAGCAGTGTCTCTATCACCTGTGGGGATCCAGGTTCGAATCCTGCGGAGGACGCCAATAGTAGAACAACTTTTCTTAGGGAAAAAACGTGCTGTATAGATTGTAAAAATCAGTATGAATAGGCGCGGAACCTCCTATGACATAAAACTATGTAAAAAGTGGTGAAAAGTTAATTTTTCTTTAAAAATACACATCCAAAATGCGACGTTATAATTTATATGTACGTCAAAAAGTGATATCTACTAGATGTGGAATAGCGATGTAGATAGTATTTCACACTTGGACATCTTTGAGATATCTCATTCATGTTCTAATTACCCGGGCATAAGAGGTAACAGAGATGTCCACTCAACATCGCATAGACTTTTTTTTGTTAACATCGCAGCTCTGACTTGAACATCTAAGCCCAGGTTCCACCAAAATTTAAAGAGCAGATTAAATCTATCACGCTGATAGTTGCTATGCACCAGCCAATAGGATGGCCAGTTGCTTAGTTACTATCAGAGTGATAAAGTTATCGCGTTGATAAAAGTTTGGTGGAACCCGAGGTGAGTGATGTCAAAGAGATGTTTTCTTGCTGAGGGGGTGGGTAGTCTTCCTATGCTGCAAGGTGCGGCAGCTCGATAAAGAGGTCCTGTGAAAATCTGTAGGCGGTGTTATATCTTCAACAAGTGAATATCCCCTCACGTGCATGAGTCGCAATAGCGCATTCTCATAGTGCAGATCTGTCATTGATAGAAGTCCGGCTTGAAAATTGAATGTTCATACAAGACAAGAGTAAGTTTCACTTTTCATGAACAATCGTTCCACTAATAAAGAATTTCAATGTGGCGGCCAAGATGGCGGCGCGGCGGGGTCATAAAATCCTACTTGAAAATAAGAATGATTATACGAGATAAGGGTAAATTCCAATAAGTTTCATGACAATCACTCCACTAATAACAGATTTCAATATGGCGGCCAAGATGGCGGCGAAATCATGAAATTCAGCTTGGAAATAAGAATGTTCATACAAGAAAAAAATTAATTCCAAGTTTGATGTCAATCGTTCCACTGATAAGAGATTTCAATATGGTGGCCAAGATGGCAGTGGAATTATGAAATTTAGTTCGAAAATAAGAATGTTCATACGTGACAAAGGTAAGTTCCAAGTTCCATGAAAATCGTTCCACTGATAAGAAATTTCAATATGACGGCCAAGATGGCGGTGGAATTATGAAATTCAACTTGAAAATAAGAATGATCATACGAGACAAGGGTATAAGTTCCACGTTCCATGAAAATCGTTTCACCAATGAGAAATTTCAATATGACGGCCAAGATGGCGGTGGAATCATGGAATTCAACTTGAAAATAATAATAATCATACAAGACAAGAAAAACTTCCAAGTTTCATGTCAATTGTTCTAATAATAAGAGATTTGAATATGGCGGTCAAGATGGCGGCGGAATCATAAAATTCATCCTGAAAATAAGAATGTTCATACAAGACAAGAATAAGTTCATGACAAGAATCAATGATAAGAGATTTGAATGTGGCGCTCAAGATGGCGGCGGAATCATAAAATTCATCTTGAAAATAAGAATGTTCATACAAGACAAGAATAAGTTCATGACAAGAATAAGTTCCAAGTTTGATGTCAATCGTTCCACTAATGAAAGATTCGATATGGCGGCCAAGATGTCGGTGGAATCATGAAATTCAACTTGAAAATGATAATGATCATACGAGACAAGGGACAAGGGTGAGTTCCAAGTTTCATGACAATCCCTCTACTAATAACAGATTTCAATATAGAGGCCAAGATGGCGGCGAAATCATGAAATTCATCTTGAAAATAAAAAATGTTCATACAAGACAAGAATAAGTTATAATGTTTGATGTCAATCGCTCCACTAATAAGAAATTTCAATATGGCGGCCAAGACGGCGGCGGAATCATGAAATTCAGCTGGAAAATAAAAATGATCACACGTGACAAGGGTAAGTTCCAAGTTTCATGAAAATCGTTCCACTAATAAGAAATTTCAATATGGCGGCCAAGATGGCAGCGCAACCACGAAATCCGATCTGTCCACTGGCAACCCTTGAGAACCTAAGCTATCCATCGGAAAAAGTTCCAGGGCTCTAGGTTCATTCCCCGAGGAGGAGTTCAATTTCTTAGAAGTGCACAGGAAATCTTTGTTTTTTGATAGTAATAGTGTTAACTGTGTATGTATAAAAAAATCTTGCCCATTGGCCACCCTTGGGGGTATCAGCTATACATCGGACGAAGTTCCAAGGCTCTAGCTTCATTCCCGGAGGAGTTCAACTTCTTAGAAGTGCACAGTAAATCTTTGGTTTTTGATAATAATAATGATAACTATGTATGGTTGGAAAAAATAATGGTCATTGGCCACCCTTGGGGACATCAGCTATCATTCAAAAGGAGTTCCAAGGCTCTAACTTCATTCCCCGAGGAGAAGTACAACTATATTCAATTTCTACACGGACAGACAGACAGACAGACAAACCGGCCATATAAGCGTCATTTTCTTACGAAAATGCGTTAAAAAGCCACCTCCTTCGATTTTTAATTTCGAGTTTAATTTTTAATAATTTTTGTGGGAACAATGGATATACGTAAAGTGATAAGGGTGAGAATGTGGTGAGGGTGCGTTGACCACTTGAATTTGAACCAATCCGGCATAACAACGCTCAATTTACAGTTTAAAGTGTAAATTTACAGTTTCAAAGTGTAAATTTACAGTTGACAGTTTCAAAGTGTAAATTTACAGTTTCAAAGTGTAAATTTACAGTTTCAAAGTGTAAATTTACAGTTGACAGTTTCAAAGTGTAAATTTACAGTTTCAAAGTGTAAATTTACAGTTTTAAAGTGTAAATTTACAGTTTCAAAGTGTAGATTCACAGTTTACAGTTTCAAAGTGTAAATTTACAGTTTGAAAGTGTAAATTTACAGTTTGAAAGTGTAAATTTACAGTTTGAAGTGTAAATTTACAGTTTCAAAGTGTAAATTAAGAAAAAAACACTGCAGTGGCCGCTCTACGCCTTCGTACTAAACACCTAACACGAGTCCAATATCAATATGGATTTGCTCTATAAGCTTCACTTAATACACGAAAGAAGTGGTCAGCTCACAGCTTCACTGTAAAATGTTTTGAAGGCTCTCTGAAATCATCAAAATATCAAAAATTTACAGTACCAAGGAATGTATATAACAGTATATTATATACCAAGGGACCAAAGTGAATTTTTAATTTGGGGATTTGGACCCAAAGGGCCCTCGAGCAACGAACTTCATCCAAAGGATCAAAAATTCACTTTGGTTCCTTGGTATATAATATACTGTTACATACATTTCTTGCTACTGTAAATTTTGATGATTTCAGAGGGCCTTCAAAACATTTTACAGGAAGGCTGTGAGCTGACCACTTCTTAAGTGTATCAAGTGAAGCTTACAGAGCAATGCATATTGATATTGGACTCGTGATAAGTGCTTAGAGTTTCGCATAGGCTAAATCGAAGAAATATGTCAAATTTTTCTGTTCTGATTTGATTCCTGTAGTACACCCTGTATATGTACAATGTGACGTTTTTGACTTTTCAATATTCGTAATCTACGGTTCAAGAGGAAGAGTTAAAGATTATCACCGCAACTATAGCATGAAGAGTTCTCGAGTAATCTCATTTTGAATTTTTTTTTTGTCACATCGACATTTTAGTTTTTCGAGTCAAGTGGCCATGGAGCTTTCACGACAATGACTCTCGCTTCCAGAAGCTCTATCTCAAAGACCATAGGTCGCAGAAAATTGATTGAAAAACCAAACTGTAGGGAATTTCATAGGCTTCAAAATGACTCCCTACATCTTTTGCTGTCAGATGACCCAAAATTAAGATATTCGGCAAAAACCACGCTGGTGCATTTCTTGTTGATGATGGCGACATGACGCCGACATTTCCGAGAGGGGGGAAACTAGTATGTCAAAGCTTAAGCTACACAGATCGTTTTAAGCTAGTTTCCAGCCAGGAAACAATTATTTCCTTATTGTTTTCCCTGGCGCCTAGGCTATTAGCTTTATTCTGTTGACCTAGACAGAGAGGGAGCATCAGATGTGAAAATAAAAACTAAAGTGTAGAGGCTAGTCCAGCTCAAACGTCATTAAATTTAAGGATCGATAGAAAATCAAAAGTGAAGGGGACTTTGTTCAGAAAACATTATCTAAGAAATGGCTAATAACGAAGATTATAGCCCTTCAAAGTTGAAAATAAATAATCGTTTTTTCCGCATAACTTTTGAACCGTTCAACCGATTTGATTCAAAATTAAACCAAAGGTTGACTGAAATTCACCTCTGTCGAACAGTCGTAACGTGTTCCATAAAAAAGTTTCAGGGGCGTAGATATTAGGGGTGCCCCCTCTCTTCTCCCTCCCTATTTTGCACCTTCCTATTTATTTTTGAAAACTGTTCATATTTTTTAATCTACGTTCAATTCAGAACAAAAGGTTACTCTTGCAAAAAATTTATTAGAGGCTTCGTTTAGGAGATATTTGGGTTTGAAACTTTGGAAAACATCCCGAAATCGCCTCTTTCCAGAGCCCAAATTGTTTTTTCTCTGAAAATTTCCCGTGTCTCAGAAAAAAATGTTGGTTAAGCCTTTGTGGCCCAAGTGGATTTTTTATGGAAATTATGTTTTTTTTTTCTGGAACTGCATTGAATATGTGCTACAAAACATAATTTCTCGTTCAAATTTTCCCCCCCTTCTAGTTTTTGAAAAAACAGGTGGTCCCACTATAGGACCACTGGGAAATAAAATGGCACATCGGAATCAAAAATATTGTATTTGAAGATCAAAAACTTGTGGTGGAAACATATAATGAATAAATGAAACAAAGCGACATAAAAGTCAAAAAATAGTGAAAATACACTGAACTGATTACATAAGCATAGTCGTTGAGCGAGGGGACTCGAGTGGTTTCCACCTTGGGGACTTGACGTGTCATACCTTTTTGGATTCCCCACAACACCAGCATGAAAATAAGCCATAATGCGTTTTTGTATCGAGTAGCTTAAGACCGCCATCTTGGAAAAACCACGCCAAATATGTAGTTTTTGTGTTCTGTATTTTTTGTCGCATCAACGGCACCTCCAATTGGAAAAATGAAACTGAATAAAATTAAACAACAAAATTCACTATGAATATCGTTTACCACCGTTTTCTAGTTTTCTTTTTCCGTTTTAGTAGTTTAGCTAAACTTCATAGTTTAGCTATGGCAAACTTCTTTATTTAACATTTTCGAGTACACCCAAACCGAGTCTCACGTCATTGCCTTTCTAGCGTACTTTACTAGAAATGCTGCTCTTAGCGGCATTTTGATGTCCGTCTGTCCATCGGTCTAACTATCTGCCTTATCAATTATTTGTTCCTCAACCAGAAGACCTAGCGAAAATCGACTTCTTGTGTGTAACATGTAGTCACCGGAGAATGGAATTAAGAGAAAAAAATTCTCAAATCATCGCCATCCTAATCCGCAATGTCAAAAGTGATCCGATTTTCATGAAACTAGAAATACACTCATGTTTTATATGGGAAAGTATGATTCCAATGTTCTCTTTCTGATCCGCCGCCATTTTGTCCGCAATGTTGAAATTGGTTCAAGTGGTCCGATTTTGATGAAAATTGAGACTTAGTCGTGCCGTGTGTATGCATTGATGGTTTTTATGTTAGTTCCACGATTAGCGTCATATTGACGTGCCACATGGAAATTAATCTCCAGCCGTCACAAAATCAATTTATTGAAATATTTTCTAACAAGGGGTTTCCGATCTGATTGAAAAACTTGTTGATAGATTTTTGTTAGTTCTTTTTCACAAGTAGGAGCTCCTCCAAAGAAAAATGTACCGGAAATGCTATTGAATATTCGAAATTTGCAAAAAAAAATTGAAAATTTTTGATTTTTTCCTGTGAAAATCTGGAAACCAGATAGCAACGCCTATACATATTTATTCAAGAAAGTCGCATACCGAATTTGAACTTTTTATTTTCAAAAAAGGTACTAAAAATGGTTTTTAGTAATTCATTCTCAATCTCTACTGGAAAACCATTTTTTGTACCTTTTTTTGAAAACAGAAAGTTCAAATTTGGTATGCACTTTCTCGAAAAAAGATGTATAGGCGTTGCTATCTAATTATTGGATTTTCAAAGAAAAAAATCAAAAATTTTCAATTTTTTTCAAAAATTCAAAATCAAAATTTTGATTTTTTTTTGCAAATTTCGACAATTTAATAGCATTTTCCGTACATTTTTTTTGGAAAAGTTTCTACTTGCAGAAAGAAGTTAACAAAAACCGATTTCCATCCATCAAGTTCTTCAGTCACATCGGAAACCCCTTGTTCAGGAAATATTTGAATGAATTTATTTTGTGACAGTTGGAGATTATTTTCCATGTGGCACGTCAATACGGCGCTAATCGTGAAACTAACATGAAAACCATCAATGCATACACAAGACACGACTAGGTTCCAATTTTCATCAAAATCGGACTACTTTAACCAATTTCAGCATAGCGGTTAAAATGGCGGCGGATCAAAAAGAAAACATTGAAACCATACTTTTATACAGGGTGTTTCCAAAATGGTGTTACAAACTTCTAGGGAAGATTCCCCATAAAAAAATGGACAAGGAAAATATATACCTTTGATGTCCTAAAATGCTCAGTTGAAAAGTTACAGGGTGTTCAAGTTGACTTTTTAAAACTGATTTTTTGACATAAGTTTTGAACCGTTTAACCGATTTTGTTCAAGTTCTCACCAAAGTTAACTGAAATAAGTTTCTATCGAATAATAGTAACGTGTTGGAGAGAAAAATGTTCAGGGGCGTAGATAATGGGGGCTGTCCTCATATTTCCCCCTCTCTTTTTTACACCCCTAGCTATTTTCTCAAATTGTTCTTATTTTTTTATTCTACGTTCAATTTAGAGAAAAAAGTTACTCTTGCAAAATTTTGATTAGAGGCTTTGTTTTTGAGATATCTGAGTTTGAAACTTTGGAAAACATCTCGAAATTGCCACTTTCCAAGGCCAAAAAATTGGAATAAAAAAAAACTCATGATTTTTCAGCAGAAATAGGTTCTCTTCAATTTTCTAAGTTGATAAACCACTATTTCCTCTGAGAAACGAGAGCTTTTCAGGGGAAAAAAATTGGGCTCATTGAAAGTGGTGATTTCGAGATGTTTTCCAAAGTTTCAAACTCAGATATCTCAAAAACGAAGCCTCCAATCAAAATTTTGCAAGAGTAACTTTTTTCTCTAAATTGAACGTAGAATAAAAAAATAAGAACAATTTGGGAAAATAGCTAGGGGTGTAAAAAATAGGGGGGGAAATATGAGGACAGCCCCCATTATCTACGCCCCTGAACATTTTTCTCTCCAACACGTTACTATTATTCGATAGAGACTTATTTCAGTTAACTTTGGTGAGAACTTGAACAAAATCGGTTAAACGGTTCAAAACTTATGTCAAAAAATCAGTTTTAAAAAGTCAACTTGAACACCCTGTAACTTTTCAACTGAGCATTTTAGGACATCAAAGGTATATATTTTCCTTGTCCATTTTTGATGGGGAATCTCCCCTAGAAGTTTGTAACACCATTTTGGAAACACCCTGTATACAGGCTGGTCCAGGTTTTAGTCGACAAACTTTGCAGGCTGATAGGGGATAAAACCAGTCCATCTCCCCACCTTGCGGTGTGTCTAATAGGAAGCCTCGCCCAAAAAAAAAGGTCTTCGCAGCAATAAATCATTTTGGCAATTGTTGCTGAAATTATGGATTTTCACATCCAATTTTCAATTTCTCATGAGCTAAATTATGGATCAATAAACTTTAAATTGAAAAAAAGTTGAAAGTTAATGGATCAAAGCTTGCTTGAATTTTGAAACATTTGCGTAATTCGGTGTTTTTGAACCTTCAAACACAAATATCTCCAAAACCGCTGCTCCAAATGTAACAATGACACGTCAATTTTCTTTTTAGAATTGAACGCCGAATTCAATACTTTTAACGGTTTTCCAAAACATCCAGTGGCGTAGAAAGTAGGGGGGTAAGAGGGTTAGTACCCCCCCATATCTACGGCACTCCGTCATTCTGACAGAATTTTTTACAAGAAATCACTGGGGACGTGTTTGATAACCATATGTGCAAAATTTGAGCGCAATCGATCAAGCTGTTCAAAAGTTATCAAGAAAAAAAACAATTTTTTTCTGCAACTTTGAAGGCCTGTAACTTTTTTGATATGCATTTTAGATATGTACGTTTCGGAGTGAGTCGACTTCCTCCATCCCCTCCATTTTAAGTTGCAATTCTTTACCCCTCCTCCAATAGCTCAAAATCCCCGGGTGCAATTTTTGGCGATTCTGGATATGGAATGAAGCAGTTTATTCTAAACAGAATATCAAATTTTCAGGACGTCCATATTTTCTCTGAGGTTTTACCGATTTCTTTTATTACCATTCCTGTACTAAATAGGCAATGTTCTAACGCCGAGGATCGGAGTGTCAACGACGAAGAGGAAGTCGACGATCCAGACCAAATTCAAAATTTTCAGGGAACTTCAAAGTTACGCTAGGTTATATCAGGTACCTAACGTTTCATTGATTACCATTAAAGTCAAGTTTTGTCAATTTTTTTTCTTCAAAAAAATGGCACGCTGGATCCATAAATACTTATTTTCTTCAAAAATATACGCCGAAACCATAATAAGATCATGCCAGGGGGTTGCAAACGTTAGCATATCTTTTTAGAAGCTCTCTCAAAGTTGCAATTTTTCGATTGACTGGCGAGGTAGAGTACTATTTAAAGAACAAGAATCATTCATCAGAGGTTAGGATTTAATTTTTTTGACCCCAGGAGCTAATTTTCCTGGACTATTTGCAAGAATTGCTGTTTTGGCTGCTCGTCACACGAAAGGGTGGGCCCATCGCTTTGCCCATTCCAAATAATTGGCTGTGGTTGTGGCATTTCCTGTAGTGGTTGTCGAAGGGATTGCTGTTTCGGCTCCATATTAC
The DNA here is from genome assembly GCA_949128115.1 of Anaspis maculata. Classification (NCBI taxonomy): domain Eukaryota; kingdom Metazoa; phylum Arthropoda; class Insecta; order Coleoptera; family Scraptiidae; genus Anaspis; species Anaspis maculata. The sequence goes on from OX421961.1 coordinate 6,531,597, forward strand.
ACAAAATGAGGGTTCCATTGCTTCGCCTCTTCAAAGTAACTTTGCGCGACGTCGCCAAATCAATCTTCTTTATTTCTAAAATTAAAATCAAATGTACAAGAAATGTCGAGAATGTACTATGCATTCAAGTTATGATTCACGTTTCCGCGGTTTATTATTTAAATTTTACGTAAATAAAAACTTACCCATTTCAGTACGTCGAACCGGCTCTAAGACGGATGACGCTGACACTCTCAAACTTTATGTCAAAATGTCTCGGAGCGGTGTCCTCACTGTCGCGAAGAACGTGCCCTCCAGCATGGTATACCTCTTGTAACTACTGAGTTATCCATCCATCCAACGGCAAATTTGCAAAATCTATCTCTTCGCATGGCCTGACAAACAGCTTGATTTCTCATATCCTCTTTTTTTTTTCTTCCTTTTTTTTTTCTTCCTTTTTTTCCCTTCGATTTCTCCCATTAGCCACTATTCGTCTTTTTCCAATTTTTTGTTCATCCAAGCTACCACCATCTTGTAAAACAAAACAAAACCAGCTCAACTGACTTCAATGCTATTTGTGTACATTGTTTCTCTGAACAGAGTCGGTCAGTCGTACTGTTGCGGCGGTTCGTGTTTGGTCGATCCAGAGTGTGTAGGTCATAGGAGAGATTAGTAACACAATTATGAAAGTGCACGTGGAATTAGGACTGACATATCCTCTGATGAACAGAATAGCGAAAAAACAACGAACTTCGTCGGCCTTTATCTTTGAGTCAGCAAGATTCAGAAACAAGGCATACCGTCTTGTCTCCACAACCAAGTGCTGAACAAATTGGTCGGCAATGAACTCCTCTGTGGCATTTCTTCTTTCGAAAGGCAAGCGATATCATGCAAAACTGCTGCTGCCACTGCAATAGCCTCAACTCTTTCTTACACCGAATCCCAAATGATAAAATTTAAAACTGCCTTTTCCACACACCGAAGTATCTCTCTGTGGGATCCCGGGTTCTCATTCAAGACTGATTGAGTAAGTGCTCGGCCTCAGTTGTCGGATTTGCCAATGAGAAAGACCGAATGCCTTATCCACTGTCTCCAACTATGTAGAACGGAATCGAATCACCAAATTTTCTGTTCTCAAACTTCGCCCGTAACGTGGAACTATTACAAATTGTACTGTCATGCGATGATCCAAAACACACCATGTTTTGGAAATGTCCATTGGAATCCCTTACTGCTTGGACATTGGAGGTAAAATACTGTTTTCTGTTTCTATAAATTTCTGCTTGGTTTCCTCAGGGGGAAGGAATTTTGAAATGAGTGCAATTCAAACACCTACGCATTTTGGGAAACGTGCAATGTTGAAAGACTGCAAACAGTTTCTCCTTATTTCTTCTTCTGTTTCTGGCATTCGAATAAAAGTTCTATGTAGGCCAGCAGTGGCTCTGTGAATAATTCTGCTCTTGTGAATAATTCTGCAGGCTTCCAAGTCACCACACTTGCAAAAATGGAGCCGTAGCGTGAAAACGCAACGCGACAAAGAACATGATTTCTACAGGCACAGCATGATTCCTATAGAGCAAACAAAAAATTAGGGACCTATAGGTAATTTTCAAATATCAGCCAGGTAACCAGTTCATCCACGTAGCTTTCTGTCGAGTGCGATATTTCGTCGACAATGAATTGTTATGGATTACAGTATACGGTATGTAATCACCGATTCAGGTGATGACCCACAACTTTATTTTATTTTGCTGAAAAATGAATAATTTTACGGGAATTTATGGAGAGCATCCATCCATCCGCTATCCATTCCTCATCCGTCATTGTTCCCCTTCGTCATCCGTCAATTCTGCCAATATTCCCAAATTCATGGTGTACCTGACTCTTTCAGATTACAACGCAAATTTTGTGTCAACCTCAGCTTAAGGTGAGCTTAAGGTTAAACCAAGTGGCGGCTCGTGGTGTAGGCTTATGGGGGTTGCAATATTTTTTTGAAAGTGGGCAAAGTTATCGGAAAAGGATCGGAAAGTTCGGGGGAAGTCTTTCCTGGCCAACCATACATGGTACAAGTACATGGTCCATGGTGTTTCTCAAGACAGTTTTTATTCTCTTGAGGGTAGAGAAGCGCCTTTCTGCTTCCGCAGAAGCCAACGGGATGGTAATTAGAATTTTTTAAAGTTTTAGAGTTTCACTGAAAGTTTCACGTAGTTCGCTGTTTTGAGAAATGCAGTTGTAAAATGGAAGTAGACTCGAAGTATTTGAGCTTCAAATGATGATTTGTTCTTGTTGGCAGTAACAGGATCAATTTCTCTTGCTTGAAATTTTCCAAATAATGTATGTCTACAAGGGATATTACCTTGTGAAATGAATTTAGCTAGTAGACGAATCTTTTGCTAGACGCGTTGACTCATAGTTTTAGTAGGGGGGTCGTCGCCAGGAGCCCTGCTCCCAACAAAATGCTGCAAAGTTCCGATTGCCGAGGTATGCAAATGCTTTTATGTAAGTAAGAAATGTTCATCTACTTCTTATAAATCAAATCAATTCGCCTTTCTTTTGTATTAGCGAATTTGTTGATTATATCACCCTAAAATGTATTGGTTTTGCTTAGGTCAGTCAAAAGTTCTTTTTCTATAGACACCAATGCTAGTCCAGCTAAACGTTCTTGGAGCGTCGTATTCCTGAGGTATGTTTTTATGCACTCCAAACAGGAAAAACTTCTTTCCACAGAAACGCTTGTTGCCGGAATGGTGAGAATTAAAGCCAAAAGTTTGAAAGTTTCTGAAAAAATCTCTTCAAATTCTGAGTGAATGATTTTTCCAAGCTGGTCTTGACATCTGCGATACGGAATTGTTCATCTCTGTATCTCATTGAAAGTTTATTTGACAAAAGATCTTTATCAAAACAACTGGGAAAAACTTCAACCAACTTATCAAGTGATCGTTGAGGAAACTGTTTCACAAATTCAGGGTATTTCAACGCGTCGACGAGAGAAAAAAATTGCAATTGATGTAAGTCTTGGAAACGTGTTTTGATTTGCAGTATTGCAGTGTTATGCAGTATAGCATTTCGTAGTACAGTGTTTTGTAATTGTTAAAGATTGCGAACATAGCAATTTTTCCGTGATATCAGTTGTGTCATCAGCTCAACTGATTTTGTGTAGCGTATTCTCGAATCAGGATTCAGAACTTTGGTTTGATTTGATATTGTTTGAAGCTCTCCGTCAGAACCATGTTTTGCTGCAAAGCTAATTGCAAAATGAGTTTTCCACGGCGGTTCGTTTTCACTAACCTACAACGGTTCACTTGACCGTTCTTTTTCCGCATCCATTTTCTTATCCAGCATATCTAAAAATAAATATAACAGGTCCTTACTTTACATAGCAATGAATAATTTGAACATTATTGAAGCTAATATATTTCTGAGAGAAAGATCTCATGTGAAATATATTGAAGTCGCCTGACCTGCGATGTATTTCTTTTTTGCAGGCGTGCATTCAGGCTTCAGTCCGTCCTTTTTATTATCGTGACGACCATTTCCTATTGCGCTTCTCTTCTGAAGTTTTTCTCTTGTCTTGTCCAATAGGAAATGAGCCTTTTTGCCTTTTCTCGTCTCTGCAAGTGGCTGGTCACTTATCTTGAGAGGCGCAAGCTATTTTCATTCTTCGTTGTCAAAGTTGTAAAGTAATAAACGCCGGATTTTGATCTGAATCATCCGAATAGGGATCATGCAATGATTCATCTCCTGTGTAGAGTAAACGAATCAGGATTCAGAACTTTGGTTTGATTTGATATTGTTTGAAGCTCTCCGTCAGAACCATAATATATTTCTGAAAGATTTCATGTAAAATATACTGAAGTCGCCTGACCTGCGATGTATTTCTTTTTTGCAGGCGTGCATTCAGGCTTCAGTCCGTCCTCTTTATTATCGTGACGACCATTTCCTGTTGCGCTTCTCTTCTGAAGTTTTTCTCTTGTCTTGTCCACAAGCTTTCTGATGGATTCTTCACAAACTTTGAATCACCGTCTCTTCCTGGCCTTTTCGCCTTTTCTCGTCTCTGCAAGTTGCTGGTCACTTATTTTGAGAGGCGCAAGCTATTTTTATTCTTCGTTGTCACAGTTGTAAAGTAATAAACGCCGGATCTTGATCTGAATCATCCGAATAGGGATCATGCAATGATTCATCTTCTGTGTAAAGTAAACGAATCAGGATTCAGAACTTTGGTTTGATTTGATATTGGTTGAAGCTCTCCGTCAGAACCATGTTTTGCTGCAAAGCTAATTGCGAAATGCGTTTTCCACGGCGGTTTGTTTTCAGTAAGCTACAACGGAGACACTTATCTCACATACGGCGCTAACCGCATGCAGCAGTTAGGAAAAAGTCAATTTTTTCTTATTTTCTTCTTATTTCGATGAGAGGAAGCTGTTCTAAAACGTTGTCGGTGTATTTTCGGGACACCCTGTGTAAGGATCAGATGAAACTAAAAGCAAACGCAACAAATCCTCATTGGTCACAATTCTTGAAAATTTCCTTGTGTTTTCTTCCTTAATGTTTGAGATCTTTGTTCCTTGACTCTTGCGCCTCTTTTGACGATTTCCTCATGGGCAAAGCACCTAGCGTTCGGTTCGGTTCCATGACATAGGACTTTTTGTACGCTAGCTGGAGCTGGCATATAATACCAAGGATATTCTTGGACGTGTAACTTGGAAGTGTCCTGGCAATACGTTTCAAATGTAACAGGGTTAATTGTAAAGCCTGATGAAAGAGTTTGTAAAATAATTCCGAACCGCAACGGTCTTGTGACAATTTTCGCCAATCAGCCACAGCATTTGCAATAGCTTTGTCGCTCTGCTCATTAGACGCGAAGTTGATTTTGGCTGCCTCTGTAACAAATAAGAAGTGACTAATATTTATCCGGAGCTAACCAGCTATAAAAATACATTTATTCAACTCTCTTAACGAATAATGCACATGTCGACACCGGACGGGTGCTAACCCGCCGGCCGTAAGAGTATTTTACAAAATCTTGAAGACCATCTTGGGAATCTTCTTTTGGTCCTCCATCTGAGGGAGGATGACGGAACGCCGTCGCGTGACATAGGGGGGCGCCATGGGCCCTAGGGCGGCTGACGGGCGCCACCCCTTTCTTGAACTCCTGGTTGCTTCGGGGCGAATTGCAGTCGTGTCCCTCGGCGCGGCGCGAAGCCGGGAGCTGGCCGATGTTGACCATTTTTCGCCACTTGGCGGCTGTTGTCGGGGGAGCGCGGACGGCTGTTAAACCGGGCCTCCCCCCGGCCTTCTTGGGGTGGCCTAACCTGATGGCGCCCAGTGGCCAGGTACGTGCCCGGCACCTCTGTCGCGACGGGGCCCGACAGCCGGCCGCGACACACCGAGCAGCGCCCACCACTGAGCGGGTCCCCTCGCCCCCCAAGCAAGGCATTCCGTCGCCTGTCTGCCTACAAAGCACGACGCACCAGCCCCACCATAAATAACAGACATCAGGTTGGTTTCTTCGAAACTTCACTCGACATCAGGTCAGATGTGAGAGGTATCAATTTTGCTGTGCTGATTTACCTCCGGTTCATAAGTAAATATGGCATTGGACGAGATTTTTATATTCCTTTCCAGTCCAAAAAATTCTTGAGTTGGGTCTCATAAGATGTATCACCAAGTCTTAGTGCTTGTCCTCGTAATACTCTAATGTATTTTCGAAGACTATATCCTAGCTTCGTAGCCAGAGATGGTATGCCATATTCTGTGGTTTGTCTTGTAGGCACGAATGTCGCTTTACGGAGCGTTTTGACTGCAGATACAATGTCGTCAAAGAAATGAGAAAGAAGGAAACTCTTCAGGGATCTTACGTTTGGAAATTTCGCTGTTAGCTCAATTTTCAAACGACCCAGCTGTCGCATACTTTGCCCGCTTTTTGAGCAGTCCCATATTTTTCACACAGTAAGTTTCGAGACGGAAAAACCGGTTGATCGTTCTAACAATTTGAAGCAAGTTCATCGTTCATCATTCCGTTAACATTATCTGTTCTTCAAACTAACATAACAGGTCACGCTATTATTCAATGCGTTACTTTGCATTCGCACACTTGTTTTCACTTTCGTCATTCTTCTTTTGAATATCAGTACTACAGTTCTTCGCATGCAGCCAGTAGTTCTTTTTGAGCAGAAATCCGAGACAGTGCGGTTACGGTCCAAAGGGTCGAATTGGGATTACGCTCCCAGCAGAAGCTTCGTTTGGTCAATTTCGACGAATCCTACCGACTGCGCCAATTAACTTGCGACGAACCACACAACGCCATAAAGTAAGCATCTGGTATTCCATCGCTTACATACAAATCAACCGGATTCTTGATTCGGGCACCAGTGTTTGTAGATCACTTGACAATATGATGCGACCTTATACTTTATATACGTCGGGACCACCAGGATAATCGGCGTCTTCGTCAACCTCGACAGTGCTCGTGGACAGCTTGATGGTGCTCTTTGTAGTCTTGGGTATCGACATCTTCAAAGACATTGTAAACGAATTATCATCGCTTAGTTTGGTTTTCAACGACGAGGGTTTTTCCGAAAAGTCTTCGTTCAAGAGTGAAGTCTCCTTTTGGTGGTTTGAATACACGTATACGGAATCGGTATTCCCATCCCATCGATACCCCATCGGGATGGGGCCATGTTCGTTAGAAACTCCGCGAAATTGTTTGACTTGGACATATCTGATGTTTCGGTTTTTATATGTTTTTGTTATTGATTTTCGCTGCTTGGCGTTATATTGGTCTCAATTTCTCCTGTTCTTCCGCCATTGCCAGGCATTTGCTGTCCACTTGCTGCCAAAAACCTCAGTTTGTTGGCAATGTATTTCCCAAAAACTGCCATATCTTTCAAATGATGGTTACATTTCGTTTGACTGACAGTCATCTTGATGAACAAACAGCAATATAGCCCGCAGTCGTAAGAATTGTTCTGCCTTAGTTTGTGATTCGGCTTCACAAAGCTCCATTGGTCACGATCCAACTGCCAATCGTATTTCATCTGGAAGTACGTCGCAAAGAGTTCTAGGACAAACTTAATTTGGACCCAACGACTAATTCCACTGTATAGGCTGTCGAGGTATACTATATCTCTTGATTTTCCGAAAAATAATGAATACCGTGCAGTGACTGTTTCATATTACTGTGTAAAAAGTTATGTTCTCCGGAATTTTGTTCTTTAAACAATATTTCGATCCGTTTTGAAAAGCGTCATTTTCCACTCTGTTAATAAACTGATAGAGAAAAGACCCTGTATACAGAAAACTACCTTCCTCTTGGTTTAATCATCTGATTTTTCAATTGATTCTGAATGAATGTCAAAGTGGTGTCATTCACTTTTTGAGTTTTTGTCGACAAAATTGAGGGATTTTATATTTTTCTGCATAAACTCCACTCTTTTTCGAGCAAATGTCAACCCCGCACCTAGCCTCTAGTGTTGTTTCGGCTGTCGTTCAGTTTTCATAACTACATTACTAAAATACCGTTAACGACTTTGCTCTTGACGCGAAATTCTTCATGAAGTTCCTGAAGTAGCTCGACAATCCCAAAAATTGTCTTACAATATGTTTATTCGCACGTACTGAATTACGTGCAGCCATCATCTCGTTGCCATCGGTAAGAACATCTAGAAACGTGGGCAGCTCTTTCCCGTAGAGTATGTGGTGCGGCGAATACCCCGTACTAGGTGCGGAACTTGATTCAGACACTTCTCGATTTGTATCATCTTCATCGCCAAGGCTCGCATAATGGTCGTGGCGTAGTCTCGGGAAATGCGACCAAGTTCTCGCATCACCCTTTCGCAAAGATGGGATGCTGGATGCCGTATGGAACCGTGTGTCGGTTGTTCAAAGTGTGCATTTTGGCTTCGTGTGATTTGGCATGATCGTTCAGCAGTTTGTCAACAACGACCCTGGCCGTCATTCTCTTCCAGTCTTATAAACTTCGAGACTTCTGGTTGGCATGCTTCGTTTGTTGACACAAGTCGCAGAATCCGGTAATCTTATGAATCTTGTACATTTCGGGTCAGTAATAGACTCCCTTCGTGGCTCCAAAATGCCCCAGGAGTTGATGGTGGTACCACACTAGCCGGTCTACACAGCTGACTCTGGTAAAGCTATGCAGCCATGTGTATCGTTCGCGGATCTGTAAGTTGAGACGTGAGAATGGACATAATATTCGCTCAATATTGAGTTTTCAAACATTTATCATTCCCTTCACCTTCAGAACTGTAATGGCCTTATCGATGACATATACATTTCATTGTCTTTTGAGACTTGCAACAAGATTCTCTTTGAGTTGGAGCTGGGAGAATTCGTATTGGTTTAAACTGAACTTTTCTGCGTTTGACGTTAGACACGTTTAGACTCAGTTGCGAAAGTTGATCAGTGAAGTGTAATTACAGGTCATCTTAGATTAGAAATTTCTTCAATAAGTTTTATTTTCATTTTACACACATCAAAAGAATCTAGGGGACAAGCAAATCCAGAAGATTACTAAAATCATGATAACTTTTGATTCTAGTCAGCGATTTCATATCGGTTTTCAGTGTTCTATAGCTCAATTTTTCTTCTTCATGCCTTGATCACGTCAAATACGAACAATGTTTCTTAAGGTTGCTACAGGGTGATCAATAGAACAGTGTAAAATTGCCGAAAGTTCAGTATAAGCGCGATTTCCCAAGAAAGAGAATGCATGCATTTTAATAGCACAGTTACAAAGATCAGTATTTCAGCTTCAGTGACGTTCTTGAATTTTAGAAATCGAAGGTGATTTGCCAAAGATATTGATCATCTTATGCCGCCGTGTTGAATTTCCAAGAAAGAAAAAAGTGATCCGATTTTATTGAAACTTGGAACACACTCATGCTTGGTTCAAGTAATTGGAATTTCAAGGTGAAATGTCACTTTCGATCACTCTCGAGCCGCTATATTGAACTGTTTACATAAATGATACGATTTGAATGAGACTTTGAAACACACTAGAATCGAATCATTTACATGAAACTTCGATGTGGCGACTTGAAAAGTGACCGAAAGAGACATTTGACCTTGAAATTCCAATCACTTGAACCAGACATGAGTGTGATCCGAGTTTTGATGAAATCGGATCACTTTCTTGGAAGTTCAACATGGCGGCACAAAATGATCATTATCTTTAGCAATTCACCTTCGATTTCCAAAATTCGAAAACGTTACTGAAGCTGAAACACCAGTCTTTATAACTATGCTATTGGAATGCATAAAAATTTTTTTATGGGAAATCGCGCTGGTACTGAACTTTTGTCAATTTCACACTGTTCCATTGATCACCCTGTAGAATCTTTATGAAACATTTCTCGCATTCGACGTGATCCAAGCACGGAAACAAAGGATTGGGCTATCGAACACCGAAAACCGATATCAAATCGCTGATGGCTATCAAAAGTTATGATGATTTTAGAAATTGTCTGATTTTGCTTGTCCCCTAGATTCTTTTGATGTGTGTATATAGCCTATTCAATTTGTTCAGGCCTTCGAAAGAACCATTTTCAAGAACAACAATTTCATTGTTTTGACGTTGATTTTCTATTGATTTTTTTTTCTTATTTTAATACATGGCTCATGAAATACTTGCGTCTATATTTATGTAGGAGATTGCGTCCGTATTATATGTCTTGGAGGGTTCGGGACATATGTTGGCGCATCCATATGATCCCAGCTCTCATCATCAACACCTTCTGGGGAGAAGGATGCTAGGGCCGAAGGGTTCAGAAGATATGTTGTCGCATCTATATGATCCCAGCTGGATTTTACATCGACACTCTCTACGGAATGGAAAATTCTTGGCTCCTCGCGCCACTGCTTCCTTTTAGCCTTTGGCATATTAGAGGGTTGCGTCCGTATTATATGTCCTGGAAGGTTCGGGACAAAGTAATATTATTAATTTCAACGTGTCTGTTTTATTCGCGTTCACAGAAAGGACTTACCCTGATCAGCCTGGTTAGCTCATATGGTCCATAGTTACAGTGCTCATTTTAGAATGAGTACTGTAACTTGTATAATGTTTCTGCACTTATATCTATCATGTTCTAGGCATTATCGGTCCAATAGTTCGAACTTCATTGGATGGGAACCATTTTGTCGTAGGTTCCTATAATATTAACAACAAAAAATCAGACTCTTGCGTACCTCTGCTCCCTGCTCAGGGAAGGGAGTATCACGATAGCTCCTGGAGGTTATGCCAAAAGATCTCATGTTATGAGGAGTAGTGAAGTTCCGAGACGAAATGTGAAAAAGTGTTCTTGTTTATATTTAGGTCAACTAAGAATAGAAAATATCCACTTTCTTACCCAAAAGCCTAAACTTGCTGATAGCCTTCCGCGAATGAACCGTTGAAACGACCAAGTCATCTTGCGGTGTAAGTCGCATTTTTCCAGTATTTTCCATTTCTTTTGCTCATGCTCCAACACGAACTGCATCGTTCTTATTTCGTACCGATGTTGAATTCAAATTGTATGAATTTTCTATGTTGCATAGATCTTCTTCATTGAGGAGGGTGCTTCCGTCTCGATGCAGAATTTTCAACAGAATCACGCTTTCATCCAAAATAACTTGTAAAGGGATTTTCGAGGCAATTTTTGGAGCAATTGACTTACGTTCTGCAGAGATCAAGTTCAGATGTCCTATGTCAATTTGGTGTCCAACAATCTTAACAGGTGTCTTCAGAAATTTGACACCAGCTTTGTAAATCAACTAAAACTGTGAGGCTTGTTGGACGGTAACCATCAGTGTTATTAGAACATCGAGTTTTCAAACATCTATATTCCCTCCACCTTCAGAACTGTGATGGCCTTATCGATGACATATACATTTTATTGTCTTGTGAGACTAAGCAGCAAAATTCTCTTTCTTCGAGTTGGAAGAATTCTTATTGGTTCAAACAGAACTTTTCTACGTTCGGCACCTATCCGGGCCTTCGAATGTACCATTTTCAACAGCGACAATTTCGTTGGTTTGCTTTTGACGTTGGATTTTCTATTGATTTTTTTTGCTTATTTAAATACATGGCTTATGAAATACTTATACTCAATACTTGCGTATTGAAAATTGGTTTCTATTTTCATTCAAGTTTGCAGCTTCTTCATTTTCATCTGATGAGCTGAGATCTGTAAAGTTCCTCTGTATTTTTTCTTTTTTTTCGGAGGCTTTCTAGATCTTCCTGGTAGTTGATCATTGTCAGTTTCCAAGCTTGAGGAATCCTGGTATCGCAATGTGTGCCCGCGTGTCTTTTCTAGGTCCACTGTATTTCACTCCTTGTCTGAAAACGTTTTGCATGAATGGCCACCTTTATTCGTTCCTGGACTGCGCCTTTCGTATCTGGAGCCATAACCGAGCAACTGTCTGTGCCGATTCCTGTACAGTTTGTTGAATCTACATTGAACTGTTTGCAAATATCTTCAACTATGTGTGCTAGGGCGACGCCAGTTGAACGGCGCTCTCCACTTTCACCTGCATCTTCGGGACGGATCATTTCATAGGCATTGCAGAATGTGATTAAATCCTCTCTGAGAATGCCATCATGGAGGTTACGGAAAATCAAGCTAAGCTGTTCGGTGTGAGATAGATCGGTTGTTTCATCAAACAAAATAAGAAAATTTTTGTTTCTCTCACTCTGGCCAAAATAGCTTACTGAATTTCCTCCTTGCATACGTCAATCAGCTGCTTTTGCACCGTATCAGTATTTTGCCCCTTGGTATCTGAATTTCATTGATTTTGGACAATGTGATCAATGCTAATAAGGTGGCCATCTTGACTGTCAAGATAATACTCTTGTCAGCAACCACATATTTTCCGCAGTCCTCTGGCAATTTTGCATTTCCTTTGAACGTGCATACAAAGGCAGTTCTGACATCCATATCACCATCGACTATTTTGGGGAATTTGAAAGTCCATTGCTTGTTGTCAGAGGCAGCTACTTTCCTTGATGCTGGTCCAATCTCATACAAGACTTTTGAGCAGAATGTTATGCACTGCAGTGGCTTGTCTGCTGCAAGGGGATCAGCGAAATCTGTGCAAGCTGAGGTGAACTGATACATAAGGTCAGTTATGTTGAATGGAGCTGAGCTATGTTCATCAATAAACTCATCTGGGGTCATGCCAAGAACTGTGTAAGTTCCGCCGACTGTCAATGAATTTATAGTTGATGGAACTATGAGAGTGCTAAGAGCTGTCTGAGCTTGGGCTGCTGTCGCATTGAAGGCAGCTTGTACATCCTGTGCTGTAGGTGTGTAAAAGTTCTTCTTTGCCGTCGCCATTGTACAATGTGAATAGTTCTTTGAGTATGTGCCAGATAGTGGACTGGTTTACTGACAACCGCTTGGATAAAAGCAGTGATATAGATGACAAGGTGTCAGTTGTGGTGTCTATCTCTATTTGACCCTTCTCTTCCAATCTTGAGTCTGTAACTATTATTATGTCAAAGATGGCAATAGCACCTTTTTCTAAGACAGGTGGTACGTATGCACGCCCGCAACCGCAGATGCAACTTCTCTTGGTACCAACTGGAAACAATTGCTTATGATATTCAATGATAAACGTATTTAATTTCTTTCTTTGTATCTTCACTTTCGTGTTGAAAAACATGGGATCCTGCTTGCTGCTTTCTTGACGCTACTGACGCTCTGGTCTTGCAATGTTCACACTTGGTCAGCGAACACAACATCTCACATCTCTTGTCAGTTGATTTACCACCCCTTCCTCTAGATGGGTAGCAAATTGTTCTCTGGGGAGTTATGCCAACAAATAATTTAACCGTGTTATGATGCTTATATTGAGACCACGTTTCTGCTTAAGAAGTAAAGAACTTGGTCGTATGAAAATCTCGAAACAGTCAATTTCACAACTGCCACTTTTGTTCCAAAGGCGTCCTTGAAACTTGCAAGCATAGACTTCTGCAAGACATCACGTTCAGGCCACACTAACAGTTGACCAATTCTAGCAGAAATCATTCGGATCCATTTATCGCAAATCGAACCGAAGGTTGACTGAGAAACGGTCAATCTAAAGGTGAGATTTTGTTCAAGGAGACCCAGGCGTAGCCGCATCATTGTCATCAAAAAACCCACAGAATTTGGGCAAAGCATTTGGGTGTGAATGCTCTATTTTACATCCAACAAAATTGAAAATATGCACGAGAAGGAAAAGTGGAAATGATTGGGTCATGTTGAATTTCCTTTTGTACAGTGTGCGGAGAGCTTTGGATGAAATTTTGGTGTTCCACTCCAGATCTATCAAGATTAAAAAATCTTTCAGTTCCTTGCTTTTGACCGAGTAACCACATGTGAGCATTTTTCCTCTTTGGATGCTTGCGCATTTTTTTTAGATTATAATCGATCCCAAGTCCTTGAGAAAGAGTTTGGAATTCAGGTCTGCCTGTTTATTAGTTCAACCGTGTTGACTATAAAGTCGAAATGTTTTAGTCTCAACTAGTCTGCCAGTGTAGTAATTTTTGTCTCTTTGGCATCGAGTAGAGAACTTCCCAGTTGTCTCATTGATTGTCTGATCAATTTCTGACTGTGAAACTGAACACTTTTCATACATCATATTTCCAAAAGCTGTTATCAAGCCATCTTCTTAACATGTTTGGGAAATTCTATCACCTCTCGGTTCGTCGAGTACTTAGCCAAGCCAAGTTTTGGCTAGCGGAAGTGTTGAGTCAACGTCCAGATTCTGAGATACATGTTGATGGTGTTGCAGGATTTTGGCCAAATCGAGGGCCACAGCATTCACGTTGGGTCGATCACCAAGCAAGTCTTCAATTCCATTGAAATATTTGCAAGTTATCTTATCTTTTCCAGATTGGTAATGATGGCCTTTAGTTTTTCGGTATGCATCAAGAAGTGTATTGGTGTGCCTATTCACTTGGTTACTGCTATAATTACCCGCTTAAAAATACCTGGTTTATTTGACAACCCGAATGGCATCCACAGAAAGTCGTAATGAGAATCTGGCGTGACGAAACATGTCTTCTCCACTGAATTCGGGACCATGAGAACTTGATAATAACCCGAAGCAAGATCGAGTGTGCAAAATAAGTGATCTTCTCCACCCAGCTTGTCGATCTGTTCTTGTATCAGTGGAATCGGATACTTGCCTTGATATGAAATTTTTATCTCAATTCCCGCTTCCCAATTTTTCTTGAATAGCCTAGATAGCCGGTTTTGGAAGTAGACGACTCATTTAATTATTCATATAAACGTGAAAAATTGCTAATTGCACAATTTCCCGATTCTCATTTTCCGACAGATCAAAAATTTGGATGCCAATTGTGGCTGTTTTTCCTCAATTTTGTTCCAATAATGCTTTGGAGGTCTTTCCGATTCCGCTTGATAAGCGAGTGTTCGATTACAGTCGTGACCTCGCAAATGATATTTTGATTTGGATCTCGCAAAAACATATTCATTGGTCTGTGATATCCCTACGTGAAATCTTGTTGAGATGAGAAGATCGATCGAACTTTTGATTTTCGGCGTGAGCAGTACCCGTACCTTTCTCCCTCTTCCCCCTTCCATTTCTACAATAGTCAATTTGTCAGCAATTGCTCTTTCCATATTGATAAGGAAGTTCTTCAGTTCATCAGTAGTCTGCTCAGACCACAATGGACGCATCGCATAATTTTTGAGGAGCATTTTAGAAGCTTCGCCGGAACGCCTTTTGTTGAACAAAACGATGCAGTAGAGAAACTCAAACGGAATTTCAGTCATTTTGATAAATTTGGATCATTTTAGAAGCCTTTTTGATATTTGAGCATTTCATGTCCTATAAAATAGTGAATTTTACAAGATCCGTAGTCAGTGGAAATAATTGGGTCATGTTGAATTTCCTTTTTTTTTGTACGATGTGTGGAGAGCTTGGGATGACATTTTGGCGTTTCACTCCAAATCTATCAAGGTTAAAAAAATGTTTCAGTTCCTTGTTTTCAACTGAGTTACCACATAAAAGCACATTTCCTCTTTGAATGCTTGCGCATTTTTCTAAATTGTAGCCGATCTTTAGGCCCAGAGAAGGAGTTTGAAATTCAGGTCTGCCTTTTATTGAATCTTCCACAGAACAAAGTGATTTTACCGTGCTTACGATAAAATCAAAATGTTTTGGTCCCAAACATCTGTCAGTGTAGTAATTTGTGTCTACTTGGCTTCGAGTAGAGAACGTCCCAGTTGTCTCAATTGTTTGTCGTATCATTTCCGACTGTGGAATGGAATACTTTCCGTGCAACATATTTCCAAGAGCTGTAGTTAAGTCATCTTCCTTACATGTTTGAGAATGTTGCTTGCATGTTCAAATTCCCATCTGAAAATTGGGGTGGTTTTCAGGGGGTGGAAATTTAACTCACTGAATAAAACTTTGAAACTTTCAATTTTCACAGCAATCGACCTCTAAAATAAGGGAAAAATGGAGAATATCATCGTGTTTGGAAATTGGGGTTGTTCACAGGAGGTGTAAATTGAACTTGATGAATAAAAATCTGAAATTTTTGTTTTCATAGCAGTTGACCTCTTAAATGAATAGAATAAATGATGAAAAAATTATGGAAGAAACTCATCTGAAAATTGGGGTTGTTTTTAGGGGGTGGAAATTGAACTAAACAGTTTATCGCGAGGTGGCTGGAGTTTGTGTTTGTGGCCAATCTACGGCCTGAAAATCTCAAGCTCGTTCCTATTGGCTCTTAGCCCCCGGGCGTTCCAGAAGCAAATCTCGAGAGATTTTGACTTTCTTTCGTCCGGCATGCTCAGTTCAAAAGGTTGTAAATCGCCCTTGTCTGTCTTATGAAGACCGACACTGCCTCATCGTCCGGCTTCAGCTCGAGGAAGTTTCCGAGCACATCACCGAGGACAGATTTCAGTTTGTCCTGCTTCTCATCTGAACCCTGCTTGTTGTGCCGGGTGTTCGCGCCTAATGCCTCTTTCTTTGACTTGCGGTTGTCTGCGGCGACTTCCGCGTAAGTCTCAGAAGAACCCTGGCCTTTTTTTGGATGCCGTCGATTTCTCAGTTTTATCCTTCGACTTCGGGCTCCAACACCACACAAGTTCGCTATACATCGGCTTATCATATGTAATCTTAGTTTTGCGCATTTGAATCGCGGCGAAATTCTCGTTAAAATCGCGAAGTACTTGAAGTGCGGCTTCGTCAACCACGCCTCGATCCCGGGCTTTCGCCCGATCGTTTCCCAGTGCGTTGGTAGCTTAAGATCAACACGATTTTTTGCCGACTCCATGGTCTTCCCATATATCGAGTTATTTTGGCATTTATAATGATCTCTCGCGGATTTACTTGCTGATGCATTTCTAATATTAGTATTTAGTTCGATTAATGGGCGCAACCATGGCTTCTGGCTGAACGATAAACCCCGATGAATCCTTCGCAATTTCAACCCGTTTTGCAGAGCCTGCTGCAGATTCATGTAGTGTATCAGATGCCGCCGCTTATCATGCAAGTTCGTAACAAGCTTCCGCAGCTTAGACTTGGAATTCGGCGGTATCATACTCTCGACGCAGAACGGTAGCTCATTATGTGGATCATGGAGCTCCGCTGGATAGTCTAAATCCACCTCAAACAAATTTCCAGTGTCCTGGTCGGGTTTATATGACATAATGACATCGACAGTTATTTGAAATGTATCCGCAATCCACTTGAAGCCCTTATATGGTAAGTAGCTACTCATCGCACATCCATATAGGTTTGTTGCGTCGAGGTACACGATCTATAAAGTAGACTCTGCCGGATTGAAATTTGCTAGAAATTTATTATTGGACACGGCTTTCCAAACATTGCACTGACATATCCCACCACGGATCCCACTCTTCACAAAATCTAAAATTTCAATTTCTTGAATTAGCTCCGGCTCAATCTTTGTGTAGCGCATCATGGCGGTCCATGAGAGCGAGGGTGCAGTCAAAAATTGAGCTGGGTCCAGCCCGTATGCATTTCAGGCAGTCTTTCTGAACTCTTGAAAAATATCAGTGAGGAATAGACAGTCCGATTGAAGGTATAGGTCCGAGTATGAACCGATTGTCTCACAATTAAAGGTTGTCCAGACGGTTTGGGCTCGAGCATAGTCCGCCGCCCTAATCGCCTCACCATTCAATTTGTTGAGAAAATCCCCCATACTCGGTAATGCTCGGAGTTCTAATTTCTCGAATGAGTTCATGAATTCATATGGGAATACCCCCTTCTGCCTGATTAACCTGAATTCATCCTCATCCGAGAAATATAGGCGAACCTCAACGCAATCATCATCTGACAAGTTTTGAGCCAATTTATCTAGGGAGCTGGATAAGAACATGAGTGAATCAATAAACCGCATTTCAAGGACGATATTTCGGCCATTATTCTGATCGACAATGATGTGACGCGAGAACGAACTGTATAATTCCTCATTATTCGCGATAGCCTTGATATTCGCATCGTGCTCTGCCAATGCTACAATGAATAAATGAGCATCATACTTGCTCAAATTGTGGCAAATGCACGGTATGAATTTAGGAATTTTGTAATTCAGGTTACATACCCTGTGGGCAGGACCTCTATATGCTCCGGTTAAGTGACAATGATCACGCACCCGAACATCATCTTCGGCGAATGGCTCATTGCAAATATGGCATTCAACTGACTCAGTAAAGTCGATCATTTCCTGAGGGGAAGGTGGTAGCATTGGTATAACAATCTTGAGGTAATCGTCATATAGCCGTCGAACGTCTGCCTCGAGCCATTCGGTGAAGATCTTCGCCGCATCAGCCCCGCGGTAGCGCTTGTACTTGCTTAAGCTGTCATCATATGAGCACTTGATATTATAACCGAAGCTATAGGGCACGTGGAGACTCCTCTTCACAGTGTATGAGTCCGTCTCCTGATTCAGAACTGGTAAATCATCATCGCCCTGATCTGGATGAGATAAATCATTATCATGGTGATCTACCTCCATCCGATCTTCTGAGGATGATTCTTTGTTCTTCCTTGGGATCCCATATGTCGGAACTTCGAGCTGCAATGTGCATTCGAAGTCAAAAAATATTGAGAAGGGAACCTCCAACTGCTTATCATGACGGTCGAACTTTAGGATGCCGCGCGGAACCTTCCTACCCATACGATCAGTTCTAAGCCCGACCGGTAGCTCAACTCGGACCTACCTTACCACATGCATGATAGAAATCTAGCATGACCATAAGTAGAGAGCTGCGTGCTTAATAATCTAGACATGCTCTTGATGAGGCAATAGTGACTGCCGCCCTCATTGTTGCTAATGAGCAGTAAATTAATATGCATGGGTCGAGTTTCCGAGGTGAGATACAGCGGGCCGGCGATCTTATGCCTAGCACCTCCACCCACTAGGGCATAAACATTCACGGATATATTGGGGTTCTGACGCTCGAATATACGTCTTTGCTATAATCTAACTGGGAAGTCGATATTATCAAAATTTAGTTCATTTCCAAACATACGGTATCCAGCCGCCCGCTCAAGATGTCGTTCATCGTCGCCATGCAGAGAGGCAAGGATCGCCCATTTGAAGCATTAATTGTCGTCAGAATTCATCACGTTGACAGCTGCATGCTTCAGAGCGATGTCTCGAGGGAGTGGGATGTAGCTGAAAGCTTTCCCACATTTACTTCCGGATACTGACATTTGACAAGCGCCCAGCCTGAAAATGGAATATGAATTATAAATATAAATTCAGTGCCATTCTGCTGATAAATAATACGCTTATGTTAATAACCCATTCCCATCGATAAATTTTTTTCATTAGACCCAATATACATATATGTGGGGTATGCATACTCACTTTTAAATGATGATATGGTGATTATGATGATGATGATGTGAGGATTAAGCTGCAGGACTGCCGCTATTTTGCCCGCTGGAAGGAATACAGCGGGGTCTCTATCGGGCCAAGATTTTTAAAGCCGGTCAGCGTAATTGTATGGGGCGTTGCAAGTAGTCCCTCGATCGTTTCCTTATCCATAGACTCAGCAACTCTTTTTGGGAGAAACAGGTCGCCCAAGTCCTTCAGCCTGATAACTGCTGCTTTACCGTATTTAGTATTCACAATTCGAACACCCTCTATTCCATAGGGCAAATCGATTGTCAAGTCGGTCGGGCGGACAGTGCGCCTTGGCCCGTTCGTGCAGCATGCAACGGCGTTAAGTCTGGAGAGGTCCATTACTCTTTGAAAATATAATTATTATTAAATTATAGATACATATTGTAGGGCGGATCAAAGAAAAAAAAACTATGAAACTGTACTCACTTGTATCTCCTATGCGACTGTCTCAAAATAGGCGCTATCCCCTATGTGAACAGCTCAGAAAAAAATAAGCGCTAGTTCGCTATGAATAAGCAGCACCGCTATTGCTGAAATCTAGAAGACCTATTAATAATCAATTATTGGCAATAATCAATGAGTTCGAACTTACATAGATATGCGATTCCGGATGTTCCACGAATATCGCTAACGCCGCCTGCCTTATGGGATCGCGCTATTTATTGCCAAAAAAATGATATGATGAAGTATTATTAATAATGGCCCGTATGGGATCAATGCATCATTTTCAAACATTGCACGATAGGATTCAGAAATAAGGGATAATAGGTAGTATCAATAAAAAAAAAGAGAATCATATGCATTACTTGAATTTCACCAGCGATTCAAAGAAAAGTTTGCTGAGCAACGTCTCAAAAATCCAAGTAAATGTTTATGATTATTGCTATTTTTTTTTCAATTATCATCACCCATTGTAGTCCGGATGTTAAGGTATAATACCCTTCACTTTTATAACAAGCAATGCCACTTGGCATACCTATTGTCAAGACCATGTTTGACCGATTAAGATCAGGAGCCAAAGTCGCAAGCAATGCAGGAGTCGTATACAGGGTGTCGTATAGAAAAAAAGTAAAAAATTCGTATATCATTAACCAAACCAGATGAATACACGTGAATAGGCACATATATCCACAATATATTACCCATCAAGGAAGAGTCAACGGTTTTGGAAAATCTTGAGCGGCTCCTGAAATATTCAGAAAAAACTGAATTATCTTCTAAATATTTTATTTCTCAGTAAATTTGTAAATTTTCAAGATATCGAAGTGCAATTTGGTAGTTCTATGGCCAGTTTGGTCATGAATCAAAAACGATCAGGAGCCGAATGCAGGGCCTGCTATTTCCAGAAGTAAGACAGTCAACTTTTTTTTTCTTCGTGACCGCCATTTTGAATCTCCGTTTCACTCAACAGTTGGAAAAGTGACAGTCGAATGTGAAAATGTTGGCATCCAGTCACCCTATTATGAAAAAGATGGCCTTGAAGCAAGGTAAGGGTGTCTTCATCGAGAAAACATTTTGACCCAGGGTTTTCATGGTAATACGCATTTGCAGCGCCTGTGATGACTCATCAAAGATTTCAAAGAGCAGAGCGAGCCCTTTGTGACAATTCTACATTCATTACAAACTAAATTACCAAAATTCATAATGATCGGTCAAAAGGTAAGTTTTGGGTGGCTTACTGAACCAAATATGTGGCGCTTTTTGGTGAAAAATGCATAAAAAAAATCGAGCAATCATCATCATGTCATCCCTCACTGAGAGAAGGCTATTGCAAAAACCGAAACTAATCAACGCTGAAATGTTTTGGGAGAGTCAGCCCTATAATCTTGAGCCATAAAATGTTGAACACATGTATCCCTTTGTTAAAGAGAAGACATGAGAGACTTGCATGCAGAAAGTTTTTTCCAAGTTCTGAGCCACGTATTATTTTCAGAAAGCTACCAAAATTGTGACTCTGGATCTATGATGATGGATTTTGGTATTAAATCTCAAAATGGATGTAATATTGTTAGTCATGATCTTTTGGTGGGCTTCTGAATGAAATATGTGAATAAGAATTTTGAATTTTTTTTCTGCATGCACGCCTTCCATGTCTTCTTTCTGGTAACCGGACGCATGTGTTCAACATTTATTGCCTCAAGAATATAGACTTCAATCTCACGAAACATTCCAGCGTTGATTTGTTTCAGTTTTTGCAACAGCCTTCTCTTCGTGAGGGATAACATGATAATGATAGCCTGAGTTTTTTTGCATTTCTCACCAAAAAGCGCCACCTATTTTGTTCAGCAAGCCATCAAGAGTTTACCTTTGGACCGATCATCATGAATTTTGGTAATTCAGCTCAAAATAAATATAGGATTGTGACAAAGAACTCACTCTGCTCATTCAAATTTCTCATTAGCCATCACAGGCGCTGCAAATGCGTATTACCATGAAAACCTTGGGTGACAATGTTTTCTCGATGAAGACACCCTCACCTTGCTTCAAGGCCATCTTTTTCATAAAAGGGTGACTGGATGCCAACATTCTCATAATGGACTGTCACTTTTCCAACTGTCGAGTGAAACGGAGATTCAAGATGGCGGTCACGAAGAATAAAAAGTTGACTGTCTTACTTCTGGAAATAGCAGGCCCTGCATTTGGCTCCTGATCGTTCTTTATTCATGACAATACTCGCCGTTAACTTACCAAGTTGCACTTTGATATCTTGAAAATTCACTGATTTACCGAGAAATAAAATATTCAGAAGAAAATTAAGTTTTTTCTGAATATTTCAGGAACTGCTCAAGATTTTCCAAAACCGTTGACTCTTCCTTGATGGGTGATATATTGTGGATATATGTGCCTACTCACGTGAATCCATCTGGTTCAGTTAATGATATACGAATTTTTTACTTTTTTTCTATACGACACCCTGTATACGGCGCCTGCATCACTTACGACTTTGGCTCCTGATCTTAATCGGTCAAACATGGTCTTGGCAACAGGTATGCCAAGTGGCATTGCTTGTTATAAAAGTGAACGGTGCCCCCTAAATTTTGACCTTAACGTCCGGACTATTGACGCTATTTGCTATTAGGAATATTTGCTGGATTTCAATTATTTCAAATACTGGCGATAGAATTTAGATGTTCAAAAAAAGAAAAAAAACATACCTTTTGAGAGAACTTGTAGAACAAACTCACAAATACACTTTTGAGAACTCAATTCATCTACTTGCACTTGATGATTGACTGGAACTGAATTGAGTTTCAGCTAGCCACCGCGAAGTTTTTATACGATTTAGGATCGAGCCACTGCGCAGCCGGGTGGGGATGACGAGCTCCACCATGATCCTCTTCCACTACTATGTCGATATGGGGTCCTCCAAGGTACCAAGCTTACACTCCATGGCTCGATTACGCAATTCGACAAGGTGCCCCTCGAAAGTCTGTCCCTGCTGGTACTTATAGGTGAAGAAATTATACCTTTGGAATGACAAATTTTCCCAAATCTGACCAGCAGCTTCTCTAGTTCATTCTTGTCGGCTTCTGGGATGAGGAAAGTAGTGTATATCATGTAGCCAGCCTCTCCTATGTGGTTCAAAAGCTAGGTGCACTGTGTTATTTCTTCTTTTTTCGTAATTTCCGTTGCTTGCAGACAGTTCTCGAACCTTGCCCTCCATAGGGTCCAATTTTCGGCCAGATTACCCACCATGGACATCGGCGGCATTCCACGTGGATCACCCATTTGGCTCTTTGATACCTGAGTAGGTGCTGCAAAGGTCGCAGAAAGCTGGCATGGTAGAGGAAAAT
Source organism: Anaspis maculata (assembly GCA_949128115.1). Classification (NCBI taxonomy): domain Eukaryota; kingdom Metazoa; phylum Arthropoda; class Insecta; order Coleoptera; family Scraptiidae; genus Anaspis; species Anaspis maculata. The sequence goes on from OX421961.1 coordinate 6,554,262, forward strand.
GATATATTGGGCTACACGGTGACTGCAAAGGGAACATCCCCCAATCCCCAATCAAAGACTTTCCAACACTTGGAAAAACTGAAAGCAGTTCTTTGTTATCATTTCGGGCTGGAGTCGGCTGTGAACTTTCCGGAGTAGGCGGCAACGTCGATCCAGCAAGCTCTGTCGGGTCGTTGGGTACTGTCACGCCGGTGGCAGCTTCTTCAAGGAGGTGCGAAGAATTCTTTGTGTTATGTACTCTCTCAGAATGACTTGAGTATCGTATTGAGAAATACGTGTTTTGCGCAAATTAAATGAAACCAAACGTTCAGGATGAAGTCCGCCGGTCTCAAGAGTGGCAGTGGTGTAAAATGGGGATAGTCCCTTGAGGAGAGACGAGCTCGACGAGGGGGAACGCCAGGAGATGACAACGATCTGGCCTGGACGGTGGGCTACTCGGAACTGAGGGGGCAATTCCTGGTATCCGCCTTTTTATAGTTGGCTGTGCCGCGTGCGCGAGCCAATGGGCTGTCGAGCTGTCGTAGCGGAGAAGTCGCGTGGCGATGCGGACCGATGACTGAACGGTCGCGTGCCACATCGGAGTAGGCGGAAAGGCCTCTCGCTAAACATTTATCGCGAGCAGGCTATGAAAATGGGGTGGTTTTTCATGGGTCGCGGTAACAATCGCCCCCCTCTTGAGACCATCGGTACGCTTTTATTGAAATAAATTCAATAGCTACATACATGCCAAAAATTCAAACGTAGAAAATGTTGTAGAAAATGTTTTAAATTTAAGGTTGAACAGTAACGGTTTAAAACTAGAATTAAACATGGCGTTGACGAAGGTAACGAAGGGGTCGTAAAACTTTTTCGATTTTATAGTGATCTTATGTCTGCCAATCAGACTGTCTGTAAGGTTGACGCCACCCATATGACGATTGTATTCTTTCACCAAGTTTGGACAATCTATCGGTATCTTCTTTGACCACGCTTTGTCAAATCTTTGAACTTGTTGCACGGGTAAAACTCCACAAAAATTTGAAAGAAGACTAACCACTTTGTTGTCTTTCCAGACGACAGATGTTACAACAATATTTTCAACTGTAGTTAGGTACTCGTCCATTGTTCCTCTTGGTGATTTCTCAATATCTGGCAGCTTACAATTTGGTAGTCGGTTCCTGCGCACTGTACCTAATGCTTGTGAGTATGCCTCTCGAAGAATAGGTAATTCGTTGTATAGTAAAAACCCGATGATTGATTTGGAGTACGTGACGAATTAGTCTCATGACAACGTTAGCACTGGCACCAAGGTTTTACGTGGCTGCCCTGTTCTCATCGGCATTCTCTTGACCCGAATAAACTTCAAAATTATACGTGTTCTCTGAAATCCCTGACATGACAAAAATTTGTAGCCCCATTTATGAAGTTTTGCAGGCATATACACTGCATCTTCCAAAAAGATAGTTGACAACTGGACGTAATTTATAGAGGCGGTCATGATTGGGATCATTGCGAATTGTCATATGTGTATTGTCGTTAAAATTAAGACATTTGCGAGCTCTTTCGAAATTCTTTTGACACATGGCTTCTTTGATACTCGCCACGCCAACAGACTTTGACCAATAGCATCGGACACTTGGAAGGTGTACTACGGACATCATTATACAATGTTTAGTCTCCGACCAGCCGGATTAGTACTCCTATTATTCCATGCTAGGTGTTTAGCGTTCAGATCGCCAGCGACGATTTTCGAGGTGTTTGACGCAATACCCTCTGCTCTTCACGTTTTCGCGGGGCAAAACGTCGACGTTGTTCTGCTCCGTGAAAATCTCAAGCTCGTTCCTGTTGGCTCTTAGCCCCCGGGCGTTCCAGAAGCAAATCTCGAGAGATTTTGACTTTCGTCCGGCATGCTCAGTTCAAAAGGTTGTAAATCGCCCTTGTCTGTCTTATGAAGCCCGACACTGCCTCATCGTCCGGCTTCAGCTCGAGGAAGTTTCCGAGCACATCACCGATGACAGATTTCAGTTTGTCCTGCTTCTCATCTGAACCCTGCTTGTTGTGCCGGGTGTTCGCGCCTGATGCCTCTTTCTTTGACTTGCGGTTGTCTGCGGCGACTTCCGCGTAAGTCTCAGAAGAACCCTGGCCTTTTTTAGATGCCGTCGATTTCTCAGTTTTATCCTTCGACTTCGGGCTCCAACACCACAAGTCCGCTATAAATCGGCTTATCATATGTAATCTTAGTTTTGCGCATTTGAATCGCGGCGAAATTCTCGTTAAAAATAGCGAAGTCTTTGAAGTGCGGCTTCGCAATCCACGCCTTGACACCGGACTCTCGCCCGATCGTTTCCCAGTGCGTTGGTAGCTTAAGATCAACATAATTTTCCGCCGACTCCGTGGTCTTCCCATATATCGAGTTATTTTGGCACTTATAATGATCTGTCCCGGATTTACTTGCTGATGCATTTCTAAGATTAGTATCTAGGTCGATATATGGGCGCAACCATGGCTTCTGGCTGAACAATGAACCCCGATGAATCCTTCGCAATTTCAACCCGTTTTGCAGAGCCTGCTGCAGATTCATGTAGTGTATCAGATGCCGCCGCTTATCATGCAAGTTCGTAACAAGCTTCCGCTGCTTAGACTTGGAATTCGGCGGTATCATACTCTCGACGCAGAACGGTAGCTCATTATGTGGATCATGAAGCTCCGCTGGATAGTCTAAATCCACCTCAAACAAATTTCCAGTGTCCTGGTCGGGTTTTTATGACATAATGACATCGACAGTTATTTGAAATGTATCCGCAATCCACTCGGAGCCCTTATATGGTAAGTAGCTACTCATCGCACATCCATATAGGTTTGTTGCGTCGAGGTACACGATCTATAAAGTAGACTCTGCCGGATTGAAATTTGCTAGAAATTTATTATTGGACACGGCTTTCCAAACATTGCACTGACATATCCCACCAAGGATCCCACTCTTCACAAAATCTAAAATTTCAATTTCTTGAATTAGCTCCGGCTCAATCTTTGTGTAGCGCATCATGGCGGTCCATGAGAGCGAGGGTGCAGTCAAAAATTGAGCTGGGTCCAGCCCGTATGCATTTCAGGCAGTCTTTCTGAACTCTTGAAAAATATCAGTGAGGAATAGACAGTCCGATTGAAGGTATAGGTCCGAGTATGAACCGATTGTCTCACAATTAAAGGTTGTCCAGACGGTTTGGGCTCGAGCATAGTCCGTCGCCCTAATCGCCTCACCATTCAATTTGTTGAAAAAATTCTTCATACTCGGTGATGCTCGGAGTTCTAATTTCTCGAATGAGTCCATGAATTCATATGGGAATACCCCCTTCTGCCTGATGAGCCTGAATTTATCCTCATCCGAGAAATACAGGCGAACCTTGACGCAAATATCATCTGGCAAGTTTTGAGCCAATTTATCCAGGGAGCTGGATAAGAACCGGAGTGAATCAATGAACCGCATTTCAAGGACGATATTTTGGCCATCAATCCGATCGACAATGATGTGACGCGAGAACGAAATGTATGATTCCTTATTATTCGCGATAGCCTTGATATTCGCACCCTGTTCTGCCAATGCTACAATGAATAAATGAGCATCTTACTTGCTCAAGTTGTGGCAAATGCACGGTATGTATTTAGAAATTTTGTAATTCAGGTTACATACCCTGTGGGCAGGACCTCTATATGCTCCGGTTAAGTGACAATGATCACGCACCCGAACATCATCTTCACCGAATGGCTAATTGCAAATATGGCATTCAACTGACTCATTGAAGTCGATTATTCCCTGAGGGGAAAGTGGTAGCATTGGTATAACAATCTTGAGGTGATCGTCATAGAGCCGTCGAACGTCTGCCTCGAGCCATTCGATGAAGACTTTCGCCGCATCAGCCCCGCGGTAGTGCTTGTACTTGCTTAGGCTGTCATCATATGAGCACTTGATATTATAACCGAAGCTATAGGGCACATTGAGACTCCTCCTCACAGTGTATGAGTCTGTCTCCTGATTCAGAACTGGTAAATCATCATCCCCCTAATCTGGATGAGATAAATCATCATCATGGTGATCTTTCTCCATCCGATCTTGTAAGGATGATTCTTTGTTCTTCCTCAGGATCCTATATGTCGGAACTTCGGGCATATATTCGGGCAATGTGCATTCGAAGTCAAAAAATATTGAGAAGGGAACCTCCAACTGCTTATCATGACGGTCGAACTATAGGATGCCGCGCGGAACCTTCCTACCCATACGATCAGTTCTAAGCCCGACCGGTAGCTCAACTCGGACCTACCTTACCACATGCATGAAGTCGGTGCTCTGCTAATTTCACCTCGCTTCTGAAGTAGCTCGGACAACCGTGGCATAGAAATCTAGCATGACCAAGTAGAGAGCTGCGTGCTTAATAATCTAGGCATGCTCTTGATGAGGCAATAGTGACTGTCGCCCTCATTGTTGCTAATGAGCAGTAAATTAATATGCATGGGTCGAGTTTCCGAGGTGAGATACAGCGGGCCGGCGATCTTATGCCTAGCACCTCCACCCACTAGGGTATAAACATTCACGGATATATTGGGGTTCTGACGCTCGAATATACGTCTTTGCTTTAATCTAACTGGGAAGTCGATATTATCAAAATTTAGTTCATTTCCAAACATACGGTATCCAGCCGCCCGCTCAAGATGTCGTTCATCGTCGCCATGCAGAGAAGCAAGGATCGCCCATTTGAAGCATTGATTGTCGTCAGAATCCATCACGTTGACAGCTGCATGCTTCAGAGCGATGTCTCGAGGGAGTGGGATGTAGCTAAAAGCTTTCCCACATTTACTTCAAGATACTGACATTTGACAAGCGCCCAGCCTGAAAATGGAATATGAATTATAAATATAAATTCAGTGCCATTCTGCTGATAAATAATACGCTTATGTTAATAACCCATTCCCATCTATAAATTTTTTTTGACAGATGTCATTTTTTGACAAATGACAGAATAGTACTTGTGATACATCATTTTAAAGCCTAATAAATTCTTAGGAGAACTGTGTTTTTATTTTTAAAATAGGGTGTCTTTTACAGCTTCTAGGGGACTTTCAATAGGAAAAAATGTCAATTTCAGAAATAGCCACTCAATAAGTAATAGGTATTTTTAAAATTAACTAATGGTGATGATCTGATTTTTAAATTGTCCAAATTATTGGGAAACTTTATAAACACCTTATCTTTCGGGTAGGCTCATAAAAACTCGAGGGGGGTCATTTCTGGCAAGCTCGGATGTCATCGCGTTGGGCCGGTGGAGTTCCAATTCACTGATCGTCGAATCTTTCATTCAAGGAACAAGGAGACGGTCATTGGGGCAACTTCTTTAGGACATTTTTTGATCCATTATGATTAATTAATCATCATTATCATTAGTTTACATTAAAAATAGGTACCTGCTTTACCTATTTACTTATTATGTATTTTTGAAATTCAACATTTTTTTCCTGTTGAAAGACCCTTAGAAGCTGTAAAAGACACCCTATTACAAAAATAAAAACACAGTTCTTCTAAGAATTTTATGGGCTTTGAAATGATGTGTCACAAGTGATATTCCGTCATTTGTCAAAAAATGACATCTGTCAAAAATAACTTGACATATCATCAGTCGGAAGATCTTGTTTTTGTGATTTCAAAAATATATAATATATTGGGTGTGAAACCCATAATAAAGATGCTACGGGCTGGGGCCTAAAAAAAAAAACGGACGGTATATGTGGGGTATGCATACTCACTTTTAAATGATGATATGGTGATTATGATGATGATGATGTGAGGATTAAGCTGCAGGACTGCCGCTATTTTGCCCGCTGGAAGGAATACAGCGGGGTCTCTATGGGGCCAAGATTTTTAAAGCCTGTCAGCGTAATTGTATGGGGCGTTGCAAGCACTCCCTCGATCGTTTCCTTATCCATAGACTCGGCAACTCTTTTTGGGAGAAACAGGTCGCCCAAATCCTTCAGCCTGATAACTGCTGCTTTACCGTATTTAGTATTCACAATTCGAACACCCTCTATCCCATAGGGCAAATCGATTGTCAAGTCGGTCGGGCGGACAGTGCGCCTTGGCCCGTTCGTGCAGCATGCAACGGCGTTAAGTCTGGAGAGGTCCATTACTCTTTGAAAATATAATTATTATTAAATTATAGATACATATTGTGGGGCTCAAAAAAAAACTATGAAATTGTACTCACATGTATCTCCTATGCGACTGTCTCAAAATAGGCGCTATCCCCTATGTGGACAGCTCAGAAAAAAATAAGCGCTAGTTCGCTATGATGTAAGCAGCACCGCTATTGCTGGAATATAGAAGACCTATTAATAATCAATTATTAGCAATAATCACCTTTTTTTTTATATTGGTCACTGTACAGACTTTTCTCTTTCTCTAGTCATTTCGGTTGGCAATAAAATCGCATTTTGGATAATAAGAACCTGTAATTTTGCATGCTTGTTGCTTGAACTGTTAGGAAACTGCTGCGCCCTCAGAAACCTCTGTTCTCGCCTCTGTTTTACTTTCCCGTTTCGCGTTCTCGAATGAAAAGAAAAATATTGTGAACGCGCAAAAAAATTGTTTCCGGATTTCGAAGAATAACTTTTTTCAAGGTCCATCTTATCGATTTATTCAGACCATTTCCAGAGAAGACAAAATCGAAATCGGTTGAGACAATCCAAAGTTACATTATTTTGAAAAAGGGCAAAATTTTCGATACCGACATTTCAAATGTTGAGCAGTTTACTTTGAGGTGTATCTGATTCTTGAATATCAGATGAGGTCTCCATTTTTATATCAGCAATCGAACTACTTGGTATATTTGAGGCAGCAAGTACAATATTATTCGTACAACTAAATATTTTTCGGAAAAGTATTCTGCTTCTAGTCCTGTTGACACCACATTTTGAACATGTTGACATTTCTCACTGGAACTTCCAGATTATTCTCTCAAAATCTTGAATAAATCAAGTCGCTTGGGTTTGTTTTGTAGAGTGGAAAACGAACTCCAGGATCTGGAAGAGAAACGCGAAAGACTAAGTATAGGTATTAACTACACACATCAAAAGAATCTAGGGGACAAGCAAATTCAGACGATTTCTAAAATCATCAAAACTTTTGATTGCCGTCAGCAATTTCATATCGGTTTTCAGTGTTGGATAGCTCAATCTTTCTCTTTCATGCATTGATCACGTCAAATACGAACAATGTTTTACAAGGTCGCTACAGGGTGATAGATAGATAGATAGATAGAATCATTTATTTGTTCAAGATGAAGACAGGCTTACATCATAAAATGCCTTTTTGGAGGCGTTGAACGTGTCAGTAAAAAGATAATTAAATAAATAAATTAACAAATATAGGCAACGTCACAAACACTACATATTAAAATCGTTAACAGAAAAAAAATCGTCGACATCATAATAGGCATTTGCAACTAGCGTTCTATATATACAATTTCTAAAACTATTGTCAGGCAGGTCACGAATAACAGCTGGTACGTGATTATAAATTTTTGTGGCCATGAATTCAACATTTTTTTGTAGGTAGGCATAACTATATTTACAAATAACAAGATCTTTTTTGTTTCGGGTGTCATGTGCATGCGAAAGTGTGTTGAAAAGGTCCATATTCTTTCTTACAAACATTATACAGTGGTAAATATAAATACAAGGCAGGGTAAGTATACCTCTATGTACGAAATGCTGTTTACAACTTTCCCTGTCTTTCAATTTCAAAATGTTTCTGATGCATTTTTTTTGTAGGCGAAATACTCGAACAGCCTCCCCAGATGCACCCCAGAAAACCACACCGTAGCTGATCCAAGAATCTACATATGCATAGTATGCTTGAAGAGAAGCCTGCACCCCAACGAAACGGCTTATCATACCCAACGCATAGGCATAACTCCCCACCCTGGCGACAAGGCTGTCAATGTGGTGTGTCCAGTCCAGCCTGGAATCTATGTATATCCCAAGAAACTTCACACAATCCACGGCCTCAAGGTGACCTCTGCCATACTTAACACGAAGGTTTCTATCGCTTTGGTGGAATCCAAATTCGATCATCTGAGTCTTTGCGACGTTCATCAAAAGATTATTCTTCTTAAAGCAGCCCTCGAGAGTTTCCAGAGTATAAATGATTTTCTGCTCTAAGGAGTTGCTATCTCCCCCATCGCTCAGGACAACTGATGTATCGTCAGCAAACTGAAGCACTTTTTCTTGCAGGACTGATGGAAGGTCATTTGTGTAGACAATGTACAGCAACGGTCCAAGAATCGATCCCTGGGGTACGCCTCTTATCACTGCAAGTATGCGTGATCTCATATATACTCCATTCTCGTCCTGTTCCGCAACATATTGAGTGCGATTCGAGAGATAACTTTTTATCAAATCAAGTGCAATTCCTCTTACTCCATACTTCATAAGTTTTTGTATAAGTATTCCATGCTCCACACTATCGAATGCCTTCGATAAGTCCAAACAAAGTGCAGCGGTGTTGTTTTTCACATTCATAGAGTGCATTATGTCGGTCAAAGCAATGTACACGGCTCTAATTGTGGATTTCCCTTTTCTAAAACCATTTTGATTTTCATTTATGATATTTTTCTTTTCAAAAAAATCCAGTAGTCTGTTTGATATGACTTTCTCGAAGACCTTACTGAAGCTATTCAAAACGGCAATTGGTCTGTAATTTCCAATGTCGCCCTTTTCACCTTTCTTGTAGACAGGCTTGATCTTGGCACACTTTAAACCATCAGGAAAAACTCCTGTTGAAAGAACAATATTGAGTATATGGCATAATGGTTCAGCCACATACGGTGCAATGCTCTTAATTAATTTGATAGGAATTTCATCATCTCCTACTGCTGATGTGTTTCTCAATGACGTGATTATGGTACAAATTTCTTTTGGAGTTACAGGTTGTAAAAATATTGAGTTTGGGTTTTGCGGTATATGGCCCACATCATCACTGTTACATATTCTAGGACAAATATTCACAAAATAATCGTTTACATTGTTCAAAATTGATTTCGCCGTTCCAGTATGGTTGATCCCCATATTTTCTATAATGGTTTTCTTATTTTTTGTTCTACCAGTGTATTGACCAATCAATTTCCACATAGCTTGGCCCTTGTTATTAGCAGTGCTTAAGTAACTCTCATCTGCCATTTTTTTGGCAGAGATGATCACTTTTTTCAATATGCTGCAGTATCTCTTATAGTAATCGACTGACACTTCGCCTTGATTCTTCGATATATATAATTTTCTCTTCTTTTTGCAAGATTCTCTTATCCCGTGAGTTATCCAAGATTTTCTTTTGACATTAGTCTTCACAAGTTTAGGTACAAAAATGATTTGGAACAGATTTACTATCTTTGACAAGAACGCCACTGATCAATGGAACAGTGTAAAATTGCCAAAAGTTCAGTACGAGCGCGATTTCTCAAAAAAGAAAATCCATCCATTGCAATAGCACAGTTATGAAGATCAGTGTTTCAGCTTCACCGACGTTTTTAAATCTTGAAAATCGATGGTGAATTGCCAAAGATATTGATCATTTTATGCCGCCATGTTGATTTTCCAAGAGAGAAGAAAGTGATCCGATTTCATTGAAACTTGGAACACACTCATGTCTGGTTCAAGTAATTGGAATTTCAAGGTCAAATGTCACTCTTGATCACTTTCGAGCCGCTATATTGAACTTTTTACATGAATGATTCGATTTGAATAAAACTTTGAAACACACTAGAATCGAATCATTTACATAAAAGTTCAATGTGACGGCCTGAAAGTGACCGAGAAAGACATTTGACCTTGAAATTCTAATTACTGGGACCAGGCATGAGTGTGATCCAAGTTTTAATGAAATCGGATCACTTTCTTGGAAGTTCAACATGGCGGCACAAAATGATCAATGTCTTTGGCAATTCACCTTTGATTTCCAAAATTCAAAAACTTTACTGAAGCTAAAACACCATTCTTCATAATTGTGCTATTGGAATGCATAAAAAAATATTTTTGGGAAATCGCGCTCGTACTGAACTTTTGGTCATTTTACACTGTTCCATTGATCACCCTGTAGAAACTTTATGGAACATTGTTAGTATTCGACGTGATCAAGGCATGAAAACGAAAGATTGGGCTATCGAGCACTGAAAACCGATATGAAATCGCTGACGGTAATCGAAAGTTATGATGATTTTAGAAATCGTCTGAATTTGCTTGTCCCCTAGATTATTTTGATGTGTGTAGTATTATATTAGAATTAGCAAGGAGAGTTTTAAGAAAGAGTGATAATTTTTTTATTTGGGGTGATATTATATTTTGAGTGCAACATATTGACATTTGAGTGTGATATTTTAAATTTAACTTCAAAATAGTGACCAGTGAATGATTTTGTGAATTGAATTGAGTATCATTGCAATTTCAATAATTAGGTATTATCACTCCTAAGATTGTGTGCTTTCTAAAGTGCTCGCCAATTGAAATGGTCCACCCAAAAAATTCAGTCACATTCAAAGTGACATAACTCTTGAATGAATAAACTATTTTGAATGGTCTTTTGTTTTCTGATTAGCTCACGGATTGGATTACAACATGTCATGGGCCGTTTTTGGTACAGGTGTTTCGTATCAATTATACAGGGCGCTCAATCAGGTACTGCAAAAATGGAGAAGTATGAACTGGTCCCATTTCACAAAAAATGGGTTTTGGTTTTTTCCAAGTGTTTTAGGGAAGATGTTGTTCCTTTACCTTGAGGTAGTTTTCAAAACTTTGAGTCTATCTCCCCCAATTACACAGTGATCTCAAAAATGCAACCTTCTGGTCTAACTTTTATATCAATTTCAATTGTTGGTCGATTTTGAAAAATAAAGACCCTTGTTGAAGCTCAAGACTCAGATGAGAAGGCCGAAGATCGGAACTGACTGGAGACAAAAATTTTGAAAAAGCGAAGGAATCAAAAGTGACCTAAATATGAAGCACCCTAGAAATCAGGTTCAGGGAAATAACTGAATAAAAATCAACTTGTCTTCAAACAGACTTATTTCCGAACATTTTGAGGTATTTTCCGATTTCAAGTGATGAAAATTGTCGATGCGTGACCCATTTTACAAAATCACTTTCCAGAAGATAATACCGGACCTTCCTCGACTGAAAATGCATGTTACCTAGGTTACCTTCTTATTGTCGTATGTTTCCTTCACATTTAAAGAGATAGGCACCAGTTCTGATCCTCGTAACCCAGGTTACGTCAATTTTTAAGTGAAAAACGTCCAGCATTCTTCGTTGAAAGCATCCATTTCTGATTTGGATTCATTGCCACAATTTTTGCCCCATACAAATGAGATACACCTTAAAATGTTCAGAAAGAATGGTTTGTTTGAAGACAAGTTGTCATTTGTTCAATACCTTCCCTAAACCGGACCTCTAGCAAGTTTGTCATTTGGGTCACTTTTGATTCAATCCCTTTTTCAGAATTTTCATCTAAAGTCAATTCTGATCCTCGATCCGTTTGACCTGAGCCTATAGCTTCAACAAGAGCCTTCATTTACCAAAATCGGCCAACAACGAATAATGTTATTACTGCAAAACTAAAAGGTTACATTTTTGAGATCACACTGTAATTAAGGCAGATAGGCAAAAAAATTTGAAAACAATTCGAGTTATGGTTACAACAACTTCCCTGAAACACTTGGAGAAAACCAAAAACTATTTTTTGTGAAATGGGACCTGTTCAAACTTTTCCATTTTTGCAGTACTTGATTGACGGCCCTGTATAATTGATACGAAACACTTGTACCAAAAATAGTCCATGACATGTTGTAGTCCAATACGTGAGCTAATTAGAAAACATAAAACGATTCAAAATAGTTAATTTATTTAAAAGTTATGACACTTTGAATGTGACTGTATTTTTTGGGTGGACCATTTCAATTGGCGAGCACTTTACTTCTATCAACGTATTCAAAACGTCTTCACTAAAAAAAAAAGCAGCTATAGGCAGCTGAAATTCTCAGTGAATGTAGTCAACACTTCACTCAATCTCATGGAAAAATATAGGAGTAAAGTGTAACAAAAATGTGAACTTCAATTTTAATTAAAATTCACGCTAAAACCACTCTCTCGATAAAGCGCTATAACTAAGACACCGAATAGCAGACAAAGTCAGTAACCTGCTTGAAATAAAGCTCTTACCTTGTTCTATGTCAATCATTATTGATTTGTCCAATTGAAGTCAAAGAAACCAAAAATTCACAGTCGTTAAAACACTGAACATTCACTGCACAACTTTACTCTTCAACACGTGTTTCCTTCTCGAGCCCTAAATCGAAAATGGGGCAGGTAAAGGAATTGGGGTCTTTTGTACCCTCAAGAATAATGGTTACCCTTCTCAAAATGCCCATTTATTCCCTATTTCTCAGAAGTCGGTAAAATTCGGGTCAATAGACTTTTGTCCAAAAAATGTTAATTCTGACCCACTGTCGACTGGTGTTGCGGAGCAGTCAGTCAAAACATCTTGACAATCACCTAAGGTCTAACCCAAGGTATGTTTATTGCTCCATTTCATATCGATATTCCAATAGTAAAGCTTGTGCTTATTCCCTCGATAATAATGACATTGTTTTTGTAAAAATGGACATCACAATCGCAGGTATAATCCAGATTTCAGCCACAGCTATTGGTTTCGAAAAGTCAATTGTCCACTCTTTGAGTCACCAATTTTTGCAAGTTCTTCCTGAGCGGTGGTGAATCTGCCAAACAACCGCAGTTTTTTCGTGAATGATGACTCGAATGTTGGTGTTTTAAGCGAACTGGCATTCATATCATCTGATGAGTCGTCAGAAAGTGTTTTTGGCGATTTTCCCATCATGTTATCTAAGTTGACATAAAATTATAAACTTGAATCAAGAAGAGAACACAGCTGAGTACAACAATTCACCTTTCTCCACTACCAGCCCTCTTCTGGAACTGCAGGTGGTCTCAGGATTTATTTCGGGTTTTCTGTGAAGAAACTCGTTCATTGCATCGTAATATGGCCGATTATTTCCGGATGTTTCATTGTGTTTTACAACTTTCTTGTAATGCGTGACAAGTCCCTTCCATTTTGTATCGCATTGCTGCCAAGTTACATTGCCCCCTCGATCGCTCATCTTCCGGGCGATTTTCTCCCACACAATCTTTTCCACGCCTCAATGCATCTCCTCATCGAAGTCCTTGTGAAGGTCTATCAACATCTGAATCGAATGATTCTCGCTGGTTCCAACCGTCTAGTTGGTTGGTTTTGGTTGAGAATTCGGGTCACTATTTTCAATTTGGCAACCCTCAACAGAATGAGAATTGGACACACTCGCCTTACACATTCTATCCTGATAGAAAAAAAAACCACACCACCTGAATGTAACCACTGCATTACTTTACTTACAGTAAAACACTTGTTGATAGAATGTAGACAGTATCAACATCATAGAGAAGAGGGCCAGACTGAAGGAGACAATGGAGAAAATCTTCGACAACCCAGACAAAATAATGGAATTCCTAAAAGCGACCAAACTAACATCAGAAATTTAATTTACTGCTACGAGCGACAATTCCCGTGCATTCTGGTGAACACGCGATATTTCTAGGCCCTTCCACAGCCGCAGTGTACAAGTGCGCGGAGCTCTGGACATTTCTAGAGTATACGTGATGGCATTGAAATACACGAAGACCTAAACGCCTGATCAATACACATCTGTCAATTTGGCAGCGGCGCCGGCTCTAGAGCACGGCAGAATTATACGCCGGCAGACAACGTAGAGGTTGTTGGCTGCGATATGAAGTGATCTAGTTCCTCGTAAGATTCAACTTCTTGCGAAGATTCAACTCCTTGCGAACATTCCTCATCATGTACTTGGATTTCTTCTTCTTCTTCAATTAATTTTTGCCAGTCAGTACCCGGAGCTCGGTCTTTAGCTGGTTCCGCAACATTTGTTGCTCTTCTGCAATTACAACACATTACATGTAATATGAACTAACAGGCATATTTTGCTTTGGTATAAGTATGGGGTTTATAAAAATAAAATATATTACCTTCGGGTCGCCACATGCTTTTCTAAGAAAAGCGGGCTTCCAAAGAAGGGCCATTCGGACTCTACAAGACCCGACCCTGATGACACCTGCTTCATCAACCTTATCTCCATCTAGTACGCCGGATAGCGACATGAATTTCTAAGTCATTTCATCACGAGACAGAAATGGTCAACTCGATAGTTTTTGTGATGGCAAACAAGAAAAACAACTTCCGTCACTCATGCGCTGTCACTCATGCGTCGGTTGCTTCAGAAGTTACAGGGTCAAAAAAAAACTTACATAAGTGATTTCATCACGAGACAGAACCCTCGCAGAAACCGTTGAATCTTAAGGTGCGTTCAGTCAGCTTATTTAGCCGCAAGTTTTAATTTTAGTCGCAAGCGCAGCGACGGCGACGCCCATTGGCTATAATGAGCCAGCCTCCTCAGACAGCCAATAAGCGATGCAGCGTTTACGACTAAAATTAAAACTTGCGGCTAAATAAGCTGACTGAACGCACCTTTAAATCCAAAGGGTCGGGAAACCCCGGAGTTCAGGTACTAACGCAGGTACCTATGGCAGGGTCGCCGTGGTCAGTATAACCGGTATTTAAGTGATATTCAAGTTATGTTTAACTTGAAATTGATGAGTTTGTTTCATTAAGACCAATTTTTGTACCGTTGTTTTGTATTCCAACAAACTCATCAATTTCAAGTTAAACATAACTTGAATATCACTTGAATACCAGTTATATTGACCACGCCATAGGTACCTGCGTTACTACCTGAACGCCGGGGTTTCCGGACCCCTTGGATTTAACACCCAGTGAACACGGCGAGGTTGTATGTAACTCTTATGGAGTTCACATGCGGCAAATATAAAGCCACCGCGATGTTCCCAGCGAGGTCTCCAAGCAATCCCTGCGACCGCGAAATGTCCGCCCCAAATGCAATGAAACGAACTTCCCATGGAAGTAACATTGTGGAGGTTACTGGGAGATCTTAGTGAGCATTTGCTTAGGACATCACGCCGATACTTCCTGTGGAAGTGATTTTCGTGCGCTTATTGGAATCACGATGTGACTTCTCAAAGATTTCTAGTTTTTGACATCCACAGTACCTCTCAGTAGTACTTCTCAGATACCTCGATACGGGACCTCGTGAGGAGTGATATTAAAATAGAAATGTTTCGAATACAACACATTTTATTTGAATATAATATAACATTTACATATAACATTAACATATAACATTAACATATAACATTAACATATAACATTAACATATAACATATAACATATAACATTTTTTGCATTTGAAGAAATTACATTCTTATTGCAAGGTAGGTAGGTAGGTAATTCTTGCACATTTGACAATTCCGCATAAAAGAAATAAGGGTTTCTACATAACAATAATCAGTATATAGGTAGTAACAAATGAACAATATTTACATTCTAACACTAACCCAATTGGAAAAAAGTGACCGTTCTGGAGGAAATGAACAGAAATAAAAAATACAATGTAGCATAAATAAATAAGCAGACATTCTCAATAAAATATCGTTTAGCAAGAATGAGCGTATAGTTCCAGTGCACCCCTGACCAGGGCCGGGTCTAGCAGGCGTGCAGTGCGTGCCTGCACGCAGGCGGCAAGTCATTAGGGACGTCAATATATTATAATACAGTTAGGATTCTTTTCATTTCCGCATTGGGAGGGGGGTCTCCACTGCTGATGTGGGGGGCGGCAATTTTTCGCTGGCAGGCAGACAGCAAATAGGCCAAGCCCGGCCCTGCCCCTGACAAAATGGACTATTTTCTTTGCCTCGCCAATTGTTATGAAACTTATTATAGCCAGTTCCACCAGCGAATTTTATCATTTAATCATTGTTTGTTAACTAATTGAGATATTTTCTCTGGTGAATATTGGCTTAGTGACCACAGAAAGCACAAGTTCCACGAAAGATTATTATTGAAAAATGTTTGGACCACAACAGCTTGTATGCATTTTCCGTGGTCATTCAACCAGCACTGACTTAGAATCCATTTAGAGAAAATGTTTTAATTAGTTAACAATAATTAAATTCGCTGGTGGAACTGGATGTTGTTTATTTATTTAATTGTAGGCATTATAAGGTGGCCGGAATTATAAGTCAAATAACACATTTTTCTGTCAGTTTCAGCAACCTTATTCTCTGGAAGAAAATTTCAAACGCAGGTCACTTTTGAAAGTCACAAAAATGTACTTCAACTTAACGAGCTCAAATTTTGAATTTCACAAAATAAATGTGTTATTTTGAAAAATGTATTATTTGACGAATATTCTGGCCACCTTAATTAGGTACAAGTATTCAGTAAGTAGGTACCTACATAACTATTACTATTTATGACATACAAAAATGTAAAAATGGCTTAAATTAATTTGGCAGCTTCCCGCTCTCGACGCTGCTTGGAATGGCGTAGCCATTCTTTTTTCACAAAGATTTCGAAATCTTTTTTTGGAATAGAATGTGTATCCCGAACTGCACCTGAACAAAAAAAAAATACAACATAATAGATATTTACGATAGGTACTAGTAACGTTAAGATTCTAGTTTAAGTACTAGTAAAAAGCAGAATAACGCGTTACGTATATCGTAACACGTTTTATTTCATCCAACATTTTTCTCAAAAAATCAATAAAATAATCCTTCCGAACCAGACAAATCTACAGGATTTGACTGGTATTAATAGTTACTTGCGATTTCGTTATGTAAAATTGTCATAGCAGCACTTCAAAACAGTATTTAAGGCAATTCCTGGCGATTCTGTTACTACTATACAATACATATTATAGTCCCGGAATTATAGAAAAAATAGCGAACAAAAATAAAAACCAGCCGGATTGTTTCATATGAGCTAAATGATGGCGGGATACCACTTGGTTGATGTGGTGTTTGATCCATTCTCTCTTTTCATTGAAACTTGAAGCCATCAATACCAACTATATGCTGGCGGCATATAAAGGGTAGAAAGAAAATAAAAAGTTGAACATTTATTGTAGGTACCTCATACAAGCACCAAAATAGGTTAACACATGTAAATCGCCAAAAATATTTATAATTTCATGGTCCTGAAGTCGTCGTAAACTTGAATCATATATCTTGAATCGTTCTTGAAATATCTTCAGAAGACTAAAAAGTTGTTACCAAAAAACATAGTTTTCCGTATGTCAGTAATCCCTCAGATATTGAGTCGAAAGTTGGTGTTTTTATGATAAAAGACATTAAAATTGAATAACACTGTGGAACACTCTATAGGCCAACTATTTAAAAAAAAAAACACCCAGTCAGCTTTTGATCCGATATACCAAAAAAAAATTTTTTTTCTGTAGCAACTTCAGTCTTTTGAAGATACTTCAAAAACGGCTCAAGATATTTGATTCAAGTATACGACAACTTCATGGCCATGAAATCAGGATTATTCATGACGATTTACATGTCTTCACCTATTTTCACGTCAGAATGACAAAATACCTTTGAATACTTCAAGCTGCTTGAATAGTCTTCGTCCAGAGGCTGCTCTGTCACTATCTTATCTAATCTCTCAGTCGACAGACTATTATAAATTATAATCATGAGATGCAGACCTATACCGAACGGGCCAAAAAAATTTAAATGGTACAGTCCGAGGTACAGTCACAGTGACTTGATACTACGTTAGATGCTGTTACTAGTGCGATTCTGTAAAAAATTACATACATACCATAAACGCTCTGTTATGTAAAAAATCCGGTCGGCTATTGGCTGTTGCCTAGGCAATAACAGCGTAACAGAGCTCTTATCAGCCTTTGTGGAATGTTATATCTTTGTTACTATATTTTTTTAGAGAATCGCACCAATTATCGTGATTTTTTTTTGAACTTACAGAATACAATTTCCCTAATTTTCAGACCTTCAAGGCGAAAGTTATGTTTTGCCCCTGTCCATGAGCACAGCTCACCAGTGGCGTTTGAAATGATTTTTCTTAAAATTCGGACGGTGAAGTCCCGCGCCCCTGTACCTCCAATGGTTTTGAAGAACTCGTACTGAAAATTTAATGATTATTTTTCAGTGCCTTTTGATGATGTATTGTTCATACCATTCTGTTTTTGTTTCTGTTGGTTGACACGAAATTTTCCATGTCCTGTAGTTCTTCCAACGAATTACAGGGCAGCATTCCTTCAATGTCCAGAAATTTTTCAAGCGGCTTGACGAGATCTTTGGGCAATCGCTCCCGCATTTGCCTCACTTCTATGACCACATCTGCCATCAAGTTTAACAATTTTGCATGACATGGACAGCAACTGCATTGAGAACGTGCAGAGTCGTCGGCGTTATCTGTAATGTCAAAAATATTACTAATAAATACCAACAATACAATACAACGGAAAATAGGTGTATAGACAATACAAATAGAGAAGACCATATGTTATCACCACCGTCGTCACGGATATTGGGGCATCAAAAATCAGCCAACCTTTTTTTGAATGATGGTCTCGCCTGGTTCCTACGCAACCGTAAATATCCGTGACGACATATGGTTTTTTCTATTTGTATTGTCTATACATATTTTTTTATGATCAAGTATACAATGGTTAAATATCATTTTACCTGGCGTTACAATAGCTGATACAGCTAATTCAGTATGAGTCTCGGTATGAGTCTTGATTGTTGATCCTAGCTCATTCTCGGGTTCATTGGATTCGAGATTGTAGGTTTGTAAGAACCTATCTGTGTATCCATCAATTATTTGTTCTCCTGTTGGAAGCCATGTTTTGGTGCCTTCCGGTCTTTCTGGTTCTTCCAAATGAACGGCTGTAAACGAAATGATAAAATTAATGTACCTGGAAAATGAAGTAACACTTTTATTTAATGTGGATATTTACGTTCAACAGGTGAATCGTCAAATGTCTGTTGTGAGTCGACTAGACTATTGGAGAGAGTTGGCACTGATGATGACGCGGTTGGGGTAGTGAATGGTAGATGAAACGCAGGTGGCTTAGCTAGGTCTTTCTTGCGTTTCGGGATCTTGAAACCCTCGTCAGGAGTGAAGGAGTCTGGAGCATGTACTTCCCGGAGACCCCTTCCCCTTTGCTTCCCTTCTTCCGCTCGGCGTATGTCCGCTTCTGCTTCTTGAAGAGTTCCTTGAGAAATAAAACATCACCATAGACGTTATGCAGTCGAAATAATCATCACTTGTACTTACTGAAGACTCCTTCCAACCTCACAGGATATTTTTGCCAACTTTTCAACGGAGCCTGGTATCTTTTTATATACAGTGAGACATTTTTTGAGCCTAATGGCGGCCAGAAACAGTGTCCATTGTCTGACAGCCAAATTTCGGGAACGGCCGAGACCGTTTCTTCTCCATTCTCCGATTCGGATGTTAACACCACTGAGGCATAGGATTTGGTGTGGCCTGAAACATTTGTTGAGGGATTGGGGAATCGTAGGAGAGTAGTTATCTTATTTTGTGAAAAGAAAATTCTACAAATTCACTTTTTTAGAAAAATCAAAATATTCAAAAATTGGAAAACATCAGTTGTGTCACCCCAAAACTTTCCCGACAAGTAGCAAGGACCCGTTTATGTATCGAGTTTGACATAATAGGCCCTATATTCTTGAAACGGTTACAAAGTTCTCATGCGATGTCGTTGCTATAGCAAGGAGAGCTATGATTGGTCCTTGCCTAGCAACTACACATGTGAACTTCTGTTCCTTGTTTCAAGAATAAGCCAGGAATTTGTGTCAAAACTTCAAAAGTAGTGTCAAAATTTACAAGAAATTCGAGCTTTCTCTCATTTTGAGGAATATAACGTAAAATATTGTGCGACACACGAGCGCTTGTATCGTACCTAATAAACTACCTACTATTACAAAAAAATTCGTTCTTCCGGAGAACCCTGTGTAATTTTGAAGAATCTAATCATTGTTGTAGGTATGGATTAAAAGAACAATAAGATATTTTTGACCACCGGAATCATCATTACCTCGATTATCATTAAATTTGACACATTTATTTTCTATCTCAGTTACGGTGGTATTTTTAACTACAAGATCTTTTTCATAAACTGTGCTTATACCAAGAATTAATGAATCACAAGGACTTTTGAAAAATGATTCTTTCCTTCCAAAAACATGGGATAGGATTTTTATTCCTTCGTCCGTTTTCGAGATGTTTGTGACAATAGCAATTTCACCAGACTTCAACATTACACAATTGTCTGGAGTTCTGCAAGTTATTACGAAATTCTCAAATATCAATTTAGGACATTCATTTTCCAAAGAAAAAATTGGATACTGTTGTTTTTTTGAAGAAACAATAGGCACAGACTGGATTTCACATATTCTATTATGTAACTGTTCCAGGGGTCTACTGGATGATGTTGCAACACATTTTTTCAAGTTACTCATATAGCTTTCAAATTTGTAGGCACTGATACTGTCCAAAACACCAAAATTACGTACTTCTTGAGTCAAATGAACAAGGCCGTGAACGTTGTAGGACATTTCTTCCAATCCATAATTTGAAGGAAATTCTTTTACAAAAAATAGTAGCAAATCCTCCGCATAATCTAAAAATTTTGAGAATTTGGGTATCGACAAAATGCGAATAGCAGATGAAAAACATAAGAAATGCGTATATTTTTCATCTGATAAGTGCCCTTTCAGAACAAGCATTCCGCTATAAAGGAGAAATTGTCGATATTCTGTTGCCTTCCATTTATCGATATATGTGAAGTTTCTTGGTTTCCTGGCGAATTCCTGAGGTACTTGTTTGTACAATGATTCCAAATTTTTAGATACAGCATCTACATTTTTCAGTCTGTGTTCCATATTGCCCTTGACCATTTTTTTCAGAATTTTTTTTGTAACCCCAAGGCACACCATGTGCATATAATCCAAAACAAGCTGTGTAACCATATCTAGACCATCTATCTGCTCAAGTATTGAACGGGGTTCATCGTGATGGTGTTCGGGTTGTAATCGGTTACGAAATGACTCATTTGTTCTCAATGGGGGAAGTGGTTTCCGGAAATATGACTCTGTTTTTGAAGAACTCGCCCTCCTGAATACATTCCACAAGAAAAATAACCTGAATGGAGTTTAATACGACTCAAGTATGCTTTAGCTGGAGCATCAGCAATTATGCAGTTAAGATGAACTTTCACTTTCTTGTTTTTCCAAAGTATGCCTTCTGTTAAAAGTATATTGATGTCATTCACAAATCGTTCTAAAAAATCATTAACATTGTCAGGTTTCTTGTTCCCGTGATAGCACCCAACTACAAAAATCTCTGTGTGGAAATCTTCAACCAATGAACCTAGAATTGGCCAAAATTGACTGGCTGAGCTATGGGTCAGTGGAAGGCCATCAACATTAAAATTCAACTTCACGGAAGAGGGCGGTTCGCTAAAATAACGTTCTAACGATCTGATGATGCCATTATTGATGCCAAGGTAAAAATATTTTCCAGAACTTACTGTGACTAACTGGACTTTTCTTGGTGTTGACATCAAAGTTCTAGCATCAGTGGGAATATTTTCCACCTTATGGGTTTTCAAAATGACTAAGAGTCTAGAAAAAGCTTTTTGTCCGATGTGGTTTTGAATGGACCACATTTTCAGATCGGTTGTTAATGAAGATTGTTTAGAATCTCTGGGTGGCTCATAATCAAAATTCAAATCGTCAGATGATGATGACGATGCCTCATCACTTGACAAAGTAGGTGAAAATAATGGATCATTTTCATGATCAACATCAAATTCAGTGATAATCGTGGTCGGCGACTCTAAAGTTACTTGAGTTGAATCAACTTTAGCCTTGGTTTCAACAATAGATTCTTTGACAGACTTTCTATTCCCTCCCATAATAACTTTTTGTCTTAGGCGCCTCTGGTGCCTGCGGCTCAACTCGGAAAAATCTTTTGGCATGTTTGCTCTAAAGTGATCAGAATAAAATAATTTACGATAAAATATTTGAATTTGTACAATCTTGAGAAATATACAGATAATTTGGATAGGATGTGTATAGGTATGGGTGCCCTTATAAGTGTATAAGTCAAAGTAACTCTGAAACAAAGACGTTTAAATGTTAATCTACTATGGCTAATAAATAATACCAGGTGTTTCAAATTTAAATCGCGTTATTTCAATAAATGATGAAAAATCTAAAAATAAGTGGACTTTCTCAAAGAAAGTTTGCAAAGTTGAATTTCAAGAATCGATTTTTCGTCATGACTTTGAAGTTTCTCAACCTATTTTGTTTAAATTTGAACCAAAGCTTACTAAAAATAAGACGCTATCGAACAATACCTGATAACGCTTCCACCTGAATTTTTTAGAGACGTAATAGGGAATGCCTCTCTTTTAACTCTTATTTTTACCTTCTTATTACTCTACGTTCAATTTAGATGAAAAAAAAATACAATTTCAAAATTTTTAATTCTGAATGTTTGAAAAACACCTCTAAAATGCTAATTTCAAGAACCTATACAAGGTGAAGGTGAAGGTGGCAGGTAGGTACTAATGCGATGCTGCCAGATTGGACAGTTTCATTTGGGTATCAGTACAAGGTAATAATGATTAGGACCGGGTAGAATTTTGAAATAAGTAGCAATAATAAAGTTGAACGCTTGTTCATCGGCGCTTACGATTCTTAAAAGGGGTTTCTGATGCGACTAAAAAAATTGTTGACAGGAATCGGTTTTATTTTATTTTTTTCGTCAAGTAGAAACTCTTCCAAAAAGAAAATGTACGGACATTGCTGTCAAATTTTGGAAATTTTAAAAAAATTTCGAAAAATTTTGATTTTGATTTTTGAAAATTAAAAAACCAGATAGCATCGACAATGCATCTTTCTTCAAGATTCTTTCTAAATGCGCAATTACGAATAACATCTGAATGAACTCCTTTTTGGGAATTCCAAATAAACATCCTTTTGCGACATCCATGGGCTCTTGGAATGTTGACAATAATTGGACATAGGTTCTTGGACCTCCCCAAGCAAGCTGTGGGAAGTCGCTTTGAGAAGTCACTAATTTAACCTTTTAGGGACATCGTAAAAATTCTAGGTTTCCGGAGAGACCTCTTCAGGCAAGCTATGCGAAGTTATTTTGGGACTTCACAAATTTCACTTGAAATGGACATCACAAAACCTCTTAGAGAGGTCCGTGTTCACTGGGCAGTTTGTCTCGTGATGAAATGACTTTAGTAAGTTTTTTTTTTTGACATGTTTGACACCCTGTAACTTCTGAAGCAACCGACGCATGAGTGACAGGAGTTGTTTTTTTTGTTTGCCATCACAAAAACTATCGATTTGACCAAGTCTGTCGCGTGACGAAATGACTAAGGTAAAATGTCGCTATCCGGCGTACTATTCGTGAAACGATCCCTCAGCAGTTTCCATATCCTTTTGATCTCTTCTTCTACAAAAAGATGAAAACAAATGATAGAAATTTGTTCAATTATATCCTACACCTACATACCTGATATTCGCATGGATCCTGCCATCGCCGCCCAGGCATTGTCTTTTTTTATGTTATTCTTGTAATCTTTCAATGACTTGTCGTATAAAAAAGGATAGTGTTGAATTGGCCGCCATGCATAGAACCGAAAGTCGCAGAACCGAAAGACGCAGAGCCGAACGTCGTAGAACCGAACGTCGTAGGACCGAAATGCGCCATGTTGGAGGGCGGGCATAAAAGTGGTACTCAACACGTCGACTTAGCGTCAAATATTTTTCTCATCGTAGAACCGAAAGATGTAGAATCGAAAGTCGTACAACCGAAAAGCGTTGCATCGAACGTCGTAGGACCGAAAATGACATATCCGTCATTCAAACTGAAGCTGCGCTTTGCCTTTCCCACAGAAGTTCCAAAACAGTGTGAATCTTGGACTATGCAACACGTGATACATAAGATTAAATAAGCTGCCTATATAACAACGATGTTTTCTTTGCAAAATAAATACACCTACTGCGGCTTCCACCAAAAAGTTAGCAGCGTGTTAACTTTAACCTGAGTTAGCTGCTATGACACAGCCAATAGCATGGCCGGTTACTCAGCAAATAATTCAGGTTAAAGTTAACTCGCTGTTAAATTTTTGGTGGAACCCGCAGCTACACAGGTGTATGGAAGGGAATTATAGGTGGTGGCTAACATCACTTTGGAAGAGCTTAGACTGTTGTCGAGTGCACCCATATACCAAACGATCATAACCAGATTGACATTCTATTTCTACCAGGTTTCTACGCTACACTTGAACCCACGAGCCGATCCTTATTGTTGTTGAGTCTCGGTTCTGGGGTCGAGATTTTAAATCAGTTTCAAGCTAAAAAAAGTTTTGCGGTGATGGAAAAATTGGAATTTAATGGATAATTAATTGATATATGTGGATATTGTGTTGAACACATCAGATACCTATTATGTATCACGACATCATCACTATTCATGAACGTAATACATACAGGGTATTTTATTTATAATTCCACAAGCTAGGTGTAGCTTGTCTGATTTTCATATTTTGATCTGACTGCGAATATCATCTGTATTATTCATATCATCTATCATCCTCTAAAATTAAAATTGTGTTTTGACCATTTTGTTTTGCAAAATTCTACAAATTTGGATCGAATAAATTTATTTTGTTTTGTTTTTTTGTTCGATTCATTGAGAGACCATTTGAGGTTGTTATTTAATCCTTGTGAATCACCTTATCACTAAAAATAACTGGCGCTCAACAAAGCATTACGATTGCAGATAAGTGGAATTTATTGTTATATCTCACACGAATTTGACTCAATCATCTCCCGAATTCACCCCTGAAGTCCTTGCTTTTGGTTTGTTTTCTAAAGTGTACCTTTTCTCAGAAAAGAGCGTTACACAAATAGCTCCGTTGTTCATCATCCGATTTTCATAAATAAACTGAGGAGAGAAATTGTTCACAATATAATAAGCATTTCAATTCAGTAAACAGAATTCGACCAGCTTTTTTAGTTTTTGAGATATTTGAGAAAAAAGAAAAAGTTGCAATTTCTTTTATTATCAATATCTTTTTTATTATTCATTTCACACTGATGAGATTTGCACATTCTTAAGGCATTTTTCAAAGATACTACTGCAGACGTTGCTACTTTTTTTTCATCTCTTTTTGTCTCAAAGATACAACCACTAACTTTCGATTTTCTTACGGACGCCTACTGTTTTTTTACCATTTTCAAATACCCATTTTTATTACCTTTTCAACGATGTATGACAACCCTACAGAAAAATTGGAATTCCAATTCAAAATAATAAAAATAACAAATTACGATCAAAATCAAGTCGCCTGGAGAGCGGTCGCTAAAGCGTTGCCATGGAAAATGAAAATCAACAGGCACGCTTCTTTTTCAAACTTTTCCGTCATTCTGTATTTGACACATTTTTGCAAATTGAACAAAATGGCCCAAAATCATTTCTCTAACGAAAAAAAGTTTGACATGTTCGTTACTTACATTCAAGCAAATCGAAATGTAAACATCACGGGTGAAAACTATTTGCAAAATTTCCCGGAACGCCCTCACCCAATGTTTGACAACGTTGGTGTTTTGCCCTGACATCGTGCGACTTTTATCTTTGGGGCTACGCCAAGAATGAAATTTATGATTTTGAGCCTCCGGAAAATAGACGGGTGTTAGAGGCAAGAGTGGTGAATACGTTGAGTAACATCAACCAAAATACGTTGGGAAGAGTAACTAATTCTGTCAGACGGCAATGCGAAAGATGCATCTAACAAAATGGAGGTCACATTCAGCAATTCAATTAATTTTGCAGCTGAATTGGCTTTATTCAGCCAGTTTTTTTTAATTATTATGTTCATTGGGTTCGATTTAGTTATTTATTGTTTTATTAAAGGTGGTGACCCTCAAATACAATTTATAAAACAAAAACAAAATATTTTTGTTTTCCATAGCAACGCCTTAGCGACCGCTCTCCGGGCGACTTGATTTAGATCGTAATTCGTTATTTTTTATTATTTTGAATTGAAAATTCAAATTTCTTTTAAGGTTGTCATACATCGTTGAAATGGTAATAAAAATAGGTATTTAAAAATGATAAAAAAACAGTAGGCGTCCATAAGAAAATCGAAAGTTCGTGGTTGTATCTTTGAGACAAAAAAAAAATGGAAAAAAGTAGCAATATTATCAGTACTATCCTTAAAAAGTGCCTTAAGAATGTTCAAGTCTCATTAGTGTGGAATGAATCATAAAAAAGATATTGATAATAAAAGAAAATGCAATTTTTTCTTTTTTCTCGAATATCTCAAAAACTAAAAAAGATGGTCAAATTCTGTTGACTAAATTGGAATGCCAATAAAATTGTGAACCATTTCTCTAATTTAAACTTTCTTGTATCTCTAATAATAACGAAGTTACCCATAGTGGCACCTCGAATCTTGGACACACTGTATACAACTCTTCTTCACGCGCGAAAAACCCTCAAGTGTCCCTGAATTCGCTGCCTGCACACCCCACATTCCATCCCCCGTGCTTCAATTTCGTTGCGGCATTCTTGGCAAACGCCGTAGTGTCCGCAAGGGATATGGGCATATATCCCCTCTTCGACGCGGCATATGATGCAACTATTTTGGTTGTCGGGTTGATGGGGTGCGGGTGCAGGCTCTGGGACATTGAGGGGTTCAAGGAGAGGGACAGGGAGGGGTTCATGGAGGGGTTCTAGGAGAGGGACAGGGAGGGGTTCAAGGAGCAGAGGGACAGGTTCGGGGATAGGTGCAGGGACACCTTGCTGCTGCTCCACATTTTGAGGGCGTCGACGCTGACGACGAAGAGGTGGAGGACGTGCACCTGGCGGTGGTAGCACCGGCTGGACAATGGGGTCCATTTCCTGTTGATCATCAATATTGATTAAATTATAAACTAGGAAATATTTAGATAAGAGCTTCAATAATACTGTATACACGTGATCATTTGAAAACGAAGCACCCATAATAACTGACGTCTCTTTGAGAATGTTTCTTCGAGTAAAAACAGGTCGATTTTTATACAAGTGTCCCAGAAATAAGATGCAAGATGCTATCATATTTCAAAATTTCAAATGGCATCACATACTTGGTGATACATCAAACTGAAGAAATTGCCCTCTCTAAAATTGTCTTATATTGTTAATCAATGTGAAGTTTTCACCCTCAATAACCCTCGATTTGTACCGGAGGTCTTTTTGAGCAAAAACAGGTCGATTTTTAATTCTAGTGGGAAATCTTCGCCCCCACCCTACCTTAGGTACCTACTTTAAAATTTTAAATGACGACACTACTACTAGTCCTGCAGTTTAGCATTTGAACCTTGCACTTTGTGATAGGAAGTTGCCGTTTGGCACTCTGCTTCTTCAAGGTTCGAAGTACGATTTGTGAGATGGGACCCGCCCTCGATTTTGTTGTGGGGGCGCATGGGGGCCCTCCCAAACTTGAAAGCCCAAAAAATTTCGACTGGCGCTCCAAGAAATTACCGAACCGACAAAAAACGAATCTCACGGCCTTATTCTGATGACTGACACCGATGGTCGGTTTGTCTATGCCATTCTTCATGTAGGTGAAAAAAAAATTCTTTCGAGCATGTCACAAAACTCATTTTTGATTGGTTTTTGTATTCAATGAAATGATATAATTTGGTCTCATGCGTTGCTATTGACCAACCTGTGGACCCATTCATGAAAGAATTATTTCAATGTTGGCATTTTTCAAGAAATGGCCCGGTTAAAAAATGCTAATTTTTTCCTTTCGATTTAGGTGCAATTTTTTCATGGTTTTAAATCCCAAATTTTGGGAACTCTCTCGAAATGCAATAGCTACCCTTATTTTCTAACTATATTTCTTGTTCAGGACCCGCCATCTCACAAATCGTACTTCGAACCTTGAAGAAGCAGAGTGCCAAACGGCAACTTCCGATCAGAAAGTGCAAGGTTCATATGATTTTTGCTCCTTAACCGCGGGACTAAACCCACTGTGTGAAACATAAAGTTGAAGTGGAAAAAGTTCTCTTGTCACTGATGGTTTAAAAGTGACAGCTGGACATTGACTTGTACAATAGGCCCTTAGAAGGAGAAAGTTTCTGGCACCTCTTCGTCTTCCACGTCCACTCCGTCCTCAGGCCCGAAGTCGCCGTCTCCCGCCATTTGCTCAGGGACCTGGTTGTCTCTGGGTGGATGAAATAAAAGAACGAGGTCATCCATGGTGTGGCCCATATGGCGGAGAAAATGGCTCACCGCCAGAGCCACGGGCTCTCCTCCACGAATGTCCTCGCCCAGTCGCCGTTGTGCACCATCTGAAATCATTCATCATGAGTCTGCATAGGTATAGAAAAGGTACCCGCCTACCTCCCTACATGCGAATAATGCACAATTCAGAACTACGATTTAAATAGGTAGAGGCTCTTGGCTTATTCCCTGAGGGACATACCAAAATTGATTTTGAGTATTATTTGTTAGGTAAAGGGGTCAATATTTGTTAGGTAAAGGGGTCAATACCAAGTTAAAGATAAGTCCACGCGTAACTTACGCCCATGCCCATGAGATAAGCCACCGCTTGGCCCATGAGATTCATGAGAAACACCTATCGGTGCGGCGTCTCATGGGCGCAAGTTCCGCGTGGACTTACCTATTTCTAACTTGGAATTCAGACCTTTTAAATAGTAGGCTCGGTAGTAGGTATAGTCGAGTGCGAAGTAATTCATACGGTTTCATTTTTCAAGTACGCAGGTGGTCCCTAACAACTAAATGAGTAGTTTTTTATAAAATAGAAGATGAGGCAAATGATCTTTTGTTTGAATTGATCTGCTAAGCGCGACGCATGATTTCATGCATAGTTGCATTCGCGATAGTGAACATTTGTTCATCAGCGCTGTCAAACAGTCAGCACCGATCGCTCTGATTTCTGCTTGGATGTTCGTTTTCAGTTTCACCAGTGTACCTACGGAGCTTGTTGACATGAACCATTAGACACTCCACAGACATAACTCCGACGGCGTGAGGTCGGGTGATCTTTACGCCGGAACTTCAAAAATTCTCTGATTTACCTACTGCCCCCAATACATGTCTTCAATAAAGTGGGATAGCAGAACCTGTGCGGTTCACGTGTTGTAAGTCTGAAATTAAAACGTCGAAACACTCTGCACCGATTCTCATGTTTGTTTTGGTTTGAAAGTGACAGCGGCTGAAATTTTTCAAAGTCATTGGTGTCAATTCCTAGTTCCTGATGATCATTAGATTTCTGCGCATCTTCTGTGTTGCTTATTTGGAAACCTCTATTATCTGCTATAGCTTCAACTTTCTTCGTGTCCCCTGCAACCCCCTCACCCCGTACTTCGCGGAACTTTTGGCATGTTTATCTCCCAACAAGTTTGAACACAGCCCTGCCCTTGAATGAAAAATTGAGATCCCGCCATTTTCCTCTAGACCCTCATTCACTGGACTACAACCATTATTGGCGTTACAAATAAACGTAAAAGAAAAATTGCCAGAATGGTTTGCGAATTGGTAAAATGTGTTTTCTTACCAATCCTGCGATCGAGCCGCCTATGAGCGGGACGAACTCGTACCGGTCGGGGATTTCCCTGCCGTACGAGCTCGATTGAACGGCCATGTGCAGCTTCGTCCTTCTGGACTGCGGCGAGGAACACCCATATGTTGGGGTGGGCCCTTCCAACCATTCGGTTGAGGGTCCCGTGATACGCCTCCACCATATTGTTCGTTCGTATTCTCCGCCTAAAGACGGAGATGTTGACGTTCTGCCAGGTAAAGATGTAACGCCTAAATTCAGCGGCTAGGGCGGCTTCTACATGGGGCACCAGGAACTGGTGACAGGCCGTGACACCTTCATCAAATAGGTTATCGGGCAGCAGGGGCAAAGCCATCGCCATCTTCACCGCCTGCTTGATGTCGGCATGCACATCCCGCCTGCCAACCAGTCCTATCTGGCGTGCTTTGAAATTAAAAACAGAAATATTATAGCTGATCCAATGATTCTCTATAGCTGAGTTTGGAAATAAAAAAAAAGAGTGGGTTTAAAAAAAAATAATAATAAAGACGAAATAATAATAATAATAAGGTGAGTTCAGAAGAGCAGCATCTTATCTGGTGGTAATAATTATAATTACCTTTTTTGTACACCGCTCTGGCGAAGTGAAACCAGCAGCCCAATATACGAGCTGCTGGCAACACTTCCCTTATGGCGCGCCGAAGGGCGCGTTCGTAGTCTGCCATCACGGTTCTGATCCTACCGCGACCGTCCAACACTTCCTCCACCTTCCTTAGGACAACTTCATATGCCGCCCTTGTCTTACTTTCCATAAGACAATACATAAGGGGATAAAGCTGCAAAAGAGTAGAGTAAATACTTGACTATCTATCGAAGAAGTTGCAATTGCAGGTGCCTTAATAGTATCTCAATTTCAAGTCAAATGAGTCAGAAAAGTCAAGAGGCTCCCGCATTTTAAGTTCCATATCCTTGAAACTCTATCTTCAGTTTCTTGTTTGAGAACAATATTCATATTTGTTTTCCCCAAAGTCCCTAGATTTACTGGTGACATGCGGCGTGCCGTTCCTGTCCTGCGCGCAAATTTTTTACTCGCCCATACACTAACGCACCTTCAGAATTGCAGCGGTAAAGTGTTACAGATGGGTTTATCAATAATTGGAAAATTCAAATACAGGGTTTTTCACCAGCAAACCGACATAGCTTAAAGGTACATTCAGGTTTTTCTGGAGAAACAGGATCTGGATTTGAAATTTCTAGCGCTTTTCGTTTTGAAGTTACAGGATGAATCATAAATTTGGTCGATTTTTTTAATCAGTCATATCATTTGAACTTCTTGATATATTTGGTTGAAATTGTATATAGGTATATTCTATTACTAATAGTTGACACATCTCACTATCAACCTGTTCAAAAATTCCAGGGCCGGACTCGGAAATGAATTTCCAATGTTTTCGTCAAAAAAAAAACCCGTATTTTTTTGCAAAAGTTCTTAGTGGAACGAAAAGTTTCGGTACAGCTTTTGAAAATTTTTAATTCGCCTCGAGTATACTGCAAATACCTGAGACACATGATGACTACGAATAATCAACCTGCGATTTGAAACACAAAAGTGGCTGACTCGGCGCGTGAGAATTTCAGATTTTCAAACTTTACACGTCACGCCAAGCCTGACGGAAAGATGACAGTTCCGTACCTAGAAACTATATGTAGGTATATCTCAAACGCATAACAACCGAGATTAAGCCTTCAAAGTTCACCTTTTTTCTTTTTTAAAAATTGATATTCCGTAAACGGTCGAAGTGAGAGAGCCTTTCATTTGGCACAAGTTACTTTACGGTTATCATCTACCCACATGTCAAATTTCATTCAAATTCAAACAGTGGCGACGTAGTTACAGAGGTCGTTATTAAAAAAAAAGTTGCCAAAAATCGATTTTCATAACTCCACCGTCACTGGTTCAATTTAATCGAAATTTGACAGGTGAGTAGACGGTATCCGTAAGGTAACATATGCCAAATTAAGGCTCCCTCACTTGAACCGTTTGCGAAATATCAATTTTTGAAAAAGAAAAAAGTTGAAACTTTGAAAGCTTATATCTCGGTTATTATGTGTTTATTCAGATATATAGTTTCTAAATACGGTCTTCTTCTTTTTTGATTCTCTATCGATTCTCAAAGTTTTTCTACTAAAACCATCCTGCACAGCATCTGTTGCTCCATAGAGTGAGTCTTGAAAAAGACCTCCCTGCACGGTTAATCCTGGACCAAGCAGGTACATAATAGATCTATTTATGCGATAAGAATGTTATATAAAAGGTTTAGGTAGGTACTTCGTTTTCCCTTGTTGCCATCGCTCCAAGCTAACCACCTTATTGTACTACTCTCTACTGGTATTTTTTGTGATAGGTATACTCACTTGCCCTCGGTAGGAAAGGTGGATGATAAATAATTGGTAAGCCCTGGGAGTTCGTGGCACAACCCTGAAGGTGGCGTCCATGTGCAGATCGACATGTGGTACTTCCCCCGGTATGTTAGCTACGGCCAGTACCGAAGGAGATACCATATAAAGAGCCTTTTCGACATGGCCGACTTCAACCAGTCCACCGTAAAAAGGCCTTCCGGCTGGGCCGAGCTCAATGGCGAATCTTCGGTTCCTAAATAAGAAAATGTTCCATTGCATGCTATGAGGTACCTATCTATTTACAGAATGATCCAGTGAGAGGAGTTACCGCCCTAATGCTGAAAATTTCCCCGTTGCATTGGAATAATTCTGCAGGAAAAAATCTTTTTTTAACTACTAGTCGTAAAGTACATCATTTTTGACCTGCCGTTGAATCGCAATGTCGTTTTTCTAGTAGTTAAAAAAAAAATATATAAACTACGGTAGATAAAACCATCATAGCTTCGATCCCTTAAAGCCCTCAGCTGCGCTTCGGGATTTAATCTGGTCCCTCAGCTATGATGTTCTTTTATCTACCTAGGTTTATAATATACTATTACTTGCAACCAATTTGTAATTGATAGATCAGTGTCATAGAGCACGCATGGGACAGGTCAGTTCACATGCGTTCAATGCTCGTGGAAACTGACGGCTGGACCAGCTTGTTTATATGACAACGGCGTTCTTATAGATTGTTGACTCTGACAATAGTTGGTGGTTGGATTGACAGCGTTGACGGTGTCACCTTTTTCCTTTGTCATGATGAAGAAAATTTATGTAATAATATTTCTTCCTATTGTAAATCAGTTCTATTGTTGCGAGTAAAATCGTATACATGCCTTGGCGAGAACCTGCATCCCACCTTCTGGCATAGCGTCCGCTGTAATGAAGTGTGTCCCGCCTCGGCATGTAATATACTATAACGCAACAATTTTTCCCGTAGGATTTCTAGCAGGGGGGGGGGGAGCTTTCATTGGATCACCTATATAATATATAATATTGTTGAGGAAAAGAAACTTGCTGTTCATTTCTTAGGGCCTGGTCTAGGTCCTCAAGACTTCTAGGCATGGGCGGCAAACCTCGTCGCCTCGCCCTCCTCATGAGGCACTCGTTTGGGCCGCTATAGTGTCCCAATGTGCAGCCATCGCGCTCGGCCTGCAGGCTGGTCTCATTGAATATGGTAAGGAGATCAGTGGTTTCCTCCATGGCCCGTGTCCTCAGTACATCCCGATGATGGAAGGTGCGATACGCCACCCAGGCTTCCCTGGTTAGACACGCCAAGGTATGGGGTTGGCCGCTTATCTGAACATCGCCCAGCGCCGACCATTTCAGGCGTGCACGGCAAGTCGCTGACCAGCATCT
The DNA here is from genome assembly GCA_949128115.1 of Anaspis maculata. Classification (NCBI taxonomy): domain Eukaryota; kingdom Metazoa; phylum Arthropoda; class Insecta; order Coleoptera; family Scraptiidae; genus Anaspis; species Anaspis maculata. The sequence goes on from OX421961.1 coordinate 6,587,690, forward strand.
ATCAATAGATGAAAATGATTGATGAAGACAAAAATGTAAAACCAAATTACAAAACTCCTAAAAACTATACTTAAAATGTAACGAGTAAGTATTTTGAAAATTAAATTATTTCTGGTATTGATACAAAAAAAAGCTTTCAGCCTATAAACCAAAATAGGTACTTATAACAGTTACGGCGATGTAATAGTCCAGTCATTATGTCTTTTCGTTTCGGAGAAATTGGTAGAGGGCTGAAATGTGGTACACACGTTCCTACAGTGGTCGTAAATGACCTGTAAAAAGTCCCCTAAAATCCGAGCTTGGGAACCCATGATAATGGCCATCAAGTGTTAAAAGTCAGTTTTTTCGGCGAAGACGTCAAGGCATCATGCCAAGATTGTCTTTTTTGCCATTGAGTGATTGCCTGTTACCATTTCGACAATTCCCGTACACTGTTTCAACTTTCGCATGGAGGGCGGACCCAAGATGGCGGCCGAAAAGGAAAAACCGTTGACTATCTTATTTTCGAAACTAGCAGAATTGGAGACTTACACAGTGGCGGATCCAGGAATTTTGCCAGGGGGGGGCGCAGTCACTGATTTAGAAATGTGGACGTAACCAAGGGAGGGTTACGCATCCCGCTAGCGCCGCAGGCGAAATTTCTTGCGGATAATAATAATAATGTTGATAATAATAAGTGATTTTTTGATCATTTTTTGAGAGGGTTTTTCAAGGGACTTCAAACTTCAACCATTTTTATGAACCAAATTTTATTACTCAGGAAAACAAACTTCTGAACGTTGTTATTTTTTCAGTCAAAATTTAGCCCAGGGGGGGGCGCGCGCCCCCTGCGCCCCCCCTCTGGATCCGCCACTGGACTTATTTCAATACTTTCGAAAATGAGATAGTCAACTGTTTTACATTTTACAAAAAATACAATCTTGGGATGATGCCGTGACGTCTTCGTCGAAAAAACTGGCTTTCAACACTTGATGGCCATTATCATGGGTTCTCAAGCTCGAATTTTGGGGGACTTTTCACAGGTCATTTATAACCATTGTAGGAACGTGTGTACCAAATTTCAGCCCTCTACTAATTTTTCCAAAGTTGGTAGGCAAGATGGCAGGAGTAGGAGAGATATTTTATTAAGCAAAGAATAGCACAAGGCCGAGTCGCCTTTATTGAAAAGCAACCACTCATGTTCAGGAACGATAAATGTGGGGGAAATACTTGTTAAACCTGCTCAATGGAATTTAGGAAGATCTTAACAAGAAAAAGCATTCTGGTAATTAAATTTCCGGAGAAAACTTAAAACTTACCGGAGATATGTTGTTCCTCCGAAATCTTTATCTTTGATGTAAAGCTTTCCAGTGTCACGATTGCCGTGGAAAAACATGACACAGTCAGAACGATTTCCCGTTACTCTTTCCATGGTTTTTCCAACTTTTTCACAAACTTCACTGAACGATAAATAACAAAGCGCGAAAGTGCGAGATGTCAACAATGGGGCGGGAAAGCTCTCTGTGCCCAACTTCACTTAGTGGTAAAAGTAGGCAAAGAGCGACAACTTCATTATTGTCTACATGAGCGTGAATTTCAAAAAGTTCATGGTCACACTGCAGATTACTCAAAGTAATAACGGTGGGGAATCCGGGCAATGAAAAATTTTGAAAATAAAAAATTAGATCGTCATTCTCAGACCAATCAATTTTCAATTGTAGGGACATATCGCAGTTGAATGGTCCGGGAGAATTGTGTTTTGAGCCAATAAAACATCATTTTTATTTGATTTAGGGCCAGTTTTTCAATAGCGGTATAAACTCGGTATTAATAAGCTATTCTTGGTATATTCACCTTGGTTACTTTTGTCGACATGCACTTTATTCCAATGTTTATACTCGGAATAACGCTATACCACTATTGTAAAACTGGCCCCGAGGGGTCGACCACGGCCAGAAATGCGGGACAAAAAACCTCCAAATGGTCTGAAACCTCCAATACCTCCACGGATCTCCACAGATCTCCATAGATCTCCACGGATCTCCAGAGATCTCCCACAGATCTCCACGGATCTCCAGAGATCTCCCACAGATCTCCACGGATCTCCACAAAACCTCGACGGATCTCCACAAAACCTCCAGGGATCTCCACAAAACCTCCACGGATCTCCAAGGCAAGGGACAGAAAACCTCCACAGTGGTCGACCCCTCGACTGGCCCTTAGTCTCTTTAGAGTTTTTTTTTTCAATTTTATTGTTAATTGTAGTAGGTGGTACCCAGTAAACACACATACGTTTAAAACACGTGGTCATATGAACATAACCGAACGTTAGATGTGAGTGGTAATCTTTCGTTGATGCAACCCAAAAATGTCGCTCGGATCCACGTAGAAATCAACGTTGTGATCAACGTTGAAACCGATGTTGTGATCAACGTTGAGGAAAAACGTTAAAATAGCATTTAAAAAAATTGTTGAAACAACGTCTCTTTGGACGATTTGAAGCACGTCAAAAGCAACGTGTTAAAAACGTTAAATGTTCAGTTATAATAACGTTTAAAAAAATGTGGAACTAACGTCAAAATGCAGCTTTGATACTACGTCAAAAATTACGTATAAAATGTTGGCAGATATAACGTTTTATCAACGTCGAATTTATACTTGAAGAAATCATCGTGTCGAAAAAAAAGGTGTCAAACATTTGATTGCTAATCAAGAGAAAACATTAAAAATTGACATTAAAAAAATTGTCATGGTTACGTTGATTCAATGGCTTACGGCAGCAAAAATACAACGGCTTACGCGCTCCGTCTTCAGTTTTATGCAGATATCTTAATAATTATGGCACGGAAATATGAAATAGAAGCTTCCACTTGTTCAATTTTCAAGAGCGCATCGGCACGTCAGCGTTTCATTCAATTAAAATCGTTTTTCCGGGAAAATCATAGACGGCTCGGACCCGACGCGCCACGAAGATAGCGCACGATCGACGAAAAACGACTACGAAATTTTCGAAAACTGATGAGCGGAAATCATTCTCCGAGTCATTCGTGACATATTTTGTCTTTGGGAAATTTTCGAAAAACGTCTTGTTTCGACGTACAGACCATTTTCACTTTGCCACATTGCACAGTGGGCCGAAAGCTCCAAAAAGTGGACAAAAGTCGTTTTGAGGCATGTTGTTATTTTCCTACAAAATTTTGCGTGCATGTAAAGAAATGATTGATCTATCATCCTCTGAAATTTCAAGCTTGCAGAATAGTTTTTGATGCCTCCACGACGTTCCAAAGATTGAAGACGTTGAAAGCGAGCTAGCAGGAGAGCCGTAGTATTCATTAGTTATTCTATTTCTATTCTCAGTATAACACCTAGGCACTTCCTATATTTGTACAAGTCGTTCTTTGATTAGCAATTTTATGAGTTGTTTCTTTGGGAATATAGTTTGAATTGCAATTTTTCATTTTGTTCTGTGTCTTAATTCTAAGAGTCCAATTAGGGTAGGTAGCAGCTAAGGCTATAATAGGCAGGATGTGGAAGCCTGGTTTTGAATGAAAAACCGTTTTTTGATTATGCTCTATATAAGCGAGCAATAGTATTTATTTGCTTTTTTTTTGATACATTGATTGTATTATTCATTTTTAGTGACAGTTGAATGATGTAAATTATTTAAATAAAATACCTACCTAGGTACTGTACAAGTCATTCTTTGATTAGCAATTTTACGAGTTGTTTTGAGTTATATTTGTAATAAAAAAAATTATGAGTTGAGATTGTGTTTTGAATTTCTTACACTTGCCTGAGTGTAAATGAGTTTGAAATTGAGAAAATTTAAATTTAAGAAGCTAATCAATACATAGGTACCTACTATAATAAGGTTACAGCACCACTTCAAGATACGGATTTTTTTTTAATTTAGATCAAATTTCAAATCTGTAAGAACTTTTTAGAGGCACTTTTTGACATAGAATATGACACGTCTGTCAAAAAAATTCCAACTTCTTCCACTTTCGAGATACTGAATGTAACTTTCTTATCTCAAATATGAACCATAGCTTGACTTCAAAATATTGCAAAAAATTCAAGCTTTTCAAAAATATAAAAGTTAGGTTATGTCACAATTCCATAAAAATGTTCCTATATATTTTTGTTCAAAACGATAATTTTGTCACAACATCACAGGTGGCTCTGAAAATCAGTCAATGTCAATGTCAAAAATACTCATTTTCCTCAGCCAACAAATGCTTTTGTCACAAAAGTCTGATTTTGAACAAAAATTTGTTATCACATTTCTAATGGTAATTGGACATAACCTAGCATTTATATTTTTGAAAAGCTCGAAGTTTTTGCAATATTCTGAACTCAAAACCAACTATGATTTACATTTGAAATGAGAAAAGTTGCATTCGATATCTCAAAATTTGAGGAAGGTAACATTTTTTTGACAGATGTATCTTATTCTTCGCCAAAAAGTGCCTGTAGAAAGTTTTTACCGTTTTACAAATTCTTGAAAACCAAAAAGTTACAGCAGTTTTTTGGAAATCTGCCAAATGTCAAAATTCGCCAATATCTCGGGAACGGCTACAGATATTAGAGTGCGGTTTTCGGCTCTCGGCATTTCACAAAAATCGAGCTCGTAACATGGGGGTCAGTTTTTCTCTGTCTGGTGTAGAAGTATGAGAAACAGCCAAAATCAAGCAATTTGGGACATCCTGTACAGGTTATTATTATTATTAAAGCCCTAGTATTATTTTAATGACCCAGCTGGTGATTTTCTTTTTTGATAAGAATAATGACAGGGACATTACAAAACATGCCGTTAGTATTCGCGACACTAGAACAAAATTATAATCGAATGAGTAAAAATACATATTTTAAAAAATTGCGCTGCTGGGGAAAATGGAAAATGTGCGAAAACGATTCAGTATACCTAGGTATCACCTCCAAACGGTTTTCAGTTTGACCCTTGGAAGAAAGCTAAAAAAAGCATGACTTGAATACCCGAAATGGTCCAAGGTAATCCAAAATATCATTGAAAGCTGATGAAAATTAAATTGGTAATGACCATGGAATGACGACATGGTAGGTAGGTACTAGTGAAGTAATGACGGGCAACCGTTCATACACATGTGATGCTCTTCTTCCAGTTGCCTAACTACCATTTTAACGCTCAGTCGACTTGTTGAGTACCACTCCATGCTCGTCCTCCAACATGGCGCATTTCGGTCCTACGACGTTCGGGGCTGCGCTTTTCGGTTGCAAGACTTTCGGTTCTACGACGTTCGATTCTGTGACGGGGCAATGCTCCGACGAGTTACAAACTGTTTTGGAACTGCTCTGAGTAGTGCAAAGCGCAGGCCCAGTTTGAATGGTGGATATGTCATTTTCGGTCCTACGACGTTCGGTCCTACGCCTTTCGGTTCTGCGACTTTCGGTTCTGCGACTTTCGGTTCTACGATATGGCGTCGTTGAATTAAATCAATCACGACCGCTTCTTGTTGTCCGCGAATATAAGTATCACCACGAACATCACTTCTACTATGAACACTGCTAGTATCATTACTATCTGAAGCACTTATACTTGACTGAGCAGTAGCCTTCGGTACACCGAGACTGTCTAGAATTGTTTCAGCTTTAGCTAAATTCAATGAGTAACTATCCACAAAAGAGCTTCTTTCTGCATACTGATCTGCTAGATTTTCTTCTTCACAAAGATACTCAATATCCACTTGAACACCCTCAAATTCTTGCAAAAGCAACCGCAAACCACCTACCTGTAGCTCTAAGGTTTTTCTTGTCTCATTGCTTATCTCCTGTTTGCCCGACAAGGCATCTAGAACTGGCGCCAGAAATGCCACAAAATTTGTGAGCTTGTGCTCGATTCCGCCACGCTTGCGCATCAGCTGTTTCATTTCCGCGTTCATTATTGAATTGACTTTAGAACGAATTCTCAGAAAAATGGAACCTTCTGGATGGAACTGCCAGCTTTCCTGGATTGTTGCTTGTTCACTTTATGCGGGTCGATGGACCAATTTCCACGACAGAATGGACTGTATAGGATACGCTTGTAATGTTTTTTTACCTTTTTATTCTGTGCATCAAAAACAATAATTAACAATAACTGTGCTTGTTGACATTGACATTGCCGCCATGTTGTTTTTTCTCTTGACGCTCAGTGTTGCCAACATGCCAACTTCTTAAATCTGAACAAGAATGTTGTTTTTTTACAGAATCCCGCTACGAAGAAGTGACGATGACTGATTTTTTTTCTCCAAGTTTTCAGTGGCGAGGTCAAGAGAAACACCATCTCCATTCCTTTCGGATTATACATCCTCCAGCAGTTTCTCGAGAAAAGGTATAACGGCCCAGGGTCCACCAAGCACTATAGACGTTTTCTGTTTGTCGACCAGCGTAAGAGTGGGCAGACTTGAAGGACTCGACCACCACCTTTGATCCAGCGACGGCCTCCCGGATGAACAGCCATTTCACTGATCCTCTGAGCGAAAAGGGGTGACAGCAAAGACGATGAGTAACACGCGAGCGGGGCAAGGACTGAATATTGAGATACAAGGAGGTAGGTAACAAGGAATTGCATCCCTACTTAATATTTGTTTAATAGTATATTACATACCGAGACGGGATATACATCATTAGTGCTGAGGGCACAGAGAGCCTCCAGGCTCTAGCCCGAAGCTGGAATGATGTATTTACCGTCGAGAGTATGTATACTATTTTACTCACAACCATGTACTCGGCTTGCAGGATTACAGGCGTTCAAAAGTTGAAATCTGAAAATTAACTTTTTGTCATAACTTCCAGATAGGGCGATTAATTTTGCTGAAACGTGGTTCAGGAAATACTGATTAACACACTTATTGTTTGGTGGATGCATATTTCGAAATTTCCCTTCTAAAGCTACATTTTCTTCACTTTCTCGAGAGGTCGGCAATGGGTCACTTCTCGACCTCCTACTAGGTATGTGATGAATCAATTACCATAGTGGTTGTGAGTAAAGATAATAACACCACCTCACCATACCATTCTTGATGCTAGCAGCTCTATTTACTTTTAAAACATGAAGATGAATGAATCCCTCCCGCGACACCCTTCGTTTGCAAGATATTTCAATCTTCGACTTGAACAACGAAGATGGAAATGTTCGACTTCTGATATAGGTTTTGTCTTTCTACAGTTGCAGCACCACCTTGCAAGCGTTCGAGTCACGTGACAAATGCTGCTTGCCTTCCGGTTTGAGAGACAAGAGCCAACTTTGCGTCGCAGCCGGTTGATCTTCGTAGCGGATTCTTGGCTAGGTGCCAGATGGCAACAACAGGAAGCACACGCCATTATAATATTTTAATGTACATATTAATACCACCTCTCACTTGTATATCATATCTTATAAAAATAAACTATCAAGTACAACATAAGTGAGTTTTTTTTATCAATTTATTTATTTATTTGAGAAAATTTCAATTATATCCAGTCCCATCTAAACAGGCATGGTAGGTATACTCAAAAATTTTAAAACATGACTGAGAAATAATATCGTAATAGTCTACAATACAGGGTACAAGAACTACAATACTTTTCTCTCACACTTTTTTTTATCTTAAACGGTAAGGTCGCTATGGTATAATTACGCTCGGATGGACCACCTGTATAATGGTACTTGATTACAGATAAATGGCAACACTTATTCAGTAAACAGGTTCTTCTTCACTTTCTTCCGAAGATTGTTTTTTTTTATTTCATATTCCAGGTGCTGCCTTATCGCGGAGACACGAACTTTTTTGAGTGGAGAATAGAGACGGTCATGGAATAGACCTATTTCATTTGTAAGAGCAGAAGAGAAAATAATTGATTCACGTTGTGAAGAAAAGACACATAATATACTTGACGGCTGACATGATTGAGAGTTAATTGCTGTGAAGGTCTTTAGAGCTCAAAAGAAAAATGGGCTACAAAACACCCAAAGACGTGATGACCAGTTATTTTTGAGAACGTTATCACGAAAGAACTCAAGAGCGTGTAGGCCAATAAGAACAAATGCTGAAGCCCACTCAATATTTTTAATCCTTGGAGCAGTAAGGAATATTGTGGGGAACACTTGATGCGAACGATCTACAAACTTTCGAATTTACACCTGAAACGCAACAGATATCAAAATGTCACTAACATGATTCCACTCCTGTGAACACAAGAACTCAGGTAATTTGACATTTGCTGCGTTTCAAGTGTAAATTTTAAAGTTTGTAAATCGTTCTCCACAATGTACTCAGTGTTGCCCGCAATATTCCTTATTGCTTCAAAAATGATGAATGACTGTGCTTCAGCATTTATCCTTCGGCTGTCTTTTTTTTTTCAACATGATGCAAAGAATCTTCCAATTCTGTCAACCGGCAAGTATCAAGAGTACGATTCTCGAGCGTGTTCGAGAAGTTTTCGTATCCGAGTGTCCTTGGTTTTACATGCAGTTGGGCTGTCGGAAAGGAGATTTGTATACGAAAACTTAACAAACACGCTCGAGAATCGTACTACATCGATTTGTTGAAGTGATACTATAAACATAAATATTCTCAAAAATAACAGTACTTCATTATTTTGATGTAATATGTACTACTAGCAATGTAGCAACCCTCAAACAACTGACCTGGTGAGTTCAATTTGTTTGGTGAGTATACATATTTTAGATTGCTGATTTTTTTAAGACCTTGCATTCACATTGTTTACATATGCAAACACTTGTCCGGCTGTCCTGTTTCTTAATGCGGGATCAATCCTAACCACATTGTGACAGATTATTTTTGGACACTTGAAGTCTTGTAGATCTTGCTGAAACCATTTACCAACGGCCGACTTTCCAGGCGTCGTCTACTGTAAAGACGTTTTCTTTTCTGAAACCAAGCGGAACATAAGTACATAGGTACTGTGGCAATTGATAGTATAATTGAGTATGTTCGGATGTGCGGGGTCATAAACAGACGGGCATGTCTAAAAAGTCCGCCCGGGTTTTATGGCATACTGGGATGCCGGGTATGGCGGAAGAAAAGGCCATAGACCATGTGTACAGCACGCGGCCGATCCAGGAATTTTTAGAAAGCGCGCCTGCGAGAGGATTGAACGCGTTTCATTACAAGTTTCCAAATTGAAAACTCGTAGAGATGATTATATGGTGGAAATTCGGTTTTTTTTTCTCTCTTTTTTTTTTGTCTTTTCAGGGAGAGGGTAATATTTGTATTTTTTCCTCTTCAAGTTTAGGGTGGGTAGCTGAAGATAAGCTAAAATTAATGATGAGAGTGTCTTGTTATTTTGTAATTTGTTTTTTGTTTGATTAGAATATGATTGTTTACTTTATTCAATAGAATTCAACTCTTGTTCATGTATATGTATATACGAAAGAACAATAAATGATTATGATTATGATTATATGGTGGAAAGAGTAGTCTCACAGATTAGGGTACGTAATGAGAGTCAAGTAGACACCAAACGAGAAATGGTTTCATTCAAGCGATTCCGTCTAATCCAGCCAGATTGAATTACACTATTAGGGTATTTTTTGCACGTTCAAACGTAAGCCCGGAAGTTATCGACGTAAGCTAAAATAACTTGATATGTCAGAAGTCAGATGGAAGCGTGGAGGTAGCGATAGTATTGTAATTACCCGAATTAGTGTGGAAAAGGAGACGACTAGCGTCATCTGACGGTGAATGCTAGAAGGAGTGCGGCCATAAGGGCGGTATTTGCAGGATCGAACGTGGTCCACAGAATCCAATACGCGATCGATATCGGAGGGTGGAGATGTGTGCTATTGGTCAAGACTCGGGTTGGTCAAATCTCATTGGTAGAGGTGGAGGATTTTCGGAAGTGGAAATGAGAGAGGAGTGACCAGAGGGTAGCTCGGAGGATGTGAACAGACTCTCGAGGCTTTTTGCTTGAGCTTTCATAGTGACAAGTTGCATTGAAAAAAAACGTGAATCCAAGTCCTCTGGGGATTTAAGAATTTTTCTATCATGGCTGCTTTTTATAAGTACATAAGTACAAGCGTGAAGCTTAATTTTACCGACTTATTTACCGAGTAAAGTACCAGATTTCAGATCGTGGCTTGTGTTAGAAAGAATTCAAATTTCAAGTAAATTAGAATCAATCCGGTGGGCGGAAACTTTTCTCAAGGATCAGAGGGGGTTTGTTTGGTTAAATTGCGAGTGTTTAAACTGTCCAGTTGAATCTGGGCTAAATTTCGTGGTGTGTTTGGTGTAAATTCACTTAGAAAGAGGTGCTATTGTGTGTACGTTGGAGATATCGCAACAGGCAGCAAGCTCCAAGTCGAAATTCTGAACATCGGGACCAAGGAGTAGTAACATCGCTGCTAATACGCCGCTCGTCAAACAAAGGTTGGTCTCGTTTTCTGCACTAATTGAGGTTGAAGTGTTATTAATTACTGGCCGTGGAAACCAATGCTGCTGAAAATTAAATAAAGATTAGAAGTGCACAGAAAATTGTAACTAAGTTGTAATTCGAGGGTCCAGGCCGAGAAATTAGGTCTTGCCTTTCTGCCAATGGCTTAGCCGGTTCACTGCCAGTGCACGTAAAAGTTCAACAGATGAATTCAAGGCACCCCGAGTGGCCGCTAGGTGAGCGCATTTATTGTTCCATTTCGCACCAACAAAGTACTTCCGTGTCAGGCTAAAGAATCGCCCGGACACTATCAGCAAAGCGAACCTCCAAGCCTCATCATGTGAATGAAGTTTCGAGCCTTTTGTTCTCTCTCGATCAAGCAGACGGCCTCAATGGCAGAAAAAAATTTACAGTTCTAGTCCACCAAAGGGCGGCTGTAAATTGCCCACCTATAAAGACACCACCTCTACCTACCGCCAAAATGCGAAAAGTCTCGCGTCGGGAGTCGATAAACGTAGGGTTGTTATCAATCCAACAATTCAACATAATTCCGCGTGGGCCGCGCCGCAAAAATCCGTTGGGTCATCGAAGGCTTGAGCTGAGGCGCGACGACTGGAGAGAAAATAGTGAGAGCGTCGTAATTACTTCCCTCCAAATATCTGTTGCAAAATTCTGTCCAAGGATTGTTATTTTCTGCCAGCGGTAACTTCCAGCCACGTCGAAGTAAAATTATTCAAAGAAAGCCACCGTGAGTCTCTTAGCAGTATCTAGGTTTCAGGTGAACTCGATCCGTCTTGTGGTGAAAAGCCATACCTGCATTTTTCCTTCGGTGCCTTTAGCTAGGTGTAGTGTAGGAGACCTTTAGTGTTTCTTTTGAGATCTATGAAAATGGTATTTGAAGTGTAAAACCGGCAATCATTGTGCCGTTAGATGATGAAATTATCGAGATGGGAAAATGTCCCATATCTCATTGTTTTGAAGGCGTACGATCAAAGCCGAAGCTATCGTACAAAGCCAACGAGTGAAAAATTATAATCAACATTCCGACTATCATCAAAGTCAAGTCAAAGCACTTAAGCAGGGCAAATTGTTGGTTTCCAGGACTGGTTGTTAATAAGGCGTAGGCGATTTGTAAGCCTGCGTCAAGCGATAGAATTGTGTTATAAAATTAGTGTGATTATGGACATGGAATTCAGTGTTTCTTGTTGTTACTCTGGGCGTTATATTTTGTAAAAGGTCGTTACGTTCCGTTTCGAGTGATCAAGTTTCCGATTTGCGGTGCGGTTTAGTTAGAGTTTCTTCCCCTTTGGTTCAGCTCAAATTTGAATTGTTGTTAAATTTGGATAGGGTTTTCTTTCAGATATCATGGCATCGTCCACCGTGTTATTTAAATAAGTTAGGTCGTTTACGATAGGTATTTAATCTGCGGGTAGGCAGAGCCGTACAAACTAGCAAGTACCTGATATCACAGCACAAGACCATCCTGGTGGGTTCTCCGTGGTTTCCCCACCAGGTCAATAGGCGAATGCCATGGTTATATTTTCCACGCGGAGGTCAATATGACTCCGATTACGCTAATTAATTAAAGAACTGTGATTTGATTTAAGATAGGATGTTTCAAGAAATCTCCCACTGACTAGGGTAGGATTAAGGACCTGTGTATTAATTGTCTTCTCTCTGTTACGACTTTGTTTTAATAAACAGGATTGTGGTTAACTTTCGCGTTATGTCTCTCTGTTCAGTACCTGTTCTCTTGTGTCACTTATCAATGAAAGAACAAGCGGTTATGAATTAATTTGACACAACGTAGTGGAAAGTGAAATGGGACTCCATCAGCGGAGCTTCTCGTACTGTCACTTTCTTTGACAGAGCCAGTGAAAGGGTTAGTGAAAAAAGGGGTGGCTCTATTAGCGGCGCCCACCTCAGTGTTTGTGAATCTACTGTAAGAAGCCAGACAGCAGTTAAGTATGGGTTTATACTTTTCGTTAGACGATCACGCCGGGGTATCAACTGACGGGTTAAGAAAAAAAAGGGTTGTATAGACAATACAAATAGAGAAGACCATATGTTATCACCACCGTCGTCACGGATATTGGGGTATTAAAAATCAGCCAACCTTTTTTTGAATGATAGACTCGCCTGGTTCCTACGCAACCGTAAAAATCCGTGACGAGATATGGTCTTATCTATTTGTATTGTCTATACCGTTACAGTACTTACAATACAAAAAAATCTACTAATTATTATGCGTACCGTGTATTTCAATGCTCCTCCCCGTATGTTGATTTGGCTGATCTTGTTTAATGTGATGGTGTAATCATGCAAATAATAATATGGTCTTAGGAGTCCTTGCTTGAAACTCGACATAGCCAGCAAAAGCTTCTTTGACTTCCTTCATGGAAGGCATTTTTTTGTTGGCAATTGAACTTTCAGAAACTCGACAAATTAAATGTTTCTCTTCAGTCGTCCACGGTTTCCGGGAACTTTTCGGTTCTAGAAAAAAGAAGTTGAAAATGACACAAATAAAATGGGATAATTATGCTGTAATCCCAAAATATAATAATGATATCTGCCTTATCAGATAATGATAGCCCCTTATATCAAAATATTGCAAAATTGAAGAAAAAAACGAAAAAAAAACAATTCTCTGTAATTTTTTATCTTGCCCCACCATAGGGGCAAAATGACGAACCTATAGGGACAAGATGACGTCGGTATGTAATCTATGAACACAACTCGCACTGAAAAATTTTTTGTCTCTCATACCCCGTGCAGGCTTCGTGCCACCAAGAGGAGCACCTTTTACACATGATCCAATCTTCTGTTGGTGGATCCTCAAATCGTTCATCGCAACCGAGACAAAAAATGTCTTCAGTTCTTGTTTGTTTTACTGAACTCTTTACAAAAATGCGGCGTTTCGCTGTTCTACATTTTTTGTCGTTTTGTCGGTTTTATGGTTTTTTTCTCTTTCTTTTTCTTCAAGTTCTTCTTTATTGGGCGTCGAAGTAAGCACGGAGGCTTTTTGTCTTTTTCGATTTGTTGCTGTCTGCGGGCGATCATATTTTGGCAATGGTCTAATTTCCGTCAGAGATTTCCTGTTTGGTTTCATGGATGTCTTGGGAGTTTTGCGAAGCTGCAATCCAGATGGTCCTGGTGTCGGCGAATTTTCTCTTGAGCGCACTTCAGATGGTTCTGGTGTCGATGAATTTTTTTTTGCTTCGGAAGACTGTACAAACAGTTCTGACGTTCTGCGTTTCTTCTTTCCGTTGACGTTCCGATCTTCCTGCGTTTCGGAACTGATGATCAGCTCTTCAGCTGTTGACCCGTCGCTTGAAGAATCTTCTTCATCGTTCATCGGATTTGCCCGTTCACTTATAGTAGCTGGAGCGAAATCTGCTTCTTCGAATATATCTGGATTGAATGGTTCAATTCCGCAAGCTTCGAAACTTTTAACTGCAGTTCCCACAGTAGCAGCTTTCATAAACTGCGCAACAAATATGTTGTCGTAAGGGAAAAATTGGTCCGACTTTGTACCACAATAACTTTTGAATAACGCAAACCATCTTGATTCTGTTTTGACGGTTAGCGAGCTCAGTCTTTCCGTTATTCATCTTCAGGAGGTGAAGATCAGGAAGCCTCATGTAAAATATCTACAGGGTGAAATGTAAAACAATACAAAATTTTAGCAAATTCAGCGGACCCCCATTTTCAGAATAATTTTTTTTCTCAAATGTAAATGAAAGGATCATGACGCGTGAAGTTTTGGCTTGCGCCCAGTTTTGAAATTTTTGGAATCAGAGCTCTGGTTCTGACTTTATGATTTTTTTTCTCTTGGAGGATGCTGATCTATCCTATCGCTACAAGGAAGACTATGTTAGTCTATGGAGCCTGTCATCATCAAAAACTAAAATTGACTATCAGCATCAAGTTCAGGAGGTCAAAATCACAAAGAAAGCTTGTTTCAATTGTGAAAATCTGATCAAATTCAATTTTTAAGGAAAACACCCGTGTCGCTCATTTTGAATGGGCCCCCTTTTTGAAGCCTTGATCAAAGTATTTCAGATGGTCTGCGAATTAAGTTGCTGAGAACCGTTCAAGCAACAATATTCGTGAATTGCAACCTCCTATCGTCACAGTAACTTAGTCTTCTTTGTAGGGATAGGATAAGTCAGCATCCTCTAAGAGAAAAAAATCATAAAGTCAGAACCAGACTTTCGATTTCAAAAATTTCTAAACTGGGCGCAAGCTTAAGCATAACGCTTTATAATCTTTTTATTTGCGTTTGAGAAAAAAAATTATTCTGAAAATGGGGGTCCGTTAAATTTGCAAAAATTTTGTTCTGTTTTACAATTCACCCTGTAGATATTTTACATTAAGCTTCCTGATCTTCACCTCCTGGAAGTGAATAACGGAAAGACTGAGCTCGCTAACCGTCAAAACAGAATCAAAATGGTTTGTGTCATTCAAAAGTTATTGTGGTTTAAACTCGGACCAATTTTTCCCTCGCGACAACATATTTGTTGCGCAGTTTATATGCCTGTCCAAAAAGTCTTCCAATTTCTTTGTCGGTAATTGTTTTTCCAGGGTTATTCACAAGGAAGTTTTCGCAAGCTTGACAATAGTAGGTTTTTAGGGGCCCAAAAAAACCCACATCAAGGGGCTGCATACGGTGTGTAGTGTGAGGAGGCAGTCCAATCATGGTAATTCCGTTGCTCCTGCATAGCTTTATAGCTTCCAATGAGCAGTGTGATGAGTGGTTATCCACAATCAATAACACAGGATCTTCTTGTGATGGATGGGTGTATGTAATGAAGTGTCTCAGATACTGTACAAATGTTTCCGTATTCATCCACCCACTCTGTTGGGCTACGGCCTGACTGTTGGGTGGGCATCCATACAGTAGCTCAGGTCGCATTCTCACCCTGGCGAATATGAAAAACGGTGGAACATAAGAGCCTTGTGCGTTCATTGCACAAACGACCGTTGTGTTTTTACCACGTTCCCCACTTGCTACCTTCGCAACCCTTCTGCAGCCTTTTGGCGATAGCACCTTTGGCTGTTTATTTGGAACTGTAGAGAGGCCCGATTCATCCGCATTGAAAATTCTGTCAGGGCGAAAGTAATGTTTGTCTTTAAGGCTCTTTAGTGAATCGAAAAATCGAGTTACTTCGATTTTGTTAAAACCCATCAAACGCCCTAAAGATGTGGACTCGGGCTTTCTCAAACTGATTTTCTGTCGCTTCATGAAGGAAATTAACCAATCCTTACCAGCCGCTTTGGTAGTCTTGTTGAAGTGGTGATCTATGTTGTTTTGTTCGGCGGATTCATATGCAAGCTTTCTGCATTCCATTGATGTGAGACCCAACGCTCTTTTATTGAAATCGGAAAGATAGTCAGCAAACTCCTTTTCTTGCAACTCAGTAAATGTTTTCTTATACCTTCCTCCACTTTCAGGTAGTGCTTCATTCCGCCTTTGTTTTTGTACATATCTGCGAAGGGTGGGTTCAGGTATTTGAAAAATTTGACTGGCATTGTTGACAGACATACTTTCTTCATTGACAGCATGAAGCGCCGCTATTAAAACATCTTCAGACCATGATCGACGATCGGTCTTCTTAGAATAGTTCCTCACCATCTGTAAAATTACAATGATCACAGCTTTACCATTGCCTCATTTCGGGGTAAGTTGACGAGATATTGGGGCATGTTGACGAATTCTTCATCTTGCCCCCGTCGACTTGCCCCATACGTAACCTCTGAAATTTTTTCCTTGTTGAACACAAAATCAAGAAACTATCATGCTACCATAACGATAACAATAATTCTAGAAGCCAATGATATGTGACTAATGAACGAAATATGAATTCTTACCTTTTGTTTTGGCGAGAATTCTCATTTTCTGGATCAGCAATCTTACATCGAACTGGTGCCAAGTACAACAATAATTCTAACTGTCGTACGGTTGACCCTAGCGCCCTCTATTTGCGCACAGTACAACTCTGCTTCAGATAGATTCCTACAGTGCAGGCACTGCACAGCGATCTGTTCAACATATTTTTAAAAATTAAGTTCGTCAACTTGCCCCGTTCGTCATCTTGCCCCACTCTCCCCACACTCTGATTTTAAGATAAAAAATTACAGAGAATTGTTTTTTTTTTTTTCGTTTTTTTCTTTAATTTTGCAATATTTTTATCTTAGCTTTGTCAATTTGTAACACAAGCCATGTATTTTGTTCTCATAAAAAAAAAACTTAGATAAAGCTGTGCGTGTATTTCTCAGGAATAATTTCCCTTACGGTCGTCAACTTGCCCCACCCTCCCCTACTTTACTTTTTGATGTAACATCGCCTTCACTTATCAAATCCTCTTCGTCACTATCGGAGAACGCGGCGCCGTCGAAAACTGGTCGTTGATTTGCAGAACGTTTAAATGAAAAGAAACAAAAATTAAACAGGTACCTACAATTAAGTATGAATTAAGTATGAATAATTCAAATTCATGAGACATACATTGTTTTCCACTGGATGAGGTGCTCGGTAAAGTCCATGTCGGGTCGTCGGCGTTGTTGTCACTATCAACAATATTGGGGGTGCCTTTCACACTACCGAATTTCAAACCATTCTCAATTCCAACTTGTTACAATTTCAAAGGAGACAACAGAACTACTGGTATTTTCGAACAATACCTATGAAAGCATCAGCATTACTTGGGTAAAATTCAAATACATACAGGATAATTTGAATTATTTTTACCTTATGTTTGTGTCATCTGTAGCAGGTTTCACAATGGCTTTCTCTCCAGCCACCTTCACGTCTTGAACTGGCCCCACACTAAACCGTGGTAGAAGCGAGTGATTTTCCAAGATTTTGCCACATTCATCACTACCTTCATGAAGCCCTATACTCCTATGGAAACAAAGCTATATGAATTTTAGAAAATGTCAAGTAAATAAGTGAATTCTTCACCCCATGTTTGCGCCTACTGAAGGTGCGTTCAGTCAGCTTGGTTTTAGTTTTAGTCGTAGTCGTTGTCGTAAATTTGAAAGTAGAAAGCACGGCGTCATATGCGCGCGTTCATACAGGGTTTTAATTTTAATTTTAGTCGTGAGAATGCCGAACTTAACCACATAATATCGGCTTACAGGTTGCGCTATTACCGGCGTGGGGACTGATAAAAGAGTAAAGCCGCACGTGTTAGTATGGCTCTGCAACAATTCGGTCTTTTCTTAGTGTTTTTGTAATTTTTTTCCGCATTCACTTGGACCTTTCGACAGTCCTTTTTACGGTGCTTCGATTAAGTGGTGAGTCCAGCATCGGGGTGTTACTTCCGAGCCAGAATCTGGTTGGAAAGTCGTTGCTGAATCGGTGGAAGCGTCTTTTTTATCCTTTCGTTTATCGCATTGTAACTTTTTGTGAAGCCTGAGACTCGGACGCTTTCGTCTATCACCTGTTGTTTATTTACACTTATGCCACGAGGAAGGGAACGAGCTGGTAGTTCGGGAAGCATTAGCGACTACTTCAAGAGGCGACTTGAGGAGGACCCAGAGGAAATTCGGTTCAACATAGGCAAGATTCGCAAGACGCTCAGCACTCCGCCGAAGCCTGAAATGGGGGAAGGTGCGTTGGATTCTGGCTCTTTCCAGCTCATAATGGAAGAACTAAGAAAAATCAACAAATCGAACGAAGAGCTTCGCAGCGAAATAATGCAGATTAAGGACATGTTTAAGAAGAAGGAGGCAGCATGGGATGAAGAACGTGCGGCATGGAATGGAAGGCTGAAGTCATTGGAAGGGAAAATTGAACGTTTGGAAAGAAAGGAGAAGAAAAACAACGTTGTTGTGAGCGGTCTGAAGATGTCTAGAGCGGGTGAAGACTTAAAAAGTGAAGTGAACGAGATGTTTACAAAACATATGGGAGTAACGGTGCAGATTCAGGAAGCCTATCACATAGGACATAACGTTTTGTTAGTCCTGAAGGACCGGGAAGAAAAGAAGCGTCTGATGGGGAGCAGAAGAAAGTTGAAGGGGACACATATTTACGTCAATGATGACCTCACCGAGGGACAGAGAAAGATACAGAAGAAATTAAGAGACATAGCAAGAGGAGAACGAGCAGGAGGAAAGGCGGTGATAGTTGCCTATAACAAACTGAAAATTAATGAGCAGTGGTTCGTTTGGGACAGTGTCAACGAAACTTTACAGTCAAAAAACTAATCACTGCTAAACCGCACTCACCAAGGAAAAACAGTGCCCGTAAGAAAAAATTTTGTGAAAACGTTATGGAACTATTGTTTTTTAATGTGCACGGGTATAAAAATTTATTGGACTACATGAAAAACAATGCTTCTGATGGGTTGCCGGAGGTCGTGTGTGTGTGTGAAACTTGGCTCACTAGCGATGCTGTGAGCGACGATTGCATGGCAATGTATAACATTATAGCATCACCGGCGTTGCGTGATAAATCAGCGGGAAGAGCGAGTGGTGGCTTGTTGTTGTTGACGAAAAAGTTCTTAAACACACGCCTTATTGATAACACACCCTGGTGGATTTCTTGTCTTGTTTCTTATCTGAATTACGAATTTATTGTTTTTAATGTTTATTTTAAACCTGTATTAAATATCGAGTTTATTCTTGAAAATTTCCAGCTTGTTATGTCTGAGACTTGCGAACGATTCTCTGGAGTTCCATGCTTTATAATGGGAGATTTTAATTGTAGAATGGGTAGCTTTGGAGTTGAGCCGATAGAGGGTTTTTTCGAGGACTCACGTATGTTTGGAGCGAGGAAGAGCAACGATCAAGTTTTTAATGCCAGAGGACGGCTGTTAGCGGAGTTTATGGATCTCAATGCATTTTATTTAATCAATGGCAGAATCGCTGGGGACAGACCTGCAAGATTCACGTATTGTGGGCCTAATGGGCGGAGCGTTATTGACTTGGCATGGTGTTCCACAGTCTCAGCTGATTTGGTTACGGATTTGCAGGTGAGGGAGATTCTGACTGGTTCTGATCACTTTCCTGTGTCTTTAACCATAACCTGTCCTTTCCAAATGCCAGGTACAAGCTTGCCGAGAGACACCGAGTCTGGAGTTAGTTCAGTGATTAGGTGGAACGCGGAACTTGCCGTGAATTATAATTTCTTGATGCAGAACTCACCTAATGTACAGTTCAACGGTGAAGCGGGAATTGAAGACATGCAGGAAGGTTTGGTAGGTACAATTATTGAGGTGACTCAAAATTTGGGTATGCGAAAGACATATAAAAAATCAAAGTGCAGTTTTTGTCTCTCAAAACCTTGGTTTGATGCTGATTGTCGATTTTCGAAAATTAAACTAAAGATAAAATTAAAAAGAGCTTTCAATGAAAATTGGTCTGATTCGGCAAGAAACGACTATTTAAACACAAAGAAAGAGCACAATAAATTACTGAGACTGAAAAGATTAAATCATGAAAAGAGCTTACTTGAAAAACTAGGTGATATCAGGAATTCCAGCCAATTTTGGAAAACAATTAAACTTTTCAGAAGGAGTTCAAATAGAGTTGACTTAGACATAAAGATCTGGGAAACATTTTATCAGGGGCTATTGAGTCCTGTCTGTTCGGTCACTCCCCTTACTATTTTTTTTGGAGTGACTCACCCATTCTTGGATGCACCCATATCTTTGGATGAACTGTGTGCAGCACTTAATTCTTGTCCGAATAACAAATCTCCGGGTATTGACGGAATATCATATGAATTTTATAAGAACTTGCCGCAAAACTGGTTACTGTATTTGTGTAGTCTTTTTAATTCCATTCTTGATTCTGAGATAATGCCAACTTCTTGGACCAGTGCAATTCTAATCATGCTACACAAAAAAGGGTGCGTATGAGGACCCCAACAACTACAGAGGGATTGCCTTACTGAATAATATCCTGAAGATTTTTACTCAGATTTTGCATTCAAGGCTTAGTGAGTGGGCGGAGTCTAACGAAATAATACCCGAACATCAGTCGGGTTTTCGTAGGGGACGAGGATGTATGGACAATGTTTTCACCCTCACTAGCATCATTCAGTTACATATTCGTCGGAAGTCGCAGTGTGTTTTTGCCGCATTCGTCGATTTTACTAGAGCATTTGATTCTGTAAATCATGACTTACTATGGGAAAAATTGCATAGCTTGGGGGTCAGCACTAAATTTATTAGGCTACTGAGACAACTGTATTGTAATGCTTCATTTCAAGTTAAAACTGTCAATGGAATTTCCAGGAGCTTTCCCGTTAGAGAAGGGGTATTGCAGGGCGAGATCCTTAGCCCTTTGCTGTTTTCATTATTTCTGGCTGACTTGGATGAGTACTTTAGGGCCGCGGGTTCAATTGGCCTTTCTATAAACAAAGAAGTGGACGTGGTACTATTACTTTACGCCGATGATCTGGTCATTTTGGGTCATTCGGAAATGGACTTACAAAGAAAACTTAATATCCTAGAAAGGTACACTTCAACAAACTCTTTGAAGGTGAACATCAGAAAAACTAAAATTATGCATTTCAGAAGAGGAGGAAGACCGTCCGACTTTAGGTTTCGGTATCAAAACACAGACTTGGAGATGGTTAATAAGTTTGCTTATCTGGGTGTCACTCTATCCTCATCCTCACTTTTTGCGGAGATGGCTAAGACTACTCTGATCAGGGCTAAACAGGCAATTGGCTCCGTATTGTCAATTATGATCAAGTCAAAGCTTAGTAAATGGGACGTTAGAAAACACTTATTTGAGACTTTGGTCGTGTCTGTTTTATCCTACTGTCTGCCACTTTGGGGTACTAGATATGCGGATGTAGTAGAGAGGGCGCAAGTATACTTCTACAAACGTTTATTACTTTTACCGATTTCTACGCCTGATTGCTATATTCGCTCAGAGTTTGGTTGTGTACACTTGAGCTTTATTATCTTCAAGAATTGTTTAAGTTGGATAATTAAATTGCTGTCTATGGATTCAAATAGACTTCCTAGAATATGTTTTGATAGATTGTGTCAACAGTATAAAACAGATGAGTGTAAATATAATTGGGTCACGCAGGTATACAAGTTTCTCGATAAAATAGAATGCCAAACCGATCTTCAGACTCTGTCGCGTTACGACTGTTCTCTGTACCTAGAAAAATATAAATCGTACCTGTATACAATGAACAATGAACATCTGACTGCTTCGCGATATTCTCCGTTTTCGGCTATGACAATGCCTCGCTCAGATTTCTCCATTACCCCCAAGTACCTTCACCTCGACATCTCCATCAGAATTATAAGAATCTTAGCTCAGATTCGTTTATGTTGTAAGAAGAAGTACAGATTTACTTATAATGGTGTCTCATACCAAGTCAATGCAGAGGAACTCTGCACAATTTGTAATTTGGGAAGTTTGGAGACGCTGGAACATCTTTTCTTTGAGTGCCCCTTGTACGTGGGTCTGCGGGGCGGGCTTTTGGGTGAAGTATCGAACATGGGCGGACTGTACAGTCACATTGATGGCATTTCTGCTTCCGGGGCAAAGAGATTGGTAAGCTTCGTCACTGGTGTCCTTAGCTTGCGAGCCTTCGCTCTGAACGAATAGGGGGTATTTTTTTTATTCATTGTTATTTATTTTGTATTCTTTATTTTGCCTTATTATTCTGTCCGCACATAAATATTTTGTATATTGTATCATTTTGGCTTTGTTTGAGTTAGAGTTTTTCTTATTTATGTTACTTATTATATTACTTTGTGTTTAGTTGATCCGATTGTCTCAATACTTCCAGGTTATCAATTTTCTTTTTTTATTTTGGGTTGGAGAGTCCACACTCTTGCTATAGAACTGTACATAGTTTTTGTAAGCAATAAATATTATTTTTTTTTTTTATTTATTATTACCGGCACTGCCAATATTGACATTTGTATTCAAGAGCATTTTTAAGAGGTTATGGTTTTTCATTTTCTTGCAACAGTTTCTGTTCCAAGAACACATACATAGCGACACATCCAAATAAAAAATAAAACCAATTATTTACATAATATTCCCACTTCTACGAACTACCACTCATTCCTACTAAATGCTCGAATTCTCATTGCTCCCACAACAAAGTTACAAATTTTCCCGACAGTTACATTTCCAAGTTTACCCTCCAAAACTCTTTCGAGGTCAAGACCGCTTTCAACAAAATCTGCAAAAGTGCTTCTGAGACCCGCATACATTGGACACTCAAACAGAATATGTTCCAGGTTCTCTACTTTGTGCAGATTGCATATAGAACAGTACTCATCTGCATGTATGCGATAGCTGTAACCCTTGTGGGAGATCTTAACATACCTGTCCCCAGCCAATCTAAGCTGAGCTATGACTCTTATCTCGCGGATCGGTAACCTCAACAGCAGGTAGTTATTGTTTACAAGTACTCTCGGCGAATTTGTAGGATGCAAAATAACGTGAAAAGCTCGATATAGAAGCTCGATCGAGATCAGTCTCAAAAAGTTTCCGCCTATAATGAGAGAGAACGTCCGTCCTGCACCTTAGTAGTTCTCCAACATCCCTGCATGGCCATGAATCACCGTGATCCGCTTCTTGAAAAATAAGTCCAACCTGATCCACCCAATTGTATGCTGTGTCCCCGGAACTGACTGTCACCAATCGATTATAGCAGATTCTCGGATAGCGGTCGCCATCCATCAGCAGCACCCTTTCCAGCCAGTTGAAGCAAATTTGAAGTATAAATAAAGATAGGTGAGTAACACCCACTTCTAGTCTTATAATGTAATGTGGGGTGTTCACCGCCAAGGACAGCAGCCGCTTAAAAAATGACACCTGAACTCTCTCGATCAAGTCCCTATAGCGTAGTCCATAAACAGCAATGCAATGAGAAAGAGAGTTGAGCACTATGGACTGATACAACTTCATGCGTGAGTCCCAGGAATTTAATTTTGAACGCGACATTAATGACATTACTGCTCCGATTGTAGCCTTAGTCTTGGTGACCGCAACCTTTGATGCTTCCAGAAACAAAGCCGAAGAAGTAAACGGGATCCCCAAATAAGTGTACTTAGTCTTAACATCCAACTTCTTTCCGCCGTGATAAAACCTCAATTCCCGATCCCCTCTGAAACCTCCCCTACCAAAACATAAAATATTCGATTTCTCGGTGTTGACAATAATTTTATTTTGTTGACAATATTTTTCTAGGATTGAGAGCTTTCTCCCCAAGTCAACGGGTGAATCGGAAAGAATGACCAAATCATCGGCGTACAGAAGCAGGAGTATATCGGTTGTGTTATCAATGTTCAGACCGGACACACCGGCGTCCCGAAAAAAAGATTCTATATCCGATACGAATAACGCAAACAGGTATGGACTCAGTGGCTCGCCTTGCAAAACTCCGGAAGATACACGCAATTCCTTGGATAGACTCTCCCCAACCCTGACTCTCATTGATGTCCCATCATACAGTTTTTTCATTATTCGAACAAACTTACCACTCGCCCCAAGATGGAATATCTTGTGTCACAGAAGGTCATGATCAATAGAGTCAAACGCTCGATTAAAATCCATGAAGGCGGCATAAACACGTCTTTTTTTCAACCTAAGCTGTATTTGAATCACGGAGTTCAGCACAAAAACATCCATTCAGCTTCTTCCCGTCCTAAAACCCGACTGAAATTCCGGAATTGCGTCCATCTCCTCGCTCAAAATGACCAATCTTTCAAGCAAAATTTGTGTGAACAGTTTGGTTGCACAATTTACAAGGGCGATACCTCTGTAGTTTGACGGCTCATTGACTGGTCCTTTCTTGTGAAGCATTGTCATTATTATATCGCTCCACTGCGTAGGTAGTTCTTCAGTTGCCAAGATTTTATTGTACAGATTTTGCATGTATAAAAGCCAGTTCTGTGGTAACCCTTTTATAAACTCAGAATCAATGCCGTCCGCGCCCGGAGACTTGCCCGACTTACACCGAGCCAATGCACGTGTCAACTCCTCAAAAGAAATAGGTACGTCCAGTATTGGATTTCCTGCATCCTGAAAAGCAGAATGATTAAGTGATTTCGAAGGGTATATGTTTGTGTAAAATTTTTCCCAGGTTTCTATGTCGACAGCGGTCGAATTTTTCATGCTGGCACAGCGAAATAATTTTAGAGTCCTCCAAAACGTTATTTAATATTCACTTGCAAAAAAGCACGACGAGAACAGCAAATTTATAAACAATGAGTTTCGACGACGGCAAGCTGATCGAGTTGGTACGCCGATTTCCCCATTTATGGGATAAAAGCGATGAAAATTATAAAGATCGTGTGAGGGCTGAGAATTCGTGGGACTATATAGCCAAATGGATGGGTTTCCATAGTAAGTACTATCGGAATGATTGATGAAATAATAGCCTAATACGTCCAAAATTTTAGTCGAAGATTGCAAAACACGATGGGGTGCGGTAAGGACTCGGTACGTGAAGGAGAAGCGAACCTATCGAAATCTGCCATCAGGATCTGGATCTCACTCGATTACGTGGCCCTATTTCAAGGAGTGCAGTTTTTTAGATAGTGTGGTTAGGAGTAGAAGGTGGGAAGGTTAATTATGATGTTGTCTTTTTGTTATAAAGAATTATTTTCAGGACAATAGGGAATATTCCACCTCCCAGTCAAGATGCCAGGAGTTCAGAATTCGTTCCAACACAGAGGCACAGCCGACAAAGGCAAAGTCAACAGGGGCAAGGCCAACAAAAACAAAAAACGAATGTAGCAAATTACCTTTTAGAGGGAGCCTAAAAGGTAATAGTGATTCTTTGTAAAGTGATGAAAACAACAATTTGAAGAATGCAGCTTGTCGTGTTTTTAAAATCTCGTTCTTAAATTGGAGAAATCACAGAAACAATGTCCAACTGCGGGACCAGGAGGATCAATTTGAAACATTTCCTGAAGTTGATTGTAACTCTCCATGCCCTAAGCCCGCCTAATTATTCAAATTCAAATACTTACTTCCCGCTCATTTGAATTCTCATACTCGGATTGGCCCGCGCTGTCGTCTAGTAGAAGGCAAAGAACCCCACGCTGATAGTTCGATTTGACGTAGCTTAATATTACACTTGTAAAAATAGAAATGAAACCAGAGGAATACCTTTCATGAGCATTTTATTCAAGTTCAGTTATTGAACGAGAATTGCCATTGAATTCGGTAAATTTGCATGTCCTTTCAGTGAGTGACTTGATGCAATGTTTTACACAGAAAGCGGAGTCGTGTTCGTACTTCCATCACTTTTTGTTCAGTTTGATTTATGTTTGTGTTAGAGTAGGGTTAATTAAACCTCGTAATGAGAACAGATTTGTTGAAAGGACGTTCCAGGTCACCTGTAAAACGCCAGCCTCTTTTGGGACTCGTCGTCAACTCTTGACATAGTTATTTGGCAATTGCCCAATATTTTTAAACCTGTAAGCAACGTCATCCTTACCCAGTAACCTGTAAGTAAGGACCTTTCACGATGAGCCAAATTCCATGACAGGAGACTTAGTTCATTCATTACTTTAGCAGTCAAACCCACTCTAGATGATTATTAGGGTAGCTGAACAATTATGATTCAAGTACGAAAAACAATCCAGTTTCAAATTCAATTCGTCTGATCTTTGAGGACTCACTTTCGAGATATGCAAATTAGTTTGAAGATTTCCAATGGCAATTCCAACCCAATAGAATTCAGTAATTTTTGAAAGTTCATGTGCATTGGTAAATTGACCCTTAATAAATTGCGGAACTTTACTCTTTAGGTCGTCTTCGGTTCTTCGGTTTATACCTGCCGGGGTCGGAGGTAGTTTCTGGTCCGGACGCGACTTAGGGGGTTGGCTGTCGGTGGTGGGCACCTCGCTAATGGCTAGCCGGAGATTCTTGAGTCGGTATAACGGGGACTCGGTGGCTCCGAGGCAGGCGGAGTAGTTCCGTGTGGGAACCGGGTCGGCTGGCGCCGCGGAAGGTGTGGGTCTCGGTGAAGGGGGTGAGGGCGGTTTTTCTCAACTTCCTCTCAGTAGAGCTCGGCGGGAACCATCAACAATAAGGTGGTCAACCTGGGTGCTTTCTGCTTGGCTCCTGGCAGCTCAGCCTAAGACGAACCAACCATCCACCGCGACCTCGCAAAAGGTCTCCGGAGGCGCTAGAAATATACGCTTATATTAGAAAACTTCGTATTTGCATCTTTCTTGCGTAAGTTAAGATTAGGGCTACTTTAGTCAAGGGGTGTCGCGGGGAAGTTATTCATCTACGTGATTCAAAGGCAACAGAAGTGTTAGTTGTTTCCTTCTATCGCAAGGAATGATATGGACTCAGAGGGTGTTCGTTCTTTGTCGAATGGTGAAATAGGGATGCAACTTTGTGGTATGCAAACGGTTTCGGAGAAGGCACAAAAGGACTTAACGGAAGCGCTAAAACAACAACATCACCGCTTTGGATGGTCCGGTCCTTGTCTGACTGGCGTACTACTTGTCTCTGCTCTCTGTCTCTTGCAGCCCCGCTATCCGAATGGCTGAGCGCCGAGCGGGTGTTGGAAGGATGGTTCGGTGGTCCGCTTCGGTCTGCGTCTCGCTTGCTCTTGTGTTTGTGGACTGGAACAGAGAATGGTTAGGATCGCAGTGCTCTTCGAAACGCCGTTTCTCTTTTCCTCCGGTCAAAACTTCGGCCTCATAAGGGTGCGCTGGAGATGTGCGACGTGCTCTCGGAGGAGGTACGGGAAACCTCTCGAACCTCATCCTTCGGCGCACGGGGAACCTGAACCTCTCTGGCGCTTGCTGTTGTATGTTGGGTTGTCTAGTTTAAAGGGGCAAATTCGTAGGCGGTTTCATGATGCAGAAAGCCGTTCACTATTTGATGAAGACTCACCATATGAGGAAGAATCACAGGAGTCACAAATAGCTATTGACTTTGTGGATGGACTACCAGAGAAGGTGGCACCTAATGAAACATTCATAAATGAAGCTGACGAATTGCTTAATGCCAGCCCAGTAGCAAACAATATTGTGTTACAAGATTTGAGAGTTGAGAAGAATGCTAACAATAAGAAAGGCAAAAAAAAAATGGAGATGAGTCCGTGGAAGACTTGGTGCACACCGTAAATGGTGCCACTGATGCATTAGTGCAGCTGCTGAAAACAATATCCCCAGCGGGATACAAGAAGAAGATTACCATTTTGCACTTTCCCTCAGCTATTCACTGAGTGCTATAACGGACAAAAAAAGAAAATTGCAACTCAAAGCCAAGTTATTGACTGATGTTGCAAATGAATATGATTAGTTTTTTAAGGAATTTCGTGCAATTTAGTTTATAGTAACAGTAATAGTTTTGCTTTTCACTTCACTTTATTAGTTGAAATATTTATATTGTGACAGATACGAATTTATTTATAAAATTTTATAATATTGACTGCCAAAGACCGATATATTTATGTATATTATACAGTGCCAACATTATACATTGGCATGAATATTTTGTTGATTTTTTACATATATTTTGATATAAAAAGACGAACATGATACATAAATTTTCTGTATACTATACTTGCAGTGTGTACATTATAGACTGACATGTATATTTCTGTTAATTCATTACATAACTAATAAATACTGATTTTCGAGAAAAAGGTTTTTAATCTCAGATGAAAACTAATTTTATTATTTGTACAAGTCACAGAAGGCACAGTTATATTAACACTCCATAAAAATCCAATCCTTTGTTATTCAAACAGTTTATTTGCAAATTGTTTTCATTGAACTTATATTGGGGCAGCCCCTCTTGACACATAAGTTTCTTGCCAAGGTACTGAACCCATTGGCGACTCAAAATAGTCAGCAAGGGTATCACGCATTGACTGTGCTGATCTGGTTGAGTTGTTTGAGCCCACACGTGTCACAGATTTCACGTTGGACTTCTGAGCTCTCCAGGCTCCCCTGCATAAAGTACCATCTCTTCCCACATCATCACTAAAGCCAGTGATATCTTCAGGGCAATTTCTTCTCTCACTTAACGGTGTGTCTTGCTCACTACTCTGAAGGAAATTGTGCAGAACCACTGTTGCTTGCACTATCAGCTCACACACTTCGATGCTTGCAAGAATGGGTTTTCTTAATATTCGCCATCGCTGACACAGGATGCCAAATGCATTTTCTATTGTCCTTCTTGCTCTTGACAGACGATAGTTGAAGGTTTTTCTTCGTTTATCCAAGTTTGCTCCAGGATACGGCCGCATTATGTTGATGTGCAATGGAAATGCTGCATCAGCAACAATGAAGTGGTTCATTTTCACCTCTGTATTTGGCAAGTTCTTAGCTTGTGGAATACCCAATTTTCCACTTAAAAAAGCCTTTTCAAAACCACTTTCCTTGAAAACGGTACTGTCATGGTTTGACCCAGCAGCACCTATGTCGACCATGGTGAATCGGTAGTATGCATCGCAAGTTGCCATTAGAACGAGACTGAATGTCTTTTTATAGTTGAAAAACTCACTACCTGTTCTATTTGGTAGCTATATGTTGTTAAACAGCTAGCTAGGTATTATTGAATAGCTATATGCTTGCCGTCCGCAGCCCCTATACAGTTCGGTATATTCCATCGTTGGAAAAATTCTTCGGAAACGGCCTCCCATCGCTCCGTTGTTGGCACTGGCAGTTCAGATTTTGAAAGAACAGTCCAGAGGACGTGGCAAGTTTCCTGTATTATCGCATGCACCGTTGACTTCCCTACACGATATGCCCATGCAAGTGCCTGCATTGAACAGCCTTCCGCTAGGTATCTATAAACAATTTAACACATTGGGTACATTACTGATATTTTTACTGATATTTCAATTCAATGCCGTTTTTCAATAGTACTTACTGCAGCGTTATTATTAAACGATGTTCTGGTGACAAGGAATTTTTTGTGGGGTCTTTTTCAAGGGCTGGTCCTACCAACTTCAATAATTTATCAAATTGGAGAGGGGTCATTCTGGTGTACTTGAAGAACTGTTCAGAGTCGTCTTCCAACATTCTCATATCTTGAATTAATGTGGCAAAACATCCCGCCGTGCTGCGATTCCGATTCATGGGCCTGACTTTGAATCTCTGCTTCCTCCTCGGTGTTTTCTTTTTTCGTTGTACTGCTGCCAATGCAGCTGCGGCATATATAATTTTACCCAACTCTGCAGCCACTTTTAGTCTAGTGAATGGATTCATTGGTGACGGACGAAAACTCTTTACAACACGGTGCACTTGCAGTGGAACTAAGATCAGTGGAGTGGAATTGTCTTTGAGAAGAGAATACTAGAAAGTTGGGTTAAGGTATAAGGTATGAGCAAGGATGGTTTTATGAACACAGACCGTAATCGTACGAAGGTTCGCGCAGTACCATTCGAGCTCCTATTGGTCAAATCTTACGACTAAATATTGCTGTATGAACGCTCTTTTCTAGCCATGCGGTAACGACTACGACTAAAACTAAAACTGCGGCTAAATAAGCTGACTGAACGCACCTTGAGACAGGTTTCGCGTATAAGTCAAAATATGCAAGGCATGCTTCTAGTTTAGGGTCATCAGAAGCAAGAGTATTCGTGCGTGGAACAGCTTTCTCTCCAGCCACGTTCAATTGATTTTCCAAAATTTCGCCACATTCATTACTACTTTCATGAAGTCCCGGACTCCTATGAAAACAAAGGGATATAATTTTCTGAAAACAGTCAATATTTCAATTTTTTTAAACTGATTTTTGTGTCTACTAATGCTCCTAGACCGAGGTAGAAGCGATTGATTTTCCGAGACTTCGCCACATTCATCACTACGCCCATGAAGCTCCAGACCCCTGTGGAAACAAAGCGATATGAATTTCGGACAATATCAAGAATTTGATATTATACTCTATACACTGATAGAAAGGACCACCAGATTCCTCCGCTTGAAAAATAGTCCCCGAGCGTTACCCGCGAAATTTAAAATTCCAGTTGGAAAGAGGTGCTTATTTCCGTTAATCACAGCTAAGTGCTATGGTAATTTTAAATGACACCAGTTTAATACCAATTTTAATGAATGAGAAAATAATATTTTTGAATGAAGCTGATTTTATTACACAACACTCACAACAGCCGAGCCGACTAAAAATAACAAACATCATAGAGAAATGGAGGTTAGAAATCGTACGTAATTGTCAAACTCGCTGAATGTAATGCCACTGGCTTGGCGTAGAAATAATTTGCCCGGGTAAGACCACCAACCGAATAAAACTTATATCAGTTCCAAACGCGCCTATGTTGTTACAGTCTTTGGTGCTTTTGTTTGCTGTAGGTTACATCACTGAAATTCAAAAAAGTCCGTTCTATCGGTTAACAGACTATAGCATAATTATGCCATTTTATTTGTGTCATTTTCGACTTTTTTTTCTAGAACCGAAAAGTTCCCGGAAACCATGGACGACTGAAGAGAAACATTTAATCTGTCGAGTTTTTGAAAGTTCAATTGCCAACGAAAAAATGCTTTCCATGAAGGAAGTCAAAGAAGCTTTTGCTCGCTATGTCGAGTTTCAAGCAAGGACTCCCAAGACTATACAGGGTGGTGAAAATTTCGATGCTCACCATTGGTATCTTGGAAACGGTAAGACATACGAAGTCGGCTAAATTAGAAAAAAGTTGCGCATTTTTGTGGCGATTAGGAATCTGAAAATTTTGATTTTAGAAATTATTTTTTATCTTTTCAACCAATCAAACTTGGTAGTTTTATGTTTTTGATCACTCCGAGTCTATCAACGTTGACAGAAATTTTCCAGGCCTTCTAGATGTCAAATTATGATAGTCAACTTTTGTTTTTCTTATGGCCGCCATATTGGATTTTTGAAATAATAGATAGAGAAAAAAATTAGCTTTCCGAATTAGTAACCAACATGTTCTGTTTATGACATTTTTAGAGTCAAATTCAGAAATTTTCGTTAATTATTGACAAAATCGGAAATGCTTTGAAAAACAATTGAAATATTATCAATAGCAACAACAAAAAAAGACAGATTGTGTTCGATTGACGTATCTAAGGGCTCGATACCAAGTTGCAGGCGCAAAGTTAGAGACGGCGTAACTCGCCAAATACAGAGCGGTCTGATTGGTTGGTATCCGCCGTTGCTATGGTAACGGCACTTACGGCGGCTGGAGTTCATAAATTAAATGAGTCAAGGGTGCCTGTGAATTCAAAAACGTCTGTCGAAACTAGGGTAATCCTCACTCCTTTTCTAATAAATTTGTCAAACTTTAACAAGAACGATGCTAGTTCCGACAGACGTTTTTGAACTCACAGACACCCTTGACCCATTTAGTTTATGAACTACCGGTACAAACAAGCACAAAACACGATTGAGATGTTGGATACGTGAATTGCACACCATCTGTCACTTTTTTGTTGTTGCTATTGATAATATTTTAATTGTTTTTCAAAGCATTCCCGATTTTGCCAATAATTTACGAAAATTTCACAATTTGACACTAAAAATGTCATAAAAAGAACATGTTGGTTACTAATTCGGAAAGCTAATTCTTTTCTCTATCTATTAGTGCAAAAATCCAATATGGCGGCCATAAGAAAAACAAAAGTTGACTATCATAATTTCACATCTAGAAGGCCTGGGAAATTGCTGTCAACGTTGATCGACTCGGAGTGATCAAAAACCTAAAACTACCTAGTTTGATTGAAATAGAATTGAATGGTTGGAAAGGTGACAAATAATTTCTGAAATCAGAATTTTTAGTTTTTTCGTGATAAATCGGGAACCAATCAAAATAATCAAAGTTTCCTTTTCATATTCTCAATCGCCACAAAAATGCGCAACTTTTTTCTAATTCAACCGACCTCGTATCTCTTACCGTTTCCAAGATACCAATGGTGAGCATCGAAATTTTCACCACCCTGTATATGCATGGATAAACGCTTGACGCAAGCCTTCGTGATAAAATGACACTGACTGCCGCAATTAATCGCAATATGACTGAAGACTCACACCCGAAGAGATTGAGATGTGTAACCTGTTCCTCGGAAAATTCAAAGAAAAGACTGGGATCAGTTGGGAAAAAACATTATTTATGTAATAAAGCTCAATGCGGGATCCAAAAAACTGGCATCGCTCCATATACCCCTCAAGCAAATCCGCTCAAGAGAATGAACAGAGTTTTGAAAACAGCCATTGCTCAATTCTGTGGAGAGAACCAAAAAGAGTGGTATAAATATCTGCCTGAACTAAATTTTGCAAAGAAGAAAAGAATGGAGCAGCTAGTCTTCAAGCCTACTTTCAAAAATTGTATGTGATTGTTATCCTTATACAGGGTGTTTCAAAAGTATGTGTCATACGTGAGTGGCAGATGGAGGATGTCAAGGCGAGTCGAGCTACTGGTATGAGTTCGTTCTCAATTTCTTTGTCGGATGATTTCAAGTGTGCCGTGAAAATTGAACAGTCACTCTTGTAGCATTTTCCCTGAGCTTTTCAGATATGGTAGTGTTGAGTATTGAGGGAAAAATGAAAAAGGACCTACCTTGTGACGTCCGGCGAGATGTGGAGAGAGCGCTCCCTGATGGTGATGGCTGTGGTCCGATCGTCACGATGAGGTAGTTGGAGGGTTGAAAAATGGGGATAGTAACTAATCGTTCAGGATAAAATCGAAACTGCACACACAACGCGGCGAAAAAGAGAGAAACGAAGAAGAGCACTTTTGACTCGCGTCTTGTTGCTACGGGCCGAGATATTCTTCTTATCGGACGATAATTTCTTATGGCTCAGGGAGCCAAGGTAAAAAGAAAGGAATTAAATTCTAATATGAGTACCAAACATACCTCCCACCCAAAATTAAAAGAATTTTGAATGGATAGGCAAAAAATTAAAGAGAAATGGAAAAATTAATTAAATTAGGCGTTTGACCAAAACGCGAAAATGAATTAAAGTGAACTTGAACCGAAATTTGAGAGAAAAAATTAAAACAAACAAAAATACAAAATCAATCGCAAGGGAGTGGGATTATTTTATTTACGGGGCGCCTGTAAGTATTATCAGTGGTGCGAACTTCTACCACGCGTACCACACCGTTAGCCCAAGGGAAAAGGCGTGTCAGGCGTCCAAGAGGCCATGATAAAGGAGAGGAAGAGGGTTTAGGAAGAAGGATTAGATCACCTTCCTTTAGGTTTGGAATGGATGTTGTCCATTTAGGACGTTGCATGAGACTGTTCAGGAAATCTTGTGACCAAACTTTCCAGAATCGCTGAGTGCTTTGAGTCACAAGTTGCCAACGAGTCAACAGGCGAGGAGGGTTGTCATTCAAATTTTCTTCTACAGGCGACATAAGACAACCGCCGGTCAAAAAATGAGCTGGGGTCAAACAGTCTAGACCATCATCGGGTAAAGACGAGATCGGACCCAAGGGTCGCGAGTTTAGGATAGCTTCGATGCGGCACAGTAGAGTGGAAAATTCTTCAAAGGTAAAATGTTGTTCGCCGATAACTCTTTTTA
The DNA here is from genome assembly GCA_949128115.1 of Anaspis maculata. NCBI lineage: Eukaryota > Metazoa > Arthropoda > Insecta > Coleoptera > Scraptiidae > Anaspis > Anaspis maculata. The sequence goes on from OX421961.1 coordinate 6,621,533, forward strand.
GGTGGTGTTTAACCGATTTCACGCCGGCTTTCCAGAGACCACCGAAATTGGGAGCGTAGGGAGGATTGAAATTCCACTTCACATGACGGGACGATAATGACTGTGCCAGATCTGCATTCGACTCTTTCAAGAAGTTGTAGATTTCATCCATGTGACGGGCAGCACCTCTGAAATTTCTTCCCTGGTCACAAAAAATGTTAGTGGACAACCCACGGCGAGAAAAGAATCGATGCAAGGCGGCCAGACAAGATTCAGAAGTCAAGGCGCTAACCAACTCCACGTGGATGGCTTTTGTGGCCATGCACACAAAAAGAGCGACGTAACATTTGAGAAGTTTCGCATTTCGGCGGGAACTTTCCTTGAGGAGAAAAGGCCCAGCAAAATCTAGCCCTGTGTTGGCAAAACAACGTCCGGGTTCGACACGAGAAGGGGGTAAGTAACCCATCAAGGGTTGAGAAGGCTTGGCTGAAAAACGGTAACACCGCAAACAACGAAAAATACGGCTACGAATCAAGCTCCGTAGACCTGATATCCAGAATTGTCGATGAATAAGTGATGACACAAGTCTTGGGCCTCCATGCAGACTGACCTGATGAAAGAAATCGACAATCAAAACAGCCAAATGACTCCGCCGGGGTATAAGATAGGGGTGACGAGACAAGTTTGGCAGGCCAGAATGTCGAAGTCGACCCCCCACCATGACAAGACCCTCGGGTGAAAGAAATGGAGATAGCATCCGCAGTTGACTGCTACAGGGTTTGTCATGCTGCAAGGATTTGATGTCGTCGGCAAGGTAAAAACTTTGCACAACTTGGACACAGTGATTCAAAGACTTGGTGTATTCAGTGGGTAGAAGGGGACCAAGTAGTCTATCCTTCTGAGGTGTGCGACAATTATGAATGAAACGCAAAACATACGCCAACACTTGCTGCAGTTTTGACAAAGAGGAGTGCTTGTTTATCAATTCGAGAAAAGGAGGCATAGGTTGATCACGAGTAACCAAAGCAGCCATTGGCTCTTTCAGCTCAGGAATCGATTTCAAAACGACAATGGCGGCCAGAGTGATTCGGGTTGAACCAAAAAAGAAGGGCCGTTCCACCAGAGCGAGTGAGAAAGCAGCTGCGAAGGCACAAGGCCGCGAGTGGCGCAATCAGCTGGATTCAAATCAGTCGAGATGTACCGCCAAGTAGCGGTGGGAAAATTGACGTGAATTTCCACGACGCGATTGGAAACGAAAGTTTTTAATGAATGAGGTGGAGTGCGAATCCAAGTCAAAGCCGTGATTGAATCACTGAAAAGAAAAACATCCTTGATTTGCAAAGATAGAATGAGAGGTTGCACAGATTTGACGAGACGTGATAGCAGAACCGCAGCGTTCAACTCGAGTCTCGGAATGGTCAAAGTTTTGAGTGGAGCGACGCGTGTTTTAGCCTTGACTAGATGTGAAGAAAATTCCAAGGAAGAAGAAATTTTCAAATATAGAACTGCTGCTATGCCTTTGCTGGAGGCATCGGCAAATCCAAAGAGTTGGATCTTGGAGTACGACGGTGGCAAGATACAGCGGGGAATTTTCAGGTGTGACAACAAAGGCAGTTCGTCATAAATCGATTTCCAAAGCTCGAACAGATTAGCCGGTAACGCATCATCCCATGCGATCTTGCTCAACCATAAGAGCTGCATCAAGTATTTGAACAAGAAAATAACTGGGCTCAAATATCCGTTCACATCAAACATACGAGCAATTTGAGAAAGAATGTTTCTTTTCGTAGGCTTATCAGAGCCAGGCTTTACAGCGTAACAAAAACAATCAGAGGATGGGTCCCAATAAAGGCCTAACACCTTGATAACTTGATGTGAACCCGCGGAATGTGAGAGCTCACGCAAGGACTGGTCCATATCTCGAAGAACATCATCATGGGAGCACGCCCACTTGCGTAACTCAAAGCAAGCGGAGCGCAAAAGAGAGATTAATTCATGCTGCAATGATAACGCTTCAGAAACAGAAGAAGCACCACAGACGATATCGTCGACATAGCAGCAAGAAGCGAGAATCCGAGCGGCACGTGGATAACTTTCTTCTTCATCCGTTATCAATTGTTGCAATACACGTTGCGCTAAAAAAGGGCTGCAGGTCATGGCGAAGGTAACTCTATTCAATTCCCATTCCTGAATCGGTTCGGACGGAGACGAACGCCAAAATAAATGTTGATACACGCAGTCATCAGGATTCAAAACAATAACCCGGTACATCTGCTTGATGTCGCAGATAAGACCAACAGCGTGCATGCGAAAATTGGTGAGAATAGTTTCGATGTCGCTTTGAAGCTTTGGACCTGCGTGAAGTGCATCATTGAGAGTTCGACAGGTGGAACTTTTTTAGAAAGGGTTAAAAACCACTCGAAGGGCAGTAGTAGAGCTCTCCTTGAGAACTCCGTGATGTGGAAGAATGTAAGAAGCCGGTGAAGTTGCAACAGTCATGTGACCTTGATCGATGTAATCATTTAGATTATCGTGGTACAGCTGAGCGAATTTGGTATTGCGCAAAAATCGGGTTTCGAGTTTTTGAAACCTCTGAAGTGCAATTTCACGGGTCGAACCCAAATCAGGACGGCTACCTCCTTTGAAGGTAAGGACCGGATGGTTCCCGAGATACAGTTCGGGCGAAAAAATCCTCGCATTCCTGATCGGCAGGCGAGAGGGGAACAGGGCTGGAAACTTCTTCCGTTTCCCAAAAAGAGCGAATTAAAATGTCGAGCGAGGGCGACGCTGACACAAAAAAGGATAAAAAAGTAGATAAGGATGCGTTAACTTCAACCAAACCAATAATAATCCAACCAAGATTTGTACACACGGCAGAAGGTTGACCTTTGATGATCGAAGCAGACGTTGGCATTATGTCCAGGTAGGCTTGCGCACCCAAGAGAAGGTCAACATTCGAGGGTTGAATAAAGGTAGGATCGGCTAAATTCAATCCAGAAAAACGTTGGAGCACTTTGTCCGAGATAGGAACCGAAGGAAGATGTGATGTAATTGACGGTAAAATTACGGCATCAAAATCAATAGAAGGCTTATCAAAACAACGAGGAGCGAGTTTACAAGAAACTACACCTTGACCTTGGAGTGGCCGTGTACCTCCTACTCCGCTAATGTCAAACGGACATTTCTTCGCCGGGAGGTTTAAACTCCGAGCAAGCGCACTGGTGATGAAGCTCAGCTGACTGCCGGGATCAACTACAAGGCGACATGAATGCCACTCGCCGAGAACATCTTAGTGCAAGCGGTACACCAGGATTATCAAAAAAAAGTGGCATTTGATGATACAAGCAAGCCACTTTGCATGTTTGTTGTCTACACCCATTAGAAAAATTTGACCCGCAGTTCCTAAAAATTCATCCCTTAGGACCCGATATTTGGGGAGGGGGAGGGAATACTATAAAAAAATACCAAACTTTTTCATCCAAACCTGCTGAGGCGTGTTTGGTGTCAAAACTATATAACTCAGACCTCCTCGATACAATGACAATGTCAAAACTCTCGTGCGGTCACCGGAAGTCGAGTTAAATTGTCATCTTTGAAAATTAGAGCTGAAGGTCAAAATTACAAAGTAAGCGTCAATTACCCATATGTTGGGTATCGATTCTAGGTTTTCGGGGTCGCTGAAGACGTATGAAATGAAACAAAAACGATTGGGTACACCGTTCGCCCATATGGTCTACCCATGGGCCCAGAAGTCAGGCAAGCGAGAAAAATCCTACAAATTTTCGAAAATAGAAGTGAAATAATAATGTGAAATAGCTCCAGTCTGTACTTGGTGATGATGCTGTATCAGCTGTCCTATGTGAGATTCATGATGTTCACCTGTGAGCTGTCAAAAATCCAAAATGGCGCCCATTTAAAACACTCAGGAGAATAATTTATCGTGATTTTCTTTAGAAAGCTTCTACGTGTCACTAGCTAAGCACATGTTGTTCATCAGTGAACAACGACTAGGAAAGGTCCTTACACTATTGGTGGTATCTTGCATCGTTTAAAAGATATCCGCCGCGAAACTGTTTCGGAACCGTTTTTGGACAATAGATTGAATACTTGAATAGGAGGAAAAACTTTGCATGTAGAATTGAAATAACCTACCTAAAGATATTTGCTTTGTTTCATGTAGTCATGTTTTATGGTTTAGATTGCGTGATCGTCATTTCTGGTATATGGAGGGTCATAAATCCAAGATGTCCGCCGCTGTAGGGTTATTCAGAAAATTTCATGCTAACTGTGTCCAAAAGCGGAGGGGGGGCGGAAAAACTCAAACATGGAAGGTCTACAAACGATAGGTTGATGCATTTGATCCAAAGTGCAAAATATCGAAAATACAAAAGATCCAAAACGCAAAATATCTAAATTAGGTACAAAAGATTCAAAGTACAAAAATCGACAGTACAAAAGAGCTGAAATTCGAAAGATCTATAGCACAATTCGCACAATGTAGAAAATTTCAAAAATATAAATGGTTTTGAGTTTAGGTACTCCCTTTTCTTCAAATCCACCAATGAGATAATTGCTTTTTTTGACTCACCAGTTGAAGAGCTGGCTTTTGACTCAAGTTGCCTCCTCTCCAAACCTATCAAAAGGAGTTGGTTTTTGACTCGGATTCCTCCTTTCCAGACCCACCAGATAAAAATTGCTCAATGATTCAGGTTTCCTTTATCTTTTCAGACCCTCTAAATATGTCTAGACTCTAGAGTCGTCGACTAAGTCTTGCTTAGTAAGTTTGAACAAAAAGAGTAAACTCGAGTCAAAAAGCAGCTTCTTACCTGGTGGACTTAGCACAAATGGAGGAAACTCAAGTCAAGAAGCATTTCCTGATCCAGTTGATCTGAAAAGAAGGAGGAATCTTGTGACCCTTTCTATTTTCGGTGGTTTGTATTTATATTTTGGACCTACTGTATATCAGACATACTAGATTTACATCTTAGGTAATGTAACCTTTTGTATTTTAAATATTTCGCGTTTTGGATCAAACGCATTAGATATTTTCTTAGATTATTTGTAATTGGATCTTTTTTCCGCCCCTCTATTTCCTCCTGTTTTCTGCAACAGTGCAACATTATTGAATAAAACCTCGAATAAAACGGTGGCAGAGCGAAAGATTTTTTCATTAGTTTTTATCATGTAGGTGTCATTTTTCAATTAAAATTTCACGTGAGTACATTTTTACTTTAGATAGGTAGGTAGATAGTTGGTATATCTCTCAAATTATTGAAGAAATAAAAATGTGAGGAACTCTTTAGAAATATATAAGTAATGTACAGGTGCGGTAGATAATTATTATTCATCGAAATCCAACAATAAAGTTGGTATGAAATTTTTAAACTTACAGAGGCGGACATCTTGGATTTATGACCCTCCATACATAGACCAGGAATGACGGATCACGCAATCTAAACTATAAAACATGACTACTTATAACAAAATAAATATCTCTAGGTCGGTTATTTCAATTCTACATGCATAGTTTTTCTTACTATTCAAGTATTCAATCTATTGTCCAAAAACGGTTCCGAAACAGTTTCGCGGCGGATATCTTTTAAAGGATGCAAGATACCACCAATAGTGTAAGGACCTTTCTTAGTCGTTGTTCACTGATGAACAACATGTGCTTAGCTAGTGACACGTAAAAGCTTTCTAAAGAAAATCACGATAAATTATTCCCTTGAGTGTTTTAAATGGGCGCCATTTTGGATTTTTGACAGCTCACAGGTGAACATCATGAATCTCACATAGGACAGCTGATACAGCATCATCACCAAGTACAGACTGGAGCTATTTCACATTATTATTTCACTTCTATTTTCAAAAATTTGTAGGATTTTTCTCGCTTGCCTGACTTCTGGGCCCATGGGTAGATCATATGGGCGAACGGTGTACCCAATCGTTTTTGTTTCATTCCATACGTCTTCAGCGACCCCGAAAACCTAAGAATCGATACCCAACATATGGGTAATTGACGCTTACTTTGTAATTTTGACCTTCAGCTCTAATTTTCAAAGATGACGATTCAACTCGACTTCCGGTGACCGCACGAGAGTTTTGACATTGTCATTGTATCGAGGAGGTCTGAGTTATATAGTTTTGACACCAAACACGCCTCAGCAGGTTTGGATGAAAAAGTTTGGTATTTTTTTATAGTATTCCCTCCCCCTCCCCAAATCTCGGGTCCTAAGCGATGAATTTTTAGGAACTGCGGGTCAAATTTTTCTAATGGGTGTAGACAACAAACATGCAAAGTGGCTTGCTTGTATCATCAAATGCCACTTTTTTTTGCGTACCGCTAGCACTATCTTGAATGCACGCTTTCGCAGTTCCAAGCAAAACACTGCGCGACTAATGGTGAGTTTCCGAGGAAAAATTACAATTCAAAGTTGAACCCGTTGCGGTGCACTAGGAGCAAGATTTGGATTTCCCACAGTTGCCGAATCAACAACTGATTCGTTCAGTTTGTTGGAATTTTCGTTACGACCATTAGGAACAGTCGAATAGTGGAGAAGGGAATTGTGCTTGGCAGATAAACAATGTCTACAGCGGCGTTGTGAGGTACATGCAGGTAGCAAATGATTACCAAAACACGCGAAACAACGATGAGCTGACCGCACCGCAGCATGCCGTTCTGATGGAGACAATTCCAAAAACGCCGAGCACTCAATCAAATGATGATTGCCCTTGCAATGAGGACAAGCTACATTAACATTGGCCGGAGTCTTCGCTGTAACTTCGGTAGTAACGAGAGCTTTACGCACGGGCTTGGCAAGAACGAAAAAAGTATTTGATTTGCCGGTGTCAAGGTTTCCTTTCGAGATTTCTTCAATTGAACATTGATTACGTAAGAAAATAACCAGCTGTTCATAGGTAGGAAACTTTACGTCGACATGCTCTTGTTCAAACATTTTGCGGGTTTTATTATCCAATAAACGCAGCGCCAAGTGCAGAAACATGAAATCTGTTAGATCGGTGAGTTGAAGAGCCTTTAAGGAAACAATGTTCGTATGTACAATATCCAGCCAAGAGCGAAGGCAAGATAATGAATCGTTTTTCAACGGAGAACAATCGACGATCTTATTCATGTAGTGCGTAGCAACAACCCGTTGATGGGTGTAACGTTCTTGGAGAGTGGTGTACGCTTGGTTATAATTAGTCGCAGAGAAACGAACACTTTTGACTAAAGATAGCGCGGGACCTTCTAGACACGAGATCAAGTAGGAAAACTTTTGTATTTCAGAAAGAGAGGAGTTGTGGATCAACGAATTGAACAAAGCAATGAAAGAATCGAATTCTTCTATTTTTCCAGAAAATTTGGGAATGTCAATTTTGGGCAAATGTGGAGTTTGAGCAGCGGGCGTTGCAGATACTGCTGGTGCGACAGAGAGAGTTATACTACGGAACTTGGCGAGTACAGTGTAGTAAAGTTCGTAGTAAGCTACATCAACTTTTTGAGTATCTGTTTCCAAGTCATCATGTGCTGCAGACAACCTAGCAATTTTGACTTGAACTTCTTCGAAATACCCATTCTGCTCTTGTAAGTCCTGACATCGCGACTCAAAAATACTTTGCTGATTGGGTAATTTTGCGATCATGTCATGAGTGACTTGAAGCCGGTGCCACAGTCTTGCGCGTCTGTCAACAAGACCTTGCATTTCCTGAATTTGGGCAGGACTAGGATTAGAAGGAAGTTCTTTAGGAGGCATGGCGTCTTGGGCAACTGACATGCATGTAAACAAACCCCTACCCTGAATTCAAATGACAGCTGTACGTCAACTGATATCACGAACAGAGCCACGCAGACGCAAGTATGGTCAGGTGGGCAATGACGTATGACACGTGACAAAAAAGGCGCACGTATTAAGAAATTATCGAATTCAATAAAAAGCGTAAAAATTTATTAAATGAACGAGAATTTAACGATTTGGGAAATGAATGAACTGTACAAAGGACGAAGGATCGGATTCGAAGGACCAGCAATTATGTTGGGTATTGAGGGAAAAATGAAAAAGGACCTACCTTGTGACGTCCGGCGAGATGTGGAGAGAGCGCTCCATGATGGTGATGGCTGTGGTCCGATCGTCACGATGAGGTAGTTGGAGGGTTGAAAAATGAGGATAGTAACTAATCGTTCAGGATAAAATCGAAACTGAACACACAACGCGGCGAAAAAGAGGGAAACGAAGAAGAGCACTTTTGACTCGCGTCTTGTTGCTACGGGCCGAGATATTCTTCTTATCGGACGATAATTTCTTATGGCTCAGGGAGCCAAGGTAAAAAGAAAGGAATTAAATTCTAATATGAGTACCAAACAGGTAGTGTTATTTCCGAAATCCGCTCAAAAAATGTACTTTTTGACAGGCAAACTCAAAAACTTTTTTTTTCAAGTTCGGACCTGATTTTTTTCCTACCTGCTATGGCATTTGATCAAGTACTAGCAGATGAATGTGACAGATGAATACCATTTGTTTATATCAAACCGCTCCAGAGATATCGCTTATTGTAAATTGTGACCAAAGAACAAAACACCCTCTATCTTCGAGACCGATCCCCCAAAAAAAATGTCTCTTCTTGATCTAAACTCGCCTTGACATCCTCCATCTGCCATTCACGTATGGCACATACTTTTTGAAACACTATTTTTTTAAACTCGTTGAACGCTTTTCGCTTATCGATTTTGCTACAATCGCCTCATTGTGAGCTTAGTAAAGCCGCAGAGCTGCTTGGTGCACCATTGACCACCATACAACACAATGCGAAACGATCTTGAAGAGGTCTTAGAATCTGCAATAAACGTCGCAACATCTTGGGTAGTGCAGCCCAAATTTGATGGAAGAAGGACGTCTAGGGTTCCTAGATTCATGGATGAATTGTCTTGTGACGAAGTACAATCTGAGTCAGAAAATCACTTCAAATTCCACGTTTTTTACGGAACCATTGATATTGTTACGAGCGGCGATCTCGTTTATATTGGTTAACACTCGACCTTTCTGGATCCTTCCATCCATTAGATCGCAGTGTAGAAGTCTGGAGCGATCTGGTGCATTCTAGAGCGTTCGTGTATGTGAAACTGGAGGGAGACTTCAATGCTCGATCGAGAAAGATCTGTCCATTTGGCGGAGGCGCCGCTCCAGAATTATACGGGTAACGTGTACGATTATTCAGGAATGATCTAGAAACCGCATATGCCAGACCACCATGGAATTTGCTGGGAGTAGACAGAAAGCTTGAGAACACTATTCGGAGGCCTTATATTGTCACGAGTAGAAAAGGGTCTGCCCTTTGCTACTCGTGGACTGAGGGCTCACTCTTTACTTATTGTTTTGCACAGCTGAAACGGGAAGGTAAATGGAACTCGAGCTTGCTAACATAACACAAGTTTATTAATAGTACATTCATTATAGGAAAAATAGAAGAAATAAAATATAACAGGCTGCTGTTTGGCGGAAAATACGCGTTAGGGGTATACTTAACTATGGTCAAAAGTTGCCATCTGGCAAGTGGTAGCGTCATCTTCAAAAAGACTAAAAAGAGGTTTTGAGGCAAAACCACGGGGCTTGAATAGATGTGCACTGTTACTGTTGATAAAGCGTTGTTAGGCGAATGGTCCGACGCGTTGATTTTTGCAAGCTGACCGACCGACCTATCGAAGGTTCGAATCCCGCAGCAAACGTTATCAATTTTTTTTTGCTAAAAAATGCTTTTTAGGGGCTACAACTACTTTTCGTCCAAGTTTTCATCATAGCCTGTGAATTTCTCAAGTTTTAGGTGAATATCATCAAGTTGAAAAATACTACGGTATTTATTGATAAGCCAAATTCCTTGAGTACCTACTAGTAGGTTTTCTGATGGTATCCCGTGTGCAAGTTGGAACTAGAGTATAGGCTTAGTGCCAAATTGTTCCTTAGATCATGCTGAACTAGGACCTCGATGGCGAACATTTGAGACCCACGACTGGCCAGCGGGAGGGGGGGTAAAATGTGAAGAAGACATAAAAAATGTTAAACCATAAACCGAAAGAGGTACAGTTATGAAAGTTACCATACGTATTCGCCATTTCACGCTGATGAAGGTTTAGCAAACCGATTTCATAAATATCAATCATTCCCAGAGATATTTCCAAAAATCTATTTTTTTGTCGTCAACATTTTATTGTTAAAAAATCGAAGAATTTTGAGGATGGAAAGATGAAACTTGATGTTTTGACAATTAGTGATGTTAGAAATATAATCGTGATTGGCGAAAATTCCTCGGCATACTATTTTAGGAAATAAGACCGTCAACTGTTTCCACCAGCTTGGCCGCCAGCTTGGATTTCCCTTTGGTGCATTAGTCGCAAAAATGACAGGGAACTGTGAGTATGGTATGGTATAGCGTAAGATCATTTCAATACGAAAAGTAACTTCCCAGAAAGGGTTAGTTGCTTCTTTGGCGAGAAAAATTGCCATTTTATTATCTCCGGCGGCTGTACGAATCTAGTGCCAATGATGGCTGATTTGAAGCTGGAAGCGGTGCAATACGTTTTGTACCATAAAACTTAACAGTTTGTGAAGTCAACTACCAAAATTCATGATCATAAATCAAATGGTTTATTGTTGGTGATTGGTTGAAGCAAAGTGTGCTCATTTTTGGCAGAAAATGCATGACAACTGTGTTTTTAGTGGACATGACAAAGCTCTGGTGGGAGACCTGCGGCCAAGATTGGCGGTGAAAGTCATGTAACTAATTAAAGTGAGCATGCTCTATAACAAGTAGCTGTCATGAATGGTGTAGGTTTCTTGAAGATTTCTAGGGAGGTCGACAAAGATGTTTTTTCATGATAATATTTTCAGGTACAGTCCCTTCCAAAATTCTCTCTCTTCACTAGGGGCTAACTCTTTCGACCATGGTACATTTGCAAGACTGGAACAATTCATTTGGTCGGTTTACTTGAAATTACCTAAGTTCACGGAGCTGAAAGATTTGTGATGGTGGTTTTTCACAGACTTACAGACTTTTGGGAGGGACTGTACTTGAAAATATTATTATGAAAAAACATCTTTTTCGACCTTCCTAGAGATTTTAAAAAAACCTACACGATTCTAACCAGCTCCTTGTTATAGAGCATACTCACTTCAACTAGTAACATGACTTTCGCCGCCAATCTTGGCCGCAGGTCTTTCTCCAGAGCTTTGTTATGTCCACTAAAAACTCAGTTTTTATGCATTTTTTCCAAAAATGAGCACACGTTGCTTCACCCAATCACCAACAATGAACCATTCGATTCATGATCATAAATTTTCGTAGTTGACTTCACAAACTATCAAGTTTTATGGTACAGAACGTATTGTGCTGCTTCCAGCTCCAAATCAGCCATCATTGGCGCTGGATTCATGCAGAAGCCGGAGATAACAAAATGACAATTTTTCTCGCCAAAGAAGCAACTAACCCCCTCTGGGAAGTAACTTTTTGTATTGAAATGATCTAACGCTACCATACTCGGAGTCCCCTGTCATTTTTGCGACTACTGCACCAAAAAGAAATCCAAGATGGCGGTCAAACTGGTGAAAACAGTTGAAGGTCTTGTTTCCTAAAATAGTAGGCCGAGGAATTTTTACCAATCACGACTATATTTCTAACATCACTAATTGTCAAAAGATCAAGTTCCATCTTTCCATCCTCAAAATTCTTCGATTTTTTTAACAATAAAATGTTTAAAAAAAAAATTATATTTTTGGAAATATCTCTGAGAGTGATTGATATTTATGAAATCGGTTTGCTAAACCTTCATTAGCGTAAAATGGCGAATACGTATGGTAACTTTCATAATTGTACCTCTTTCGGTTCATGATTAACCATTTTTTATGTCTTCATCACATTTTATCCCCCCTCCCGCTGCCCAGTCGTGGGTCTCAGATGTTCGCCATCGCGGTCCTAGTTCAGCATTATCTAAGGAACAATTTGGCACCAAGCACTATACTCTAGTTCCAACTTGCACACGGGACACCATCAGAAAACCTACTAGTAGGTACTCAAGGAATTTTTTAGCTTAGCAATAAATACCGTAGTATTTTTCAACTTGATGATATTCACCTAAAACTTGAGGAATTCACAGGCTATGATGAAAACTTGAACGAAAAGTAGTTGTAGCCCCTAAAAAGCATTTTTTAGCAAAAAAAAATTTGATAACGTTTGCTGCGGGATTCGAACCTTCGATAGATCGGTCGGTCAGCTTGCAAAAATCAACGCGTCGGACCATTCGCCTAACAACGCTTTATCAACAAAATCCGTGCACATCTATTCAAGCCCCGTGGTTTTACCTCAAAACCTCTTTTCAGTCTTTTTGAAGATGACGCTACCACTTGCCAGATGGCAACTTTTGACCATAGTTAAGTATACCCCTAACGCGTATTTTCCGCCAAACAGCAGCCTGTTATATTTTATTTCTCCTATTCGCTATTTTTACTTCTAGAATGACTGACCTATAATTAATATAAAATAATTCCACATCACACTACTTACATGGCAATTATAAACTCGGGACTGGGGGGCACAACCTCAGTCCCTTGAACCGACAGTCTGCCTTCAACCCGCAGTACTTCTTACTACCACCGAACCAGTCGAGTCATGATCATCGAATCCCGGTTAATGAATCCATCCCCGTGTGCCCGCGTATGTAAGCCTAATCCGAATCGACCAATCAGGTCGATGCTCGTTTCCTCGTGCTTGGTGAACCCGGCATACCACGGCGGTTATGAACTAAGAATTGTGCTGCCCTTGCAGCATTCAGCATTTCCTGTGGCAGCTCGTTGCTTTCGCTGAAGGCGACTTATGAATTATTATAATTTATACCTAATAAAATAATTCGTACTCAAGGGATGAGCCTTTCGTTATGGCCCTTCCGTCATGTTCATGACATTTCTCCCCCCAATAACAAAAGGGCAATCGCCCTCGATTGCAACCCCGGCCCGGTAAAAGCTCAACCCTTGATCTGTGAATTTATAATTAAAACATAAAATTTTGGAACAAAATCTGCTTGCTTCTATACAATGCTAAATGTTGAAAAAAAAGTTGAACAATTTCTTCTGATGACGTGGGCTGCATCACTTCGTGTTTTTCGGAGGCTGTACTGTGTTTGCTCGGGAAATGACGTTTGACGTGTCTTCGAGTTGGGAATAAATCGCTGCTTCCAAATTCGGTGCATTGCTGCACCTATCCTCTGTGACTGCGTCCTCGCTACCTGCTTGTCCATTTTCTCTCCCTGGGGGCCGCGTTTTCTTCCACTATCCTCCTTTCCATTCGACCGTGATGACCCATAAGGCTCGTCATCTCTCAACATTTCTGGGAAGTGGAATTTTTCGCGAGGGGCTATAATTCCCTTTCACCCCCCTGGACCTCGACTGAACTTTTCTCTTCCTCTCGTGCAGGCGAAGGCGACAGCTTCATTCACAATGGAAGGGCTCCGTGGATCCTCTTCTTCTCGTTTCTCTTCCACTACCCTCAGACGTAGTCTTATCCGTCATCCCCTTGCATTCACAGTATTTTCTCTTGAATAACACCGCCTGTGCTGGTTTTTTTTTTCTTCTGTCGTCGTGTCTGCGTTATTTACTTATTGACTACCTATACCTATCCATGAAAAAAAAATTGTACCTTATATTAAAATTAAAATTCCAATAATATACCACAGGATCAGATCATAATAAAAATTAAATATGAAATTTACATACAACACCATAAAATTCGATGTACAATCAATCACAAAAAAGTACTCGTGCCGTTTTTATTCCTGAAAAAAAATTCATCCACTCAAAAAAAATTTGTTTGTCATAAATTTTGTTATCATTCGCACTTTTTTTTCCAATAAATTCCCCTTGATTTTGAACTCGCTTCAAATTTACCGTTTGGACTCTATTTTTCCCCAAAATGTTTCTTTTTTCCGAAATTTATTAGTAGGACTTCCCCAATTGAAGTTTTTCACGACTTCATCCATTTAATACAAATCACCCGCGATTTTCCCAATATTTCTCTTCAATTTGCCTTAATTTAACCTTTTGACTTGACTTTTAAGTGAATCTCTTTGAGACTTATTGTCCCTGGTTATTCTCAAATAACCTTACCTTGCGGCCCTTTGGACGCATTACCATTTTCATCGGCTTCCTGCCGAAATATCTCCCATAACTAGGCTTCCTGCCTTTCGTCAAGCGTTGACCTATTGCGGAACGGTGCACCCGTTCTCTGTCACGCGACTCCCAAAAAAAAAATTTTGATTACGACCAGCAATTGCCGTTTCATCACCAAGGAAAATGTCTTTGGTGACACACGTAATCCCATGAATCTATTAACACCATAGATTCTTTTACTTTTGAGTACCTTTTTACACGATTATTGAACTTGGGATAGCTCTTACCACACTGCAGCCTTAAAGATAAAAACAAACAATTCAATTGATTACCTTTCGACTAATAATAATTAAATTCCCCGAATTTTCCGTTTTGGCTATTACGGTTGGCTATGCCGTCTCCGTGTAAATAAAAGTTCCCTCAAGTTCTATCGTTCTTATGCCAAGCGGCTGATACTCACAAAAATCTCCATTTTTCCTTTTCATAGGACGCTTACCTATCGCGTCCTTGAGACCCTTTTTTTTCCATAAAATTGCGTCCTTTTTTTTTAATTCACCTTGGTTTGTCCACTCGAGGTATTTTGATGTATTCCAGGCTGTACCCATCAACTTTCCTTTAGTGGACTTACCTTTGCCAGTTTATTTTGGCAACCAATAGGATAATTGATCGTTTCAAAACAACGATGTTCGATTTCCACGTGCCGACAGCTGGAACATAGAAAAAAAATTACATCGTCCTGGCTTGGTAACTTATGTCAAAGTCATGTAAAGTCCTGTTTTTCTAAAAAAAATATTATTGCACTCCAACTCGGTTTTCGTCCCGGTTCCGTGGTTTTCCTGCATGCATTCCCAAGGTAACAAGGTTTCTCGGGCGGGTCCCTATTTTTATAGCTTTCAAAGCCCCTAAAAACCTGTTTTAGTGAGGATACCCGTCTCCCGAGCCCGCTCTTGATGCATGCATTGGACCCTCGACGGCTTCCACTTCGACGTTCCAAAGTTGGATTAGCTGAAAAGAAAAATTTAAAAAGGTCCTGTTGTCCTGAGTCCTTGATTCCCATGTTAAAAATTTGTGGATGTCCTTAATTATGGCCTGTTTCCTATAAAACTTTTCGTCAGATCGCAACGTGTGTTTTTAAATTTTTTTTTCAAATAATTGTAAATTATTGTGCCATTTCGCACAATTTTCTTTGTGATTAAAATTTGTCTGCTCTCGTTGAGTTTCCTTTTTTCGAATTCAAAACAACAGCGAAAAACAACATTGTTTTTGATTTCCCTTGAAAAAAGAATCTTAGAGTTTACTCAAGCATTTCTATTCTCCGCGAATTTCCTTTTTTAAAGTACAGTCAAACTGCACTCGTTGCGATCCGATTACTCATATAATCCCAGTAAATACCTAAAACATAAAAACAATTGACCATATTAATTATTCAGAGCGCAGTCGCAGATCGGGGAGAGAGACAACCACATGTGCTGGGTTGAAACTCCCATAAGAATATGCATGTTGAATGACTTTGTAAAATGATCAATTCAAGGTGCAAATTGACAATTTCAACGAATGTATAACATAGCAAGTGTGTAAAAAGAAATACCTGATCTACTTTTTACCATAATGAAATGGAAAATCTTGCTGTGAAGTTTATGCGAAGCAATTTAGAATGGGGTTTTTGAATCCAAAACAATTTCAAATTACCCGCCATATTTTATTGCACAACTTCCGCTAACGAGAATTTTGACAGCGCTTGAAAGCGAACCGAGCGTCAGCCGTCACGTAAAAGTATGGTTAAAAAGGTTAAAACGTCCCAAGAATCAAGAAAACACCTTGAAATCGTAAATTCTGACAGCGACAGCAAAGTTCCGTTTTCTATGCATGCTGTGGCGCGCGAGATCTTCTACTGCAGTGCGCATGGTCACAGGCACATATCTAACTTACAAATGACTAGTGGAAGGGGAAAGTGAGAATAATTAATATGGTCTATTATTATTCTTAAAATTACCTTACCCTGAAATTTTTCGCCGGTGCATAGCGACGTGAGACATCGTGCGACCGTCTTCCATCGTGTCTTGAGTGATACCTTTCGACTCCGCGTGTTTGCGAAAACTCCCCGCGTTGGATTTTTTCCGTTCCTTCGACCCCGCGGTCGCGTAAGTACCCCTTGTACATGCATTTCCGCATTGTTGCTGACGTCTAAATTTTTGCGGCATTTTACTCATTCAAAATATTCAAATGTTAGGTCGAAAAATTTACAGGAAACTTTGTCACTGAACCCGTGCCTTTACGTAATAACAATTAAAAATACAAATACCCAAAAAAAAATTCCATCCAATTCATTCCTGCTATTCGTTAGCGACAAAAAAAAACCTACGGTGAGCGGGGTGGTACCTATGTACAGTTGCCTCCGTTTTTCGCACGTTGTGGTCCCATCATAACAAAAAAAAAAAATCATCCGAACGACAATAATTGCCCTTGAATAATAAGAATTTCCGCGCGCACATGAAATAAATAAATAAATAAATACATTTATTAATCTTCTGTTGCAGTGGGAACACAAATAAGACACGTCAATTAAAACTAGTATACAAGATATACACAAAAATCTCTATAGAAACACCCATATCTATTTCACACAAATGTATTAAACAAAACACGGATAAACAATCTAAAAATGACTGTGTCGCGGACCGCCAAGGAATTCCTCAAACTCCGCCAGACTGTAAAAACAATGAGATGACAACAGCGTCTTCAACTTTGACTTGAACTCCTTAATAGTCGTAACATGGCACAACTCAGGAGGTAGTCGACCGAACAGCCTGCGCCCTGCGTAAAGAGGTGATTAGTAGATAAAATAGGGACTAGTAGTCGGAGGTGGGGGGAGTGACCTTGACCTTGACAGGTCATTGACCCCTGACCTTGACAGGTCATTGACCCCTGACCTTGACCTTGACAGGTCATTGACCCCTGACCTTGACCTTGAAAGTTCATTGACCCCTGACCTTGACCTTGAATTTGACATTGACCTCGAATTTGACCTTGACGGGTCATTCACCTTGACGGGTCATTCACCTGACCTTGACAGGTCATTCAGCTCAAAAGGTCGTTCACCTTGACCTTGACAGAGGTCATCCATCTCAACCTTGACAGGCCGGAGGTGGGGGAGTGACCTTGACAGATCATTGAACTCTGACCATGAACGTGTCTGAACGTGTCTGAACTTGTCTGAACGTGTCTGAACGTGTCTGAACTTGTCTGAACTTGCATACTGAAGGAATGACCTCAGGGGGTCGTTAACCTCGATTTGACCTTGACAGGTCATTGACCCCTGACCTTGACCTTGACAGGTCATTGACCCCTGACCTTGACCTTGAAAGTTCATTGACCCCTGACCTTGACCTTGAATTTGACCTTGACCTCGAATTTGACCTTGACGGGTCATTCACCTTGACGGGTCATTCACCTGACCTTGACAGGTCATTCAGCTCAAAAGGTCGTTCACCTTGACCTTGACAGAGGTCATCCATCTCAACCTTGACAGGTCGGAGGTGGGGGAGTGACCTTGACAGATCATTGAACTCTGACCATGAACGTGTCTGAACGTGTCTGAACTTGTCTGAACGTGTCTGAACTTGTCTGAACTTGCATACTGAAGGAACGACCTCAGGGGGTCGTTAACCTCGATTTGACCGTGACCTTGACCTTGAAATTTTTTTTTTTTGGGGGCTGTGCCCCCCCAAAACCTCCCCCTTGCTCCGGAGGGCTGCGCCCCCCGGGCCCCCCCCTTGGAAGTTTCCCCAACTTGAGCTGGGGCGTACCTCGACGGTCAGATCATTAAACCCGGGAACGAAGGAGTGGACTCTTGACCTTCATATGAGCTGAATAGTGGGGGAATCAATAGGTATATATAGGTTTCATCCTTACTGTAAGCTCTAGTACGATCGTCAAACCACCATGTCTTCCGAAACTAGTGAATTTTGCACTCCAGTGCCCTGCCCTATGCCACAGTGTTGTGAGATAACGAAAACTGAGACACCGAAAATGCTGGTGCAAGGTAGGTCAGTGTTATTATAGCCATACCCCAGTTTTTATTTCATAATTCTAGCTGATCGGGATTTACTGCCCCGTCGCCGTCTGAATTTTGTTGATACAGAAGGTAAGTCAGTAATTTAAAATGAAAATATACTACTATTGTGTTGTTTTAGAAATCGATGAAGAGTGTTGGGGAGAGGATACTTTTGAGACCTTCACGCCGAAGCCGAATTTGAAAATCATTCGTAAAATTCCTCCGACGATTGCGAAGAAACAGAAGCAGAAAAAGCTATTCAAGGATGAGCAAATGGCCATCCATCGATTATTTCTGGAGCTGGACAATTTCTTTGAATTGAAAATACAGCAAGCATTGCAATTACTTTGAAAAATTAAAATTTATTTTGCATAAATTTGTGTTTATCTTTTTTGGCAGAGAGGCTGCTACCACTCCAAAACAATTTTATTATATAATAGCAATCCTTTGCAATTCCACTCAGTTGAGAATATGAAACTGGAAAAGCAAAACCTTGTCCTCCCTGTTACAAACTATGATGAGGTTTCAAATACACAAAATTTCAACAAACATGGTGCGCTATTGGGAGGGTGTAAACGTGGTTTGATAGTTGGTGGAAGTGGTTGCGGTAAAACAAATTTAATGCTCACTTTATTAGCACATCCTAACGGTTTGCGATTTCAAAATATTTATTTATACTGCAAAACTCTTTTCCAACCAAAATATTTACACTTGAAAAAAATTCTAAAACCAATCAAAGAAATCGGATTTTTTGAATTTCAAGATGGAGCAGACGTCATACCACCAAATCAAGCAAATGAGAATTCAGTTATAATTTTTGATGATGTTATATCTTGCAATCAAAATATTATCAGAGACTACTTTAGTTTTGGCAGACATAGAAATATTGATTGTTTTTATTTAGCACAAACATATTCCTCAATACCAAAGCAATTGGTGAGAGACAATGCAAATTTTCTAATCCTTTTCAAACAAGACACATTGAATTTGGATCACATATTAAACAATCATGTCGCACCGGACATGAGCAGAGAACAATTCAGAGATATTTGTGCACAGTGTTGGCGGGAACCTCACGGCTTTTTAACGATAGACAAAGATTCACCTATAAATAACGGGAGATACCGCAGAGGACTTGATTGTTTTATAACAGACATCTAAGAAGCAACATCATCGTTAGTACAATGAATGAACAGATAGCACGCCAGTTGATTAAGAGTCGTGCGGCAGTTAGAAAAAAACTCCACAGTTTACGCTCCGATATAACGCGTATGACTTTTGAACGAGAAAAAAATTTGGCACCTATCACAAAACCGTTGAAGGATTTATTGAGTAATATCAAATAAGAAGTGAAAACCCCTCCAACCCCCATGAAAAATGAAATAAAAAATGAAATAAAAAGTGAAATTAGTTACAAAGAAAAGTTCCCCGGTCGCAAAAGTGCTCCTTCATTCTCGGAAGATGTTTTTACCAACGATGATGATGATGATGCTGTTGGCAGCGATATGGAAACTCAGGAAGATGATCAATATGTCTCATTGCATGAAATATCCAAACATGAAGAAGTAATGAATGAATATTTAGAGCAGTATAGTGGTTTAGCTAAAGAATATATCAGGAATATGATTGGAGATACTGAAAATCAATTTGATCATCAATATGGAATTAGACTAGATCGCTCTACAGAAAAATTCTCTATTGGTAACAAAATAGTACAGTTTATTGGTGATGATGTTAAAATTGATGGTGTGACATATAAAGGAACACCCGGTCTGTATGAGTTCCTTTTTAAGAAGGAACCTGGAAACTATACACTCGAAGACGAAAGAAATTATAAAGCAATTATGGAAGTCTCTAGTGCGGCAAGACAACACTATGATCCTACACATCGCCTAGCCGGAAACGGTGGAAGAAAGTATTCCATAGTAAAACGAATTTTATCTCAACCAGACATGACACCACGACGTTTCACAACACCCACATCTCTAAACAAACGCTCACGTACCAAGTCAGGTGCAGGAGCATTTCTTCATTTGAATAATAAAGAAGTAGAATTCATCCCATGGAAAAACCCGAATAAATTGGTCAACAGATTGAGATTGCTGATTGCTGCACAGCATGCTGGCAATACAGCAGTGGATAATGAAATATTACATATAGTGCAAGAACTTAAACAATCACGCATTATAAAATGAAGTGAAAGCTCAATCAACACGCAGTTATATCAGAGACAGTTAACATGATTGACAAGTTTGGCAGATCACTGGTGCATAAGAAAAAGAGTGATGACTCAGAAAAAGCAATGAAAAACTTAGAACAAAAGATATCACATCACCAAACTACTACAGATCAATATTTTTATGTAACACTGAATTTTTTTAGTAATACCCTAGGATTTACGGATCCAGACAAAAAATACTTTTTATATAAATTATACAATATTCCTGGTTTCAACCATTATGAAATTCCTTTTGAAGTGGTTGAGCTCGTTGACGCAAGCATAACTGCAAAGGTAGGAGTTGCAACGCTCAATCCAATAACCAACACAATAAGTTTTTACGAAGATATCAAAAAGGTTCCGTACGAAAGACGATTCAAATTTTCATTCTATTCTACTAGTGTTAAAAGTCCACCAACGCTAGTTGCAACTCTTGTATTTAAATGTAAAAAATAATGTCGGTGAAAAAAGACATTGTTGATGAATTACATAGACCAGCGAGAAAAAACTTTAAACGCAGACGAGTGATTGTTAAGGGTCTGAATGATCTATTACAATGTGACCTCGTGGAAATGATACCCTATGCAAGAGTTAACAAGGGCTATAGATACATACTTGTTTCAATCAATGTATTTTCAAAGTATGTTTGGGCGATACCTGTGAAACGCAAAACCGGTGCGGATGTGGCTGATGCACTAAAGAAAGTTTTCAAGACATATATTCCAGCTCATGTGCATACGGATATGGGAAAAGAATTCTATAATCAAAGTGTGAAGGACTTATTTAAAAAACACAAAATCAATCATTACAGCACATATTCAACGATGAAAGCTTGTGTCGTAGAAAGGGTGAATAAAACCCTCAAGGGTCTCATGTGGAAACAGTTTAGTTTGCAGGGAAATTACAAGTGGCTGAATTTATTACCGAAAATTGTCAAAAAATATAATGAAACGAAACATGGAACAACAGGCTTCAAACCAATTGATGTAAAAAAAAGCAACGAGAAGAAAATTTTAAAAAACTCATATAGTTTTATAAAGACCGTGGATGTGAGAAAACCCAAGTTTCGAGTTGGCGATAAAGTTAGAATAAGCAAGCATAGGAAAGCGTTTAATAAAGGATACCGTCCAAACTGGTCTAACGAAATATTCACTGTTGCTAAGATAAAGGAGACTAACCCTCGGCACTACATGCTGAAAGACGATAAAAATGAAGAAATATTAGGCGGATTTTACTCATCGGAACTCCAGTTAGTGAAGCATGCAGACGCTTATTTGGTTGAACGCATCCTCCGTCGTAAAGGCCCTAATATTTTTGTGAAGTGGTTAGGGATACAACAACCTAGCTGGATTGATAAAAATGCCCTTGTATAGGTAGTTTAAATAAATAAATGAATATATTTTTTTTTAAAAAGCTGTTTTATTTGATATCACAATAGAAGCGGTAAGTTTCATGGTTTTCCAACTTTACCAGTAACATTTTTTCAAATCTGAATTCATCACGGCTTGAGCACAAAACCGTTATTTCTAAACGTTTTCGATCGAATGAATATTTCATCTTCTCGAAACCCCTCGAGTTCATTGACTTAATTTGACCTCGATCACCAAAGTTCAGTAACCTTCAGGTTCATTATCTTTGCATGGCCTTGAAAGTTCATTCACTCTTGACCTTCACAGTTCATTGACTGTATGCAAACTCGAAAGTTCATTCACCTTATTGACTTAAATTGACCTTGATCACCAAAGTTCAGTAACCTTCCGGTTCATTATCTTTGCATAGCCTTGAAAGTTCATTCACTCTTGACCTTCACAGTTCATTGACTGTACGCAAACTCGAAAGTTCATTCACCTTATTGACTTAATTTGACCTCAATCACCAAAGTTCAGTAACCTTCAGGTTCATTATAATATTTACATGACCTTAAAAGTTCATTCACCCTTCGCCTTTAGAGTTCATTCACTCTTGAAGGAGGTGGGGGAAGTGTCTTTCATAAGAAGACGTGGCGGTCGGAGAGCATTAGTAGCTCATACACTGTGCCAACAACAACAACGCTCCCGCAGTTTCTCTCAGTTATAGTAGTGTGTACTCCAGTTATCAAAAATGTGCGAAAATGGTGAAAGTTCTAACAGACAACAACAACAATCTAAGGTACAAATCTTGAGCCATTATGTTTTTCCTCCTCCGGTCATTAATTCCAACGCTTCCGTTTTGAAACAATACCTTGAGAATTGGGGAAAGTCCAGTGCATTTGGACTGGTGGTTGAAAACCAAACAAAAGATGACGTAATAGACCTAACTAATACGACTAACACTCCATATTCTCAAGGGATTGAAGACATTTCAATTACCCAATTGTTTCGTCCGTCAGAAGCAGTTGAGTATGATATACAAGATTTGGAACATGATTTGAACGTTTTTTGTAAACAAATGCCAAGTGAATCAACATCCGTGGAAACTGAATTTTCGCAGACGGATGATGATCTGTTTGTGCAATGTGCTGAAGCGGAGGAAAGGCGACAAACGGAAAATTTGAATAAAATTTTAACTATTTCAAGAGCAAGAGCTCTAAATATAAAAGAATTAAGAAATTTGGAGAGCCGGGTCAAAAAATTAAAAACAAACATTAATTTTCAACAACATGAGCTACTAAAATTGAGGAAAAACTAAACTCAAGGTACCTGCACCATTACAGACTGACTTTACCGATGAGGTTTCACCAAACCGCTGCACTGTATGCACGAAAAAATTTTCATCAAGCTGGAATTTGAAACGTCACCTGGAGCAAAGTTGTAGTCATCCGGCCAAACGAGTTCGGAAAGCAGGTAATACAATTGGCAGTCAACTTGGAACACCATAAATTAATTTGTCAATTTTAGATGAAAGATTTTGTGAACAATGCAACCGCAACGTCATCGATTTTCACAGTCATCAAAATTCCATAGAACACAAAAACAACTGTTGTGCGCCTATGGGAGACAACGTCCACATCATTACGTCTCTTTTCAAAAGCCGCATTATATCATACAGGCTAACATCCCCTCAACAACACATAATCGTGCGAGAGTTCATGAACGATATATGGGATCAATTTAATCGGTTAATTCGAGAGCAGCTCGAGAAATTGATTAGCATCAAAGTAAACACGGAACTATTTGGGAGCTATATTCTTCAAAGCAAAGATATCACTGATGTCAAATCCTTTCGCACAAAAAATTTGATAATCACGAAATCAACCGATTTAAGGCAGTATTATGAGAACCTGATCCAAGTACTAGACGAAAAATTATCTGAATTTTTGGAGCGGGATAGCGGTAAGTTTCAAAACAATTTGAAGCGCTATATTATTATTATTAATTATTGGTATTTACAGGTTGGAGTCTGCAAAACATTGAATATTTAGAACTGAACATCAACAAATACACCCCGCTTCGAGGTTCTTCATTCATTGATTTGCCGGTGGATATCAAACGAAGAAAAGCTGTTGTAAACGTGAGAAATGCAGATCAGTTTTGTTTCCTCTGGAGCATCATGTCATCTGTTTTTCCCCCAAAAGGTGATCCATCAGTTACTTATTCATATCCAAACTTTTCTTCTTGTTTTAATTTGGATGGATTCGAATTTCCAATGAAACTTACTGACATACCGAGATTTGAATCCAGCCACAACCTGTCCATCAACGTGTATGGCTTAGAAAAAAAATATATTAATGACAAAGTTCAACACCTGATTATAGGACCTTTACATTACACCTCATGTAAGCAACTTGTGCATGTAAATTTATTATTAATTGATGATGATGAGGGCAATCAGCATTACACATGGATCAAAAATTTTTCTAGACTTGTCTCTAAGCAATTATCCAACCATCATTGCACTAAATACTTTTGCGATGGGTGTATTCAATATTTCGCGAGCTCTGAAAAATTATATAGACACATAGAGCATGACTGTGATTATGTTTGCGTGCAGTTACCTACTTCTGACTTAAAAATTAATAAATTTGGCGAAAGTATTCCTGAAAATATTTTGAAGTTTGAAAATTTTGAAAAACAGCTTGTTGTACCTTTTTCGGTCTATGCTGATTTTGAATCATACCTTTCTCCAATTCAATCACCTCTTCCAAACGATAAGAACTCTTATACGGTGGATGTTCAAGAACATATTCCATATGCGTTCGCGTATTACATAAAATGTTCCTTTGATGATACGTTATCGAAGTTTGAATTATATCGAGGTGCAGATTGTTCCCAAGTATTCATTGCAACATTGGAAGCAGATGTTAGAAGAATTTATCATTCTCATTTAAAACATGTGAAACCCATGATTATAACACCTCAGCAAGAAAGAGAATTCGAAAATTCAATTACATGCCATATTTGTGACAAACCATTCAACGTAAACGATGTTAAGATAAGGGATCACTGTCACGTCAGCGGACTCTATCGCGGATCGGCTCACGTCAGTTGTAACTTGAATTACAAAATTCCTTATTTTATACCAGTGTTTTTCCATAACCTCAGTGGGTATGATAGCCATTTATTTATTAAAACTCTGTGTCTAGACAAGGAAAAAGTCGATGTCATTCCCACAAGCACCGAGAAGTATATTTCGTTCTCAAAACATATTTATGTGGGTACAAGGCAAAGAACAGGTTCTGATGGTGTAGAAGATGTATATCTCAAATTGAGATTTCTAGACTCTTTTCGGTTTATGTCGTCATCACTTGATGAGTTATCTAAAAATTTAAATTCTGACCAATGTTCAGCAGTGAAAAAATATTTTCGTGATGATGACAAGTTCGATTTGATTCGACAAAAAGGTATTTTCCCGTATTCGTATGTCGACAATTTAAATAAATTGGATGATACAAAATTACCATCCATAGATAAATTCACCAATAACCTCACTGAAGAAATAATAACAGATGAAGATTATGCTAGAGCAGTCACTGTCTGGAATTTGTTTGAATGCAACACCTTAGGTGAATATTCAGATCTGTACTTAACCTCAGACGTTTTACTTTTGACCGATATATTTGAAAATTTCAGGAAGGTTTGTCTGGAAGCATATCAATTAGATCCTTGTCAATTCTTCACAAGTCCCTCTCTCAGTTGGGCTGCCATGCTTAAGAAAACCGGTGTTGAGCTAGAACTTTTAACAGACCTTGAAATGCTCCATTTTTTCAAAAATTCCATCAGAGGAGGAGTTTCTCTTTGTTGCAAAAGAGAAGCCACCGCTAATAATAAATTTTTAAATGATTTTGATGCTTCTAAGCCAGAATCACATATCTTGTACTTAGACGCAACGAATCTATATGGGAAAAGTCAATCAGAATTTTTACCTACCGGTGGTTTTAAATGGCTTGATTGGGAGGAAATTGCCAAATTGGACATTGTAAATATTCCTGATATGTCAGAGAGTGGATACGTATTTGAAGTAGATGTCGAGTACCCTAAAAGTCTACACAAATTACACAATTGTTTACCTTTTCTCCCGCAAACCTTAAAACCTGAAAATTCAAATGTACCTAAATTAATTCCAAATTTATACGATAAAACAAAATATGTTGTGCATTATCGAGCTTTAAAACAAGCGATGTTACATGGACTAATTCTTAAAAAGGTTCACAGAGTTCTAATGTTTAATCAATCACCATGGTTGAAAACGTATGTGGATTTAAACACAATGCTTAGAAACGCAGCTCTTACTTCTTTTGAAAAGGATTTTTTCAAACTAATGATAAATAGTATTTTCGGGAAATTTTTGGAAAATTTGGACAAAAGAATGGTTATGCACCTGGTAACACATTGGGAAAATCAGCGAAAACGATGTGGAGCTGGTAGTTTAATTGCAAAACCTAGTTTTGAAAACGTGACAGTTTTCTCTGAATCATTGTGTGCCATTAAGATGAAGAAAACCAAAATATTCTACAACCGCCCTCTTTATGTGGGATTTTGTATACTGGAAATTGCTAAATCAATCATATATAGCTTTTTATATGATTTCATAAAACCTTTGTACAAAGACAATGTGGAGCTTTTGTATACCGACACGGACAGTTTGATTTTGGAAATTTTCACTCCTGACGTGTACCAGGATATAAAAAAATACAATTGCAAATTCGACACCAGTAATTTAAGTCCAGAGAACCCTCACGGTATTCCAATTTCACCACCGACAATCGGCTTGATGAAAGACGAATATGCAAATAAGTACATTAAACAGTTCCTAGGTCTTTGTGCAAAGACGTATATGATAGTGGTAGATGGAGATTTAAAGTTGAAAGATAAATTCAAGAAAAAAGCAAAAGGGGTTCCTTATGCCGCTGTAAAGAAACAAATTACGCTGCAAGATTATCAAAATGCTGTTTTAAACGATATTCCTAAATTTTGCAAGACTGTCAAATTTCGGTCAAAATTACACACGGTTTACACCCAATTGCAATATAAGCTTGCTTTAAGCACTACTGATAACAAACTTCTTCATCTTCGTCTTCTTCTTCTTCTTCTTTAGGTATGAACTGCTCCACTTCTTTCAAAAATATTGATAAGTTTATTCCCGACAGCAATTTATGCAAACGAAGCAGGGATATCTTGTTTTCAAGATATTTTGTGCAGTACTCTTCTCCTTGACGATGTCTTATAGATTCGTCAAAGTTTAGTTTCTGTTCATCGACGTCACAATATCGAATGATGGCGTCTTCCAGAAATTCTAGTCGCAAGTCATACAGCTCAGACCGTACAACTCTGATGCAATCACTCACAAACTTCCAGTCTACATCACACATTATGAGTCTTTTAGTACCCACAGTTTCGTACTTATAGCTTTATAACAATCCCCCTACCACCAGCTAGAGCTCGCCCCCGGTTCTTCAAGGTTATCCCTACCATTACTACCTGTATAAAAGATTTGTTGCAACAAAAAAACAACATTTCCGTAACAAACACAGTTTGACATGTGTCTTGAAGACCATACTACTGAGTTGTATGCATATCATAATCGACTGAAAACTTTTAACAACTGGGAAGGCCCGCTGACGTCAGAATCTTTAGCGTTTGCAGGATTCTTTTACACAAAATATGGAGACATGGTGGCTTGTCCTTTCTGTCGAATTGAAGTATTCAAATGGAGACGTGACGATTTACCGTTGAGGGAACATGAAAAATATTCAAAAAATTGCAAATTTGTTATTATTGCTATGAATAAAAAGTTACAATGAATAATATTGTTTTGTTGTTTTCGCACACGATGGCGCTCCCATCGGGGCACAAAACTACAGTTCGGTCAAAAGTGTATATATAGCCGGGTAAAGAGCGAATTATCTACACAAGTTTAGATAATTTACGGAAATGAGTTCTGTAAAGATTGACACCCGAACGAAAATAAGACGTAGAAAACATCGTGGAAAAAAATATGTTGGTGGTGTTTTCAGTTTTAACAAAGCCGTTGCTGCAGTACGGAAACGTCTCAGAGGAAAACCAAATAACAATTTGTTGACTTCGGTTCAAGACGCATTGCGTTCTATGAAAAATAGAAAAGTCTTACATCCCAAGCAACGCATCATTCCCATACCAAAAATTGGTGGTTTTCTACCTCTCATTCCGATTTTTGCTGCATTGTCTGCCCTGGGGGCTTTAGGTGGTGGAGCCGCAGGAATTGCCAAGGCAGTCAACGATGCAAAAAATGCTACCGAACAACTCAAAGAATCCCAGAGACATAATCAAACAATGGAGTCCATAGCACTAGGAAAAGGTTTACGTGTGAAATCGCATAAGAAAGGTTTCGGGCTGTACCTTGCTCCGTATAAAAAAAACTACCAATAAAGCTACCATCACGTGCTCTAACAGACTTGGACTTGAAATATTTTGCAAAGGTGTTACAAATTCCTCATTTTCGTGGTGTCTACATGCGCAACAACCTTCCATCCAAACCACGTAAAAACGAGTGTGCAATCCTCAATTTGGATGATAAAAATAATCCTGGCACTCATTGGACAGCCTTTGTCATAAACGGGAAAAGTATAAAATATTTCGATAGTATGGGCAGTTTGAAACCTCCTCTAGAGGTAATCAAATATTTTCGGAGTGTTGGTAGCCCTAACATAATTTATAACTATAACAGATATCAAGATTTTAATTCTTATGAATGTGGCCATTTATGTCTAAAATTCCTATATTTAAATTCACATCAGTAAAATTTGTCAGTTGAGTCTTGACTTTGGCGTGAACAAAATGTCAACTTTTTTGACGCTCTCTGGGAAAAATTCCATTTTAACTTCAAAGTTCACCCCACCCATTGTTTTACCAAAAAACGAAACATACGTGATAGGTTTGACTGATTTTGAGTCTTTTAATTCCATCGCGAACGTTACCAAAGAAAACAATGTTATCTTGATTGGGAAAACAAAACTGAGCATACCCGTCGGCGCATACGAAATTAGCGATATATCCGACTATGTGAATAAAGCTATGAAAGAGAAGAAATTTACTAATCCTCAGTTTGAATTACTTGGCAATAACAATACGATGAAGACACATTTATTCAGTTCGGAAACCGTCGATTTCAACGTAGAAAATTCGATCGGACCACTCTTGGGATTTGATAGTGAAAAACTTCAACCACCCAATATTACTCACCAATCTTCACATCAAAGCAATATTTTGAAAATTAATTCTCTATGTATAGATTGTAACATTGCCACAGGATCCTATCATAACGGACAAGTTGTTCACTACATTCACCAATTTTTCCCTCGCGTTCCTCCGGGATATAAAATTATCGAAGTGCCAAAAAATATTATTTATTTACCAATCACAACCAACATAATTTCTGATATAACCATTAAAATATTAGATCAAGACGGTGATTTGGTCAGTTTTGGGGAAGAAGTCGTAAGTGTAGGACTACACCTAAAACGCGATGGGTATTATTTTTAAGGTAATTTCCCGCCGACCTACACGTTGTAATAAAGTTATGACTTTAACTCAAACGAATCGTAAATTTTTAAGATCTTTAGGATATGTAGTATTAATATGAAAATAATCGTGAATAGCATCAGTTGGATACAATCAGTTGAGCGTAATGGTCGATGTACTAAACATAACAGAAAAAGTGATCTCTGATGATTCCATTATTTCATGGGATTATCACGAGCATCAAGCGTACACGCAAAAATTCAACAACAATGATGAAATTCGAATTCCAATTGCCGAAGATTTGTGCACGTTACCGTCTCAAAGTTATATTTATGTAGAAGGGAGAGTTTTGGATAAAGATGGTTCCGTCAGTAAAGATACTAAATTGGTAAATAATTTTTTCGCACACTGTTTGAGTGAAATTCGTTATGAAGTCAACGGTATACCGATCGATTCTACTATCAAGCCGGGACTGGCAGCAACAGTAGTGTAGCTATGAGGGTGCCCCCACCACTTTTTTTTGATTGAGCGATGGGCGGGGCTTGGTGTGTTGTGATTTTTCTGATTGGTTGTGGGCGGGGCTTGGTGTGTTGTGATTTTTCTGATTGGTTGGTGGACGTGTCTTGGTGTGTTGTGATTGGTCGGCGGGGGTGGGGGGGGGGGGCGTCGGTGGGGCACATGTGTTGCGATTGGTCGAGGATTGGTCGATGTCCGCCATTGGTGTGTTGGGATTGGTCGATTAAATAAAAAAATGTGATAAGTAAATATAGTGTTTTATTTCCCGCGGATTGGTTGATAGCCGCCATTGGTGTGTTGGGATTGGTCGATTAAATAAAAAAATGCGATAAGTAAATAGTGTTTTATTTTCTCGCCTTACAACATAATCGGGTTTTAGTTGGTAATGGAGAATGTTTTCCCCCCACCGCAACTCGACATTAGTCCTTTGCAGCGACAAATGGAGGTAGATTTCTCATGCTGGATGTATTTTTTGGTATTTTTTGCCCATATTCAAATCTTTCGGTTAACCAACGCGCACAGTATAAGCATGGGTCATCCTCAAATTCAGTTTCCCCACTACACCATGGGCAAACGAATTTGACTGCGATCGGCATGCTAGAACAAAAACTAACTTTTAAAGATCGAATGTTGCAGGGTCAGCTCATGCGCATCATGTCAAGAAGCTATCAAGCGTTAGGAAATTTGGAGGGGGGAAAATCTATTCACAATTATTTTCCATCGGTCATATGTACATAAAATTGTTGAACTTTAAAATGATCTAACATTAACATTTGTGGAAATTCTAAGTACAATGTTAATAGCACCTTTTGGAAAAAAAAGTTCTTTTCCTTTTTTACAATTGATTTCCATTCGTCCAAAATATTGTCACATAAATAATTGTTGGTTAAGGTTCTAATGTAGCAATTGAAAAAATTTTGATGTTTAAGGTGTATAATATCGTTTTTAATAATATCGAAAATTACAATCAGCTTTTCAAAAGAATCCTTACAAATATTAATTTTCTCTAAAGTACATTTATTCACAATAGTAAAACATTCATCGAATTCTAAATTTATACAATACATTGTTTTGGTTGGAGATATTGAAATGGTTTCAACAGGATATTTCAATACAAGAAAATTTGTGACTTTTCTTTCTAGTTTCATAAATGATTCCCACTCATCTTGATTAAACACCAAAATGTTCTTATCATCCGACAGACGAAGCTCAATAGACCATGAATTTGTAGGATTGATACCATAGGCTATGGAAAGGTCTTCGGAAAGTGAAAATTGCTGTTGCGAGATGAGTCCCTTCTAAGAAAGTAAATATTATTAATGATTCAATAAAATATCAAAAAAATAGTTACCATTGTGAACTATCCTCGATCGAGGTCATCATACAAGTGATGTAAAATTTAAAGCGTCAACTTTTTGAACATTTGAAAAATTTCTTTTTTGGTTTCGTATGCTTCTATCATGCGGGTTAGTTCAGCAATTTTAGTTTTATGATGTTTAATGGAATGAATCAGAAGCCTATTTTTAGAAATCAATTTACTTTTATGCGACTCGACAAAAATGTGTCTTGTCATACTGAAATATCTTTTGAAACTAAAAATGTTTGAAAATGTATTGTGCATTTATATACTTTAGATGAAAACGCTATTATGATTAATTTATGTCTATTGTAAAAAAATAATAAAAAAACAAAATTAAAAGATGTATCTCTTTCGGGTTAGTTGTTTTCTGATTTTGCGTTTTTTCAAGTAATTAAGAGCTTCTTCTACTGAAGATGGAAGATTCTGAGAGGGGTTGATTGGCGATGAATTTAATAAGCGACTGATATATTTAGTAATGCGAGGCATGATAGCTTTAGGATCGTTTCTACCCTCGGAGATGATCATGAGTTGTTTCTTGCGAGGTATCCATGCTTTTTTACACACCACAAGATCGAAATCGATAATTCTATAAAAGCAATTTCTGAAGATATTTTTCCGACTCGATGTGTAAAAAATCAAATCTATTTTAATCCCCGAAATACGGCCGTTATATAAGGCAAACTCTCCATCGCCATCGGCGTATGTGCAAGATTGTGAAATACATATGTGAATTTTATCTTCAAGTTCATTTCTTAGTTTTTCTATATCACGGCCATGTTGAACGGGGACAAAAATGTCGATGTCAGTAAATGAATTGGTGTATTTTAGCAAGTATGAAACAAACCCGCCTGCCAAAAAGAAATTGTTTGTTGGAAACTTGGACAAAAGCTCGTATAAATCACGATAATTTTTCTTTACAGTAGCTCTAAATTCTACATCGCTTTCCAGATGATCACAAATGAACTGATCAACAACTTTCCTAGCACCGGACATTATGACTAGAAGCAAAAAAAGGGGGAAACTCAATCAAAATGTGCCATTAAATTTTCAGAAAATTTAGAAAATGTGTAAAGAAAAACCATAACTCACCTTATTGGATTGATGGACGTAGTTTTAACGCGAAAGAAGTCGGGCACAGCGGCAAGATGAATCTTTAATGAAATAAAAAAATCTATCAAAATAAATTCTTAAAAAACTAACTTTAGATCCGGCTTACCGATGCAGATGTGCTACTGCGAATATCTGAAGTTATAATAGCAGCAGAGTTGACGTACAGTTTTAACGCAAAAGGGATCGGGCACAGCGTCAAGATACGTCTTTAATGAAATTAAAAAAAACATCAAATGAAATTTTCTTAAAAAACAAACGATTCAACTTACCGGTACAGGCGGATGCAACTGCAAATATCGGGCAGAACTTGGAAAATAATCGAGCTTATAAGCGCAACGAGACTCTAACAGAGAGAGCAACTAACTTGCACAAAAATCGTTTAAGCGAATGAATTTATATAGTCGATAAAGACAAAAAATCAACTTTGTAGAAGGTCGCCTCCCTGTTCAATAAACTTCGTTGAACTTTGGAAATACGAATTCAGTTCAAAAACAAAGTCCCGAGTCGATGTCCTGCCAAAGATGGTAGCATTATATGCGTATCAAAAAACAAGACATTGGGTGACCTCGTGCACACTTCTTTTAGAGCGCCCCCCGATCAAACCCAAAGCCCGTGTTAATGTCCTGATGTGTGGGAATCCGAGCGTTAAAATTTATTTTATGTTTTATTTTTAATGTATTCAAGAAAAATACCCAAAAACAAGACATTGGGTGACCTCGTGCACACTTCTTTTAGAGCGCCCCCGATCAAACCCAAAGCCCGTGTTAATGTCCTGATGTGTGGGAATCCGAGCGTTAAAATTTATTTTATGTTTTATTTTTAATGTATTCAAGAAAAATACCCAAAGATAACGATATTATATGCATATCTCTTCGCAACAAGTCGTTGTCCTTCACCGCGCGTACCTCGACCGCTCGGCATGTGTGCAGACCCCGATCGATGTATAAGATGCGCGAGCCAGGTCGATGAACTGCGGTCGACATGTATGATGGTGTGACAACATGAAAAAACTGAATAAGTAGGTTCCAAAACTTTGACCTCAGATTTTTTCCGGGTACGAGTTTGTTGCATCATCTCGCTTGCTAGGAAAAATAGCGCGTTAGGTCCCCCTCTACAGCAAAGTTTCATGGTATAAATAACAGGAGCTTGGACGTCGAAATTATCAGTTTTCCAAAGTTCTCTGCAGTGACGTAAAAGTGAGTAAAAAAACATGTCTTTGTCGATGGTAGAAAGATTGAATGCCGCCACTAAACTGGTGACATTTATAAGTAGTGATGATCTTGTAAAAAATAAAAGATATCTTATGAAAAACATCATGAAATTCCCGACAAAATTCGGTCCTAGGATCAAAGCGGAACTTGAAAAGGGCCATCTAATCCTGCCTCCACGATATTATGAACCGGTGGTAGAGGCCTTGGACGATCTGAAGAATACACCACATTATTTGATTTTTAAAGGTAATTCTAATTTCGATTTTTTTAATTAAATTGGATAATAATGTTTGTATAGGAACTATCGGCAAAGCGAAAGACTATTCATTCGAAGCCGCCGCTGGAAGTCCGGGACCGTCCAAAAAGCGGAAAATTCAGGACAGCGACGTCGGGAAAGACAAGGATTCCTTCGAAGACGCTGCTGGAAGTGGACAGGGGCAGCTCAAAAAGCGAAAAATCCCAGAGAGTGACAGCGATACCGAGGAGGGGCAGAGAACAGATTATTTTTAAAAATAACATATCAGTTTATCATAGGTTTATAGTTTTGAATAGCATATTAGTTTATTATAGGTTTAGTGTGGGTATTGGGTAAAATATTGGATAGTAATAGGGGTGATATTGGAATAGTAGTAATTTAGGATGGCAAACAAACGTCATGCTGAAGAGTTGAATCAGTTGAAGTGGGTAGATAGTCAGTCTGCGTTTACCAGAAGAATAATTGTGGGTAGAATTTCAAATACAACATATAAAATTCCTACCGAATTTTTTGAAGCTGCAAAGCATCCTATTCTGGGGAAACTCAGGGAAAAATTATTAGAAAAACCAAATTTCAAATTTAACGTCGAATTAAAAACTAAATTTATTATTAAAAAGGGTGATGCAGAAATAGAGGAAGACATATATTTCAACTCCAAAATGCGGTTAGTCACAAGAGGTAAGAAATTGGGAAAAAAATTAAATAAATTATTTCAACACAATTTTCATTTCAGCTTCGAACCTGAGTGAACTGTATGATGAACACGTCGCCAGCAGAATATTAGCAAAAATGGAAGATTTTTGCGTTAGAGGGTCTGGTAAAGCGTTGAAATCTATGGACTTCCTCTCGGTAAATCTGGCAATCGTAGACCCCCTTCAGGCATCTTCCTATATACCCACTCCGGCTTGGATTCAACGAAAAAATGCTGTGATAAATGTGAAAAATGTAAGTGATCATTTTTGTTTTATATATTGCCTACTAGCTCATTTATATCCGGTTCAAATGATGAAGGAGTATGTATCTAGCTATACACAAAATTTCTATGAGATTTTCAATTTAGCCGGAATTACTTTCCCAATGAGCTTACAAGACATTAGCAAATTTGAAAAATTAAACTCTATTTCGATAAATGTGTATGGTATAAGCGACGAAGGTCAGGAAATTTGCGGTCCATTACATTTTACGAAAAAAAAGCAAAATGTCCACGTAAATTTATTATACATTTCAAATGAATCCGGTGATAACCACCATTTTTGCTTGATACATGATTTATCCCGATTGATAAGTTCACAATTGAATAAAAATAAACGTAAAAAATATATTTGCGATCGGTGTTTGGCATATTTTCATAGTCAGGATTTATTGGAGGAGCATAACACATATTGCGAAAATTATGAACCCGTGCTTTTAAAGCTACCGAAAAGCGGGCAAAATGTCATGGAATTTAAACATTTTTCTTACAAAGTACCAATCGATTTTGTTATTTATTGCGACTGTGAGGCGTATTGTTCTCCCCTCGAAAAAGACATCGAAAGTGTTCCCTTAAAATCCAACACGCATCGTTATGAAAGACACGTTCCATATTCGGTGGCAATGAAAGTTGTATGTGCATTCAATCCGGCCTTAAGCAAATTTTATATATTTCACGGTGTTGATTGCGTTAAAGATTTTCTGAAACAATTAAAATCATTGTGTAAAGTCATTGAAAATTTACTTAGCAAGTCAAAAGAGATGGAAATAAGTGACGAGGAACAATTGAGATTCGATAATGCAACCGTATGTGAACTGTGCGAAAAACCATTTACAGAAGGCGATGTAAAAGTCCGCGATCATAATCACTATACTGGCAAATTTCGCTTTGTTTTACACAACTCGTGTAATTTGCAGTTGAGGAGAAGTAGATCTGTTCCGGTTTATTTTCACAATGGAGGTAGTTATGATTTCCATTTTATCATTGAAAAATTTGGTGACAATGAAATTTTTAATTTGGAAACAGACAACATCAAAATTATTCCAATCAATAGTGAAAAATATTTATCTTTTTCTGTCGACGTCGGTTCAATTACATTAAAATTTTTAGATTCAATGAAATTTCTACCGGATAGTTTGGCAACCCTGGCCAGTACATTAAGACCTGAAGAATTTGTTCTCATGAAGGAGAAATTCAATGATGAAGCCTCTTTCAATTTGGTTAATAAAAAAGGAATTTTCCCATATAATTATGTAACTGATTCATCTGTTTTGAACCAGGAAAACATCCCATCAAAAGAGTGTTTTCATAATAAATTGACTTCTACAGATATTGACGACAAGGAATATGAGCATGTCGTAAATGTGTGGAATCATTTTCAAATAGAAAATTTAGGTAAATATAGTGATCTATATTTAACTACAGATGTATTGCTATTAGCAGACGTTTTTGAGAAATTTAGAAAAACTTGTATGAAAACTTTTGGCATCGATGTTTGTCATTTTCTATCGATCCCATCATTTTGTCTGTCGGCAATGTTAAAGATTACAAAAGTTCAATTGGAATTATTAACGGATGTTAACATGCTCATGTTTTTTGAAAGTGCTATCAGAGGCGGATTGGTTCAGGTTTCGAAACGATATGCAGAAGCCAATAATAAGTATATGGGAAATTTTGATGAAAATAAACCGGAATCGTTTATTGGGTATTTCGATGTTGTAAATTTGTACGGTTACACTATGACCTTCCCTCTTCCTACTTCAGGGTTTAAATGGTTGTGTGCAAAAGAAATTGCTGAATTGGATATTGAAAATTATGATTTTCACAATAGTTCGATAGGTTACGTTCTAGAAATAGACGTAACGGCACCACCTGAAATTCACGATTTTTGCAACGATCTTCCATTTTTCCCGCACCATACGACCACAAAAACAACAAAAAAGTTGATGGCTACTTTGTACGATAAAACTAAATATATTGTTCATATTGTAAATCTTCAGCAGGCTCTCAAGTTTGGCGTGAAATTGTTAAAAATCCATCGGGTCGTTAGTTTCAACCAATCATGTTTTTTGAAACAATATGTCGAACTTAACGCAGGATTACGAAAAGCATCTATTAATAAGTTTGACATTCAACTATATAAAAATTTTGTAAATGTAGTATACGGTAAACTGATGGAGAATTTGAGGAAAAGGCGAATAATTAAGTTGGTGAAGAAATGGAGAGGTAGATATGGAGCAAATAGATTATTAGCCAATATGAAAATGAAACGATTCAATATTATTTCAGAAAATATGATTGTGGTGGAGATGAAACGTGATTATGTAAAATGTGATAAACCCCAATATATCGGCAGTTCAATTTTGGACTTATCAAAAACAGTCGTTCTCAATTTTCACTACAATTATGCTAAACAAGCATTTCCCAATTCAAGCTTGCTATACACAGATACAGATTCATTGATCTATGAAATTCGGGGCACTGACATGTATGAGACAATCAAAAAAGACATCAACAGATTTGATACAGCCGAATATCCGCCAAATAATGTATATAATATGCCTTTGGTTAACAGGAAAGTCTTAGGGCTAATGTCTGATGAAGCAAAAGGGAAGATAATTCTGAAATTTGTAGGTCTCAGAGCAAAAATGTATAGCTTCATATTGGAAGATATATTGGAAGAAGATGAAAAGAAAAAGCAGAAAAAAAAAGCTAAAGGTATAAAAAAATGTGTTTTGGATAATGAGATTACATACAATGACTATTATAACATGCTTTTCCCATCATCTTCTGATTATACTCCTTTATATAAAAAACAAAGAACGTTGACTTCTAAGAACCATAAAGTTTATGGTGTAGAATGCAATAAAATTTGTTTGACTTCAGACGACGATAAGCGATACATTTTGCCGGATAATGTAAACACTTTGAGCTGGGGGCACTATAAAATAAAAGAAATGATCGAATGATTGCTTACATTTTTCACTAGTGCATAAGATTAGAATGTAATGTGCAGGTGGTGTAAAATAAACATAATGTATAATAAGAAATGATTTATTTCAAACATACAATGCTGTTTTCCAATAGTACATAAGATTTTCTTAACAAATAAAACAATTTTTTTATAATCATCTACAAGTGTATTATTCAAATTACATTTGATTTATCAATCCAGCTGTTCCATTTGTTTGAAAAGCCCATCCATTTCACATAGAGTTGATTTCCTTTACGTCGTAATATTTTTTCCACCAAATATACATCTGGATGGTTGGTTTTTTGAAGTTCCTCCTGATAGAAACCTCCCAAAATTTCTACACCGCTTAAATCTTCCAACTTATATGTGACAGGATTAGTGAGATTCACTGAGATGATTTTAAAAATTTCATTAGACCAATTCGCATGAAAACCTCTTCCAAAAGGGCCTTTATATTTGCTGACTCTAACATAATCGTGCAAGTGAAATTTAGGCTTTTTATATAAAACAATAGTTGAAAAATATTTTTGTAAAATTTTCTTTTCATTTGCTCGGTTGACTTGATTCGGTTTCATTTTTATTGTTCGATGAACTGTGTCGTTATAAGTCTTTATGAGATCTGGTAAGAAGTCAATCCATTTGAATGAATGATTGAATGTAAATTTTGCATACATTTTATTTTTTATGGTTTTATTGAACCTTTCAACAACCACCGCTTTTAGCCCGCTATAAGTCCAATAAAGATTGATATTATGATGTTTCATTAGTTTTTTAAAATGAACATTGAGAAATTCTCTTCCTTCGTCTGTATGAAGGTGTTTGGGATCTTGATTCCCTCTTGCTCTGTTATCATCTAATATTTCCGTCATAGCTTTAGTGATCGACAATCCGGTTTTAGAATAAAGTGGAAGAGCCCAAGCATACTTGGAAAATACATCAATTACAGTCAACATGTATCGATAATTTCTATTTTGTTTAGCATATGGTTGCATGTCAACTAGATCGGCTTCCCACACATCATTTATTCCTTTGGTTATTACTTTACGTCGTGGAAAATTCTTCCTAACCGAACGATGAAGTTCGTCAACAACCTCTTGTTTACTCATTGATAGATGGTTTTTTTACGGGTTTAGCAATAATTTTAGAATTTTGAAGTTCTTGGAACGTATCCTGAACATAAATATTCACAGCCTCCACACTTTCCACCAATTTCTTATTACTTTTCTCAATGTCGACAATGCGTTCAAATAGGCTTTTTATATCATTACCATGCTTTATATTGCTCTGTGATTGAGTTTTCAATTCGCCTTTGATTTTTTTCAGTTGCGAGTTCACAGAGTCTTTCAGATGATTCACTGAACTACTTATGTCACTCATTTGTTCACTGAGCGCTGTGTACATGTTCTTAATATCTTTATTCATACCATCACCTAGCTCCGATAATGAATTGTCGACATACAATTTTATTACAGCATCCTGGTTTTCCACAGGCGATTTGACATTAACCATGCGAACATTTCCAATATTCATATCGCCATCTTTGGTTCTTGTTATAGCATTTTTCAATAAATAGTTCAATTTTGGTGTGCTGACTTTATCAGCATCTTCAACTGGGGAAAAACTTGTAGAATAAGCTCCAAATTTATCAAGCGACATTGTCAACAGTCGGATGGCAATTGATTATATATATATTTACTGAAGAACTATTTATATTTTTTTTAATAGATTACACCTATTTCTTTCAATTCTTCTATAATGCTCAATATTTCATTGTCATGATTCAAGTTTCCTGAACTTTTTGATGCATATAATTTCATAAGACGTTCGACCAATTCATTTGGATCGTCCCAATATTTGTAAGATATTTTATTAGATGTATACTTTTTCATCGCCGAAGGAACAAGACCTTTCCCTCTCTTTTTATCATACATCGGGCGGATTAAATGTTTAAATTTCCTCGTATAACTACCGACAAATTTCCCTGTAGCTGGATTTCTGGCAATATCGCTAGCTATTACAATTTTCTTATATGCATCATAATCGCTGGCAGTATAATCTTCTGGCTGCTTTTTGAACAATAATTGCAATAAACCGGGGGTTACATCAAAATTAATTTTCCCGAAATGAATTGTTGTTTTGTCTTCAACTGAATCTAGTGTAACTGGAAGTTTCCCAAAATACACATCGTCACCGCTTCTACGAAAACCGAAAGTTCGATCACTATTCGCTCTAGGTTTGTCAATTTCATCGAAATACTCTTGTACAATATTAGGGGTTTCAACTTCAGAATCTGAAGAATCATCATCCTCCAGCTTCTCTAATTTGATGGGTGGGATCTCGGGCTGGACCTCTGACGCCTCTTGTTTCACGCTATTTCTTTTTTCCAATGCGACCAATTGCTGTAGTGGCTGTGTGAGCGGTTGGAAATATTTTTGAAGTTCCTGTTTTTTTCTCGCCTCAGACATTTTCAACTGTAGCAATTTATTTTTCAATTTTTTTGCCGAGTTAACAAGTTGCCTTTCAACTGTTTGATCGACTTTCTCCTTCCGCAGTTTTTTTTCATTCTGAATACGTTTCTGACGCACCATCTTGTTAAAACTGATGTTGATTGACAAAAACGAATGCCTTATATAATGATGTATTCATGAAACCCCCTGCGATATCTACCATTGTTAAGTTCACTTTCCTTATCGATTACTAAAAATCCATATTTGTTTTCACTCCAACACTGCCGGCAAACTTCTTTGAAATCTCTCCACGACATATCACTGTTCACTTGATCTGCATATAAATGGCGCAAATTCAACTCGTCTTGAAGAAAAGCTATAATTAGATTGGCATTATCCCGAATAAGATGTTTTGGTACATGTGTGTAACACTGGCTTAAATAAAACACATCTAATATAGCATGTCGACCTGCACAAAAAAACTGTCTCATTTTATTCTGATTTTCACACTGAATATCGTCAAAAATTACGATTGAATTAGGCTTGGTTTGAAACGTGTCAATTACATCCGTTCCATCTGAAAAAGTTTCATAACCAATACCTTCTACACGCGATAAAATATCTTGCAACATTACATACTTTGGCTGCATTAAAGACTTGGAATAGACATATAGATTTTCGAAAAGCAAACCGTTTTCATCGAGTAATAAATTGAACATTAAATTTGTTTTGCCACAACCTGATTTCCCTACAATTAAGGCTCGCATGCTCTTAGTTAAACCCAAATTTTTATATTTAAAATTATCTGTGTTATATCCATCTGCGTTGAGCACATCAAAATTTCTCTTTGAATGAAATAGGTAATTTTTCTGTTTGAGAAAACGCATTTTCCCGCGCTTACTAAGTTATAAATAGAATGAAGATTGCTCTATTCATACATTGCTATTTATAATTTTGCCGGAGTTGAAGCATGGTTACTGTACATTCTGGCAAAGGATTAGTGAACAAGGCAATTGATAATTTGCCGTTTGAAGCACACATCCCCACATACAATTATTGTGGCCCGGGGACGAAACTTATAAAAAGACTAAAACGAGGGGATGTTCCCATTAATCCTTTAGATGCTGCATGTAAAGAACACGACATTGCCTATCATAATAGCAAGTCTCTGCAAGATCGACACAAAGCCGATAAAATTTTAGGCGATCAGGCGTGGGGTCGGGTGAAATCTCGTGATTCTTCTTGGAAAGAAAAATTAGCAGCTTTGGGTGTTAGTGGCGTTATGAAAGCCAAAGTGAAAATGGGGGCAGGCAATAAAGTTATTGCAGCAAAACGAACCATTAAAAAAAAGAAGAAAACCGCAAAAAAGAGAAATTTAAATGATATAAGCGGGGGCTTTCTACCAATCCCTCTGGTCTTATCAGGTCTTTCAGCACTTGGATCACTAATTGGGGGTGCAGCATCTATTGCTCGCGCCGTCAAATCTAAAAAAGGAGCCGGTTTATATTTAAGACCTTATCCAGTAAAAGGTGGCGGATGTGTACGTAAAAAAAAAAAAAAATCCAAAAAATCGAAATGAACTTTTTGAAACTTTTACCGCATAAACCGTTGACTACGCAAGATTTGTTAAAATATACCCACTTGTTTCCGCATTTCCGCCAAATTTACATGCTTGATGATTTAGCTTCGGTTAGGAGTCGGAAAAAAGAATGTGGAATAATCAACTTAGATCAATCAACCAATCGAGGTACACATTGGGTTTGCTATTTCAAGAATAAATCATGCAGTACATATTTTGACAGTTATGGCGATTTGCAACCGCCCAATGAGGTGATTCAATACTTAAAAACTAATCGAATATTTTACAATTACAATTCTTATCAAAATTATTCACAAGTAACATGTGGACATTTCTGCCTACAATTTTTATACGACAATATAAATAAATATAAATAATACAAGTGTTTCATTATTTATTCAGTTCTTTCATCAATCTCTTGTCGAAATGGCATCGAAAATTCTCTCGATTTCTGGCACATCTTCCGAAATTGAAGTTCAATATTTTCCACCCATTGATATAAGCAATGGCCCACATTGTTGCGGATTAATTGATTTGCAAGTATACAATTCTATACCGAATGTAGATGATTCAAATAATCTGATGCATTTTGATGGGAAAGTGATACAAATACCGGAAGGATCATATGAACTTAAAGACATCAATAATGTCGTTAAAGAACAATTTAAAAATATCTTTCCAGATAGCAAAGATTATATTGACATTAATGCCAACAATAATACCTTGAAAACTGAAATAATCTGTTCAAGAGAAATTTTATTCAGGAAAAAGAATTCTATCGCATCATTGTTGGGTTTTAAAAAGAGAAATTTATCATGTGACATTAAACACACCTCAGACTTGCCGGTTAACATTATAAAAGTAGATTTCATTTCGGTTGAATGTAATTTGATTAGCGACAGCTACTCCAACCGCAACAAATCACAAAATATTCTAGAGTTTACTCCTTTGGTGCCTCCTGGATATAAAATTGTTCACATACCACAAAACGTAATTTATTTACCAGTCAATTACCCTTTTATAAATAAGCTAGTGATTCGTTTGGTTGATCAAAATAATAAATTGGTAAATTTCCGCGGTGAACTTATCCGTTTGCGTTTACACTTGAAACCGATACAATAATGATCGTATTTAATAACAGTTCCTACGAGCAAAATGCATATAAGGAAGATGTGA
Organism: Anaspis maculata; assembly: GCA_949128115.1. NCBI lineage: Eukaryota > Metazoa > Arthropoda > Insecta > Coleoptera > Scraptiidae > Anaspis > Anaspis maculata. The sequence goes on from OX421961.1 coordinate 6,664,445, forward strand.
TGACGAAACCTGCTATTAACAAAGCTCGAGCTGCTCGAGGCACAACTAAAGAACGTCTAAAATTGAAACCTTTAACGAAAGAAAACAAAATTTTTCTAAAACAATTAGGTTTTAATATTCGGCGAAAATAAAAAATGGATTCTAGGGTTCTTAATGTTAGGGAAAAAGTACGATTCGATGATAAAATCACGAGTGTTAAGACACTACCATTCAATCCACATACAAATGACTTTGGGAATTCTAAATCGATTACAGTAGAATTGAAATCTGGAATCGGATATGCATGTCTACATGAAAGTTATATTTTTATAAAAGGAAAATTATTGAAAGCTGATAACACCCCCTCAAAAGATGTAGAACTGCGCAATAATGCTATGTTACACTTGTTTAGCGAAATACGTCTATTAATGAATAACATTCAAATTGATGTTTGCACATCGCCAGGGATTTCCACTGCTATGAAAGCCTACCCATCATATAACTCAGCCGAAACTCGTATGTTATCAAATGCCGGATGGTTCCCGTTTGAAACAAAAAAACTATCCAACAATGGGGGTTTTGAGTTCATCATTCCGCTATCATTTATTTTCGGATTTTGTGAAGACTTTAAAAAAATGATTGTTTCGGGCGAGTTTAAATTGATTTTTTTCCGCTCACATTCGGACAATAGTTGTTTTGTTAATACGAAAAACGAGGAAATAAAAGTACTTCTTGAAAGTATTTCATGGGAAATACCGCATATAACTATTTCTCAAGAACAAAAAATTATTGCTAATAATATCCAGGAGAGTGATATACCTCTACAAGTGCCATATCGATGTTGGCAATATTTTGACATGCCCACAATTCCGAACACTAACGAATGCACATGGATAGTAACAACGATCGGACAAACCAATAAACCCTCGCATATTTTGTTTGCCTTACAAACTGATAAACGCAATCAAAACGCTAAAGATGCAACTACATTCGATCACTGCAACCTGCAAGACGTCAAAGTTATTCTAAATTCTGTTGTTTATCCATATCAAGATCTTAATTTAGATTTTTCTCAAGATTCTTATAGTCGGGCGTATCATATGTTTAGTAATTTTCAAAAGTTTTATTATCATCATGTTGATGCGAACGAACCTTACATAGAAAGGCAACAATTTAAAGATCATGCGCCCATCTTTATTTTTGACACTTCAAATCAGTCTGATGAAAGTAATGATAACAGCAAATCAATTGATGTTAAAATAAAATTCAAAGCTAGTCAACCTTTCCCGGATAATACTGTGGCATCATGTCTTATTATTTACGAACGTGTTGCGCGCTATACTCCCGCTTCAAATATGGTATCTTTTTTATAATTCATAGATAACAGAATCTATAAAGAAGTCAAAACATCGTCGAACTCATTCACTCTGCAAGTGTCGTTATTGTTTCATCCTTGTGAAAACTATAAGTGAGAATGATAAGCATACATCATTGCTTTCTATTCATCATATTTATTGCTGCCACAATAACGGCGACGCCTAGTGATGCTGCCCCCATCCCGATACAACTGAGAGATTTAAACCACACTGCCCGAATGAAATTTCATGTTAACCTACCATCAAATGAAACGGTGCAAATTTATTTATCTTTCAAATTACTAACACCGAGCCAGGATTTACCGGAATTTGATGTCGCTCCTGTTCCACTGCTTCAAAATATCTCCAGTTCCACAACAATTACCACCACACAACATAATCCATTCGATTTTGAAAATGGAACAATAGAAGAAACAACAACAACAACAACAACATCAGAAACCGACCCATTTGATTTGAACGAAACAACTACAGAATCATTGAACTTTTCAACTGGATCATATCGTGCATATGAATCTCCATCGAAGAAGATGTTTCTTACAGTTGATCAAGCTATCAAGGCCTTTCAAGATGATTTAATTAAAAAAGAGCTTGAGATTGCTGGAATTATTGAAAGTCCACAAGCGTTCTACAGACACTTCAAACTCCAATTTGCCGATGGAGTGAGCCTACCAATTCGTTGCACCTACGATTCTAATTTCGAACAACGCTCACTAAAAATCGAATGCTTCGAATATCGAGAACTGGATACGTCAGAACTAATTTTAAGTAATGGTGAAATTCAAAAATCAGATTCTCTGACTTACAGACCTGCTTTGATCGATGTTAGAAATGTAACGCAATTGTACAATATGACAATTACTTAAAATTATTGCAACATGTTATATAAATGTTTACTCAATAAATTTTTATTCAGATGAGTTGTAGTTTGTTAACCTGATCACATCATAAAAATGGAATATTTCCCACTCCTTTATTGTTTACTTTATTACAATCAGTTATGGGTAAGTCGACCCCATGATGTGGCTGAAGCGTTTATTTGGTTTTCTACGGCGAATTCATCTATCGCACCATTACTGAAAGGGAACGAGACATATCTCAAGATGCAAGATTCTTTTTCCAAATCCATTCTACACTTTCAGTATGATGTAAATTTGAATAAAACATTTGATGAGTTCATGCACTTCAAAATTATGTATATTCATAAAAATACAACAAAAATTGTATCGGACTGGCATAAAATCCAAATCAACAAAACATTAGATGATAATAATTATTTTATTTCACAATTATTGTTATTAAGTTACTGTATTGTTGCAACAATTTCAATTAGTTATTTTCTTGTTTCAAACTATATCAAAAGAAAACAATTTGCCGAATTCAGTAGTCGTTTGTGAAATTTCATAAAACATCATGCTAGCATAGTGATTGCAATAGGTTTTGTGTTAATAGGTTAAATGTTGCGCAATATCCTGTAAAACAAACTTGTTTCGACTTGTTTCGACTTGTTTCGACTTGTTTGTATAAACTAGCCCATTGTGTGATTTGTGTTAATTAGGTTAAATGTTGTGCAATATTCTGTAAAACAAACTTGTTTCGACTTGTTTCAACTTGTTTGTATAAACTTGATGATCCTAATTTGCATACAACAGTCAACTTGTTTCGACTTGTTCCGACTTGTTCAACTTGTTTCGACTTGTTTGTATAAACTAGGTCATTGTGTGACAAAATAAAAACTTGATGACCCGTACGATGCGCAAACCTGATTCAGCTGGCATGTGATATAAATTAAATGTTTCTGCTTTCCAACATTTAGTCACAGTCGATCTGCGTAAGCTTTCCTCCAAAATGGATTTTCATAATTTGAAGTTGGTTTTTGGCGATAAATCAGCATCCTACATTCAAGAATTTCTCCAATTGCCGACAAGAGAAAAATCCATATTTACTGCATCGGTCGACGACTACAATAGATGGGTGATTGGTGATGCTCCTTTCAACATTGAAAACGACGTGCTGTATTTGCGCGATCAACTATATTATCTAACCAATGGCATTTTGGAGCTACTCTTCAAACAAAATCCAGATGCAAGATACGTTACCGAGACGGATTCAGACACCTACAACCAAATACTGGCTCACATCAATTTTACTGCTTTACATCTGAACAGATATGCAACCTTCCACTAATCATCAGTAATCAATATTAATTATATGTATCCATGACATTTTAAATAAAATATATTTTAAACCACATGTATAATTGTTTTACTCCCAGTACCATGCCGATTCCCGTCAAGCACAAATGTCCACGATGCCAAGGGGAAACCGATCAAGAAAATACAATTTGTATAATTTGCCAGTACAAAGAACTAATGTCGAGTTGCGGAAAAAAACATCCCCCATTATCAACTAAAAACTGATTATGTTGTAAGGTGGAAAATAAAACACTATTTACTTATCACATTTTTTTTATTTAACATCCAACAAATTTATCAGCAGACAATTTCAGTTTGTGACGAAAATTCTTAAATATAAATTTATAATTTTATCGATTTTCTTCTGGATTTCTTCAGCGTAACTACATTCGCATGTATCGGGTCCTTCGTCCGCAATATCAGATGACCAACAACAACTGGCATAATGGGAAACCGTGGCGGGAAAAATGCCGCTTCTGATTTGCAAATTTTCTTATTTTTCCTTGTAAATACAACAATTGCATTCGATGATCCAACAACACTACATCATTATACAGTTTCAAAAATGTATCGAGCTCCATCTTACTCAAAACACGTTCAACTACTCATATACAACCTTCCCCCGCGCCGCGGGTTCACCTGCCGACTGCGCAGGTCGAACAATCCCAGCAATGTCAGACAAAATGGCGGAATGTCGGTCGACCAATCCCAACACATCAATGGCGGACATCGACCAATCCTCGACCAATCGCAACACATGTGCCCCACCGACGCCCCCCCACCCCCGCCGACCAATCACAACACACCAAGACACGTCCACCAACCAATCAGAAAAATCACAACACACCAAGCCCCGCCCACAACCAATCAGAAAAATCACAACACACCAAGCCCCGCCCATCGCTCAATCAAAAAAAAGTGGTGGGGGCACCCTCATAGCTACACTACTAGCAACTATTAAGGGTTATTGCGCATTTACGGAAAATGATCTTAAGGGATTGGAAAATGCGGGGTGGGGTAAAGAGTTTACTGACAAATATCATGGGAAATTCAATATTTGCGTACCACTCAACACGTTGCTGGGTTTTGCGGAAGATTATAAGAAAATTATGTTAAACGTAAGGCAGGAACTCGTACTCATAAGAAGCAATACGGATCATGATGCGGTTTTGAATATGACCACCGGAGCTGAACCTAAGATTGCTTTCGACAAAATTTACTGGAATGTACCCCACATCACACCTAATCTTGCTCGAGAATTGGCTCTTACAAAATACATTGGTAAAAATGTTGACACCGCAGTTGCTTTCCGTTCATGGGAAATGCACTATTTACCATCAGTACCCCAAACCAGAAGTCATACGTGGCCCATCAAAACAACCACTGCAAGCGAGGCTCCCAGATACGTTATCCTTGTGTTCCAAACAGATCGCGAGAAAAAGTTCAACAAGGACATGAGTAAATTTGATCACATAAGTTTTCAAAATATTCGAGTTTATCTAAATTCCCAACGTAAACCGTACTCAAATTTAAATATAGATTTTGGAAACAATTGTTACGCTGCATTGTATCAGTTATATTTAAATTTCCAAAAGTCCTATTATTATCACGATTTATCACACCCTGCACTGAACACCGATGAATTTAAGAACGCTCCCATGGTTGTCATAGACTTTTCAAATCAAAGAGAAAGTCTTTCCAATTCAGTGGTTCTTCGGATAGAATTCGACACCAAGGATACAGTTCCTGCAGATACGGCAGCCTATGCCTTGATTCTGCATGATCGGAGATTCACCTACAATGCGTTCACAAAACAAATCAAGCAAATTTAAGTTCGCGAATAATATTTTGTAATATGGAAATTTACATGGAATAAATATATTTTTTTAAACACCTGTTTTTAATAAATACATTAGGCTATAGGATATATTTTCAGGAATTATACCAGTTGAACTACTCATAGCCAGATTAGCCGAGTGGTCTAAGGGGCTAGATTTAAGCTCTGGTCCCCTCGGACTCGTGGGTTCAAATCCCACATCTGACATTTTTAAATAATAATACGCAAGTAGTGAAAAACTGAGAGCGCGAAAGAGGAGGAGGAAGTGGGGGAAGCCCCACTCCTGAGAAGTGGGGAAAACCACGCATGCGCAGATCATCGACTCCCCCCACTCCTCCATAGCACAGATCATCACCCCTCCAACGCATGCGCAGATCATTGACTCCCCCCGCTCCTAGCCCACTCCTCCATAGCGCAGATCATCACCCCTCCAACGCATGCGCAGATCACTGATTCCCTCCACCCCTTCAACGCATGCGCTATCCCATTAGTCATCTATAACTCCACGAGTGAATACCTCTAGAACACATAATCAGTAATCATCTACAGTTCCTCGACTGAAATACCTAAATAAGTGTGGAGTGATTAGACATTCAATTTCTTAATGATTTATTATCTGCATTATTATTATTACAATACATTTTTTCATCTACAACTACCATGCGTTGGCGTGCCTTGCTCGTTGCTCAACACGCCAACGTTTTTTTGCAGCTTTTGACAAATTCGGCGGCTGCATCCTTATGATGTGGGCCGCCGGCCTGGGAATGTAAGTTGGTTCATTTATTGAGTCCCATGATTCCTCCGGCTCTTCCCTAGGGTGGCAATCATCTTTCTCCCAGGACTCTTCCTTCTTTTCCGTTGAGTCCCATGATTCCTCCAGCTCTTCCCTAGGGTGGCAATCATTTTTCTCCCAGGACTCTTCCTTCTTTTCCGATAAGTCCCATGATTTTTTCGGCTCTTCCCTAGGGTACCAGTCATCCTCGTCCCTTACGTCCTGAGGCTCCTCCCAGGACTTTTCCTCCTTTTCCGACACAGGGCTCTGGGATGAGGTACTGATTCTCACCACTAATCCATCCCCATGGGAACGAACCTCTCTCACTAGAATAATCATACCATTAGCTTTCTAGTAATTATAGATGATAAATATCATTACCTGAAGATGCATCCCCCGGCGACACCTTTACAGTGATTGTGATGGATCCAGCTAGGACTGTTACCTCCCTTACATCAACTAGAAATAATAACATTGTAGCCTGACATTAACAAAAAGATAATGGGTGATAATGATAAAAATAAGCACAAGCATTTGGTATGGTGCAATTAAGTGGATTATTAGATGAATATATGAAGATTCTCACCATTTTCACACCGAAGATTGCAGAAATCACTCGAAGTCGACATAATGTGATACTTTAGTATACTATACCAACCAGAGGATTTCTTCGATCTTTTATATTTTTGAAAATGGAATATTGGGAGAATAATTCGACGAGTATTGTATGCATTTAGAGCACGAGACATGCTGACATACATTCTGTACCGAAAGTGTAATGAAAGACGCACATCATAGCCCGATTCGATAAATGCACTCTCCTCGATCGCTTTCACTACTGCATTTAATAAATGCAGTAGTGAAAGCGGTCCAGAAGTGCATTCGCGGAAGCGAATCTAGAGAGAGTGCTTTGTGAAAGTGGATCAAGATGCACGCCTTCAATTGCACTTCCCATACAGGATGTATGCCATAACGTCTGACCGGATGACCTAAACAATTACAGCACTTGAAAGCTGCTTGGATAAAATCACCCAAAATTCATACGTGCTCATATGCTGCACAAGCAATCTCTTTTTGGAGGAAGAGGGGTTATTTAAATGCCTATATAAACCCATAGGATACAAACAGAATCTAAATAGTTCCAACGATCAACATGCAATCTGAAGACAATTGTGGTGGCAGCAGTGAATGTGTACCGAAAATAGTTATACTAGAAAATAAGCTTCTGGTGGGAGCCGAACGGTTCAGTGAAAGTGCCCTGAAAGATTTCCACACGATTCAAGGGGAGTTGAAAGAATTTTTGAATTTCCAAGACCTCAATGATTTGAACAACCTTCTAGACTCCGTGCTGCCAGCATCAGATCAAGGTACTGAACTCGATGACTTAGATGATTTATTTGCTGTTGAAAACTTAGAAATTGTTAAAACGTCAAGAAGACAAATAGAAATTTGTGATGCTGCGATTGAACTAGAAGAACGTTCAATTGCAGAGTATCGGAATAAACACCGAGAGTACTCCAAACAATTAGACACTCTTAATGAGGCGAAATTAAAATATGATGAGAAAATAAGAAATGTGGGAGTCTCTTTGAAGGATACAAGGATGAGCATCATCAAACATCGGCGACAAGTTATTAAATTGATTGCCGAGAAAAAAAATCATACAGACTTACTGGAGCAAATCTAAAATTATATTACTCCAACTTATGTGCGAGTGTGCGTGTAAACAGTGAAAATATAAGACAATAACGTATCAAATAACTGAAGTGGTGACATTTTCGAAGTATCGTATACCCATGTGTGCATGTGTAAAACAATAAAAACTACAAGACACGGACCTCATTATCCAGTTCTAGCGATGCTGTCGTGTGATTGTGGAAAAACTTTTACGCGTAGTGATAACTTACTGCGACATGTTCGCAATAGCTGCTCCACCCCAAGCAGCTCAACTCCTAAGAAAAAAATTAGATTGGGTAAGTAACTTTTCTTTCTTTTTTTTTTAAATCTATAAGACCCATGTGACTTACAGACTCGACAAGATCTGTCTGGTGTGAACGCTGTGAAATGTCCATTCCAGAAGACTATCAACGACATCATGAAAGGACATATGCTCACAAAGCAAAATGTTGTGAGAAGTTGGAGAAAAATGTCTCTATTCTTCATTGCGCTTTTAAAAAGCGGATAATCAGCTATAGGATAAATACGGACAACCACCATATACACTTGAAAGAATTCATGGCTGAAATTTATCACCTTATTCTACAAATTATTGAAGAACAGTTGAAACAGTTAACAACCTTCAAAATTAATTTTGAACTATTTGGACTTTATTTTTTACAAACGAAGAATTTTTCCGATATGAAATCATTTCAAACCCGTTTTGAGGTTATTACTGGATCCACTGATATCCAGATGTTCATGGATGGAGTACTAGATATCATTCAGCAAAAAATGGAGGACTTTCAGGAGCGTGATTCAGGTATAACACTTGATTGATGTTGAATAAAAGTGACAATAACTTCCTCTCTCTTTCAGGTTGGGCGCTAGATCATATAGTACACATGGACGTATCTATCAATAAATTCAATCCGCTCCGAGGATCATCTTATTTGCCGCTTCCAACCTGGGTCGAACGTAAGAAATGTGTGATTAGCATAAGAAATGATGACGACTGCTGCTTTGCCTGGTCAATTCTACCTGGCCTCGTTCCAGCGGAAGGTCCAGAGAATAGTACTCAATCATATCCCCATTTTTCTACCTTATTGAATATTGATGGTCTAGAATGGCCTATGAAAATCAAAAGTATTCCAAAATTTGAGTCCAATAATCAAATTTCAGTGAATGTTTATGGCTTAGAACAGAACTATAAGAATCAAAAACTGGTTTATGAGATAGTTGGTCCATTACATTTCACTAATGACCGGAAACCAGTACACATAAATTTATTATTGATAAGTGGAGCTGGTGGTGTCCAGCATTATTGCTACATAAAAAATCTTTCACGTTTGGTATCCGCCCAAATTTCAAAACATAATGGAGCCATCTTCTTATGCGACGGATGTCTAATCTTTTTCCCAAACAAGGAAAAATTGATACGGCATAATGAGAATGACTGTCAACACATATGTGTACAAATTCCCACACATGATTTGAGAATTGATAAATTTGGTCATTCTGTCCCAGAGTCTCAATTGAAATTTGAGAATATTGAAAAGCAGTTGAAAGTACCTGCAGTCTTCTATGCCGATTTTGAATCTTTGCTAGTACCTTTACCAGTGAATGAATCTGAGACTACCTCGAACAAATCATATACTATTAAAACTCATGCTCATCAACCGTATTCATTTGCTTACTATAGAAAATGTATTGATGACTCATTATCGGGAATAGAAATATACCGTGGCTCAGAATGTGCTCGGAAGTTCATGGAGAAATTAGAAGTTGATGCGAAAGAAATCTATGATAAGTGTTTGAAAAATATAAAACCTATGACCACTTTGAACTCTATTCAAATGGAGGAGTTTGAAAATAGTGAAAATTGTCACATATGTCATGAGAAATTCAAGAATGAGGATGTTAAAGTCATGGATCATTGTCATATAACAGGGAATTCAAGAGGTGCCGCCCACTCCATATGTAATATCAATTTTAAATTACCAAAATTCATACCGGTGATTATGCATAATCTATCAAATTATGATGCGCATCTTTTCATCAAATCCCTCGCATTGCAGGGAGAGCGACTTGATGTGATTGGTCAAACAAAGGAAAAGTATATCTCGTTTAGTAAAAGAGTGTTAGTCGATGAAATTGAGGAACATGGAAAAACTAAACAAATATATATCAAACTAAGATTCATAGATTCATTCCGATTTTTATCTACATCACTTGATAAACTATCTCAAACGTTGGAAGATGATCAATGTAAAGAAATCAGAAAGCATTTCAAAGATCCAGAACAGTTTAGCTTCATCCGCAAGAAAGGTGTTTTTCCATACTCCTACTTGACCGATCTATCTAAACTAGATGATACTATGTTACCTAAATATGAAGATTTTTTTGATACATTACGAGGTGAAAATATTAAAAAGAAGGACTATGATAGAGCACTACAAACTTGGAATTTGTTCCAGTGTAAGACACTCGGAGAGTACTCGGATATTTATTTGAAATCTGACGTGTTATTATTGGCCGATATCTTTGAAAATTTTAGAAATCTATGCTTAGATAAGTATAAATTAGATTGTGCTCATTACCTCACAAGTCCATCACTCAGTTGGGATAGCATGCTCAAAATGACTAAAGTAAATTTAGAGTTATTGACTGATGTGGATATGTTACATTTTTTCAAAAATGGAATTCGAGGGGGTGTTTCAACATGTATTACTCGGAAATCTATCGCTAATAATAAATATCTATCAAGTTATGACGCTTCTAAATCATCATCATACATTCTCTATTTGGATGCTACCAACTTATATGGATATGCTATGAAGCAATACCTACCTGTCGGTGACTTTTCATGGTTGAATGATGAAGAAATAAGTAAATTGAACATTTCAGAAATATCAGATACTTCAGATTATGGGTATACTTTTGAAGTTAGCTTGAGATATCCTCCAGAACTTCATGACTTACACAATCAATTCCCCTTCTGCCCTGAAAATATGATACCTCCTGGGTCCAGAATACCCAAGCTCATACCAAATTTATTGGATAAATCCAAATATATTATACACTATCGCAATTTAAAGCAGTGTTTGAAGCATGGTTTGCAGTTAGTGAAAATTCATCGAGTTGTAAAATTCAGACAATCTCCATGGTTGATGGATTACATTGATTTTAATACCGGAATGCGTAATGACGCAATTAATGAATTCATAAGAGATCTTTTCAAACTTTTAAATAATGCTATATTTGGGAAAACAATGGAGAATATAGAGAACAGAACCATTATCAAACTGTTGAGTCAGTTTGAGAGAGATGGACGAATGGGGGCTGAAACATACATTGCAAAACCAAACTTCAAAGATTTGTTAGTATTCTGTGAGAACTTGGTAGCAATTCAAATGAATAAAGTAAAAATTTTTTATAATAAGCCAATTTATGCCGGGTTTGCGATTTTGGAACTTGCTAAAACAGTGATGTATGACTTTTTTTATGAATTTCTAGTACCTAAATATGGTAAAAATATTTCTCTGCTTTACACTGACACTGACTCATTGATATTGGAAGTTATGACGGAAGATATTTATGATGATATCAAACAAAATCTAGAATTTTTTGATACATCCAACTTTCCCGAATGTAATATATTTGATATGCCAAAAAATGCATCGGTCTTGGGAAAAATGAAAATTGAATATCCTTTGAGAATAATAAAAGAGTTTTATGGTTGTAGCGCCAAGAGCTATTGTATTTTATTAGATGGTGATGAAGAAAAAGAAGGTGATGAGGAAAAAGAAGGTGAGGAGCTTGAGGGGGATAAGCTCTCACTTATCAAGAAAGCTAAGGGCGTTAAAAAAGCAGCAATCAAAACCCAATTGAGTGTGACAGATTATCAAAATGTAATTGAGAATAAATTAAAGAAATTTTGTACGATGAATTGTTTCAAATCCGAGCTTCATAATATATACACCGAGTTAAGACATAAAATAGCGCTATCATCAGTGGATGATAAGAGATTTGTTCTACCTGATAATGTAAGAACACTTGCGTGGGGTCATTATGATCTCATCTCCAATGATGTGAAACTTGATCAATTTTTATCTTTAGGGTATTCTCTACTTTAGAAATATTCTGTGTTTCAAAGTTGAGTGTAACAGATTATCAAAATGTAATTGAGAATAAATTAAAGAAACTTTGTACGATGAATTGTTTCAAATCCGAGCTTCATAATATATACACCGAGTTAAGACATAAAATAGCGTTATCATCAGTGGATGATAAGAGATTTGTTCTACCTGATAATGTAAGAACACTTGCGTGGGGTCATTATGATCTCATCTCCAATGATGTGAAACTTGATCAATTTTTATCTTAAGGGTATTCTCTACTTTAGAAATATTCTGTGTTTCAAAGTTGAGTGTAACAGATTATCAAAATGTAATTGAGAATAAATTATAGAAACTTTGTATGATGAACTGTTCTCAAGTCCGAGTTTTATAATATTCTCTACTTTGGAAATATTCTATGTGTTTTAAAGTTAAGTTCCTTCTCTATTATAATGGTGATAGTAGTTTCTAAGTACCTAAATGTAGAAGTATTTTTATTAAATAAATATTATTGACCAAATACACTGCTTTTGTTTATTCAACATCATCAATTCAAAATAGAAGGATTATAAAATGAACAACTCGATCTAAAAAAAAATTTTTTATTCTACACATACAGAATTGAAAATATAGATAATTGATATATTTTCTTTTTTTTTTTATTATTTATAAATCATAATAATATCTCAGTAGAATATCTGCAGCCAACGCAGTTCTTTATTCTTGGTGGAGGTCCATCCAACGAATCATTGTGGTGTTTGAAGCATGGTAGACACTCTTGAAGATCTGCATCCAATCTGTATCGTTCTGGTAGGTTGAACCACACTGCACTCAGCTCACTTGCTCTGGCATTATTGATAAGGTATTGAACTGGGAAATATTTCAATTCCCATTTTTCGAAACTTTGAAGCGTTTTAAAACATCCATTGGATATTTCACCATGTGATGCTATCACAGCTCCAATTTTATCGATGACTGCCTCAAATGACATCTTGGAGTCTACTGAATGGTATTTTTATCGATCCATGAATTAAAAGAATTGGGAAAATTCATCCATTTAACCAATATGCGATCTCCTTTGCTCTTAATGATTCTTTCAATCAAAAATACATTCGGATGTTTCACTTTCTGCAATTCATACTCGTAGAATCCGCCCTTTATTATCTCATCGCTTTCATCTTTAATGAGGTATGTTCTAGGAAATGTTGGTTTGGCAGAATGAATAGTAAATATTTCAGTGGTCCACGATGGTCTGTATCCTTTCGAGAAGACATGTCTATGTTTACTAATTCTCACAGCATCACCAATATGAAATTTAGGTTTTTTCGGGTCAACAATTTTTATGTGATTATAAACAGTCCTCAAAAGATGTTTCTCGGATGCTTTATCTACATCTATAGGTTTCATACCGATCGTGTGATGTTTCATTGAATTATATTTATTGATAAGCTTTTGTAGCATTTCAGTCCATTCATAATTTCCCTGATAACTGAACTCTTTCCACATCATATTCTTCAATGTTCGATTCAGTCTTTCAACCACTGATGCTTTCATTGTTGAGAAAGTACTGTAGTGATTAATTTTATACTTCTTCATCAAGTTCTGGAAGTACGCATTATAAAATTCGCGACCAAAATCTGTTTGTAGATTTCTTGGCGCAGTTTCACGTGATAGAATTGTTTCCATTGCGGCAGTCACATCTTTACCAGATTTTGTTTTTATCGGTCGAGCCCACGCATATTTTGAAAAAACATTGATGACTACCAATATATATTTATATCCTTTATTGGATCTAGCATACGGAATCATCTCAACAAGATCTGCTTGGTATAAATCTAACAAACCCTTCACAATTACACGACGTCTCTCAAAGTTTCTTCTAGCTGGTTTGTGTAATTCATTGATAACATCACGCCTCACCTCACTCATATCTACTGGATTGCTTTTATCACTGACTCGAATACTAGTTCGCAGCAGAATACGGGTGTCGACTTCTTCAAAAATGCTACTTGATCCCCTTCTCTTAGAACTAATCCTTTGATTTTCGAAACCTCATCATATTCTGTGGAATTAACTTTAATAATTGGTAACTCTTTACCATAGAAGTAGACTTGAATGATTTTACCCACATCATATGGGATGATATACGTAGGTATCGTATTGAAAATCAGATAAGTTTTTTTTTGACTATTATAAACTCCATAAAAATATATGGAATGTTTGTATCTATATTCCAATTGTTGTGTGACTCCAACAATTGGCTCGTCATCATTATTATGGTATAACTTTCTCCCAAATGCATCAAGAGCTGCATCTGTACTTTCTATATCAACATATAGCTTTCTTCCAAATTTATCAACCGTCATTTTATACGCTTAAGGTAACACTGATGTATTGAAGTAGCAGCTCATCAATAAATAATCCCACTTTCACGCAGTTCAGATATTATTGACGCAATCTCATTGTGGTGATTGTTGTTGCCTGCGGCTTGGGAAGCAATTAAAAGACGTAATCTGTCAATTATTTCGTTAACATCGTCCCACATCACAAATTCTACTGGTTTACTGTTCAATTCAAGAAAGCCAGAACCGAGGCGCTGTCTAATTCTAGAATACTTCATAACTCTTTTCTCTTTCAAGAGCCCCAATTTTCTTAAAGCTGGTTCAATTATTTCTTTATACTTGATTGATGTGTTTCCATTCATTTGTCCAACCGATGAATAACGTCTCCTGAATAAATTAGTTTTTAAGCCAATATCAATGTAGTGATCACGATCAATAGGTTTAAAACTAACAGGATCTTTTTTGAATAGTAATTCATATAATCCAGGTGTCCCCTCATATTGTATCGTGCCTCCGTTTTTCAATTTGAGAATAAAATCAGCTTTTTTGAAGTCAATTTCCGAGTCACCAACAGTGAATTTTGCGGTGTAATAGTCATGTCGAATACCAAAATTGAAATCAAAATCATCATCAACATCTCGAATCATCTCTTCAATATACAAACGAGGAAGTGGTGCGTCGAAGTCATCCAAATATGTTTGAAAAGATGGTGATCCTAAATGTTGTTGGAAGTCTGCTATAGTATTATCAAAATACTCATCCGCATCAGGATCTCTAGGCGTGAAGTTAATCACATCTTCTCTCATCGTATCTGTCAGAGTTTCATTGCTTTCCGGTATTGTTGAAATGTTACTGAATGTTGAAAATCGTGGTTCAATCCTTGACTTTTCCGGTGTAGATGTAGGCGGAATAGAATTAGATTTTGTATGATATGTGGTATTTTTTTCTACTTTCGGACATTCCAGTTTCGGACATTCATTTTTCGGTTCCAGTTTCGGGCATTCATTTTTTGGTGCACATGCTTTAAACTTCTCCACTAAATCTTGAAGCGGTTTTGTTATAGGTGCGTATAGATTGGCTAACTTATCTGCCTGACCGATTTCTGACTTTAAAAGCTGCGTTTTCTTCTTAACAGCATTACGCGCATTTATAAGTGCTCTGGCTGTCTGTTTATTCATGCTGTCTAGTAGAAACTGAAGTGATTTATAGTTGGATATTGTATTATAAATGAATGAAACAATCAAATCCTTTTCGATAGCGCCCTGATTTGATGGCGCGTTCCTTATCTATCACCACAAAATCATACTTATTTTTCCAACATGTAAAACATAACGCTCTGAAATCGGCGAACGACATATCTGTACCGATATGCTCATCATGGATATGTTTCAGATTTGTTTTATCTTGTTTGAAGATTATCAAAAGATTAGCGTTATCTCTTATGAGCGCCTTTGGAACCTTTGTATATGTTTGACATAAATAAAATGAGTCTATATCATTATGTCTTCCAAAACTGAAATAATCCCTCATAACGCTTTGGTTGTCACATACTACATCATCAAAAATGAATACAGTATTAGGTTTTACTTCAGTTGGTGCCACAACATCACTACCATCAATGAATTCAACATAGTTTACACTTTTAATTGGTTTCAAAATTTCTCTCAAATATCTATATTTTGATTGTTGGAGTGATTTCGAATAGACGAATACATTCTCAAAACGTAATCCATTTGGGTGGAGCAGTAAGCAGAGCATTACATTTGTTTTGCCACAACCAGAGCTACCAATTATGAGTCCTCGTCTACACTCATTTCCCAGTAAGTCGCCATGTTTTTGTAACTTTGAATCTTGCACGAGATCTTGATTCCACACTGGTAGCTTCGCTTTTTGTTCAATAAACTTCATAATGACTCACAACTTTCATTTACCGTACTGATACCGTTCCTGAGTCGTAATGAGATAGTTTCTCAAATCTATAGTATTTGTATGGTGTCGTGAGATACCGTACAACACTTTTTTTTTTTATTATCCAGTATTGCACGGTACTATGCAACATACCAAAAATATCGTTCTTTACTGCTAATTACAGATTGCAAACAAACAAAAATAAAATAAAATTCCCAATTCTCAACAAAATATATTTAAATATCTGGTCTTAGATACATTTTTATCAGTATATAACATGTCGAGGTATACATCAAACGTGAGTTCTAAGCCGGCAGTTATACGCAGAGGTTGTGGAATTTTGAATAGTGTAATTAATAATCTACCTTTTGAAGCTCATATTCCATCTTATAGGTAGGTATTGTACTGTTGGAACTTCAATTCCTATAATTCTGTCATTTTTTTTTTCAATAGATTTTGTGGTCCAGGAACGCGATTGGTAGAGCGTTTAGATAAAGGCGACGTTGGTGTTAATCTTTTAGACGAAGCTTGCAAGCAACACGATATAGCTTATCATACATCACCCGAACTTTCAATACGTCACGAAGCCGATAAATTATTAGCAGATAAAGCGTGGGAAAGATTCAAATCAAAAGACGCTGCACTTGGTGAGAAAGTAGCTGCGTTGGGAGTAACCAGCATCATGAAATTAAAAAGAAAATTAGGGATGGGTTTGAAAAAACGACTCGCCAAGAAAATACGATCATCTAAAAAACGACTCATCAAGAGAATGCGACAAACTAAACCTCGCTCTCCAGTAAAGAATACTAAGAGAATAATTCCATCTCCAAAATTTGGTGGTTTATTACCATTATTGCTTCCTATTTTAGGTGCATTAGGAGCATTAGGAGGTGGTGCAGCGACCATTGCGCGTGCTGTGAATGATTCGAAAAAAAATGTCAAGGATCTCGAAGAAAACAAAAGACATAATCAGATGATGGAGTCTATCGCTATGGGGAAAGGGTTATATCTAAAACCATACAAGAATAAAGGATCTGGGACTTTATTTAAAACCATACAGAAAGGGGTCCGGTATTTTGAATGGATCTTCTCAAAAAAACTAATAGAGTTGCTACCTCATCGACCACTAACTAATTTTGACTTGAAGCGCTATATTAAAAAACTAAAAATCCCTCATTTCAGGGGGGTTTTCATGCGGGATGAGTTACCACATAAAATCAATTCAGTGGAATGCGGCATTGTGAATTTGGAAAGCAAACAATGTATGGGATCACACTGGGTTTGTTACATCAAAAGAAACAAAAATATATTATATTTTGACAGCTTTGGTAACTTACGGCCCCCAAAGGAATTAGTTGATTATTTTTACAGTGGAGGTAGCTTATGCGAAATAATGTATAACTATGAAAGAGTACAAAATTTTGACTCTGTTGAATGTGGACATTTGTGTTTGAAATTCTTATATGATAATGTTTTGAATCATTGAAGTCATTACACCTTTGATCATTCATCATGTCATATACGTTCACGTTTACTGGACAAACATCCGAGCTCAGTGCAGACATCGTTCCAAATATATATTTAGGTGATAGTGAATATGTATTAGGGCTTACTAATTTCAATACATTTTACTCTGTACCAAATGTTGATGTTGGATGTAATAAATTTTATTATGGTGAAAATGATGAAGAAATCATCATTCCAACTGGTGCCTATGATATAGGAGATTTAGAAAAAATTCTGCTACAAAAAATTCGTGAACATGAAGAACAAAAAGTTGTTGATGAAAAGAGAGAGCCGAACGATATTTCTAAGAATAGGGATCGTAAATCGATTTCTCTACGCCTCACAGCTAACAATAATACCTTACGAACTCAAATAAAATGCTCTGAACGAATCAATTTCACAAAAATAGGCACTATTGCACCTATCCTGGGATTTAATAAACGAATTTTATCGGCACATCAAGCATTTGAATCCGACACCAAAGCTAATGTTTTGAATATAAATGCAATTTGTGTGGAATGTAATATAACCACGGCATCTTATAAAAACGGTAGAGCCGGGCACATATTGTATCAGTTCTTCCCTGACGTTCCTCCGGGATATAAGATTGTGATTTCTCCATCAAACGTGATTTATCTACCAATCAATGTTAATACAATCTCCAATATTACAGTCAAAATAGTTGATCAGGAAGGTAAATTGGTTAATTTCCAAGGAGAGACTATAACAGTGGGACTTCATTTGAAGAAGATTAATTAGTATGGTTATAAAATATAATACGCATAATACTTTTATTGTGAAGAAGGTCGCTTCAGATGTCAGTCGTTATTCTACCGTTAACCAGTTATCACCTACCAATAAAAAGTTTTTGCAAGCTGTCGGTTTCAAGTTGAAAAATGAATATCCTAGACGTTACAGAAAAAATTCTCGTGGATAATTCCATCACCAACGCAGAGCTGCACACCCATCTACCATATGCTTCTACTAGTTTCAACAATAATGATGAAATTAAGATACCTGTGCAACAAGATTCATTAACTCTACCCAGTCAGAGCTATATATATATCCAAGGAAAATTATTAAAAACAGATGGAACTGTTTCAAAAACTGCAAAGTTTATCAATAATGGTGTTGCGTTTTTATTTAGTGAAATCAGATATGAATTAAATGGAGTACCCATAGATTCTGTGAGAAACGTTGGTGTCACTACAACGTTAAAAAATTACGTATCTTACGGAATAAGTGATAGCTTGAAGCTACAGAATTCTGGATGGAATCCGAAAGGTTCTGTCGTTGTTGATTCTACAACGGGTAACTTCAATGTATGCATTCCTCTGAGTCTTCTACTAGGATTTGCTGAAGATTATCAAAAAGTTATGTTCAACGTAAAGCAAGCATTGGTTCTTATTAGGAGCAATAGCGATGTAGATGCCATAGTAAATTCCACAAAAGATGAAGCAACTAAAGTTGTTATAGATAAAATTTGTTGGAGAATTCCACACATATCAGTCTCATTAGAACAACAATTACGTCTGACACAAATCCTTGAACGAAACGCTGACTTGCAAATAGCTTTTAGATCGTGGGAGCTTCATGAGTACCCTCGTTTAAATCAGACTACAAAACATTCTTGGACTGTGAAAACTGCAAGCAATCTACAAATCCTATCATCAGTCATACTAGCACTTTCAACTGATAGAAAGAATAATTTTGATAAAGATCTAAGCCACTTTGATGATTCAAATTTAAGAGATGTGCATGTTCATTTGAACTCTGAAAAATATCCCTATGATAATCTAAATATTAATTTCAAAAAAGCCAATCAAATTTCAACATTATACGAAATGTTTGCCAATTTCCAAAAGACATACTATGGAAAGGAGAACGATCCAATTTTCGATCGGAGTGATTTTAAATCTATTGCCCCAATCACCGTCATCGATTGTAGTTATCAAAAGGAGAACCTTCAGAACGTCCCCGTAGAAGTTCGATTAGAATTTGAAACCGATGATGCAGTAAAAGACAATACATCTGCATACTGTCTGATACTATACAATTGCAAGTACCATTACAACCCTCTCTCCGCTACCATCAAACAAATATAACTTAGGAAAAACTCCACATATGATGTAGTAGTGTGCTATCAGCTTCATGATCATGAGTACTGTAATCGATGTTCAAGGTTTCAAAATTTCTGAAAAGGAATTCATTCCAAAAGAACTTGCTGCATTTGATGGATCGAAATTCACTCATTTCATCTTTAAGTCGCCTTATCCATTTCATCATTTATCGGAGCCGATGAAGAAACAAGCATTATGGTTAATCAATCATCATCACTGCATCAAGTGGGAGGAAGGATTCACTCCAATCTACCAGTTGAAAAATATTATCACTCGCTTAGCGGAGGATAGAATTTATGTAAAAGGAAGAGAGAAAAGCAGCTTTTTAAGAAACTACACCACTAAAAACATCGTTGAGTTGGATGATCAGCCGGCATTATGTGAATCTGAACCCAAATGTATTTATCATAATAAGTCAAAATGTATTTGCGCTCTTTCAAATGTATTTTTTTTATATGAGAGGTTTATAATGAAATAATATATTTTTTTTTCTAGTCAGAGTTTTATTAATATATCTCCTACATACTTGGTATTACTTAAAGCGATCATTATAAATACGAAACCTATGATTTATATCTAATATTGGAGCTAAAATACATTTAATACAATCAATTTTCCGATAAAATCTTAATCTATCTGAATAATCCTCCATACTGCTCCTCCTAGCATGTTTGTAGGCGTAGCTCCACACAATCATGGGATATACTCTCACTTGGTCGCTAAATCTCACCATCTTCATCATCTTCATCGTGTTCATCGTCTTTCAGTAAACCATATTTAGCAGCTATATGTACCGGCATGAATCTTCTGAGATATTGTAATTTATCCCATTGATCAATCGCTATGAACTGGTCACATAAACTCTCGATGTCAATTTTCTTATCCAGGAAGGCGTAGCAAATTTCCCATCCGTCTTGGTAGGCTTTAGCATCGTTCCTCAATTCTTCTTCTTTTTCCTCGGAAACGAAATCATAGACAATCGAATGTTCAGCATCAAATTCTAGATCTTGAAGTAAGCGTTTGAGACGTTGTACGGATGTGATTAAGTCAACAGCGGTGGGGTAGTTAGCTTGAGAATAGGCCATCCACATTCTAGAATGAAATGTTTGGAATATTATCTTCGATGTCCGAAATTACTTGGTTTGGGTAAAATTGCATCATTTCCATCATGGTATGCACGTTAACATCTTCTGCATTCTTTTGAGCCATACGTTGATTGATGTTGATGAATGGATCACCATTTTTCATAAAGTTTGCACTGACTAGGTTGTAGTAGAAGTTTCCAAAATTTTGTTGATTCAACATATTCATCGTATATTTTATTAAAGACAGCATCTCCCATAAGCCACGAATGCTCTCAATACCTAGGCATATTTCAACGTTCTTGCTTCCACGATGAATTTTAACTATTTTGGTATTATTATATTTGAAAAATTCAATTGTCATAGCTTTTGTACTTATCGGCTGCCAATTTTCAACCGCAGCTTCGAAGAAGTTGAGTATCAAATCTTTATACTTCAGTAACTCATTCCAGGTATACTCATCCAACGATATACCCATACTGAAATTCGGAGTATGAATTTTGATGACTGATATGAAGTTATTCTGGGGAGATAGTCCGATAGTGACAAATTTCGATCCACTTTTATTTAAAATGTATGATCTTGCATTGAGTAACGTGCCTTCCATTGGAATAAAATCTTTCACAGTATTATTCACTGTGAAAAAAAATTCTTTGAATATAGAGAAAAAATAATATCATTAATAACTTACTTGTAGAACTGATGATCACTGCACAACGTAGGTATTGAGATATAGAGAATGATTACACGCTCGCTTATATACGCGTGGAGCTATAGATGACTAATGGGATGGCGCATGCGTTGGAGGGGATCAATGATCTGCGCATGCGTTGGAGGGGTGATGATTTGCACTATGGAGGGGTGGGCTAGGAGCGGGGGGAGTCAATGATCTGCGCATGCCTTGGAGGGGCGATGATCTGCGCTATGGAGGGGTGAGGGGAGTCGATGATCTGCGCATGCGTTGGAGGGGTGATGATCTGCGCTATGGAGGGGTGGGGGGAGTTGATGATCTGCGCATGCGTGGTTTCCCCCACTTCTCAGGAGTGGGGCTTCCCCCACTTCCTCCTCCTCTTTCGCGCTCTCAGTTTTTCACTACTTACGCATTATTTGATATATACTTTTATTTTAAAATAATTTATAGAGTATAATTAGATCATAAGATAGATATGGTTCTAGCTTATATAAGTATTTTCTATAACTATTACAGTTGAAATGCTCACAAAGATATTCTAATGTTATTCTAGATGCCAGATAACTTAAACACAAATTAAAACCTAAACTATAAATTATAAATTCATTTTGTTTTTTGATGCTGTGAGATGCGTTGAATAACAGATATTCACATTCTTCGCTTATCCCAATAACAACTTCTCTCAAATCATTTGAACTATTGAAATTTAAGATTTTCATAGTCCATACGTATTACAATTGGACAGTGGTGTAGCATAAACAACAAACAATTAGCATTTTCCGAATATGTTTGCAACAATGGAGTTAACACGCAGTACACATTTGAAATTAAGTCGCCATTTAGCTTCCTCAGACCTTTCAGTAAGTTGAAGTAGAAACTGTTGAACTCCTGATGTTTGAGGATGTTCAATCTATTGTTGATGATTTCACATATGGCGCGCCATTCTGCAGCTGTTTCTCTTGCCAAAAACACCTGTTGATGGTCCTTAATAATTTGAATAACTCGAACGTTGTTTACTTCAGCGAAGTGAGTGCTTATGTTTTTCAGATGTAGAGGCATCGGTTTATCAGAAGGAGATTGGTGTTGCAGGTAATCGAGAAGGAGGTCGAAAATTTCCTGGAACTCAATCCAGTCTTCTTCTTCAAAGTTGACATATTGACTACCACCACACAATCTCACGACTGGAGCAAACTGTTGTTCAATACTTAAACCGACGCTGATGTATTTGCGTTTTGATTTACTCAAAAAATGCGTTGTTTCATTTAACAAAGGTAAATAACCAGGAGGTTGTTTATTGTTGCTATTGGATTTCTCCATGATAATGAGAACTGAACCGAACTGCTGACAATATTCATTATATATATTCCATCCCCACCATTTCTTCCTCCCCCCCATTATTCGATTCAAGGTCAACCTTACCTTCCTATGTTCCCGTCGAGGTACGCCCCAGCTCAAGTTGGGGAAACTTCCAAGGGGGGGGGGGCCCGGGGGTTTCAAGGTCAAGGTCACGGTCAAATCGAGGTTAACGACCCCCTGAGGTCATTCCTTCAGTATGCAAGTTCAGACAAGTTCAGACAAGTTCAGACACGTTCAGACAAGTTCAGACACGTTCAGACACGTTCATGGTCAGAGTTCAATGATCTGTCAAGGTCACTCCCCCACCTCCGGCCTGTCAAGGTTGAGATGGATGACCTCTGTCAAGGTCAAGGTGAACGACCTTTTGAGCTGAATGACCTGTCAAGGTCAGGTGAATGACCCGTCAAGGTGAATGACCCGTCAAGGTCAAATTCGAGGTCAAGGTCAAATTCAAGGTCAAGGTCAGGGGTCAATGAACTTTCAAGGTCAAGGTCAGGGGTCAATGACCTGTCAAGGTCAAGGTCAGGGGTCAATGACCTGTCAAGGTCAAGGTCACTCCCCCCACCTCCGACTACTAGCCCCTATTTTATCTACTGTGATTTTTCGTAAAAACTGTGTTTGTGAGCCAAAGGTCTTAAAATTTTTCTCTGTCGTGTGCCATGATCGTGCACATCTCCATTCAAAGTGAATTTCGATTTATTTTCGAAAACATAGCATAACAGCTTCAGAGCATAAATCGACGTAACCGTTAAAATTTTATGCTTAGCAAAGTGTCCTCTACACGTGGCCCCGAAGGGCAAACCGAACATCGTCCGCACAATGCGCTTCTGCGCCCTCAGAACCCTTCCGATCTCAGTCGACTGCCCCCAGACCACAATGCCGTAAGAGACGACGGACTGGCAAATTGCATAATAAGTCTGAAGGAGGACGCCAACACTAACAGACTTCCTTAGAGTCAGAAGAACGTAATTCGCAGATGCCAACCTCGAACAGACCCCATCCACGTGCCCGCAGAAGCTGAGGTTTCTCTCATCGAGGTAAATAAAATAAGTACACACACACTATACTCGTAGGCACGGTAGGTACCTAGGGTCATCCACTCGTAATACTATGCATTTTCCAAGACCATAATACTCTCCGGTTTCATTTGCTGTGCATTTAAAAATAAACAACATATTATTTTAAATAATTATTCATATCACTCGCTTGGCTATTGAGAAGATTTTTTACTTATTTTTCGTGTATTTTTCCGCGTAAATGCAGAAAAATTACAGAAAAATGTTTGGCGTCCTCCACCAATTGTCACGAGTAGAAAAGGGTCTGCCCTTTGCTACTTGTGGACTGAGGGCTCACTCTTTACTTATTGTTTTGCACAGCTGAAACGGGAAGGTAAATGGAACTCGAGCTTGCTAACATAACACAAGTTTATTAATCAATATAAAATAATTCCACATCACACTACTTACGATCGCACGCAAAATAAACGGAGACAGTGTTTCGCGCGGAGTGTACCGATTTACTGAATTTTGGCTTGGTGTCACAGTGACAAGAAGGCTAAAATTTATTAAATCAGTACACTCCGCGCGAAAGACTGTCTCCGTTTATTTTGCGTGCGATCATACATAGCAATTATAAACTCGGGACTGGGGGCACAACCTCAGTCCCTTGAACCGACAGTCTGCCTTCAACCCGCAGTACTTCTTACTACCACCGAACCCGTCGAGAGATCATCGTCGAGTCCCCTGATCAATCCATCCCCGTGTGCCCGCGTATGTCAGTCTCATCCCAATCGCCCAATCAGGTCGATGCACGTTTCCTCGTGCTTGGTGAATCCGGCATACCACGGCGGTTATGAACTAAGAATTGTGCTGCCCTTGCAGCATTCAGCATTTCCTGTGGCAGCTCGTTGCTTTCGCTGAAGGCGACTTATGAATTATTATAATTTATACCTAATAAAATAATTCGTACTCAAGGGATGAGCCTTTCGTTATGGCCCTTCCGTCATGTTCATGACAATATAAGGCATCAGCCGGCAGCTCGCGGTAGTATTGAATTGGAATGCGAGCGATAACAAGCGAAGTGATTTGAGAAAAATTCCTCGAAAAAGTACCTGCGATATAATTCCAAGTGGATAATTGTTGGCGTTTATTGTAGTAGTACCCAAAAATAAACAGTGTGTGCTCTAAATTGATCGTCTCAATTATATTCGAACCCGTACGCGAAATATCGTAACAATATCATAACTGCGCAACTGACTTCGCACTTCGAAGGTATTGAGGATATTGCAACATTTCCACTATTCGTCGGAGGAGGAAATCGACATCGTGCAGCTTCAATTTGTCGGCATGAGGGACTACGTCTACGACGTACCCCATTTCAAGGAAGACCTGTGCTGCATCAAGTCGAACAGGGCGTGGTGAAAGGTTCTTCTTCAGCCATGCGGCCAATGCAATTTACCCAAAAATGGAAATGTTGAAACCTATCCGACGCCGAATGCCGATGCCTCAGCGGTGTTACCAAAGAGCAGTTCCGGTTTCCCACAACAACTCCTGGGGTCATCGCATGACAAAAACTGCAAATATAACGACGAGGAGAAGACGGATGAGACAGAAAGTGAACTTACCGACGACAAAAGACATTGTAAAGTCCACCAAGTTCTTGACAGAAGCCTGAGAAATTAAATATGACAGGCTTGTGAGAGGCTGGCTTTGTTCCATCTGCAAGGAAAACTTTGAATGCTGTCATGATTTTGAAAATGATGATATTCAACAGACGGGCGCCGGCGCCCTGGTGAAGTCAGCCGAGTTTGGCTGAAAGATTGGAAGATGAGGGGTGGCAGGGTACCGAAGACGACAAGAAACATTCGAACAGGCCAGACCTCATGACGGCCGATACATACGGTCGAGTTCAAATACTCGAGAAGAGAGACAGACTTTTGCCATTACTGGTGAAAAAAGTCCGAGGCAAAGTGGGAATGGTAAGACTCACTTTCTTCTTCTTTCCTGATCAACTTCTTCTATTACAGGTGGGTCGACTTGGTGGAATTGAGGTCAGCCGCTGGGGTTCGTGGAGAAAATCCCTATCTCTTTGCCAACGCCTCAGTCCACGACTGTTTTCATGTGACCCAATTGATTCGTAAATATGCTACACTGTGTCCAGGACTCGATTTCCCCGAGCGTTTCCAAGCTATATCCCTTAATTTTTTATTTTCAGTTCAATGACTTTGGAACAAAAATAAAGTGACAAGTTGGAGCGCTGAGAAGATGCATGTAGACACATACGAAAGCCTCGTTGAAACCAAGTCCAAAATAAAATTCACAAAGAGTTCACCTCTCGTTTCATCTTCGATCTCGCCTAGCATCTACGAGGATAACCCACTGAAAAAAAATCCCCAAAAACGTATAATGATGGATACTGAGTCGGATACTGATAAAAGTTCGATCCACAAAGAAGATCAAGAATCCATTTCGGGCAGATTCCGCCTCGAAGCAATGTAGGGGTTGGTTATTTCGAGATAAAAATATACGAAAAAGATTTCGAAAGTAAAGTGAAGAATGATATAATGGAAAATAATCGCCAAAGGAGCTTTCACTGAGTTCCAATGCTACTTATGCATGTAGACAAATTGATAGTAAGTGGAAAGGTCTGGCGAAGACCTATAAGGACATTATCAAACACAATGCTACTTCTGGGAAGGATGAATGGTATTGGGAATACTTTGATGCAATTCATGATATTCTGTATAAGAGCCTGAGATCACGCCGGTCGCAACATGCTGAAGTTACTCTGGGCTAATAATCAATCAAGTTCATCAGTCATCTTGTAAAAAGGATTGTGAAGAGTCTAGTTCTTCATCAAAACTTGAATCAAGCTTTACGCGAAAGATAAAGTTGAAACACAACGCCATTGAAAGAAGACACCAAGAAAAATCAGTCTGGGTCGACAGGTTGCAAGGAAGTCTTGAAGGAATTGCCAGCGTTCTCGAAAAGAAGCTGGAGAAGTCCTCCGAAGACCATAAATAGTTTTGTAGTTTCACTATTTACGTGGCAGTTTCAGTATAATTCTTTCATATCATCTTATTTTGTCATATTAACAAATTAGCAACCTAGAATCTGTTGTGACTCAACTGAATTCAAAAATTAAGATTCAAGAAAAAGAACTTGAAAACTCAACATACGGATGGGATGCTTGAAAGTCGGGCAGTTTATTTCCGACTTCAAAAACGAAATGAGCACCTACTATTTTAATGGAAAGAAGGGAAGACAATAAAGTCATTTATGATGAAAACCGGGATTTGGTGATTTTACGCGATGAAACTACTCCTCCAATGAAGTGGAACCTCGCGAGAGTGATAGTATTACACCCAGGAAGTGATAGCATTGTTCGGGTGGTGAATGTCAAAACGAATCGTGGTGAGCTTAAACGAGCAGTCAACAAGCTTTGTCGTTTACCGATTAATACCTCCGATATTTGATGTGTTCATTTGATTCATCAGTTCCCTTGATATAATTTTGTTTACATTTAATATTCACTTGATTACGCTATATTTTAGCGGTCTGCGCCGGGTACCAGCAGTAAGAGGGTGTCAGTGCCGGATTATTCGGGGTGCAAACGAGGTCAACAGATCTGGAGCTCAAAAAAAAAACTGGAAAAGCCCCGTTTTCCGAATTTTTTTTAGCTGCGGCGCTTTTTCCTCACGTTGGCTACTATGTGTAGCGTTTTTCGCTTTGTCAGGAAATCGTTTTTCTGTGTATAAATGAAACCATGTCACTAATTAGCTGGGACACGATTTTTCGATCCCAGAAAGGGAAGTTGGGCGACAAGTACCAAGTACCGGAATACGCACAAAAGATCTTACAGGTCGCAGTGCAGAAAGGATCCTCCAAGACCAAACGACCACCAAGTACCGGAATAAACTGACCTTTTTGGGAAAAGCGAACCTGCCTCCGAACGCGCGAAGGCAGACTTCAAACAATGTAACAATGAAGAAACACAACTCTGAGCATTCGGGAGGTAATTCAGTGATATCATGATAACAACCGTTGATTTTTTTATTTGTGTACATTATTTTGTAGATGAACATACCGAGTGAAACGTGAACGAAAATCTTATATGGCTGAAAAACAACACGGAACCATGGACTGAGGTCATCCATCGTTGGAACGAGTGCTATAACATCCGAATGACGAGGTATGAAGCTGATATAACACTGAACGACCTTTTTCAAGAATTTCAAGAAGAAGAAGATTCAGTATTGGAGGGACGCGGGTTTTCTCTGTCTGAAGACAAAAGTCGGTTCAGATCAGATCTTTTCTGGCAAAACTGCCTCTCTGCCTGCTTATGATTGTTTACGCTTGATTTTAAAGTTATAAAGGGAAAAAGGCGGCTCATGAGACGACCATAACTCTTCTTTTTCAAAGCGGCGGATATTGTGGCAAACCGCCCAAATGAATCCTATATCCCGTTCACTTTCTATGTTCAGTAGAATGAGTTTTTGGAGCAAAAATAAAGTGAGAAGCTGGGAGGCGACGGCTGATGGCACCTGCAAAGTTTTGGAGCGAAGCTATCAGAGGCCATCAGCCTTATCCACCCAGCGCTCCAGCTTGTCACTCTATTTTCGCTCCAAAAACTCATTCTACTGAAAATAAAAAGTGAACAGGATATATTATACGTGTAAAGAGAGTGCATACATTGTTGCAGTCAAGATAACTAAATCCGTCTTGCTGAGGATGTTTGTAAGGTAAATACCTTTCCGATGAAGCGTTTCATCCCAAATTTCAAATACGGAAAGCCAAACGTAAGTACATTATAAGCTATACCGGGTGATCATTTGAAAACTATCCACCTGCAATATCTTCTGATTCCTAGTGCAAATGTCTTTGAGCAAAAACAGGTCGACTTTCAAAATATCGAGGGGGACATCCAAAACATACATTGGAGAATTTATATTCTAAGCCCCCTCGCCCCCCCTCACCCCAACTTTAAAATTTCAAATGGCACCACCTACCTTGCGATACATCAAATTAAAGAGAATTAAATTCTCTTTCTAAAAAAAAATCTTAAATTTTTCAACCACACCCCCTGTTCTTCCTAAAATTCACTGAGTGTCCAAGTTAATATTCTTGACCTCCATTTCCCTTCAATACAGTAAACGTCATCCTGCACAGCATCGAAAGAAAAAAATTTCTATAAAAAAGTGCCACCCAAATTTACTCCTTCGCTCCCCCCACCTGACATCAAAAATTTAAAATGTCAATACCCACTTTGTAATACATCAAATTGAAAGAAATTGAATTCTCTTTCCGAAAAAAATTTTTTCACAATTCCCCATTTCCCCCCTAGAATACTCCAAATGGCCAATTTATTGAAGGAGGGGTAGAAAATTTCAAAAAAACTCTTTGGAAAGAGAATTCAATTCCCTTTAATTTGATGTATCACAAAGTAGGTGGTGTTTTGTTAAATTTGGGAGTTGAGGTGGGGGAGAGCAAAGGGGTGAATTTGGGTAGCACTTTTTCCACTGAAAATTTTCTTCTTCGATGCTATCCAGGATGACGCCGACTGAATTGAGGAAAAAATTAGGGGTCCAGGATATGAAATGAGACAGTCAGAGAATTTTTAGGGAAAAGGGGGTGGGGTTGAAAACTTTGAAAATATTTTTTTCAGAAGGAAAATTTAATTTCCTTCAATTTGATGTATTGCAAGGTAGGTAGTGTCATTTGAAATTTCAAAGTTGGGGTGAGTGGGGGCGAGGGGGGTGAATATAGAAATTTGCCAATGTATGTTTTGGATGTCCCCCTCGATATAAAAATCGACCTGTTTTTGCTCGAAAAAATAGTCACTAGGAATCGGGAGTTATTGCAGGTGGATAGTTTTCAAATGATCACCCGGTATTATCCATTTTGAATTTCACTGACGATGCATGATGATGTTTTAACATTTCATTTTTATTCAAGACCGAAAGTCAAAGCGCGCCGGGCCAAGAATTTCACCGAAGCGGAAAATTCAGGTCCTTTCCGCCGAAGCCGACAAGCGACGAGGACAGCTGTTTGGGCCACTAAAGGGGCCTTCTCCTACTCAATATCATCGGGACCGAGCGTGGGAGAAGGTCCAACTGGCGGTGAACTTCGTGGCCCCAGCTGGGCGAACGGTTGCAGAGCTAAAAAAAAGTTCAAGGACTTGGGAGGGCCGGGTGAAGGCAAAGGCCAACGCTTTCAAGAGGGAGGCCCGGAGGACAGACGGTGGGCCAAACGAGGCGATCCCCCCTCAATGCTGTCGAAGAAACAATGCTGAGTTTCATCGGCAAAGACAGTGTTGAGGGGATAGCCGGAGGAGTTGATACATTACGTAGAACAAGTATAGGTCAACCTGAAATAAGTTCGGGCCAGTTCTACCATGCCTGGTTATCTTTCACTAAAAGGATACTTCTCTCTGGGGAATACCCTCTATTCAAATTTTATAACCGAGTACCTGGAGTTGAATCATATGGAAATTGTAAAGGATCCCAGTCTGCATTTGGAAAACTCGAGTTACCTGCCACATCACGCAGTGTTCAAACAATCGAGTAGCACAACAAAGCTTAGGGTCGTTTTCGATGCTTCAATTGTTACATCAAACAAGAGAAGTTTAAATGGCAATTTGATGGCGGGTCCAGTTATTCAAGATGATCTCTTCTCAATTTTGGCGAGATTTAGAACTCACCGTTATGTTCTCACAGCCGACATTGAAAAGATGTACAGGCAAATTCGTATTGATGCATCTGATGCAGATTATGAGCGAATTCTATGGCGTAATAATTCCGACGAAGAATTAAAAACGTACAGATTAACAACACTAACTTACGGTACAAAACCGGCAAGTTATTGCAACTCATTGTTTATTCGAGCTAGCGTGGCGAAATCAAAACGTTAACCCTTTGGCTTGCTCCATAATACAGCGAGATTATTATATGGATGACCTACTGACGGGTGCGGAAACCATCTCTGAGTTGTCCGCGATTCGTGAAGAGGTATCCTCCATTCTAAGAGAAGGTTGTTTCAGCTTGCGTAAATGGGCTTCGAATGCACCCGAAGCGCTGCCAAGTTTAAACAACGATTATAATCATGATCAAAATCATCTCGTAAATCTCAACGACGATGACGCAACGAAAACCCTTGGTTTATTATGGGATCCAAAAGGCGATTCTTTGAGATTCGATGTAAAGTCAATCGACCTAAAATCAAAGGTGACTAAGCGATCAATTCTATTGTCAGTTGCGAAAATATTTGATCCATTGGGAATCATCAGTCCAGTCATGCTAAGGGCAAAAATAATATTGCAAAGGCTTTGGACTTCAAAAATAGCATGGGATGAATCAGTACCACAAGATATTTTTTGCACTTGGGTCGATTTCGTGAAAGAATTACCGGTCTTGCAAAAATTACGGATTCCTCGAGGAATCTCCGAGATAAACGAAGTCGCAGGGCTTGAACTTCATGGTTTTTTGCGATGCGAGCATGTCAGGATACGGCGCCAATGTGTACATTCGCACGTATGATCGAGCAAAACATTATTCGATACAGCTTCTATGATCAAAATCACGGGTGGCACCCTTGAAAACGGTGACATTACCGAGGCTCGAATTGTGCGCGGCCCTTTTACTAGCTCCATTAGTTGCAGTGGTCAAAAAGGCGCTGTGCGTTCTAATAACAAAACAATATTTATGGTCAGACTCGATGGTAGTTCTGGCATGGTTAAACAAAAGCCCAAACACGTGGCAAACTTTTGTCGCAAATAGGACAGCTGAAATTCAAGAGCTAACCGATGTCTCTGACTGGCGACATGTAGAATAGAATAGAATAGAATAGAATAGTTTATTGCTCTACAAACGATTGTTTTTAGCAAGAAGTTCAATATGTTGACAGAACTTAAGTATACGTCCATCTTATTAAAGTAGGTACAAAATAATAGTATAAAAAAAATACACAGTAGATCAAAAACATGAACAGATATTCTCAAGTTTGCTCGTTATCAAAAAAACAACGGAAAAAGGAAAATTAAATACCAAGTAAAATACAGTTTCTATATGATAAGACAAGCGCAGATTGCAAATTCCCCATAGAAAAATAGAGATCTTGCTGGTGACGGAATAGGCGAGGAAAGTAAGACTGTTATTCATTCAAAAAGCACAAACGATCTTAGTGTTAGGGCGTTGACAACATATTTGTATAGGGTTGTAACCACGGTTCTGTTAGTGCTCAGCAAAATTTCATCCAGGTGCAACGGTAGGCCCTTGAGACTGTGTCTGAATTCTCGGTACAGTGGGCACTCAAAGATGATGTGTTCGAGAGTTTCGCGTGATTTGAGGTTGCACATTGTGCAGATGTTATTGCAATTAATTTTGTATGAGATACCCTTGATATATAATGTGAAGAAATGGTCGTTTGTTGTTCTAAGCTGTAAGAAAAATCTTTTGAGGTACAGTGGGATATCTTTGTTGTGCAAATCATAGGTGTTGGTGATGTTATTCAAAAACTTGTATTTTGTATTGTTAATAGAGAGTAGAATTCTGTTCCAGTCAGAGTCAAAGTGTCCCCTTTCAACAGTCTCTAGGATTTTGGAGGTGTGCTCCTTACTGTTTAGGGAGAACTCATCATAATCGAAATGTATACCGTAGGAAAGGAGAATATTCGAGAAAAGTGTATACCAGTTATAGCAGTGATTTTGATTAAGTGTATTGGTATTATGTAGCTGTAAAAGTCTATTGAGCGCTCTGTTCGGTAACCGGTTTGTTGACATGATGCATATTTTTTTAAGGTAAGATAGTGTCTCTTTGATTAACATATATTCCATTTTGTTGATGTTTAATTCTATACGAACAATGTATCCGGCTGTGTTTCTGTTCAGATAAAAAAGTTTCTTGAGAAAGTTGAGTTGAATTTTTTCTAATTCCGCTATACATTTCGGACCCCACACACAGACACAGTAAGACCCCATTGGTACAATCACGCTATGATACAGTTTCATTATGCTGTCCCAGTTAGTGATTTTATTTTTACAGACTATACCCCTCACTACACCATTCGCAATGTTACATTTACTAACTACAGTCCTGCAGTGTTCTGTAAAAAATCCATTGTATGAGAACGTCAGTCCCAAGTACTTGTATTTATTTACAACCTCTATGTCGCTGTCAACAAAGTAGAAATGCTCATTTTTAGTTCTATTCCCCCGTCTAAACACGACTACCTTTGATTTTTCTGCATTTATATTTAGTTTCATCTTCTCACAGTATGCTGCAATTATATTAATACTTTTCTGCAATGAAGCAGGTGAGTCAGCAAAAATGACTATATCGTCTGCATACTGTAAGGTTAGAACATCTGGCCCTCCGTCTAATGAAACCCCCCTTGCTCCCTTGCGTAATAGATTCTGCTCCAAATCACTCAAGAAAAAGGAAAAGAGAGTAGGACTCAGGCAGTCTCCTTGAAGAACTCCCTTTGTAACTTTTACAGTGTTAGTACTTGTTCTAGAGTCATTCTGGAGAAGTACTCTCGCATTTTCGTATAAGTTTTCTATTATTCTTATAAACTTAGAGCTTACTCCGTTCTTGTGCAATCGGTACCAAAGAATCTCGTGATTAACTGAATCAAAAGCTTTTTGAAAGTCGATAAAGAAAGCGTATATCTTTCTACCACGCAGTCGCAAGTTGTTGGCTATTATTGTGTTCAAAGTGAATATGTTGTCTTGGCAGGACCTATTTTTTCTAAAGCCATTCTGACTCTCGGGGAGTATGCCGGCACTTTCAGCGTAAGTCATTATGCGGTTGTTCAAGATGTTCGTGAAAATTTTTGCGATACAGTTTATAAGCGCAATCGGTCTATAATTTTGTAATT
This sequence comes from Anaspis maculata, assembly GCA_949128115.1. Lineage (NCBI taxonomy): Eukaryota > Metazoa > Arthropoda > Insecta > Coleoptera > Scraptiidae > Anaspis > Anaspis maculata. The sequence goes on from OX421961.1 coordinate 6,698,254, forward strand.
GGTTGGGGTCGCCCTTTTTATAAATATGTGTAAGTTTGACGTTTCCCCATTCCTTAGGTGTTTTTTCAGTTTTCAAAATGGTGTTAAATAAGTTTTGTATATAGTTCATCCAATCCAAAGGTAAAGCTTTAATTTGTTCATTGCTAACGCTATCTGATCCTGTCGCTTTTTTATTTTTTGATTGATTGACGGCTCTGAACAACTCAGATCGCGTTACATCTTGGTCTAAATAAGGATGCCTTGCATCTATGAAATCTCTGTTCGTGGTGAAGTTTGCTGCATAAAAATCTTTGTAAAAGGTACGTATTTCGTCGGGTGATATTTTTTCCACATTATGCACATTTTGTTTCATTGTGGAGTCCTTATAAGCTTTCCAGAATTGCTGGCTGTTTTCTACATTATAGAAACCCTGAAGAATTTTCTGTTTTTCCTGTTTTTTTCTCGACCTTATTAGAGACATGTAATTCCTTTTTTCCGTTAGATACGAATTCCGGGACTCCTCATCGAAACACTTCTGCTTGCATGATTTGAACAGGCGTCTTACTAACTCTTTCTGGTGTTTACATTCGTTATCAAACCAATTGTTTTTTGGGCGAATATCATTACCTGCTATTCTCACTTCTTTAATGAAACCTAAAAACTGTGAGCATTCCGTTACAGCAGATAAGAAGTTTTCATATAAACAATTGGATGTGTTCGCGTCAGTTATGTATTGCAGTCGATAGGAGTAAGCCATGATGTTAGAAAAGGACTGTCTCTTATTCTCGGGGAAATTAAGAACTTTTTTAGTGGTGAATTTGAATTGTTTGGTTATCTTTGGTTTATCATTATAATTGGAAGTGGTAATTTTTAGGTTCAACTGGCAAGCGTGGTGATCTGAAACTAAGAAATTTTCTATTCGAAAACATTCTACGAACACAACATCCTTGATATTTATCCACACGAGATCTATCACCGAACTGCCGCTTCTACTAATGTGAGTGAATTGACCGGGAATATCGCCCTTAGACCTACCGTTGAGCACCAAGAACCCATTTTCCTCCATGGTCTCTACCAACAGCGAACCTTCAGATTTCAGGACCCCATCCAACGTAATTCTATGTGGTTCAATGTTTGGATTGCATGCAGTCATCTGTTCCTCGGCCTGATTCCGCTCACCAACTCTGCAATTGAAGTCTCCTCCAATCACAAAAACATCCTCGGGATACATATGTTGAATTTCAATAATTGTGTCATTGAGCATATCCAGGCTTGTCTTAAAATTTGATGAAGGTTTGAAGTAAACGATACCTACAACATAAAAAAGTAAATTTGTTTTATTTCCGAAGCGAACAAAAATCCAGTTGGAGCAAGATTCCAGAACATTGTAACTTGAAATGCCCGATTCTGAATAAAGACAATCCTCACTCATGAAAACAGCCAATCCGCCACTACCCCTTCCCTTGTCTTTCTCCTTAATTGCCCTTTCGGATACAAAAACATAATTTTTCAAAAATTCTGGTAGCGTAACTTCGCTCAAATCCCGGATAAGAAAAGTTTCTGCCAAACATATAATATTATTCTGCCTTAACCTACTAACTTGCGAACTTTCTAAGTTAAAAAAATTGTTCCACCCCTGAATATTCCAAAATAAAATACTTGAATTGTCATTTGTGTTGTTTGTTTTTCTTGTGATGTTGATAGCGGCCCTATTGCTCGTTTCTCGGTTTTGTTTTGGAGGGGCGAAAGGGAGACCTCTCTTCCTCGCGGGGACGTTTTGATGATTTCTCGCCCTCTTCAAGTACGACTATTACCGGTTCATCCATGCGGTATCTAATCGTCAGGTTTTTCTCGCCGCTGCGCTCTCGTGCTCTGACTTCCTCTTGTAGACGCTGGAATTTCTGTCTCTGGGCTGGTGTTCGGTCTGCGAAAATTTGGACTTTTGGAAAATGGTCACTTTTCAAACGCGATTTGTTTTTCAGAATGGTATGCTTGACCTCCACGGATTCGACTTTTATTCGTAGTAATTGGGGTTTAGGGCCCAACTTCTTTCCCAATCTGTCAGCCTGTAGAATTTTCATTCCGCGTGCTTCAGGAGGCATTACGCTGGTGCAAATGTCCAAAGCCAAGTCTGCATCTAAGAACCCTTCTTGTTCAGAAAGACCGCTTATTATCAAATTGTTTTCTCTTTCAAGGCGGTTACGGAATTCGGCATATGACATTTTATCCTCGATTTTTTGCACCGTTTTTGCCAGGCTTGAGTACTTCTCGCCGAGATCTTCGTTTGCTTCTTTTAGGTTCTTCACTTCCTGTTGACATAGGGTAATTTGTTCTGTATGAGCAGCTAATATTTTGTTGGTTTCCGCAATTTGGGTGTTGATTCGAGTTACAGACAAATTTAGTGAAGAGAATTCTCTCATGATGGCTTCGAATTGTGTAAGGTTTAATCCTGAGGAGCCCGGTTTCTCCTGGCAAGCATCACAGGTCCATGTTCCGTCACTGATGTAATCTTGTGGTAGATTCGTGCATTTTAGGTGAAATGGAGATTTACAATTTGCACACCTTTCGTCCGTGTTGTAGCCGATGGCATTTCCACAAATTGGGCATGTAGGAGGAGCCATCTTATCATCAGCAAAAAACACGGCTCTTGTTGGTCGATTTTAGGCACTCAATTTTCTATGTGGATTTTGCTTCAGAAAACAAAACTTTTCTACGTGTAGACTGGTTTATATTGACGAAGTCACTTTAGTCATCAACACTTATTGGATAAGCACACTCAGAACAATTGAAAAAGGCATAGACAACACGAAAATTTGTATCTGTACCGGAGGTGTGATGTGGACGCTGCCAGATACCGTATCGACTGGCGACATGTAAAAAGCGAAGATAATCCTTCAGATCTCGTAAGCCGCGGACTCTTACCGCTGGAGCTCGTCGACAACGAGTTGTGGTTCAAAGGCCCATCGTGGCTGCGCTTGGACTTGCGCTGCGCTCGAAATTCTCCAACAGGGTGAATCTCTGGAAAACAAAAGTCGAATTTTGAGCTCAAATCCGTTCCTATCAAATGACAATTCACTCAGGGTCGGCGGACGACTGAGAAATGCTGATATGGAATTTGATTCGAAGCACCCTATTTTATTGCCAAACAATCACCACATAACAAACCTGATTGTACAACAAACACATATTGAAAACTTGCACACTGGGGCCGAAGGCACTCTAGCCGCTTTGATACAAAGATACTGGATTATTGGGTCGCGCAGCTTGATCAGGCAGGTTATACACAGGTGCAATTCTTGTTATCGTTGCAGCCCGAAAAGAATGACACAAATGATGGGAGATTTACCTGCGCACAGGCTTGAAGAGAATCGTCCTTTCCTTATTTCTGGAGTTGATTATATGGGTCCAATTTTGATAAAGGAATCGACTGGTCGTGGAAAAAGAAACGTAAAAGCATACATCGCGATTTTTATTTGTTTTGTAACAAAGGCCATTCACTCAGAATTGGTTGGTAACTTGACAAGTGAATCATTCTTGGGAGCCTTGCATAGACTAATTTCTAGAAGAGGTCATGTCAAACATTTGTACTCGGACAATGCTTCAAATTTTGTGGGAGCCGCGAATCAAGAAACGCAGAAAATCAAGTCATTTTTGAAATCACCCGAATTTCAGTCCGATGTCATAAACAAGCTGGCCGAACGAAACACCGAGTTTTATTTCATTCCAGCGCGCTCACCGCACATGGGTGGGCTGTGGGAAATTAATGTTGAATGGGCGCTTTCCATTTAAAACATTTGTGTCGGTTTGTGTCAGCTTGTGTTAGCTTGTGTCGATGAAACAAAGGAACACAGATCAAATGGAACGCGTTTGTGTCGGTTTGTGTCGACACAAGTCAACTTGTGTCGCTAAATGGAAAACGCCCATTGTGTCAAAACACATATGAAAAGAAGCATCGGACTTGCAGTTCCAACTTACGAAGAAATGTACACACTTCTTGCGCGGATAGAGGCAATCTTGAATTCGCGCCCTCCAACACCAATCAGCAATGATCCTAACGACCTTGAACCTTTGACTCCCGGACACTTCCTTACACAATCATCTTTGACCGCTGTCCACGAGGGTGATTTGACCGAAGTCAAAACCAATCGACTTTCGCGATGGCAGCTGATCGAACAGATGCGTCAAAACTTTTGGCGAAGATGGAAACGCGAGTACATCTCTCAACTTCAAGGCAGGTCCAAATGGAAAAGCCCCGGCAGTATACCCACGGTTGGCCTGCTGGTGTTAATGGTCGATGATGATGTACCACCACCACTGCGTTGGAACTCGGCACGCATCACCAAAGGTGCGTTCGGCATGCTCACTCTTTTCACTCCTACCTACTCTTTTCACTCCAACAGCGTTCGGTTGGACTTTTGGAGTGACAGATGTTTACCCTGTGCCGTTCGGGTGGACAGAGTGGAGTGGAGTGGAGTAAAAAGAGTTACTCTGAAAGTCCCACCTCGTGAAGGTAGTACTTACGGAGTGAACATGCGCAATACGCTGGCGGTCTGTCAATTGTCAATTGGTTTAGGCACGTAACCTTAGTTTTCGTTATTTCGTTGGGAAAAAATCACCATCAGAGAGTAAATTGAGTTCAAGATGGAACTTGATCATCTTATTACCACCGACAACGGCGAATTGCTATGGTTTAATTCAAAAAGTGTGTACTTATGCCTAGGGTGAAGACATAAGTTAGTAAACCCTTTTTTTTTTAGTCGGGGGCTATCAAGAAGTCAATCCTGTGTACTGTGATAATGAGCCCCGTCCTGTGCTGGTGGAGTCACAGTCACGGAATGCAAATGCTTCAACATCACATTCTGGTGAGCACCCTGACGGCGAAGAACTTCTTCTGAATCAAAGAATTTGGGATCGCAAGAACACATTATTTTTAATCAGTTGTGTGAAGAATTTGGAGGCAGAGTTTCAAAGTGGAATGAAGAAAACCGTATGGGTTAAGGTGGTTGCAAAATGTGCTCATTTACACAAGGATATCAACGGAACACAATGTGAAACAAAGTGGAAAACTTTGAAGAGAACCTATAAAACGATCAAGTTGAACAAACAACTCAAGTTATTTTTTATTTTTTTTTTACTTTAGAAGGTACAGACAACAAAAACCCAATTATTGGTTTCGCTCGTATTGTCCGAGTACTTGCGGCAACGCATTAACAATATTGTTTCTTTTTGCAACTGCAGCATTGTTCTCCCCATGCAGCTCAATATCGGGAAAATTTCTTGAAACGCGTTTTCTATCATAACTCTCAGGGCCGGCAACAATAGTGGTGCTGACGTGCTCAAGCACCACACGTAATCCGAAGAGGTGGTGCTGAGCACCACATGTCAAAAATGCAAATTCAAATGCATTTTGAAAGTTTCATTTATGTATTGTTACCTATATTATACATACCTACTTATAGTCAATTTATTTAAATATATGACGTGTACCTGAATAATTCTTTTTTCTTGCATAATAATAGTTTTATTCACTTGTATACAATATAACATTTAAAGAGTAAATATAAACAATCCTGTAAACAAGAATTCAGCGAAGGATATAGAAAATTTCGTCTAAAGATCTTTGAGCAGGAAGAGTAGACAGTATGGCAACAGCGTTGCCTCTCTGAATCTCCAAACTGACCCTCTGCGTCAAGAATTCTTTGAATTCTGAATAATGGTATTGAATAAAGAGAGAATTAGGTAATAGTTTCGTAAGACATGGTATTGTCACACGACTGGTTTTGTGGCACAACGAGCTTGAGAGGAGTGCTCCAAAGAAAGGAGTATGACAATACGTCTTATTAAACGAGTGTAATATACTATTTTATCTACTGAACTCTGAAAATTGCCCAGAAATTGTCCATTCTGATCTGGCTGCGAAAAATAGAAACGTTTGACAGGTGACACTTTCGTGGTGACGTTCGCCTACCCTTCTATTGACAATCAATTATTTCTATTGATGGTTAGAAAAGAGTTTAATAGGTAATATTCTCCATAACAGCACTGTTTCCGATGTAATAATGAATCCATTAGTAACGCAAAGTAGATAATAGTATATTATTCAACAAGCGGGTAATGATTGCTTCTTACTCATGAGGATGCAGTTTGCCGACATGAGCCTTGGCGAGTGTCGTAAAGCATCCGAATGAGTAATAGCTAATAATCGCGAGTAGAATACTATGCTTTATCCAGTCTTACTGAAAAATGCAGGCATGTATGCGCGTGATAATGCGTGCATTATTCAATAGGATTGAATAAAATTGTTTGTTTTTTTGCAAGTTTCATCGATTTACTTTAAAAAAAAAATCGCTTGAGACGCTAAAACCCCCCCTCAATACTTTTTCTGGAATATTCAACAGTTAGCACCACACGTTCAAATCCAAAGTTGCCGGCCCTGATAACTCTCGCTTTACTTGAAATGAGGTTGAAATTTTTTTGTCGATTTGTTAGTTGGCCATTGTTTTTGAAGCCGACAAGTAAATGTGAATGTAGTTTAGAAGCTAAATCTCCTACAATGTGGTGGTTTTCATAAAACCTGATATCACCTGATTCAATTCCTGAACATAAATCTGACCTTCTGTATAACGTATAATCATGTATGGGCCTGCTTCACCTGCATACACATCAATAAAACGTTTTTCATGATCACACACACCTTGCAACAGGACAGAATGATAACCTTTTCGATTAATATATGAGACATGATGATCTTTAGGTGCAGTGATTTCTATGTGACTTCCATCAATACAACCTATTATACCTTGAAGCTCTTCTAGATTCGACCATTACATTACATTACGTTCGATTCCATTTTACATTTCACATTCTACATTACATGTATAAGTTACATCAATGCCACTGCCGCACTAGAGCAATGTCAGCACTGCGGAATCAGCACTTCCAGATTTATTATAATAGAAACGCATTGTAGTAGCATTCATTATTATTATATCCGCATAGAAGCTTAAATGTACGTTCTTTAGTAATTAAAATATTTTTTAAAACGTTTGTTCGGTCCCAATTGATATAATTTATACATATCAACTAAACCACCGTTTTATTAAATAAACAGTTTAGGTTACGCGTGGAAGTTATTTCATAGATATGATTTATTAACACAACCGTATCTCCACCAACAAGCAAGATACAAATCAAATAGATTGGTGCCAGAATTCTTGAATGCCATTCTGGCACAATTTGGCAAATATCACGTGGCTGGGTCAACAAAATATCTTCTGACGCAGGAAAGTAAGATTTACCTGGCTAGGTAGGAAAAGCTTACTTTCCTGCGTCAAAAGACGCTTGTAACAGACACTTTACCTGTCAGTTTCGGGTAAAAGGATTTACCTGGATTGTGGGACCTACAATAGGACCTCTAATTTTATGAAGGGTCATCCGCAATTAAGTTTGCGAATACCAGAATCGACCGGTATTGCACGAGCTTCCGGCTTCGGTCGACCACAGGTCCGGCGGTTTTTCGATAACTTTAAGGCGATCCGCGAGAAACATCACATTTTGCTAGACAACACGTATAATGTAGAGGAGACTGGCATATAGACATCGACCAAAAGACCACCAAAAATTATTTATTGTGAAGGGAAGAAACCTGAAGGGTGATTTTCGCTGATTTTGGATTGTACCGGCGGGCACTGACCTATTTCTGAACAGAAAAACAAACTTCCAAGACGTCCATATATTGTTTTTAAGGTTTGGTTCGAGCGAATTTTTTACAATGTTCCTGTACTAATTTCACAATTTCAGGTCAGGTCAAGTCAGTAATAAGTGAAGAATAACGTCGCTTTGACGGATATCTAATGTTGACCAACGGCATCTTCGCACACTGGGACAATGTCGCTGTGGTCTACGACGTGTTCAAGTGGCCGACCAAAAAGCAGCACAGGAAGACCGACAGCTGATATATCTCGTCGACAGTCTTCCAGACCACTCCATTCCGAACAGACCAACAAAGCCAAAGGGCAAAGTAAGGGTTGCATAATGAACTGCCTTTTCAAATTAGACGGAAAATTCTTATTCTGAGTGGATTGTTGCATTGTAATAGACCAGTAGGTAATCACCTTTCTGGAACCGTTTGTCAGCGAAATGATTCATTGTGTGAAGAAAGCTTGACTTGTCACTTTTCGAACCAACTTTGGCCTGTCAATATCAAATGCCACACAGTACATTGAGTAAATTCAAGGCAAGTTCCAAAAAGATCGAGACGGCAGAAGCACTGACGAGACAGAAATTGGCGTTTTGATTGGTATTTTACTTTTGATTGAAGCTCTCGGAAGCTCAAGGAAAAATTTGCACAGAACTTGGGATCGTCCAAAAGAAAACGGAGTTGAATCATGCTACCTGACTATGAGCGAACATAAGTTTCGACTGCTTATAGATGTCTGAGATTCGATGACGTCAGAACAAGAAATGAAGGAGAGATTGATTACTTGGCGCCTGCAGGGAACCTTTTGAAAACTTCCTTGCCAATAGACTGTTTCAGCAGCATTCCGGTCGTGTGGCGCATGAGCAACGCGCATGCTTAGTTGACCAGACTCTTTCACTCAGTGATGCCAACTTGGGGATTTTTTCCCTAGATCTAGGGATATTCAGGTTAAAAAGGGATTTAGGGAAGAATTCTCAAAAAACTAAGGATTCAGGGATTTTTTGTTCAAAATCAAATCATGCTGCTTGAGCTCGTGATTGAGCGCAATACATGCCGAAATGCCTTGCTCACCTAAGACCCAAAATAATTTATTCAATTTTGAAGAAAGGTATCAGCAGTTGGTACCTCGAAGTGTCAATGTCAAGTAGAAGACAGTATTGACAGATGTCGAATTTCTGATGTTTGTTTGTGGTCTCTCACTCTCCCCTAACCTTATTTTCTCATCGGCATCGGCATCATCGGCATCGATCGGTAAAGAAGAAAATGTAAGTTTTCCGTTTCCGTATGAAATTATTCATGGAAACATATATTTTTTATTTCGTAGGGCATCTTCCGACGAATCGGTCGACGACCCAGCTGATGCAGATGCAGATGCACTGCACAGTCAACACCGAAAAAACGAATAATAAATCCAAGTCGAAAAGTTTACCAACAAAAGTTTTGTCCAAAATGGTTGGATGAACCATTGTTTAAAAACTGCATAACTGAAACCAAAAATGCATTAAAATGCAAGTGCAAAGTGTGCAATGTAGAACTGAATTGCGGAAAAAGTGAGCTTATGAAACATGTTAAAACGGCGAAACACACTAGCAATTTGAATGAAAGCAAATCAAATTTCAACTTAGATGAGATGCTTAAAGGACAGGAAAACAAAAATAAAGGCCAAACACAACACGCTGAAAACATTGCGACAGCAGAAATAAGACTAGCTTGCTTTTATGCAGGTTTGTGAATCTTATTATTTTTTTCAATTTATTTGGAAATAATTGTGAACATGTTTTTCTAGAACACAATGTGGCATTCCAAACGATAGAGCATCTATTACCAGTAATAAAGGCAGTTGCTCCAGATTCTAAAATTGTTCAAGGTATGCAGCTCGGCCGAACAAAATGCACAAACATCGTGAAGAACGTATTAGCAAAAAAAGAATCTGAAGACTTGTATGACTACTTGAGAGTTGATAAATTCAGCATCCTAGTGGATGAGAGTACAGATGTTTCGTCAGACAAGTTACTAGCGGTGGTTGTCCGATATTGTAATCAGTCAATGCAGATCAAGAACAAATTATTGGAGCTCATCAAGGTCGATGCAAAAGATGGTTCTGCTGAAAAACTGTTTGCAGAGTTCAAGTCATGCTTGGAAAAGCAAAATATTCCCCTGACAAATATAATTGGAATATGGCCAGTGATAATGCAAGTGTGATGGTGGGCAAGCACAACTCTTTCCGGAGCAGATTGTTGGAAGAAACACAAGCGTTAATAACTATTCCCTGCACATGTCACTCAGCAGCACTGGCTGCCAGTAAAGCGTGTGAAGCCCTACCCAAAACACCAGAGGAGTTCATGAGATGAGTTTCTACATACTTTTCTTTGAGTGCGAAACGTGTTGCAGACTTGAAAGAGTTCCAAGAGTTTTTTAAAGTTGAAGTGCACAGAACACTACATCTGAGTATGACAAGATGGTTGAGTTTACATCACTGTATCGTGAGGATAATCGACAATTGGTCTGTATTGGAAAGGTATTTTACAGTTGCAGTATTCGAGGATAAGTCGAAGCAATCAGAATTTATTCTTGAGCAACTGAAAAATAAGTGTACTCTAGCTTATTTGCTATTCCTGAAATATTCTCTGAACTTTTTCAATACATTCAATGCTTTATTCCAGTCAAAAAAACTTTTAATTCATGAATTGCACAAAGAATGCAAAAAACTATTGAGGCTGCTGATGGCCAATTTTATAAAAGCAAGGTATTTGGACAGTTTAACAGTGAATCTTTCAAATCCAAGTCATCATTTGTCGTTTGCCGAAATTGATTTTGGAACTGAGTGCAATGTGCTCCTTTTAACTTTGCCTGAAGAAATTCAAAATGATATAAAAAGAAGGTGCTTACAGTTCTACATAACATCTTGTAAAGAATTACGAAAAAGATTCCCAATGGAGAGTGATTTGTTTGAAGCGTTGATATTTTTGAAACCTGCAGTTGCTTTGAACACCGTCAAACCACCCTCAGTTTCAAAGTTAAACTCCGTGAGTCAATACTTCAAAAAAAATTTTGATCTAGACTCAGTAAATAATGAATGGAGAAAAATAGCTCTGTATTTTGACGATGAAGAAAAAGAGAAGCTAATGGATTCATCAATTGAAGCATTTTGGGCACAGTTAGCTCAATTAAAAAATTATGATCATTCATTCAGCTTCGGCAATATCTGTGAGCTAGTCAGGATGGTAATGGCATTACCTCATTCTAATGCGGAAACCGAGAGGGTGTTTTTCACGGTAACCGACGTTAAGACTAAAAAACGGAATAGACTAGGCACTGAAGCTCTAAACGCTGTCGCTGTCATGAGGTACAGTTTAACAGACGAAAACAAGTCATGCATGAACTTCAGAGTAGAAGGAAAACATTTAGATTATATGAAGAAAAGCAACTTGTACAAAAGTACAGTAACAAAGAATAACGACTGATTTTGTATTGTCTATTTTGAATTGTTCCTAATTTCTTTTCTTTTTTTTTGTAATTTTGAGATGTTGCTCGACAAATTTCTGTATAGAGGCTTCTAGTCAAGAAATAGTCCAAAGCAAAATAATATTTATTTCGTTAGTAGGTATATCCCATACACTTTCTATTTTCAGTTGAATGATTTTTTGGAGCAAAAATGAAGTGACAAGCTGGAGCGCTGGAAGAATACGTCCGATGGCCACTGATAGTTTCGCTCCATAACTTTGCAGGTGCCATCAGCCGTAGCCGTAGCCCCCCAGCTTGTCGCTTTATTTTTCCTCCAAAAAGTCATTCTACTGAAAATAAAAAGTGTATGAGATATATATTGGATTTTTCTATTCTTTTAGAAATTATATTTTTATTTTAGTTTTATAAGCGCCATAAGAAGATTATTTGTTTTGTTTGTTTTTGTTCAAATTATTCCATTAAAATAAAAGGTTTTTCCTAAAATTAAATATTTTTTATTGAAGATAAATTTTGTCAGGGATAAACAAAGGTGTGAATCTAGGGATAAATGGGCGTCCATGCAGGGATTTGTAATTTTAGAAGGTTGGCAACACTGCTTTCACTTTGAGTGAATTCGATTTGACGCTCCGCGAGCACCCTGAGCTGGCTCTGTACACACAAAAGTGTTTGAATTGACGCTCGGAGGACACTCGTTTGCATTCGTTATGTGATCGAGCGTGTATTTAGAGCACGCCCTACACGCTCGATGCTTCATCACGGAGCACATGGAGAAAGGCGGGAGATATCTGCCATGAGTGTCAACCGTGTCAGTCTGTCGTAAAGTGTTGTATAATGGCGGCTTTATAGAACGTCGTGTGTCGCTGGCCAATATAGAGTTCGATCTGCCTGTACTCCCCTACCTCCCTCCATAACTCCCGCGACACGAGTTTTTGTCGTCGTGTCGTTCAAATCATTCAACTGCAGTGAAGTGAAGGACTGTCGCCGGCGACAAACGAAGTTCTGTAAAGCCGCCATAACACTGTTCTCTGGTATAACCTGTAAAATACCTGCTTTAAAACTTAAATAAATATGGACCAACAAGAAGATATATGTTCTGCTAGTTTAGCTGTTCTATGGCACGAAGGTGTCGTTGGTCGCAAAAAAGAAGATCTGATTTCAGCTTTTTATGCCTTCTTCAACAACAACAGAGATGTTGAAGCAATAACGATTTGGGTCGACAATTGCTCGACCCAAAATAAAAATTGGGCTCTCTATTGGCGAGTTTCAAGATCGAATACGCCATCTGACGGCCAACGTGTAAACGACGTTTGTGCACGGATCAACCGCAGATTTGTGTGGGCTCTTATGAGCGTTGCGGTGTTTGGTGACTTTAATTGATTCCATCTGACTTAACGCGGCGTTGATTTTTTCCAACAAAGTACGTGAGCCACGCACGTTTCATTATCTTGAATATACTAGGTGTCGTTGGTTGCAAAAGCATTGCATTTTTAAATAAGAGTGGCACGTGTACGACGACTGGCAAGCAAAAGTGGCATCAGAATGGAAGGTGGTAAGATTTGTGATTTTGTCATAGTGACAAAAAGTGGCGGAGAATTTGTTGCGTTCCCGAGTGCGAGTCGCGCTGTGGAAACCGGAAAAAGGAAGAGTTACATTTTCACCGTTTCCCGTCGAAAGCGAAAGACGCAAGTTGGGCAGTCAAGATGACAAACAAACTCGGCACTGTGGAAAATATGACTACGAGAAAAGCCTGGGAAGTGTCGCTGAAAATAGGAACTTTAAATGGCTGCATCGAAGAGGCACAGCTGCGATATGTTTGCATGTCCCGGAGTGGCCTGCTTTGCAAGTGCATTTAAACGTTCCAATTTCACAGGAACTCTCGCGAGAACTGCTACTACTATTTCTTTTAATTACAATCTCAGTTGCCTTGTGAGGAGATTCATAGAATGCGCTTGTTTGTAAACACAATCCAAATATGTCTATGTTTGAACTGAAACTTGATTCGGTTCGCTTTCGACCACACAACACAAGAAATTGTGACTTCAGAATTTCCTATCCGTTGAGGCTTGAGGCCATCCAGTGATTGAAAACCTTCATAACACTCAATTCGCTTCTGCTATTTTCGAGTTCCACCGCAATAGGTACTAATTAACCACGTTTCACGTCTGGAGGACATTAAAAACCGCTTACTACTGGTAAGATTTTTGAACGCGCGGGCAACAATCCGTGCCCTATCCGACATGTTTGTTTACATGCGAAGCGCATCAGCAGCGCCACCATCGGTAATGTTACTCGCCAATTGTTTCTTCATATACATTGTGAACTCAAATGAAGTCAGTTTGAAAGAACTGACCATCAAGTATTTCGAGAGAGGACATACGTTTATGTCAGCCTTGCACAGATGGTTAGCTGGGATGAGTTACAACGTCAATTCAAAGCGACATTTGTGCTAAGGAAGAGTACCACCCAACAGTGGAACGAGATGAGAAACCGCGTCCAGGCTCCACGGGATAATCTGAGCTTTAACTTCCACCAGAAGGTGGCCCTTTGTCACAGCTTGGGCCTCTGCATGGACGAAACAAAGGAGCAGGTCGTTATTGGATTATGGTCGCGCGATATGGCGAATTTCCTGTTAGCTAAAGTACATACATGCTACTGAGGACCAACTGTTCCAAGATATGATACAGTTTTGGAAAGGTCGATGAATCACGAAGAGGACGAGGCACCCAGCTGCGGCACCAGCCATTGAATGTAGAAAACCGAAGAGGGAACTTGGCTCCTGCTATAGCTGCGGTTCCATGGAGCACCTGTATCGAGACTGCCCTGCAAGACGAAACTGGACAGGTACTCGGATGTTTTTACGGTATCATAACACCAGTCGAGTCAAACGAGTATTATGGTACACCACTGGTTCCTGTATTAAAATCCGATGGGACGATCCGTTTGTGTGGCGATTACCGTTCTAATATAAACAAGTATTTGGAAGAGTCCAAATACCCACTACCGTTGATCCAGGGAATTTTCGCAACACTCAGCGGAAGCCAGCAGTTCACGAAGATCGACATGTCACAAGCATACGCCCAATTTGAAGTTACAGAAGCAAAAGAAATATTCTGGCATGGAGCACCCACAAGGGAGTGTTTTTGATGAACAGAATGCCGTACGGAATAGCGCCAGCGTCGGCAAAATTTCAAAAATATATCGAAGAATTTCTGAGAGGAATTCCAGGCGTGGTGAACTTCTCAGACGACGTGTTAATTACGGGAGCAACATTCCGATAACATGTGGACCGCTTGGAGGCTGTTATGAAGAGATTGCAAGAAGCAGGACTCAAGGCAGAAAGAAGCAAGTGTGAGTTTTTCAAGTATGAGGTATGCTACCTTGGGCACAAAATTACACGAGATGGCTTACATCAGTACCTAATAGGCCAGAAATTTATCCTGAGAAAGAACCACAAACCAATGCTGGCATTGTTTGGTGAAAACAGGGCGATTCCGCGAATGTATGTGTCTCGGATGCAAAAATAGGCCATATTTTCAGCGGCTCCGTAATGGAATAGCGCTGTACTAAATAGCGAAATTCAAAAAAGCGTGTGACAAAATAGCGCTGGTTTAAACCGGCGCGTAACAATATCGCTTGTAACGAAACAGCGCCGTTATCAATGAGCGCTTGTAATGAATGGGCGCTATTACAAATAAGCGTATGCAACAAAACGGCGCGTATCAAACAAGCGCCTGTAGAATTGAGCGTCTGTAATGAATGAGCGCTCATTATTGTTCAACAAACGTTGCCTACAATTTTTGTTAAATAGTCAAAGTCATAATAATCATTATGGAGTTCACAGCGTCGCAAAAAAACGCAAAAATCTTGATGTTCGAAGGCTACAGATATAGAAAGGATAAAACAACGATAACTTCAGAATCGTGGCGATGCACTAAAGTCGGCTGCAAGGGGAGGCTCGTCACAAGAATGAATACCAACACTCCGACGACGGAACATAATCATGCGCCCGATATCGGCGGGAACCAAGCATATGTTCTCAAGGATAAAATCAGAAGAATGGCGAGTACTACTGCGGAAAAACCAAGATCAATAATAGTACAAGCCTGCAGCCAGAAACTTTCAGCAGAAACTGGGACGTCCATGCAATCGTACGATGCAGCCCGTCAGATGATACATCGTCAACGGAAGAAAATAGCGGCCTCAACAACATCATTTAGCAACATTTCGGACGTGGAAGTGAGCGACACGGAAAAAAAGACAATCAGAGGTGACGTCTTCTTACTCTGGGATTCTGGGAAAGAGGATACTGAAAGAATACTGCTGTTTGGTACGAACGGCAATCTGGCATTGCTCAAGGAATTCCCCCACTGGTGTGCAGATGGCACATTCAAAATCGCTCCCAGATTTTTTGCACAAGTCTATTCTATCCATGCCTTGATAGATGGTAAAGCCGTTCCTATGGTCTACGCCCTTCTCTGCAACAAAAGAAAAGAAACATATATCCGATTATTGCGGGAACTGGTCGTACTAGAACCAAGTTTAAAACCCGAGAGCGTTTTGACAGATTTTTAAGCGGCGGCAATAAATGCCTTCACTGAGGTTTTTCCTGAGGTCTGTATGGCAGGATGCTTTTTCCATCTCAGTCAGAATTTATGGCGTCAAATTCAAAAAAACCACGACTTGATAACGGTTTACAAAGAAAGCGAAGAAGTAAGGTTGAAATGCAAGATGCTTCTGGCTCTAGCTTTTGTCCCAGAAAAAGACGTACAGTTTTCATTCGAAATAATCTCTGAAGAATTTCCTCAAAGCATGAAACTTATCGCCAGTTATTGGGAAAGCACTTACGTGGGAAAAAGAATAGAGGACATTCCACCGAGATTCAACATAAAATTGTGGAATATGTTTCAAAGGATGGACTCGGATCTTCCAAAGAGCAACAATTCCCTTGAAGCCTGGCATAACGCTTTCCAAAACGCTATAGATTGCCATCACCCGTCTGTATCAAGGTTGTTGCAGAAATTCCAGCAAGAACAGGCCAATACGGAAAACAACATACTGCGATATCGTTCTGGGTTCCGAAGTGGAGAGTGCAGCAAGAGTAAATACTTGCAGCAGAAGAGACGTTTGCAGGTCCTTATTGATGGTTATTCCTTCCGACTAGTTAAAGAGTATTTACAAGGTGTTTCTTATAATTTATCGTTGTGAGTTGAAACTCTCGTATTGTTCTCAATTTTTGCTTCAAATGTAAGTTGTTGTATTGAAAATTGCCAATAAAAAAAATTCAATATTTTAGTATACAACTACATAATTCATTAACCTGCAGTGCATGGTGCATTTTCTGTACATGAAAATGCTATAAAATGAGACTAAAAACAGCAAATTAAATAGGCGCTGTTTTGCCGCGCGCTGTTTTCCATCAGCGCTGTTTCAGCCTAGCGCTGTTCCGTTAAAGACGCTATTTCAATTCATGCGCTCATTGATTACAGCGCCATTTTGTTACACGCGATTTTGTTACGCGCTGTTATGATACAGCGCTGATTCGATGGCGCTTTTTTGAATTTCGCTATTTAGTACAGCGCTATTTCATTACGGAGCCATTTTTAGCACAGTTTGATTATTGTTTAAAATATATCAAAGGCAAAGAGAACACCATAGCAGACTATCTTTATCGAGCAGCAGTACATACATTGAGCATAGCTACCAAAAGGGAATACGCCTATTTGAATTTTGCGAAAACCC
The DNA here is from genome assembly GCA_949128115.1 of Anaspis maculata. Lineage (NCBI taxonomy): Eukaryota > Metazoa > Arthropoda > Insecta > Coleoptera > Scraptiidae > Anaspis > Anaspis maculata. The sequence continues at coordinate 6,715,136 of OX421961.1, forward strand.
AGCACAATTGGCCGGTGGATAACAAAACGGTAAAAACCGAAACGAACAAAGATCGAACACTGAGTACAGTCAGAGAGCTACTTCGAACGGGTTGGAGGCGAAACGAAGACGAAAAGCTGAAGCCATTTTGGAACCGAAAGGACGAGTTGAGAGAAGAGAATGCATGTTTGATGTGGGGGTACCGTATCATTATCTCTAGCTTCTTAAGAAAACGAATGCTTGAAGAATATAAAAATATAAAATATAAAAAACAAGTGGAGAAGACTTATTTACTACAACTTTATTCTTAAATATCGCCCACACGACACACATATTTTGTCTTTGTTGCTCATCAGGGTTGTAGTGGACTTGAACCCATTCAATGTGGTTTTTGAATTTTGGAAAATCATATATTCATAAAAATTCTACTCACAAGAAATAAATAATTATGAAAAGTAGCTTTTATTTTGCTTTCTGTAATGACACTGTATTTTTTTTCAGTGCATGAACCGCAACTTGAAGCCACAGTTGTTCTTGAGCGTATGCGGTGGTCTCCGGTTCCAACACAAACCAAAGCAGCTTATCGAACTCCACCGAAGACAAATCGATCACCACTGAATACAAATTGATCATCACCGAAAACTCCTCCAAAGGATTCCAGACTTGCCAGAAGCCAGATTCTCCGGCAGCTGTTCAATACTCCTCGGGGTAAAGGCCGTCGTCCAAAAGTATTTTACAACACATCTCGGGAGACGAGAGATACCGACCGCTACATTATGTGTAAAATAAAAAGCAACAACGCGGGACAAGAAGCTACAACTCATTCGCGGCGTGAATGCACTTGTCGACCAGAAACTCCCTCAGTCCCTCAGGCGTACCTTGAACAACTTCAAGTTTTTCAAAAATTTTATGTTGTCGGTTGTCGGATCCTGTTGTGAAACCTGGCACCAGCGTACCCTGCTGACCTCTCAAATGCTGATGTACGAGCCCCGTCCCACATCAGTTGGCCCAGATGCGAAGACTTCACTTTTTTTATTCAAATAAATACAGGGAGCCCGGAGTTCAAGCGTGGAAACTTGTCCATCGATAAAGGATAAAAAAATTAGTAGACTGATCCAAAAAAAAATTATTTCGGAAAAGTGAAATTTCGGAGATATGTACAGCTCTTCGAATTTGGGTTAGAAAATCGATTTTTATCATAATTTTGAAACTACTCCACCGATTTTGCTCAACTCAAGAAGAGACATTTCTGACATAATCTACTATGCCTAGCAACCGAGTTAGCTGAGAAAAAACCATTTGGGGAGGGGGTTCCATTTCATCACCAACTTCTCTACTGCGCAGGCTCTGGAGATTCAAACCTAGAATATGTTCAAAGGTCTCAACTGTAGTGAACATGAACAAAAAACAATATTCCAAAATATTTCAACATTCCCATCATTAATTTTCTAGAAATTGCATTTTTACTGATGGGCCAACTGATGTGGGACGGGGCTCGTACTGTGTGGTAGTCTGATTATTCGTTTTTACGTAATAAATGCTCTACAAAAAGTAACGCTACCACCCCAGAATATGACGTAGAATATTACTCCAAAATATAAAGTTGTAGTAAATCAGTCTTCTCCACTTGTTTTTTATATCATTTACTCGAGTTTCGGCTAATTAAATATATAAAGCCATTTTCAAAAATAATGTGACATAGCATAGAACTTTATGTCTAAGTAATGATGTAACAATGAAGAATAGACGTAACAGGTAAAACAACAAAAGAAAATGAAGGAGAGGATTATAAAATTGGGAGTAGAGCTGGTATAATGTAGATGTTGTCAAAATCGGTTTGTTCGTTGAGGAGGCTATCTGGGTCAAGATTGTATTGTTTTTTTATTTGCAAAATTTCAGAAAATTCAATTAGGTGTCTGTTGTCAAGTTTTTGGATTGGTTTCAAACAATTAAAAGCAAAATCATGGCCCTCGGCAACTACATGTCTTGTAAAGTTTGATTTTATATCGAACGCAGGTAGTTCCCTGCGGTGCTCATTTAGTCTAATTTTGAAAGATCTTATTGTGCGACCTATGTATATTTTGCCGCAGGAACAAGTTAATTTGTAGACTCCACTAGAATTTAGAGGGTCAATGGGGTCTTTGGTTTTTACTAAATGGGAGCTTAAAGTAAAAGGTGTTTTGAAACTAATATTGATGTTAAATTGTTTAAAGAAACGTGAAATTGAAGTGGAGATGTTGCCAAAATAAGATAAAGAAAAATAATTCTTTTGAGTTTTTTCTTGAGTCAAGCTGAAATTGTTTTTTATTTGATGTTTTAAGAGCTTTTTCTTGTAAAAAGATTCGAAGACTGCTTCGGGAAATGCATTGTTGGATGCAATTTGTCTTATGATATTGAGTTCAGCTGAAAAATCCTCAGGTGTGAGGGGATTGTTGAAAAGCCGATGAATGTAAGTACTGAGTGCTGAAAACTTATGAGTTTGATGGTGGCATGAATCGAAAGGAATTATGGTGTCTGTATATGTCGGTTTTCTGTGAATTTTGAAAACGTGTTTTGAATTAACTATAGAGATGTTTATGTTTATAAACACGTTTTCAAAATTCACAGAAAACCGACATATACAGACACCATAATTCCTTTCGATTCATGCCACCATCAAACTCATAAGTTTTCAGCACTCAGTACTTACATTCATCGGCTTTTCAACACTCCCCTCACACCTGAGGATTTTTCAGCTGAACTCAATATCATAAGACAAATTGCATCCAACAATGCATTTCCCGAAGCAGTCTTCGAATCTTTTTACAAGAAAAAGCTCTTAAAACATCAAATAAAAAACAATTTCAGCTTGACTCAAGAAAAAACTCAAAAGAATTATTTTTCTTTATCTTATTTTGGCAACATCTCCACTTCAATTTCACGTTTCTTTAAACAATTTAACATCAATATTAGTTTCAAAACACCTTTTACTTTAAGCTCCCATTTAGTAAAAACCAAAGACCCCATTGACCCTCTAAATTCTAGTGGAGTCTACAAATTAACTTGTTCCTGCGGCAAAATATACATAGGTCGCACAATAAGATCTTTCAAAATTAGACTAAATGAGCACCGCAGGGAACTACCTGCGTTCGATATAAAATCAAACTTTACAAGACATGTAGTTGCCGAGGGCCATGATTTTGCTTTTAATTGTTTGAAACCAATCCAAAAACTTGACAACAGACACCTAATTGAATTTTCTGAAATTTTGCAAATAAAAAAACAATACAATCTTGACCCAGATAGCCTCCTCAACGAACAAACCGATTTTGACAACATCTACATTATACCAGCTCTACTCCCAATTTTATAATCCTCTCCTTCATTTTCTTTTGTTGTTTTACCTGTTACGTCTATTCTTCATTGTTACATCATTACTTAGACATAAAGTTCTATGCTATGTCACATTATTTTTGAAAATGGCTTTATATATTTAATTAGCCGAAACTCGAGTAAATGATATAAAAAACAAGTGGAGAAGACTGATTTACTACAACTTTATATTATACAACTCCATTTTGAGTACTATGGATCCCTTTATCAATTACTCCAAAACTTGTCAATTCAGGTGAAAAACCAATCTTATCCTTTGGACGATGAAAAACAAAAAATTTTCGGATATTTTTATCAAAAAAATTTACCGAACGGAGAGAAAATTGAGAGATCTTGGCTTGTTGTATTCTAAATGTAAAAATGCGGTATTCTGTTTTTGCTGCAAAATTTTTAAACCTCAAAAATCTGAATCAAATCCTTTGGTCAAAGGAACTCAAGGCTGGCAACATTTGTCAATGATATTGTCTCGTCATGAAGAAAAGTCATTCATATTTTTCAACTTATAAGAAGTGGATGGATTCAAGAAGGTCGTTGGAAAAACATAGAACAATAGATCGGTATCAGCAAAAAATCTTTGACGCGGAAAAAAACACTGGTACGATGTTCTGGAAAGGATAATCCAATGTATCAAATTTCTTGCCTCTCAAAATTTAGCATTGCGTGGATCATCTAACGCACTGTTCGAAAGGAATAACGGCAATTTTTAAAAATTGATCGGATGTATTTCAAAATTTGACCCCGTGCCATCGGAACATATCAGACGAATACAAAAATCCAAAGACCAAAAGAAATGCATGCCTACCCATTCAGGTGATAAAATTCAGAATTAAATTTTAGGAATTCTCTCGTCTGAAATATCTGAAAAGTTTTAGAAATAATACGCGCATGTAAATATTTTTGTTTATTGTTAGATTGTACCCTCGATGCAGGCCATGTTGAGCAAATTTCAATCATTGTTCGAGTTGTATACCTGAACAACCAAACTAAACAAGTGGAAGTTAGTGAACATTTTTTGGGGTTCCATGCAATAACTGATTCGACAGGTGAGGGAGTAAGCTCTTTGGTGTTTGACACCTTAAAGTTCAATTTGGATATATCCGATATGTGTGGACAAGCCTACGATAACGGAGCAAATATGCGGGGTATACATAACGGATTGCAACGAAAAATCCTCAACGTAGATCCACTTGCATTCTTTGTACCTTGCGCAGCTCATAGCTTAAACTTGGTAGTCAACGATGCTGCTGAAATCAATCTTGAAAGAGTAGATTTTTTAAGTAACGTCCAAGAATTGTAAGTGTTTTTGTCATCTTCTACACAACGGTGGCATATTTTGTGCCAAAAAGTGGAAACTCTTACAGTAAAATCAGTTTCACAAACTAGATGGGAAAGTCGCATCGAAGCGCTAAGACCCTTAAGACACGAACTTGAAAACGTATACGATGCTTCATGAGACATCTCGGAAGATGCTTCTAAATATATGGATCGAGATATGGATTCGCGTCACCATACGGCAAACAAAATCCATTCTTTTCAATTTATTTGTTCTGTTGTGATTTGGCATGACATATTGGCTCAAATAAATGTGGTAAGCAAAGTAATTCAAGATCCATCTACGAACATTTCCGTATGCGTCGATCGTTTGAATAAACTACTTGCATTTTTGAAAAGTAAACGATCGGACGATGGATTTGATGGAATGGTGAATTCTGCAAAGCCAATCGCTGATGATATAGAGATTGAGTCAGAATTCGCAAACTTGAGTGCCACCCGTAGAAGGAAGAAAAAACCACTCTTCTCTTATAGGCACGAGGATGAATCCATAAACGATCCAAAACAGTGTTTCAAGGTCAATTTTTTCTTTGCTATTTTGGATACTTCAATAAACTCTGTGAATGAAAGATTTTGAGTTTTTCTTCAATATTTCAGCGTTGAAAAACGTAAATGACGAACAGATTATGCAGCATTGCAAAGATTTGCATCTTAAACTAACAACAGATGTTATATGCCCCAGCGTTCCGATATCGATGGAATTGATCTATTCGAAGAAATCAAAACATTGAGAAATTCAGTTGAAATCAACATGCCTGCATATGAAGTACTACAATTTATTTTTCAAAATGGTCTCGCGTCCTCATTTCCAGATGTTGTCACTGCATTGCGCATTGTTTTAACTCAATCTGTGAGTGTGGCATCATGCGAACGATCATTTCCAAAATTAAAAATTATAAAAAACTATTTGCGAACAACAACCACACAAGAGAGATTAGTGAATTTATCTACTATATCGATTTAAAACGAAGTTATAGAAGAAATAGATCTTAATATTGTTATAAAGAAGTTTTCCGAAGTAAAAGTTCGGAGAACTGAATTTTTGTAAAAATTATTTTTTGAATCAAACAGTAATTGGCATTATTTTTTAATTCTTACTCGTTTCCAAAACCGCCCTTTTTGTATTATTACAATTATTATTTTCTAGAGGGGCTTGGCACCGAAAGCGTAGTACATACTCTGGCTTGAGGACAGACGCACACAGGAACTATCATCACCGGCATCTACAATAGCGCCAAATAATCCAACTTATAGATATAATGCATAAACGGAAACATTTGAAACAGACACCACTGCCCAGGTCAACGACACATCACCCTTGCACCGGAGGCTCATGGGTGATATACACTGTTGACCTGGGCAGTGGTGTCTGTTTCAAATGTTTCCGTTTATGCATTATATCTAAATATAAGTTGGATTATATGGCGCTATCGTAGATGCCGGTGATGATAGTTCCTGTGTGCGCCGGTAGATGGCGCCACTGTAGTAGTCGGTGATGCAAGTTAGTATATGTGCTGAAAAATGGTGATATTGTGCGAGCGTTTGGTGTTGTGCGCATGTGCGTGCATGCGTGTATGTCTGTGCATGTGTGCGCATATGCAGGCATGCCAGCGTGTGTGCATACGCCGGCGTATGCATGTGCGCGCGTGTGCATGCATGGCTTTTAACAACACAAAAATGTCACACAAAGCACATAATTTCTCAAAAAAAGTTGACAAATCTAGGAGAAAACGTGAAAAAGGTGAGTTGTTTCTTGCCAAACTATTGGAATTGTTTGAGAGATCATTGCAATTTAGATAAAAAGTCTCTCTAACGCCCCTTGAAGAATGCAAAATGCCACACAAATAACATGATTCCACAAAAAGAGTCACCAAATCTAGTAGAAAACGGAAAAACGGTGAGTTCTTATCTGACAAACTATTGGAATTGTGTGGAAGATTGTCTCAATTTTAATTTTGACAAAAAGCCATTTTCAAAGCCCAAAAGAATGCAAAGATGCTACATAAATCACGTGATTTCTTAAAAAAGAGTCACCAAATCTAGATGAAAGCGTGGAAAAGATGAGCTGTTTCTTGCCAAACTATTAGATTTGTGTGAAAATCATCTCAATTTCGACAAAAAGTCACTCTAAAGCCCCCTGAAGAATGCAAAAATGCTACACAAAGCACATGATTTCTGAAAAAGAGTCGTCAAATCTAAAAGAAAACGTGGAAAATGTAAAATGTTTCCTGTAAAAAACTATTGGATTTGTGTGAAAATAATCTCAACTTTGACAGAAAGTCACTCTAAACCCCCTAAAGAATGCAAAAATGTTGCACAAATCACATGATTTCTCGAAAAAAGTTGCCAAATCTAGAAGAAAACGTGGACAAGGTGAGTTGTTTCTTGACAAACTATTGGAATTTGTGTAAGAGATCGTCTCAATTTTGACAAAAAGTCACTCCAAAACCCCTAAAGAATGCAAAAATGTTACACAAAGCACATTATTTCTTGAATCATGGACCTATCATGGATTTTTTTAAGAACTTCTCCTCATTTGTTCAATTATGCTACATTGTATTTTTTATTTCTGTTTATTTCCTCCAGAACGGTCACTTTTTTCAATTGGGTCAATGTTAGAATGTATTGTTTATTTCTTACTACTGAATGTTCTTATATTGTTATGTATAGAAACCCTTATTTATTTATTTTATGAGAAATTGTCAATTGTGCAAAAATTACTTACCTTGCAATAAGAATGTAATTTTCTTCAAATGCAATAAATGTTATGTTATGTTATGGAATTGTGTGAAATATCATCGCAATTTTGACAAAAAGTCACTCTAAATACCCCGAAGAATGCAAAAATGTTACACAAATCACATGATTCCTCAGAGAGTCACCAAATCTCAAAGAAAACGTTAGGACAGTGAGGTGGTAATTCTAGATCTTTCTAGAAAGGTATTGGAATGTGACGCTATTGTTACTGCAATAGTTCATCCTATACTCTAATCACCATTTGTTTATTTGAATTGTGTAGAAGATCATCTTAATTTTGACAAAATGTTACTCTCAAACCTCTAAAAACTGCAAAACTGTTACATAAGTCACGTGATTTCTTGAAAAAGAAAAGTCATCAAATCTGGGAAAAAATGTGAAAATGGTGAGTTGTTTCTGGCCAAACTATTGGAAATGGGTAAAAAATCATCTCAATTTTGACATAAAGTCACTCTAAAACGCTCTAAAGGATGCAAAAATGTTACACACATGAACATTTCTCCTAACTCCTTTGAATCCCGCTTGATTATTGCTCTATTATGTGTAAAAAGTCTTTTAGTACTGTACAATCTTCCTTGTCATGTATGGTACCTTACCGTATCAGCGTGATCTTATTGCAACAAAATTAGAATATTGATAAATAATGCGGGCAGGATTCTCGATAATTCTATGTAACATACTAATTAACAACACTTATATTAATTATAGGTATTATTTTGTAAAGATTCTGAATGCTTATCTACATGCATGATGGATCCAGTTCACCTTTGTTTATTTCTATCCACAAAACCTTCCTTTGCATAATACATAAGTATCTACAAAACTAGGAACATATAGTTCCTATGATGGTGAGACATAAGGTCAAGTCAGGTAACTGGGACCATGGGGTAAGTGGGGACCGGCTCATTAAATTTTGAACTATGAGACATTATGCAAGCTGTTGTTACTATAATGTAAGTAGTGTTGCCTAACTGCATAAAACAACAGCTGCAGTGGCTGTTGGCAGCCCTGATAAACTTTGACAGCATCATATTCGACAGTGCGCAGTTCAGGCTGAAACAACAAACGTCAACGCCACCTTTAAAAATTCGAATTAGCCGAAATATTGGGTTGAATTGGCGCCAAATGTTTTTCGAGGTAAGTAAATACGCTATAAATGATATCATGATGACAAACTTTCCCAATTACTTTCGATCTTGAAGTGAAAGGTAGGGTCCCAGTTGTAGTTGAAATTTTTAAATTGGGGAAATTGGGACCCCAGTGGTCGGGTAAATGGGACCACTGGTCCCAGATACCCCAAAACGACAAAAAATATAACTGAGTGTTTATCTGCAGACATGACGAGGAAGTACGTAAGGAAAACTCAACGAGGTGCGGACGGGCATAAATATACCAGAGCCAATTTGATAGCGGCTATAGCCGATGTCAAAAATGGAAAAAAAACGAAGCGAGGGGCGTGTCGAACTTACAATATTCCACGCACAACATTATACCACTATTTGAATGAAACCAGAGGCAAAATTGGATCTGTAGCGTC